>OX940986.1:32616145-33216145 GCA_954871275.1 Leptopterna dolabrata | reverse complement strand
CCTGCATGAGGCTGATTGTTGCCTCAGTTCACTGTTCACCTAAAGTTCGTTCATTTCAACTCTCGCCTTTCAATCTTTTCTGAATCTGAGTTATCGTTTCTATATTTTCTGAGCCCCTGGTCTCACATTCTTTACTTACGTCAACCTACGCACCTGGAGTGCATAGGTGGGCTTGCACTAGTGTTTAGTTGATGTAGAATACTAAAGTAGGTACAGTCGAACCTCGATATAAAAACATTCGATACAGTGAAAACCTCGATAGCGTGAAGGCATTCTCTGGCCCCTTGAGAATCTCTTGGTAGAATGAAAAAACCCTGTGTATTTAGATACACTCGGTACTGTGAAGTGCTGGGATGAGCTGTGAGTGGGTGGTGGCTGAAGGAACACTTATATAGTGAAGTCAGGAGGGACGGATTTACTCTGAATGGAAAAATGAACTGTTAACACTAATCGAACCTTACTTGTTATTGGAATAAGATTTTTAAATATATATAGACATATATATTTAAAACCTCAGTAAACTAATTTTGAGTATCTGCACTACATGCAGATACATCGGCACATGGATATGTCTTATTTTTCCCCCATGTAAAAAATGTCCAATGTAAAAAAAACAAAAAAAAACACGTTCAAAAATTAAATAGGTCACTTTATTTATTTACTGTACATATTCAGAGACAGTATTTACATAATTTGGTTTAGCGCCGAAATGCCAATTTCAATTCCAGGAGACCTTCACTCTCCTGGTAACGAACCGATACTCCTCCAATTTTTTCCAACAGAAGTACATATGATCTACTGTTTATACCTATTTATATCTTGGCTTAAAACTCGATGAATTTTAAATAAATTAATATTTATCTACAAGATAAATCAATAGCTTTCCAGCGAATGGAGAACGATTTTCGTGCGATGAAAACTAACGAAGTTACTAACCCATCACAAAGGGTTGGGTGTAAGTGAAAACCCTTGCAAAATAGCGTTACTTTTTTGCTCTTAAAAATGCGTCACGCAAAATTTGGCCGACCCCCAGCGGTAAGGCATATCCATGTCAAAAAAAAAAAAAACTCTTCCTGTCCTGTCAACGTGTCGAGTTGGTAACCCTGATGTCAACTTCGGAAGTCAAGAAAGTACCAAAGAAATCCAAAGTATCCGACTGTCGTTTCGCCTTAGTTCATTTTTCACACATCCCAACCCTCCAAACTCAAACCACAACTCTCCACGTCGGACAGCCAAGTTTCCCTCCTCCCTCCATTCCCCGCTTTCCTCTCTTTTCCAAAAGGAGGACACACCGGAACAATAGGAGTAGAAGTGAGAAAACGTGACGATTGATCATCCGTCACCGCGCAAAAAAATAAAATAACAGGGAGAAAAGGAAAGATAAATGGATGAGCTGTTTCCAGCGATTCCTGTATTGATGGTTCCGACGCTGTCACTGCCCACGTCGGCACTGCGAATTCCGGAGCAAAAAACGAATGGTCGCTCCGGCGCACGCAGTCTTTCCCACACGCGGATGTATGATTTATTTCCAAGTACTGTGTTGGAGTATTACGGAATAAATTCCAACTGTCCAGTCTGGTAAAATCGTTGCTCTGCGTACAGAATCACAAAATATCTGGCCAAAACTGTGAAAGCTCCATACATTTGGCGAGGGATGGGGAGGATCGACAAAGGGAAATCCTCAAACAGTTCTTGTAACAACTATTTTTGTTCACCGAAATTTGCTGTGTACAAATATTTTGCTTCCTCACTACCGAAGGTAGGGAAGCCTTGGATTCGTGATTGAGTAAAAAAAAAAGAAAAAAAAAGTCCTCCAAAATGAAACTTTTCCACAACCATTTTGCGTTTCAGACGTCATGGAATATTTTTGGTTCCGTGTCTGTCTGTCTGTGGTAATTCCTCCTACCTGAAATAATGGTTGAAATGGGCTGAAAATTGGAGGAAGGTGTGGGTTGGGTCACAGATGGTCCCATACCAAAATTATTCCAAAAGAACCGTTACTTTCGTCTGCGCATGTGCGAACATGAAATGTTGACCATTTCCTTGTAACGCTTCTAACTACGCAAAAAACAGTCGTACAGAACTGAAATTTTGAGGGTACACGCGGGTTAGATCGCGAATGGTTCCGTTCAAAAATCCTGGAAATTGTTTCGTCTGCGCATGCGCAAACGTGAAATACTTGAAACACCCGTAACTACTTTAAATATCGTTGAAATGAGCTCAGATTTGGAGGGTCGATCAAGAATAATTCTTTGATAGTTCCGAATAACCGGATAGTTCAAGAATAGTTGATAGTTTGATAATTTCATTCGTCTGCGCATGCGCGAACATGAAATGTTGCCCGTTTTCTTGTAACGCTTCTATATAACTATATATGCGAAAAATAGTCGTAGAGAGCTGAAATTTTGAAGGTACACGAGGGTTGGATCGCAGATGGTCCCGTATCAAAAATGAACCTACCCAACTATTCTATACGTTCATGTGATGTGATTCAAGTGAGGATGCTATACTGTCTACTCGAATTGGCAGACGTTTTTGGTTCCGTGTCTGTCTGTGGAAATTCCTTGTAACGCCCATAACTACCCGAAATAATGGTTGAAATGGGCTGTAATTCTGAGGGTAGGTGCAGGTTGAGTCACAGATGGTCCCATACCAAAATCATTGAAAAAGTACCGTAACTTTCGTCTGCGCATGCGCAAACGTGAAATACTTGGAACGCCCATAACTGTCCTAAATATCGTTGAAATGAGTTCAAACTTGAAGGGTCGATAGGATCGATCAGAAATAATACTTTGATCGTTCCAAATGAATTTCATTGGAATCGCAATGTAACTTTCATCTGCGCATGTGCGAACATGAAATGTTGACCATTTTCTTGTAACGCTTTTAACTACGCGAAAAATTCGTACAGAGCTGAAAATTTGAGGGTACACGCGGGTTGGATCGCAGATGATCCCTTTTCAGAATCATGGAAATCGTTTTGTCTGCGCATGCGCAAACGTGAAATAATTGAAACGCCCATAAATACCTCAAATATCGTTGAAATGAGTGCAGATTTGGAGGGTCAATCAAGAATAATACTTTGATAGTTCCATATGAATTTCATTGGAATCCTGATGTAACTTTCGTCTGCGCATGCGCTAATATGGTGTTGACCATTTCTTTGTAACGCTTCTAACAATGCGAAAAATAGTCGTAGATAGCTGAAATTTGAGGTTACACGCGGGTTGGCAGATCGTCCGGTATCAAAACTAACCTGCCCAACTACTCTATGCGTTCATGTGATTGAAGTGAGGAAGCTGTACTGCCTACTCGAATTGGCAGACGTTTTTCTCACATAGAGGGGTCAAAAATACCTTAAAAATCAGCAACTTTGAAAATTCGCTCATATGGTCATGCAAGCCGCAAAAAACTTGCGTATGGATGCCGATACTTGATCCCAGTAAGAACGTTCGTTGAACTACCTGTTGCGCTGCTTCTTGTTATTTTGAACACCATAGTGTTTGTCATGTATAGGTCTATTATTATTTGTCAGCACAGTAAATTCTAGGGCCTCTACGTCTTGAGGCGAAAAATGGTACGCCTCAGGCATTACGTATTATGTTCATTCTAAGGTGATGTTTAGTGGTTACGCCCTACACCGCCCCTCCCGTATCATACGATAATCCGTGGATTTATTTAACAAGTTTGTTAAATTGATGTTTACACCAAGTTTGAAACAACTGAAACAACAACCGAGAGCGAGTGAATAACCGAAGAAAGCGGAGTTGACCCGAAGTGGAACATTCTGTGGAGCTTCCTGTTGTAAATATCCCAAACAGATGAGAAAAAGATAGGCCGTGGGGCGTCTGAAAAGACTCGTTTGGAGCTTGATTATGCAGAAAGTATCTCCCCTGACCCTCGTTTGGAGGGCTTTCCGTTCCGAAATAGAACCGATTACCGTTCTTTGTAACTGCTACGGCCGTTCTTTTGTAACAGTTATTGCTCGGGGCGCGGCCGTTTCGGAGGTCGGAAATGAGCACTTTGGTGCCCGGTCCTCAAACCGTTTGGGTCGCTTTTTCACCATACACTTGGAAATAAGTGGTTAGCTTTCACTCTTCTTCTCCGTTAGTGTGCCAAATCTTGTCTGCCAATTCTCGACGTCTTCACTGGAAATAATTTCGCGCTGATCAAAAAAGAGTCCTTGAATTCAAGCGACTTTTGGGACGGAAATCGATTTGCAATGGGCCCAAAACTTACAGTACGTAAATCAATTACTTTTACAGCTCTTAATCGATTTCCACCCCCTAAAACTCTTATTCGACTTCAACATTCATTAATAGCTCGGATTAATTGTATTTGAGGTGGACATCAGTGGTCAAAGCTGGATTACATTTATAATAACGTTCGTAGTTATATTAAGACTGATTGAGTGTTTAAAATTTTAAACACACACATTGAGATTGATAATAACAATAGTACCTACGTATAATAATTGTATCTAACTCTACTACCTCTAATATTCCGATGATTTGATAAATAATAGTTTGAAAACGCTGCAAAGTCCTTGTCACATGGGTTTATTATTCTACTGGACATACCTACAGAAATGTTGGCTGTTCATTTATTGCTTCTTACATGTGAAATAATTTAAATAGATATTTCTTATTGTTTCCACCAATTTTGGCCTCCAAAACACGAATTAGGTACGCTCTTTTTTTCCTAAAATTATCTTTGATGATTAGTAGTGCCATTTAACTGTCTTGATTCACCTGTTGGCACTTTTTCTAGTGTTATTATACAAATCTATGGTGATTTCAGACGATTTCCCAGGTTTTTGACTCATAAAAAATCGATTTTGGGAGCAGAACCAATGGTAGAACCTCAATTTTCCACTCTTTGGTCAAAATCGACTTCATATTCGGTCTTCTCGTCCCCAAAACATGAAAAACGATACCTCAAAAGCTCATTTTACTAACATCTTACTAAAACACAAAAAGTACCTATTGTTATACACATTTTCACTCATAACACCCCTGGGTATATTCCGATCGGGCTGCAAAGTTTTGGGACACAACTAGGGCCCAAATGGAGCATGTGTGCGAAAGAACGAATTTTTTACACCGAAAATGAAGCCTGTACACGTGATACGGCGTACGGCGGACGGACATTGCATTTTTGGAATCTACGCACCTTGAAACGGAAAGGAAAAAATGTTGAGGGGTTGTTATAAAAATTGTTTGCTGAGCGATTACATAGGTGTATTATTCACAGAATAATAAACCAAAAGTGTTAAATATAGTTTAAAAAGTGTTTAAAAATTCAAACGCTGAAAGAAGAATTTTATGTTGGCCTTCCACGGAAAAACTTGTTGTGAGGTATCGGTTTCCATGTTTTTTATGGCGTGAAGACAGAATATGAAGTTAATTTTGACCAAAGAGTGAAGAATTGAGGTCGGAACGAAGATTCAGCTCTCAAAATTAATTTTTTATGAATAAGATACCTGGGAAGTTGTCTGAAATCACCATAAATTTGTATAATAACACTAGAGGTAGTATCAACAGGTGAATCAAGACAATTAAAAGGCACAATCAATGATCAAAGATAATTTTTTTTTGAAAGGAGCCTAATTCGTGTTTTTGGGGGCCAAAATTAATGGAAACCATCAGAAATAGCTATTCCAATTATTTCACATGAAATAAACAATAAATGAACAGCCAACATTTCTGTAGGTATGTCCAACAGAATAATAAACCCATGTGACAAGGACTTTGCAGCGTTCCTGGGCGCAGGGGAGGCTCCTGGTCAGGTGGCCCATTGGGGGTGAAGAGGTGAAAGGGGTCGAGTTATTCACAGCAAATTGGAGAAAAATGAAATATGAATAACTGAGAATAAACCCTTTGGGGGGAGAGAAAACTTGTGCTGTGGATGGTGAGGGGGTCGGGGTCAACACCCAGACGGCGAAGGTGTCAAGACCAATAGGTGGATGGGTGCGAAGAGGGGTTGGGGGGAAGATTGTGGGGGGGGGGGGGGTTGCAGGGAAGTTGAGCCTGTAAAGAAATAGGCAAAGAGTGACTGGGTGTGGGGACGAGTGGGCAAGGGACGAGTGTGTGGTCCGGACGGAGTGACGAGTGGGTAAGCGTTGTTCCTCCTACGCCTCCCACACGGAGAACTCACATCTCAGTTGTTAGATCCCCCCCGCCCCCCGTCCATTCCACACCTACCGCACGTGGACCACTTCTCGGGACCACTAACCACAACATATATCCCAAGACCCTCCACCACCACCAGCGGGAAACCTTACAAATATCGCGTTTTGTATCATCCAGCGGTAACTGAACCTTGAATTTGGCGGTCCTCAGTAGCTGAGAGGTAAAAACTACCATTGCCACTGGTGGACCACCATTTTCCGCCGGCCCATTTTATAAGATTTTGGTGATTCACCATGAACTACAGGTGGGTATTGATGTATTTATGTTTCAGAAACATAGATTTTTCCTTTCGATGTTTTTCAGGCATCGATGTGTTTACCTCCTCCATTTTCCCCAGTTCTTCCTTTTGGTTTATTATACTTTGAATGTATTCGCTGTGTGCCCCCTCAAAATTTGTTCTTTACGTTTCAAGGTGCGTAGATTCCAAAAGCGCTGCCGATTCCAAAAGTCCTTGTCACATTGGTTTATTATTCTACTAGACATAACCTACAGAAATGTTGGCTGTTCATTTATTGTTTCTTTCATGTACAATAATTGAAATGGCTATTTTTGATGGTTTCCACCAACTTTGGACCCCAAAAACACGAATTAGGCTCCTTTCAAAAAAAATTATCTTTGATCATTGATTGTGCCTTTTAATTGTCTTGATTCACCTGTTGATACTACTTCTAGTGTTATTATACCAATTTATGGTGATTTCAGACGATAGGTTTTTGACTCATAAAAAGTGAATTTTGAGAGCTGAAGTTTCGTTAAAACCTCAATTTTTCAATCTTTGGTCAAAATCAACTTTATGTTCGGTCTTCTCGCCCAAAAAAATATGGAAAACGGTACCTAACAAGCTCATGCTCACTAAACCCTTTAAATAACACGAAAAAAACCCCTATTCCACCCCCCCCCCCCCCCACCATAAAACCCCCGGGTGTATTCCCAGCTGCCGAGCTTTAGAGCACAGCTAGGGCCCCAATGTGTTCCCAAATTTTGAACCAAACTGTGTGCGGAAGAAAGACGATTTTAGATCAAAACTTGACTTAATTAAGGATGAAACTTCGTTGGAACCTCAATTTTCCACTCTTTGGTCAAAATCGACTTCATATTCGGTCTCCTCGTCCTAAAAAAACATGGAAAACGATACCTCACAATCTCATGTTAAAGCACCAAAAAACCCAGTTTTTACACCCATTTTTCACCCATAACACCTCTGGGTGTATTCCGATCGGGCTGAAAAGTTTCGGGAAACAACTAGGGCCCAAATGGAGTCTGTGTGCGAAAGAACGACTTTTTCAGACGGAAAATGAAGTAGATATAAGTAACACGGCGGACGGCAGATGGGTAACTGCTTAATGTGATGTTTGAATGTTTTTAACGATTTATATGAAGTGGTATTCATTTTACTTTCATAGAAAAACTTCAGTCTAAAACATCAATATATTTTTACACGTACATAGTTTATTATTGCTTATGGGCGTTCAGAACCATCTGTTTTGGCACTCGTATTGATTACATGGGTTTTTCGCCCCACGTGCCGCCATTCTTATAAGTCAAAGATGAGAACTGAATATCAATTTATTATCGTACGGTTTCCGTTTTACGGAAAAAAACTTCCAGAGACATTGAATACAAAAAATCACAGGAAAAATAGACCGACAGATGTCCGTTTCTTCAATACATCGTATTCGAAAGCTAAGAAAACTTGATGCAAAATCCATGAGGTTCTCATCCCCCATCGATCTCCTGTCAGATAAACTGAGAAGAAAATTCCTGTTGATTGATTGGGCTGAGTGGCTGAGGCTCGTGGAGCCGACTGGGCGGAATCCCAAATAATAATTTTGGATTTTTCTAACCACACGATGGTCCGTGACTGGACGAACGACCCGTGCGTTGCACAGGATACCTGGCACCTCATTAAGTACCTACCGTATGTTTCGCTCTTGTGCAATCCCAGCATATTAGGCCCTGTCAGGAGCTCTTAGGCCCACTGGGAAGATAGGAAAAAACGCTGCAAATCCCTGCACAACGGTTTATTATTTTGTACAGAATACCCTTCTGTTACAGATCACAGCTCTCTGTATAGATAATCCGTCTTTAAAATATGTACCAGTCTATACATATTATGTAGATCGCAGACCCTCCGTAGGTTAGTACCTAACCCCGTACTCGTTACTAGGTACCTACCTAAATCGCGAGTTAAATGTTGCTAAAATAATTTTTTCGATGACAAGCAGTAACTAAAATGGCGAAAAGAAACGCAAATAATGAATTCTGAAGGAAACTTGATGATGTGGAGTGAAATAGATGCCCCTTCTGCGTAGATCACTGTTTTCTGTGGTCAGTACCTACCCTCGTGGTCAAGTATAATGAACCGTTGTGTAATAACTTGCTCATCAATAATACTTCAACGGTTGTTCAAGTTGCAGAAGTGCCGATCAACAAAATCCACCCCCATCTTGGTAGAACGGTTGTGTAGTAATTTACCGTTGTGTAATAATTTGCCTTTGTGTAATAATTTACCATTGTGTAATAGTTTACCCATCAATAATACTTCAACGTTTGTTCAAGTTTCACAAGTACATACCAACAAAATCTTTGACTTATCAAATGAAATAATATCGCAGAACAACCAACTCGACTTCATACAGCCATCCTTGATTATAATCAGGTGCTCCCTAGTGATGATATCCGGGCCGGATTTATACCGTTTGATTCACGATCGTGTTGACGAAGGTTTTGATGCACGCGAACGGCTGGACGTACAATGCTCCGGGTGGTCTCAAAAAATTGTTTAGCTCAAGAAAAATTTAATAACGTAAAAAAAAACCATAACCTTCAATCGAAAGTTTTCGAGATACGGCGTTCTCAAAATTTCAACCCCTATTTTGAACCTCTTAGAGATGACTGACAGTAACGCCGAGCTTCGAAGACCAACTAGAGCCCAAACGGAACCTATAACCCGAATTTCATCAATTTTTTTTCATGGTAACTAAGAAAAGTGCTCAGTACGGCGTACGGCGGACAGACGGAGATTTTTTTATTGCATTTTCGGATTCTACATACCTTGAAACGTAAACCTTCAAAATTTGTTGGGGGGGGGTTAGCATTTTTTTTCCCCATGTTCTATTGCAAAGGTTCATTATTGAAAATAATAAACCAATATAAGCGATTCCTACAAACGCGTTCGTCATCCGAGAGGAAAAGGAAATTGCCAGCCGAAAGACAACGGGAATATCGTGTGCGTAAGAAACATCCCAAGTTGTGCGAAAGAGCGCAAAATGAAGAAATCACACCGAACAGCGTTACAATTTCTTTTGTGACGATGAAGAAAGAACAAGCGAGAATGATTCTTAGTTACCTACCTACCGTCAAGATAAAGCTTGTGATGCAACATGAAAATGTCACACCGTGTTGCGGACTTGTACGCCAGCGTTATTTCAATAACCCATCGCAAAAGCATATAAAATGCTAAAACGCTGCATTTAGTTTGGTATTTTATCCTCCAAATTGAGCATCTTCCAGATTTTAACCCTTAAAATTTCAACCCCTTCCGGGTCGATTTTCCAAATTGGACCATCAGAAAGGTGGGGGATGAATTAGGGGGATAACTCGAAAGTCCCGTTTTCGGCAATTTTGGAGTTGTGGCGCTTTTTCTTCACACGGCAGTACAGGCTGATGAAGTTTTTCGCGAATTTTATCGACTCAATCACACGAACACCCGTGGATGTTTTTACAAACCGGGCCTGAATGCAATATTTGTAGATTCCAGAAGAGGTAAAAACAACTGTGCAACGTCCGGAAAACCTGCCAATCGAGGTTCCCCAACTATTCCGTTCCCACCAAATAGCCAGTCGATAAACCTATTTTCCAAGCTGAAACTCCCAGAGCGACGAGCAAGTTTCTCCATTGTTTTGCCTGCCGCCCTTGTTATTTATAGGCATTTTCTACTAAGAGCACCACTCACTTTCCGTCGGGGTCTGTACCTTGTTTGTTTTTATTAAGTAAATGAGAGCAATTCATTTTGACCTGTCGCGCTTTCTTATTTCGCCTCCTTAAACCGGATTAAGTTTTTTCGTTATCTCACTACGACTCTTTTTTCCAACCGCATTCATCCGACTTGCCTTTGTTGTTTTCCTTTTGGTTTATTATTCTGTGAACAATACACCTATGTAATAGCTCAGCAAAATCCGTTTATAACACCCCCTCAAAATTTTTTCTTTTACGTTTCAAGGTGCGTAGATTCAGAAAATGCAATGTCCGTCCGCCGCATCATGCATACCAGTTTCATTTTTGGTCTAAAAATTTCATTCTTTCGCACACATGCTCCATTTGGGCCCTAGTTGTGTCCCGAAACTTTTCAGCCCGATCGGATTATACCCAAGGGTGTTATGAGTGAAAAACGCGGCAAATTCCTTGTCACATGGGTTTATTATTCTACTGGACATGCGTACAGAAATTTTGGCTGTTCATTTACTGTTTCTTTAATGCGCAATTATTGAAATGTCTATTTTTGATGATTTCCACCAGTTTTGGCACCCAAAAACACAAATTGGGCTCGGCTTTTCCTTTCAACAGATTATTTTTGATCGTTGATAGTACCATTTAATTGTCTTGATTCACCTGTTAATACTACTTCTAGTGTTATTATATTAATCTATGGTGATTTCAGACAATTTCTCATGTTTTTGACTAATAAAAAATGAATTTCGGGAGCTTATTCTCGTTAAAATCTCAATTTTTCACTCTTGGGTCAAAATCAACCAAATATTCGGTCTTCTCGCCGTAAAAAACTTGGAAAACGATACAAGCTCATGTTCACTAAAACCTCAAAAATCCCATGAAAACCTCTATTTTTACACTCATTTTTGTACGAACTAAATCACTCGCGAAGAAATCGTGGAAACCCATTTCAAAGAAAAACGGAGTTATTGAAAAAATAGTCTATTTCCACTAATACACGAAAAACGTTAGTTATTGTGTGTTACTGACGATGGTTTGATCACCGAAACCGGTATAACAGTGTTGTTTGTGTTTTTCGTTTATTAGCGGAAATAGACTATTTTTTCAATAACTCCGTTTTTCTTTACTCATTTTTCTCCCATATCACCCTGGGTGTTTGCTGATCGGGCTGCTGTGTTTCGGAGCACAACTAGGACCCACATGTGTTCACAAATGGGGACCCAAACTGTGGGCGGAAAAAGGACGATTTTATACCAAAATTTAACGTAAATTTAAGGCTGAAAGTTCCTTAGGACCTCAATTTTCCACTCTTTGGTCAAAATTGACTTCATATTCGGTATTCTCGTCCCAAAAACATCGAAAACAATACCTCAAAAGCTCATGTTGCTAACATGTTACTGAAACACATATAAATGGGTATATTCCGATCGGGCTGCAAAGTTTCGGGACACAACTAGGGCCCAAATGGAGCCTGTGTGCGAAAGAACAAATTTTTTAGACCGAAAATGAAGCCTGTACACGTGATACGGCGTACGGCGGACGGCGGACGGACATTGCATTTTTGGAATCTACGCACCTTGAAACGTACGAGAAAAAATTTTGAGGGGGTGGTACAAAAATGTTTTGCTGAGCGATTACATAGGTGTATTATTCACAGAAGAATAAACCAAATTGGGTATAAAATAGGCATTTTTTGTGTTTTAGTAACATGAGGTTTTGAGGTATCGTTTTCCATGTTTTTTAGGACGAGAAGACCAAATATTTAGTCGATTTTGACCAATGAGTGGAAAATAGAGGTTCTTACGAAGTACCAGCCTTAAATTTACGTTCAATTTTGGTATAAAATCGTCGTTCTTCCGCACATAGTTTGGGTCCCCATTTGGGAACACATTTGAGTCGTAGTTGTGCTCCAAAGCTCGGCTGTCCGATCGAAATACACCCAGGGGCGTTATGGGAGAAAAATGGGTGTAAAACTACGGGTTTTCTAGGTTTTTTTGAGGTTTTGGTGAACGCGAGCTTGTGATATATCGTTTTCCATGTTTTTGAGGGCGGGAAGACCGAATATGAAGTTGATTCTGACTAAAGAGTGAAGAATTGAGGTTGTAACGAAGGGTAAGCTTCCGAAATTCATTTTTTATGAGTCAGAAACCTGGGAAATTGTCTGAAATCACCATAAATTTGTGAAATAACACTAGAAGTATTGTTAGCAGGTGAATGAAGACAGTTAAATGGCACTGTCAATGTTCAAAGATAAATCTGTAAAAAAGAAAAAGAGAGATAGAAAAAAAACGCTGCAAAGTCCTTGTCACATGGGTTTATTATTCTATTGGACATACCTATAGAAATGCTGGCTGTTCATTTATTGTTTCTTTCGTGCGAAGTAATCGAAATAGCTATTTCTGATGGTTTCCATTAATTTTGGCTCTTGAAACACTAATTATAGGTACGCTCTTATCTTTCTTCTTTTTTTCTTAACTATCTTTGATCATTGGTAGTGCCATTTAATCGTCTTGATCTACGTGTTGACACTTTTTCCAGTGTTATTGTACAAACTGATGGTGATTTCAGACGATTTCCCTGGTTTTTCACTAATAAAAAACGCTGCAAAGTCCTTGTCACATGGGTTTATTATTCTATTATTTTATTGGTCTACAGAAATGCCGGCTGTTTATTTATTGTTTCTTTCATGTAAATTAATTGAAATGGCTATTTCTGGTGGTTTCCACAAATTTTGGCCCCCAGAACTTGAATTAGGTACTACGCTCCTTTTTTTTTCTTCAAATTACTCTTGATCATTGATTGTACCATTTAATCCTCTTGATCCACGTGTTGACACTTTTTCTAGTGTTATTATACAAATTGATGGTGATTTCAGACGATTTCGCAGGTTTTTGACTCATAAAAAATCAATTTTGGGAGCTGAACATCTGGTACAACCTCAATTTTCCACTCCTTCGTCAAAATCGACTTCATATTCGGTCTTCTCGTCCCCAAAAACATGGAATACTATACCTCAAAAGCTCATTTTACTAACATGTTACTAAAACACAAAAAGTACCTATTTTTATACACATTTTCACTCATAACTCCCCTGGGTGTATTCCGATCGGGCTGAAAAGTTTCGGGACACAACTAGGGCCCAAATGGAGCATGTGTGCGAAAGAACGATTTTTTTAGACCGAAAATGAAGCCTGTAGACGTGATACGGCGTACGGCGTACGGCGGACGGCGGACGGACATTGCATTTTTGGAATCTACACACCTTGAAACGGAAAAGAAAAAATTTTGAGGGGGTGTTATAAAAATTTTTTGCTGAGCGAATACATAGGTGTATTATTCACAGAATAATAAACCAAAAAGGAGCCGAGGTCGTGTTTTTGGGGGCAAAAATTGTTGGAAACCATCTAAAATAACTATTTCAATTACTGCGCATGAAAGAAACAATAAATGACCAGCAATATTTCTGTAGGTTTGTCCAATAGTAATAAACCCAAGTGACAAGGAGTGCAGCGTTTTCGTTCGTGAGCCGGTCTCTCGTGCGTAGTTTGGTGGAATTGTGTGAGATGGCTTGTGAAGTGAGACATACCTACCTACTCGTACATAACATCGGCTGATGGCATGAGCGGTCCCGCCAGGCGTGAAAGTGTTTTTTTCACGTTTGAAAACAACACGAGCGGCCCCGCTCGGTCAGAGGGCGTCGATTAGAAAATGACTCGAGCGGTCCGATTCCCGGATCCCTGCCAGACAGGCAGTTTAGGCCCGGTTCAAAAAAAATGTGTAACCATGATAGTTACCTAACCCTGGGGCTACTTTCGATTTTTCGGCAACCCTGGGGTTCGCAGCAGGAGCGTTCAAAAAAGTTTTCTGGGGTAAGGTTACCTTGATAGAATCGATTATTTGGGTAACCCTGGTTACTTCAAATTTAGCCATGGATACTTCACGAGAAATCCACGTCAAACCCCCCATGGACGTTTGATTCATGGATAATATAGTTCCATGGAATATCGGCGTATAAAGCAACTTTTAGGCAACACTGTTGCCCATTCTAACCTAGATCCCATGACTTCATCCTAGCATGATATTTAATAAATCCGTACTCTTCAAGTGCTGTAGTAATCGAGCCTAGCAACAAATATTGCCTTTACTAAAAATACTTTCTATGTTTTTTAATTGAGTGATTTGTAGCAACTCCTAGGTGTACGTTTATTCGGCGTTGCGCCTGTTTGATGGAAATTTAAACGGGGGTAAACAAGGATAATGTGGGGTAAATTACACAGACGTGTTAGGAACAAGGATACCTATAATTACTATTCACTATACGTAATGGTTCAAAATATGCGATGAATCTTGAACGAAAGTCTTCACGCCCTTCAACTCTGCCACGTTCCCCAGGGTTATTAAACATAGTTTCATCCAAGAGATGCTGAGTACCCTCGTCAACATCAGGTAGTTATTCCTTTAACATGATTGCGATGTTGTGGAGAACTGCCTGCGTTCTGCCGTAGATATTTGAGGGCGTATTTCTTCGAGAACAAACGCGACTCCTTCCTTCGACAACCTGAAGCGATCGAAAAATTCCTTCTCACTCCAGGCGTCGAAGTTGGGATGTCTCGCTCTGATCCGATATCTTCTCGGTTCTACGACTAGCCCTAGTTCGACGAAGACGTCATCATCCTCATCGCTCGCATAATAGTTATAACGGTTCATTATTACCACAATAATGCAAAATAGGACGGGATCTGAATGGTGCAGCGCAAACAGGAAAACCAAAAACAATGAGCAGCCATCTTCGTTTTGAGTTTTGAGAGTAACCATGGTAAACTTCTTGTAACCCCTCGAATAGCTGGGGTTACGCACCCATGGTAAAGTTTTCGATTTATCGCACTAATGATCGATTACTGAATTTTTTTGAACGCCACTTTCGTAACCATGGTTGGGAAACCTTAAGGTAAACTTCAACCCCAGGGTTACACTCTTTTTTGAACCGGGCCTTAGTGTTATTATTGGTCATGGAGTCGGTAGTCAAAGTTTTACCCAATGGTTCTCGAGGAAATCGCGATATCATGATTGTGAACTCATATAAATTTAATTTTCACAAGCTATTGGCCAATGACGTTTTGCGGTGGAGATGTGCGGTGAGATCAAATGAGGTGTGCCATGAAAACTGATGGTGGAGAAGTCATAGAAACGCTTGGCGAGCACCAGCATGCAGCTCCAAATGCCGATGGACACCATCCAAACATCTTCATTTTCTTTGACGCTCTAGTTCGCTATCAAGTTGACATTTATATAAAAATAAATACCACTTCAGGTGACTTCAGGCATAGAGTCATTGGATCTCAAAATTAATAACGAAATTGGACCGGGAGGAGATTTCCTTGTCCAAGTTTGTGCAAATCCTTTCTACCAATTACCAACCGACATGCCTATGACATTACTAATTTATAGTTTAGGATAATATGACATAATATTACCGACAAATATGACGCTTATTTGTTTTTAAATATAAGTATACTATTACTAGCTATGAGTGAAGTGTTTTTCCCCCATGAGTTGACAGCAGGAAAATTGAAAGCGGGGCCGCTCGTACATATACCTTTTAGGTGGCCGGACCGCTCGTACAAGCACCCATAACATCCCCACCCCACCCACAAACAACGCTGTTGCAGAAATTTACCCGCTAACAAAAACATTCTCAGCCGCAAAAAGGATTGATATCCGTTTTGATATTATGAGTATAGAAATCTCTTACTTCTCCTCAAACCTTAAAATTTCTTTCAGCGATTTTGGCAGGCAGCTTTTTGCCTGCCGGGGCATATACACACATGAAACAAAGGGGGAAGGAACAGGTTTCTATACTCACATCCAATCTCAAAAAGGTTATCAATCCTTTTTGCGGCTGAGGAGGTTCTGTTGGCGGGTAGATTTTCACGACAGGATTATTTTTGGGGGGGGGATATGACATATTTTTGCATTGGTGAAGTTCACTTTTTTCCCAGTAGGTACCTAAAAATTTCCTCAGTAGGTACTTACTTACTCAGTACTACCTATTTAGTACCTACTCAGCACTACCTACTTGTTACCTACTCAGTACTTAAAAACGCTGCAAATCCCTGTTACAGATCACAGCTCTCTGTATAGATAACCCGTCTATATAATATAATATGTACT
The DNA here is from genome assembly GCA_954871275.1 of Leptopterna dolabrata. Classification (NCBI taxonomy): domain Eukaryota; kingdom Metazoa; phylum Arthropoda; class Insecta; order Hemiptera; family Miridae; genus Leptopterna; species Leptopterna dolabrata. The sequence goes on along the minus strand of OX940986.1, from coordinate 33,199,832 downwards.
ATTCTGTACATATTATGTAGATCGCAGACCCTCCGTAGGTTAGTACCTAACCACGTACTCGTTACTAGGTACCTACCTAAATCACGAGTTAAATGTTGCTAAAATAATTCTGTCGATGACAAGCAGTAACTAAAATGGCAAAAAGAAACGCAAATAATGAAGTTTTGAAGGAAAATTGTTGATGTGGAGTGAAATAGATGCCCCTTCTGCGTAGATCACTGTTTTCTGTGGTCAATACCTACCCTCGTGGTCAAGTATAATGAACCGTTGTGTAATAACTTGCCCATCAATAATACTTCAACGGTTGTTCAAGTTGCAAAAGTACCGATCAAGCCCCTTCTTGGTTGATGAACCGCTGTGTAATAATTTACCGTTATGAAATAATTTACCGTTGTGTAATAATTTACCGTTTTGTAATAATTTACCGTTTTGTAATAATTTACAGTTGTGTAATAATTTGCCGTTGTGTAATAATTTACCGTTGTATAATAATTTACCCATCAATAATACTTCAACGTTTGTTCAAGTTTCACAAGTACCTACCAACAAAATCCAATAGTCCATCACTTAGCAAATGAAATAATATCGCAGAACAACCAACTCGACTTCATACAGCCATCTTGATTATAATCAGGTGCTCCCTAGTGATGACATCCGGGCCGGATTTATACTATTTGATTCACGATCGTATTGACGAAGCTTTTTGGTGCACACGAACGGCTGGACGAACAATGCTCCGGGTGGTCTCAACAAATGGTTTAGCTCAAGACAAATTTAATAACGTAAACAAAACCATACCCTTCCATAGAAAGTCTTCGAGCTACGGCGTTCTGAAAATTTCAACCCCTATTTTGAACCCCTTAGAGATGACTGACAGTAACGCCGAGCTTCGAGGACCAACTAGACCCCGAACGGAACCTATAACCCGAATTTCATCAATTTTGTTTCATGGTAACCAAGAAAAGTGGCCAGTACGGCGTATGGCGTAAGGCGGACAGACAGAAATTTTTTTATTGCAGCTTTGGATTCTACATACCTTGAAACGTAAACCATCAAATTTTGAGGGGGGTTAGAATTTTTTTTTCGTGCTCGATTCCAATGGTTCATTATTGAAAATAATAAACCAAAATATTTCAATGTTGTGGAGGGGGGGACAAATTATACAAAAGGACCTTGTTTGGAGCATAATGACTGTGTCTGCAAAATTTCAGCTCTCTAAACCCTCTCTAACCTACTACTACCCCCCCCCCCCCCATGGGTGTAAAATTGTGGAGGGGGGCCAAATCGTGCAAATGGCACTTTCTTGGAGGATAACGAATGTGTGCGCAAAATTCCAGCTATTTTTAATAGGGTTTTACCCCCCTAATTTACTGCTAACCCCATCCCCTAAATGCGGGGAGGGGGGGGGGTAGCTACACAACAAGGGAGGGGGGACAAATTGTATGTGTGTGCCAAATTACATCTCTCTTAAAACCCTCTCCTACTCCTAAAAACTACCTTCCTGAATTTTTGAGCCCATCTGGAGCATTCTACGATGTCGCCATAAAATTTGCTATACAATTTGCCATAAGGAGCAGCGTGTATGCAGGCATCAAGCTTGGCTGAGAGCGCACATCACTTGTCTCTCGGCCAGGTGGCCGCCCTAGCGGAGTGGTCTACGCGTCCGATTACACTTGAAATCAGAGATTCGAATCCCGGTTTCGGGACCGAATATTTTTCACTTCAAATCTACTATTTCCCGTCAGCGCTAAATTTGTATTTCTTTTTGCCATTTTAGCTACTGCTTGAACATTCAGCGCATGTGATATTACTTTGTAACGGCTAATAGGTACGGAGGGGCTGTGATCTATACAGAAGGGTTATCTAACTATATATACAGAGCTGCGATCTGTAACAGAAGGATGTTCTGTACAAAATAATGAACCGTCGTGTAGGGATTTGCAGCGTTTTTTCGCTTTCCTGCGAAATTATCCCCTACGGCACTTGGAACGTTTTGCTTAATGTCCCCCTTTCAATAATGTTCAATGGTTAACGAAAATATGGAACCCCCATCCGCGGGATATCAGTTCGTTGGTAGGTAGCGATCATACTGTACTTTTTTTTTGGAGCTGGTGAACGAGCATCAGATACCAGTGGATGATTGATGTTGTTCAGCGTCGATTCCGAAGGCCTCGAGGCGTGGGCGTGTCAAAGCCTGTAGGTGAGTTGTTTGCCTTGTTAGCGACATATTAGACACTTGTTTACTTCTCCGGTGTGTGAAACGATGTTTTTGCGTTCCAAAATAGAAATTTACGATACCCACCTACCGTTGTGTCGTACTTCCGTTGACAATCGCACGTGGACTTGTTCGCTGTATTCATAGCTTTGAATCCAGCAAAGTAAAGAATCAGTTATGAGTTGTTAGACTACTTCAGTTCGTAGCTCATCAGTTCCCCGCTGTAAAACCCTCAAACCATTTTGGTTTATTATTCTCAATAATGAACCTTTGGAATCGAGCATGAACAAGAAAATTTTAACCTCCCTCAAAATTTGATGGTTTACGTTTCAAGGTATGTAGAATCCGAAAATGCAATAAAAAAATTTCTGTCCGTCCGCCGTACGCCGTACTTAGCACTTTTCTTAGTTACCATGAACCAAAATTAACGAAATTTGGCTTTTAGGTTCCGTTTGGGGTCTAGATGGTCCGCGAAGCTCGTCGTTACTATCAGTCATCTCTAAGGGTGAAAAATAGGGGTTGAAATTTTCAGAACGCTTGAAAACTTTCAATAAAAGGGTATGGTTTTTTTATCGTTGTAAACTATTCTTGAACCAAAGAATTTTTTGAGACCACCCGGAGCATTGTACGACCAGCCGTTCTTGTGCGCCGAAAGCTTCGTCAACATGATGGTGAAGGTATAAATCCGGCCCAGATATCATCACTAGGGAGCACCTGATTATAATCACGGATGGCTGTATGAAGTCGAGCTGGTTGTTCCGTGACACTATTCACTTTGAAAAATGATGGATCTTTTGGATTTTGTTGATAGTTACTTTTGCAACTTGAACTTGAAATTATTACACAACGGTTTATTATTTGCCTTGTGTTTCATCCATGGATAACTGCAAATAATTATTAATGATGAATTATTATTGAATCCCGCGCATTTGTATGAAACTTTAATTCCGAGGCCGGCTCCAGAACTCGATTTAGGGCTTGCCTGGGGGAAGCTCGAGGGTACTGACCTCAGAACACAGTGATATAGTGATCTACGCAGAAGGGACATCTGTACAGATAAATAATAAGCCTTTGTGTAATAATTTGCAGCGTTTTTTATTTTTATTTTTCATTTTTGCAAAGACAATTTTATTGTTAGTAGAAACATTACAGTTTTGCGCAAACAGAATACAGTAGGGTTAGAAAAACCCTCAAACCATGAACATACATCCTTCTGGTACTGGGCACCTAATTCCATGGCTCACATAGGAGTTTACGAATAGCACTCACCTCGCTCTATTAATTTATAAATTCAACTTGAAACCGTTCTCTGAATACCTCTCTGCCGTGGTCCATCAGCAATGGTCAGGCCGCATGACGGGCTGTCTTTATTCATAATTTATAATTTGTCATTTTGTACTTTTTTCTCTGAATAAATCTCTTCTCCACTTCCTCACCCTATCACAGCACTTCCAATTCCTCCCCTCCACCTTCTTACCCCAACTCATCTCCTTCCTCCCCACCCCTCACACTGCCCTCCGCATCCCTCCCCTACCCCTTCACAATAGATTTCTATGGATTATATACCTACAGTATGTACGTTGGCCGTTTTGCTATGTATCGTAAGACGGGTTTGGTAGCGCGGTATTCCTGTGCTGCTTATCATGTGTGGGTGTTTGTGATAAAAAATGAGCAAAATCTTCACGTATAGCTGACGAATACTGAAGACCTTCGCAAGATCAAATACGTCCCAACGAGGCAGGGACAGCGTAATTTTAAAAAAACCACAGTCATGCAGCATGGCTATAAGAGCGAATTTTCGAAGAAATAACCACGTTCCTCAATCTTCAAAGTGCTCCAGTTTGAGAACGGAATGAGATATCGCAATTCTGATTTCACCATCGTGTTCAGCGTACAAAAACCTTTAAAATGAGGTGTCACTTGTCAGACTGTTTCATTTTGGGAATTTATGGGTAATTTTTCCCCCCTAAAACTCCCCAAAACTCCCCCTTAGAGTGACCCGATTCTGCCCATCTACGAACTTAGCCTGTCGATTGCCAAGACAGATTTTTCGTGCAAATTTGAACTTTTTATCTCAATTCTTTCGAGAGTTATCGTCTGGAATGACACATACATATATAAATATATATATAAATATATATATAAATATATAAATATATATATATATACATATAATTTTTGGTGTCTTTCGGCAGTGAATTCAGGATGGTCTGAAACGGATTTTGGTATAAAAATCTTTCGGAAATTCGAGTTTTAAAAATTTTGGACCGAGAACAATAGCTTCCTTTTCTTCGAAAATTCGCTAAAATTGATTCTTCAAAAACAATTCGTTGCCTCAATTCTACAACTTGACAACTCGAAACTTTTATTTTTATTTTTTAGATAAGTGGTCCAAAAGGTGCTATGTGGTTTGCCCTACGGGTAGGGTAGGATTGGAGGGGAAGGAACCTAGTACTAATACCCCGCGGATGTACCACAGCGAGTGCTAGAGGAGAGAGAGGAAGGCGCCCCACGGAATGTACCACAGAGGGCGCCAGGAGGAAGTAGACGAATACCCGGCGGATGAACCACAGTGAGTGCTAGATGAAAGGGAGAGGAAGGTAACTAATGCCCCACGGATGAACCACAGCGAGTATTAGGTGCTCCTTAAGAGTCTTGCTAGCACCCCGTGGATGAACCACAGCGAGCGCTGGATGAATGAGAGAGGAAGGTAACTAATACCCTGCAGATGAACCACAGCGAGTATTAGGTGCTCCTTAGGAGTCTTCTGCCAGCAACTCGCAGATTAACCACAGTGAGTGCTAGAGGAGAGAGAGGAAGGCGCCCCACGGAATGTATCACAGATGGCCCCAGGAGGAAGTAGACGAATACCCAGCGGATGAACCACAGCGAGCGTAGGAGAAGGGCAGGAGAGGGAGAAGTCGCAAGTCGGAGAGTGATCGGTCGAATGACGAGCTGGGCGAAAAGGTCTGCTTATATAGGCCTGTTTCCACCCGCCCCCTCGTCCACAATCGGTCGTTATGACCGTTGAGGAGTGATGGCGGTTGATGGAAGGAATCCCTTGGCGATACCCGGCTCGTCGTTCCCTTCATTTATTTGGTTAAACCTGTCTATATTACATGGGAGTGGTTAGTGTAGAGATTTGAGGGGAACCACGACATGCTATTTGCATGGCTCTGTACTATGCCACATACAATTTGACAACTCAATCTGTAACCGTTGCGGTTTTTATTTAGAAATGTTCAAAGTGGATAACTTGAACATCACCTCCTTTTCATGATACAACTTGATTTTTTCAACCTGTCTAAGCCTTGCGAGAGTTTGAAAGAATCCGGCATTCAACAGCTAGGTAACTTGACATTTTTTGGATGAACCCCAATTTCAACATCACCGAACACTATTTCCATCAAATAAGTGTGTGTGTGTGTTTGTGTGGGTGTACCGCCCCACACTAAAACTACATACTGAATAACACGTGCTTTAGTACGTACACAAGTTTCAGTTAAATTTAGTAAACACGTTTTCTGTCCATGCGTGTGAAACTTAAGTACGGTCAAGGAGTCCCATGTGTGCTAAACACATCCCAACGGCCACATGAACTACGTTGTGCGAGTGGCTTGGTCTTCATGTTGCAAAATTGAACATGGCTACGTATAAATCATTCCGCTTTAATTTCACAGTGGAGATAAAGCTACCTTCTCAGTACGGCAGTCCTTGCCTTCTTCCGTAAAGCCCTGTGGCCATAAGATTAGAACATAACTGTGTGTGTAGGTATAACCTTGTATGAGCGTTGGTAAATGCCATGGAGGTGTATGTGAGAATGTGGCTCAGCGGGGCTGTTGTGAACTCTGAACTCCGTTTTACCGTCGCTCGCTCTCGTATTTGGATTATTATCTTTGTGTTTCTTTAGAGGAAAATTCCTTTTCCCGAGTGAAATCTCATTTTCCCAAGCTCGAGCCGGCTTTTCCCAGTCATCCCCTCCGCTTCCTATCCCTGAATAATACGTAACTACCGATGAGACGGAAGCAATACTCGTTTCGCCCCTTATTATAAGTCCCTCGTCTCCAGATAGCGCCATAACACAGCTCTAGAGGTGATGTTCCCGTTAAAAGGAGAGCGGAAGAAGAGCGCATTTCCACCTACCTGGACCCTGGAAGCTCATGTCGTTGTTTTTCACGAGTTTTCATCAGGGGAAATAGGAGTAGGTATAACTCAGCACTACCACGTAAGGTCTAATATTCGTAAACGGCCCTGACTGAAGCTTCCTGATGTTTACTGGGTTGTCAAATCGGACTATTGTACTCGTACTTAGGACATAGCTCGAATGGTGAGTGTTTCTATGTACTTGCAATCTACAGTAGTTCGCAAAATCAACATTAAGTTGCGTTCAAGTGACAAACAAACTGCACCCGAGTGGCCACTATGATGCTTCAAGTTGGCACCAAGTTGTCAACAAATCAACTGTGAAGTGCAATCAAGTTAAATCAAATTTTGAACATCAGGGATTCTGCATTTTTCTTATTTTATATATATTTTTGGTTTATTATTTTCAATAATGAACCATTGGAATCGAGCATGAAAAAAAAAATTCTTACCCCCCCTCAAAATTTGATGGTTTACGTTTCAAGGTATGTAGAATCCAAAACTGCAATAAAAATATTTCTGTCTGTCCGCCGTACGCCGTACGCCGTACGCCGTACTGGCCACTTTTCTTAGTTACCATGAAAAAAAATTGATGAAATTCGGGTTATAGGTTCCGTTCGGCGTCTAGTTGGTCCTCGAAGCTCGACGTTACTGGGAGTCATCTCTAAGGGGTTCAAAATAGGGGTTGAAATTTTCAAAACGCCTATACTATTTTTTTACGTAAATATTTTTACGGTTTTAAATAGTTCTTGAACTTGCGAGTTTTTTAAGACCATCCGGAGCATCGTACGTCCAGCCGTTCGTTCACAGTAAGACCCCGAAGTTTGCACCGACAGGCATTTTCGACTCCAGTGTGAATGAAATTGTATACAATTCAAACCAAATCTCGTAACCAGAGAAGCGCCCACAATAGGAATTTGTGAATACGGCCAATCATTGGTAGGGATCACCTGATTATATTGGCGGAGTATGAAGTCGAGTTGGTTGTTCTGTGATATTATTTCGCTTGAAAAATGATGGCTCTTTTGGAGTTTGTTGGTAGGTAGCGAAACCTGAACAAACGTTGAAGTATTATTGATGGGTAAATTATTACTACGGTAAATCATTACTCAACGGTAAATTATTACACAACGGTTCAGTATACCATCTACGTAGAAGGGGCTGGAGTTTGTTGGTAGGTACTTTTGCAACTTTTTTCACTCCTCATCAACAATTTCTTTTCAGAACTTCATTATGTGCATTTCTTTTTGTTAGGTACTGTTTGTCATCGGCAGAATTATTTTAGCAACATTTAACTCGTGATTTAGGTAGGTACCTAGTAACGAGTAAGGGGTTAGGTACTAACCTACGGAGGGTCTGCGATCTACATAATATGTATATAATAGAATAGTACATATCATATTATATAGAAGGGTTATCTATACATAGAGCTGTGATCTGTAACAGGAGGGTATTCTATACAAAATAATAAACCGTTGTGCAGGGATTTGCAGCGTTTTTTATTACAAATTTGCTTTTTATGTCGTTTGGAATTGAACCGGTTCGTCAAAATGGCATAATACTTGTTTAGTTTCCAACAATACGTGAAAAGCGGCGATGCCATTGTCTTCCTCCATGCTACAGCATAGCAGAACGAACACCGCGGCATCTCGGCAGTAGCATCCATGTCAGTGCTCACCTTAACCTAGTGGATTTTATAAAACAAGCTGTATCCATACAAAGGCGGCAATGACAGCATCAAAACTTCCACATATAATTAAAAATTAACTGCTTATGTTTCTTTCAAATGAGAAAATGTACCGCCTCTTTCGAATAATAATAATGAAAAATAAAATAAAAAATAGAAAATGGGTGTTTTGTATGGGCTTCCAAAAGCTACTGGTACTTGAAACTTGATATATTTGTTTATAATTACCCTAATTAACCCCACCTGAACACCTAATTACAAGTATTTCTCTAAAATCAGTGAACGAGATAGCTATGGTTTAGCGATCAGTATTTTGATTGATAGAATAATAACAATAATAGAATCTTTATAAATAGTTTCACTTTTGTTATTCAAATTATTCGTCCATTTTTATTTTTATCTCGAACTCTCGAAGATGCTGTATTCATTTTTCCTTTTCCCTCTTTTTCTGTTTTCTGTGTATATTTTGGATGCCAAATAAACTGAACTGAGCTGAACTAATATTGTGAGAATATTATTCAGTGTGTGGCCTACTTTTTCATGAAGTAACCAGAGATTCATGGGTTTCTTCAGAAAAAGTATTCAGCCGTAAGGAGTTTCGTTACATAGGTTAGGCTTATCTACTATTCTCATCGGGAGCCGATACCCCATATCTGATAAATAATTATGGGTCCAGTCAACCGTTGCAATAGAGCAGGGTATGACGGTCCCATAAATATCCGAACTACGGGGGAATTGTTGCGGGAAGGTTTGCACCGCCAAAGGATCCGCGTTTCCAGAGTCTTGAATGGTAAATCTTCTCTCTTCCAGGGCGCCTCGTATTGTACCGAGATGCCGTGTGTATATACATACTGTATGATGTATGTATACATCGACCATCGCGTGAGTGGAACTAAGTCGGTGTGGGCGGGAGTTTGACGGAGCCGGTGCCAAAATAAGTTTATTTCAACAACACTTTGGTATCCTCGAGACGCCTGATATAAAATACAACCACGCAAACGTAAAAAATACCATAATGTAACAACGCGAAGTAGGAACTCAAGAATCGATCTCACTCATAAATTTCTTTGGCTATTACAAAACCCCTTTTCAAAAACGCTGCAAATTCCTTGTCACATGGGTTTATTATTCTGTTGGACTTACCTACAGAAATGTTGCTACTACAATGCTGTTCGCTTATTGTTTCTTCAATGTGCAATAATTCAAAAAGCTATTTTTGATGGTTTCTAACAATTTTGGCCCCCAAAAACACGAATTAGACTCCTATTTTTTGACAAATTACCTTTGATCGTTGTCCATAACATTGTTAGATCGTTGACTAGTGTTATTAATTTATGTTGATTTGAGACTCCAAGGTTTTCGACCCATGAAAAATGAATTTTAGGAGCTGAACCTACGTTACAACCTCAATTCTTCACTCTTTGGTCAAAATAAACTTCATATCTATTTGATCTTCTCGCCCTAAGAAATGTGGATGACGATACCTCACACACTCATGTTCAACTATATTTTTACACCCATTCCCCCCCCCCCCCCCCCATAACACCCCTGGGTAAATTCTGATCAGGCTGCCGAGCATCTAAGCAAAGCTAGGATCCAAATGTGTTCACAAATGGGGACCCAAACTGAGTACGGAAGAACAACGATTTTAGACCAAAATTTGACGTAAATTTAAGGCTGAAACTTCGTTAGAACCTCAATTTTCCACTTATTGACCTCATACTCAGTCTTCTCGTCCTAAAAACCATGGAAAACGATACCTCAAAAGCTCGTGTTAATAAAACACAAAAATACCTATGTTTACACCCATTTTTCACCCATGGCATCCTTGGGTATATTCCGGTCGGGCTGCATAGTTTCGGGACACAACTAGGGCCCAAATGGAGCCTGCGTGGGGATGAAAGAATTTTTCAAACCGAAAATGATGCCAGTATGCATGATACGGTGGATGGACATTGGATTTTCGGAATCTGCACACCTTAAAACGTAAAATAAGAAATTTTGAGGGGGTGTTACAAAATGGTTTGCTGAGAGAATACATACGTGCATTATTCACAGAATAATAAACCAATATGCAATGTCCGTCCGCCGTACGCTTTATTATGCGTAACTAGGTACTTCATTTTCGGTGTAAAAAATTCGTTCTTTCGCACACAGGCTCCATTTGTGCCCTAGCTGTGGCCCGAAACTTTACAGCCCGATCGGAATATACCCAGGGGCGTTATGGGTGTAAAAATAGCGTTTTCGGTGTTATAGTAAAATGAGCTTTTGAGGTATCTTTTTCCATGTATTTTAGGGCGAGAAGACAGAAAATAAAGTCGATTTTGACAAAAGTGTGAAGAATTGAGGTTGTAACGAAGGTTCAGCTCCCAAAATTCATTTTTTATGGGTCGAAAACCTGGGAAATTGTCCGGTCAACATAAATTTGTATAGTAACACTAGAAGTAGTATCAATAGGTGAATGAAGACAATTAAATGGACTATCAATGATCAAGGATAGTTTGTTATAAACCAGGGGCCTAATTCGTGTTTTTGGGAGGCCAAAATTGGTGGAAACCACCAGAAGTTGCTACCTATTTAAATTATTGCACACGAAAGAAAGAATAAATGAATAGCCAATATTTCTGTATGTAAGTCCAATAGAGTAATAAACCCATGTGACAAGGACTTTGCAGCGTTTCGGAATCTGCGCACATTGGAACGTTAAAGAAAAAATTTTGAGGGGGTGTTGTAACATTTTTTTTGCTGAGCGAATACATAGGTGTATTAATCACAGAATAATAAACCAAGAGACAAAACCCTCAGCACAAAAACCTCTTGTGTGCCTGCCACCTGCCCACTTTTCATATCCCCTGACTTTCTCTCATCTCAACATAATTAGGGACAAACAGATTAGTATGTCCTCGACTGCCTGATGATGCCGGCGAAAGCGCTCGTATGCTACACGTTTTGCTAGTGACGACGGATCTCTTCGGAAGCTACGTGAAGGAAGTGCGCGAAGAATTCGAGAATTAAAAAAAACGCTGCAAATCCCTGCACAACGGTTTATTATTTTGTACAGAATACCATTCTGTTACAGACCACAGCTCTCCGTATAGATAACCCTTTACGAGGGGGGGAGAAGTCTTCAATCGTTTACAGTTGTGTAATAATTTACCGTTGTGTAATAATTTGCCGTTCTGTAATAATTTACCGTTGCGTAATAATTTGCCGTTGTGTAATAATTTACCATTGTTACATATCACAGCTCTCCGTATAGATAACCCTTTATATAATATAATGTACTTTTCTATACATATGATATAGATCGCACACCCTCCGTAGGTTAATACCTAACCCCGTACTCCTTACTAGGTACCTACCTAAATCACGAGTTAAATGTTGCTAAAATAATTCTGCCGATGATGATGAGGCTGCTGTTGATGAGGAGTGAAAAAAGTTGCGGAAGTACCTACCAACAAACTCCAGCCCCTTCTACGTAGATGGTATAATGAATCGTGTAATAATTTACCGTTTAGTAATGATTTACCATTGTGTAGTAATAATTTACCCATCAATAATACTTCAACGTTTGTTCATCATTTTTCAAATGAAATAATATCACAGAACAACCAACTCGACTTCATACTCCGCCAATATAATCAGGTGATCCCTAGCAATGATTTTATCTCCGGCCAATTTCCTACTGTCGTCCCTGGTGACGAGATTTGGATGTAAAGATTTTTTTTTCATGCTCGATTCCAATGGTTCATTATTGAAAATAATAAACCAAAATCTTGTAAATCGACAATGGGGTGAAACTATCGGCCCGCAAAAGTTCATCCGACGGAAAGAACAAACGAATTTCCATCTTTTCAACGGGAAGCCGGTGCGAATCAGGTTATTTGCCATCAAAAGGTCTCTCTTAGAAGGCTTGACTTTCCGATAAAACGAGAGGTTTCTTCTGGAAGGTGAAACTTTGAAATTCACGTTGGGGGCGTTTCACCCATTTCACATGAGTGGCGACGGATGAGAGAACCAAAAGCCCAATCACAGGTCGCCTGTGTGCGTTTCGAGTCTGGGATTTGATGGTATTCGGCGAATGTGGGGTTTCAATCGGGCGATGAAAAGGTTTTGTTACATTGGAATGAATGAATGATGAAGCTGGTTATGACGTCGTATTACTAAGGCTCGGATTTTTAGGGTTATCGGTCCAACATTTTTAGTACAAGAATTTGTGAACATTTTTTCGATTCTTTCCGTTTTCGAGTGCCTATTCTGAATCCATTCCTGTTTTGGTTTATTATTCTGTGAATAATACACCTACCTATGTATTCGCTCAGCAAAAATTTTTATAAAACCCCCCAAAATTTTTTCTTTTACGTTTCAAGGTGCGTAGATTCCTTCTAGGTAGTCTGTGGATATACCGAGTTAGCTCCCTCCGAAGTTGAATCACCCACTGAATCCACTGAAGAATGAACCAAAATGATTACCTATTCTGCCCTCCAAAGTAAAAAAGCCATAGACTCGATTTATTCAAATTTAGAGATTTTGGTATGGCTGGATTCGCGTATCTTAAAGACTTATTTTGGTATTTAGTTGTAAAAGTTGGGAAAATTTCTCTAAAAAGGTGATTCAAGGAAAACGTCTACGGTTTTTCGTGTTTTTAATGGTTTTCCAACGATGAAACCCTATTCACTAAGCCAAAGAGACATCTCTTTCAGGTCCGACTCTCTCTTTTGGCAAAATATACTTTTATAGTATCCTGACAGGATTATTCAGTAGCTTCTAAAAGAGAGAGTTGGCGGCCATCTTGGCATTTTCGATCTCTTTCAGAGAGACACCCAATTAGGTGTCTTTTCTCGACAGATAGAGTCCCCTTCTGATTTCTCGTTTGTTTGTTAGTGATCGTGTATCATAATTCGTTCATCGACTACCATATCGGTCATTTTGATGTATGCTTTTTCATCTCTTATAGGTAAGTCGATTGTTCATTAAAAATATATACATATTATGGATTCATGAGTAAAATCGTCCAAGCAGGTACGGGTTGAGAGCTATTCAGTAAAATATAAAAACCTGAGAGAGATTGGAAGGGACTGTCGCCCGAAGGAGACTCTCTCTCCCAGGAGATTTTCAAAATAGATAATCTGTTTTCACTGTCTTAGTTTTTTTTTTTTTTTTTACGAGGGAAACAGTGGGAAAATCTTGAAAAAGACTTGCGCTTTGGAGGGTCCGCACTCCGCAGCCGTGTGAGGTTTCACTCACTAAAAACCCACTAACCCTGATCCTCTTGACCTAATCCACCCCGGAATCACTTGTTCAGCATTACTTCGGAGTGGGGTCGATCACTGGGCGGAGTCACGCCCTCTTCTGATCTCTTCTTGCGGTCTCCAGTTTATTGCTCATCTGAGGATCGGGTCGTCCAGCTTTTTTGCCTTGAGGATTCGGACTATGTAGGACACAATCCTCTCCCAGGTTTTCTGCCTGGAGATCATCTTCCCGATCACATTAGTTGGTGTGATTTCGTCCTCCTGTTCTTCTAGGATCCCATCTGGAGCAGTGGAAAAACGTGTGTTCGGCGTCGTCGATTGGTGCTTTACAGTACCAGCACGTTGTGGTGTCTGCTAGCGCCCTTCTGTGCAGATAGGACCGGAAGTATCCATGGCCCGACAGGAACATAGTGATGTAGAAGTCGACTTCTCCGTGCCTCCTGTCAAGCCATGGGCGCACCTGTGGAATAAGCAAGCGTGTCCATGCCCCCCTGTCATCAGTTTCCCACTCATTTTGCCACTGCTGCATGGTTATTTCTCTCTCCTCTTTCTTGATAAGGGATCTTGACTCCTGTGCGGATCGCCGGAGGTAGATACGCTTCCTCTCCATTGCTAGGAGGTCGATTGGGATGGTGGCAGCAATGATCCCAATGGCAGGGAAGGAGACGGTACGGTAAGCACTTGCTATTCGTAGGGCTCCTCTCCTCTGCACTGACCGAAGGTGGTCTCGGTACTTTTTAACTTGTAGAGCCTCAGCCCACACCTCCACTCCATATAACATGATTGCCTCGGCTATGGTCATGAGCATCTTCCTTTTCTTGGGCGATGGTCCACCAATGTTTGCCATTAGCCTGCTCAGGTTTGCTCACTGTCTTAGTGAATAGGCCCCCAGTAGTAGTTCTTCCAACAAATAAAAACAGTAGATACCAGACCTACGGCGATAATCGATTGGAACAGTGAATTTAATTTAATGGTCATTAGGACAGTAGGTACTGTTTTTCTTTGTTGTATCCCTCTCATAGTTGTCTGAATTCCAGCGATCGCTTGTAGGTGGCTTCCACATCGCGGTAAGTCGTATTTTACAATGGAAAAATAAAGCCTACTGTTTTTCTCTTTGGTAAAGGGCTGAAAAAACTCCAGCAAGTACTGATGGGAAACAATCAGCGTCGAACGAATAAAAGCAGTTGCAGACCCTCTACCGTTTTGGCTTATTATTTTCAATAATGAACCATTGGAATCGAGCATGGAAAAAAATAATAAATTCTAACCCCCCCTCAAAATTTGATGGTTTTCGTTTCAAGGTATGTAGAATCCGAAACTGCAATAAAAACGCTGCAAATCCCTGCACAACGGTTTATTATTTTGTATAGAATACCCTTCTGTTACAGATCACAGCTCTCTGTATAGATAACCCTTCTATATAACATTTATGTACTATTCTACACCCTCCGTAGGTTAGTACCTAACCCCGTACTCGTTACTATAGGTACCTACCTAAACCGTTGTGTAATAATTTACCTGTATAGGTTCCCCTTCTACGGAGATAGAATAATGAACCGTTGTGTAATAATTTGCCCATCAATAATACTTCAACGGTTGTTCAAGTTGCAAAAGTACCTACCAACAAAATCCAGCCCCTTCTTGGTAAATGAGCCGTTGTGTAATAATTTACCGTTGTGTAGTGATTTACCGTTGTGCAATAATTTGCCGTTGTGTAATAATTTGCCATTGTGTAATAATTTCCCCGTCAAAAATACTTCAACGGTTGTTCAAGTTGCAAAAGTACTTACCTACCAACAAAATCGAACCCCTTCTTGGTAGATGATTCGTTGTGTAATAATTTACCGTTGTGTAATAATTTACGGTGGTGTCATAATTTACCGTTGTGTAATAATTCACCGTTGTGTAATAATTTGCCATTGTTTAATAATTTACCCATCAATAATACTTCAACGTTTGTTCAAGTTTCACAAGTACCTACCTACAAAATCCAGTAGTCCATCACTTATCAAATGAAATAATATCGCAGAACAACCAACTCGACTTCATACAGCCATCCTTGATTACAATCAGGTGCTCCTTAGTGATGATATCCCGGCCGGATTTATACCGTTTGATTCACGATCGTGTTGACGAAGCATTTTGGTGCACATGAACGGCTGGAGGTACAATGCTCCGGGTGGTCTCAAAAAATTGTTTAGCTCAAGACAAATTTAATAACGTAAAAAAAACAATACCCTTCATTCGAAAGTTTTCGAGATACGGCGTTCTGAAAATTTCAACCCCTATTTTGAACCCCTTAGAGATGACTGACAGTAACGTCGAGCTTCGAGGACCAACTAGGCCCCGAATGGAACCTATAACCCGAATTTCATCAATTTTGTTTCATGTTAACTGAGAAAAGTGGCCAGTACGGCGTACGGCCTACGGCGGACAGACAGAAATATTTTTATTGCATTTTCGGATTCTACATACCTTGAAACGTAAACCATTAAATTTTGAGGGGGGGGGGGGGGGGGGTAAGAATTTTTTTTTTCTTGCTCGATTCCAATGGTTCATTATTGAAAATAATAAACCAAAAATTGCTGTCTGTCCGCCGTACGCCGTACGCCGTACTGGCCACTTTTCTCAGTTAACGTGAAACAAAATTGATGAAATTCGGGTTATAGGTTCCGTTCGGGGTCTAGTTGGTCCTCGAAGCTCGACGGTACTGTCAGTCATCTCTAAGGGGTTCAAAATAGGGGTTGAAATGTTATGAACGCCGTAGCTCGAAAACTTTCGATAAAAGGGTATGGTTTTTTTTACGTTATTGAATTTTTCTTGAGCTAAGCAATTTTTTGAGACCACCCGGAGCACTGTACATCCAGCCGTTCGTTTGCACCAAAAAGCTTCGTCAACACGATCGTGAATCAAACGGTATAAATTCGGCCCGGATATCATCACTAGGGAGCTCCTGATTATAATCAAGGATGGCTGTATGAAGTCGAGTTGGTTGTGCTGCGATATTATATCATTCGATAAGTGATGGACTATTGGATTTTGAAGGTAGGTACTTCTGAAACGTGAAAAAACGTTGAAGTATTGTTGATGGGTAAATTATTACACAACGGTAAATTATTACGCAACGATTCATCTACCAAGAAGGGACTGGATTTTGGTGATCGGTACTTTTCCAACTTGAACAAACGTTGAAGTATTGTTGATGGGTAAATTATTACACAATGATAAATTATTTCACAACGGCAAATTATTACACAGCGGAAAATTATTACACAACGGTAAATTATTGCATAACGGTAAATTATTTCACAACGGTAAATTATTACACAACGGTGCATTATTCTTTACCACGAAGGTAGGTATTGACCACAGAAAACAGTGATCTACGCAGAAGGGGAATATGTATTATAGACTAGTACATATTATATTATATAGACTGGTTATCTATGTAGAGAGCTGTGATCTGTAACAGAAGGGTATTCTGTACACAATAATAAACTGTTGTGCAGGGATTTGTAGCGTTTTTTGAAGCAATATTTACCTCACCTTTTATGCAGTTGCTTACCCACATAAATTTATGTGTATTCTTCCAAAATTGATGCGCCTTGCTATTACAGACTTAGAAACTAAATTTGGGTCAATTGCAAAAAAAAAAATCGTCGGAAAATATTGAAGAATGCCCGTTTTACAGTCTAAAATTTTTACCTGTGTTTTTCTCAAAACTAGATTTCCTTGTTCTACGGCTTTCTTGCTTTGGGCGGCAGTATTGGTGACTCTGGAAGCTGTAGGCGCTGGTTATACAGTACCACCACGACCTATCAGTCTTACTTTCTTAGTATCCTTATGTACGAGGTCGACTGCCCAAGAAATTTTACAATTCCTCGTAGGTATGTGCAGGAAATGTGCCTAATTGCATGGAACACCTTACTGTTATCTGTAACAAGTATGAGAAGTATTGATTTGTACGCAGACTTCACTGTCTAACTTCAATTACCCAGAGCTCTTGTGCAGTGAACATAACGTAAATCCTTATTGTGAAGAGCTTCACAAAGATTTAACCAGATAAAACTAACCATTGAGCCAAACTAATATTTGGAACTAATATTTAGGAAGGCGGCGGTTCCGACTTGGAACACGATCCAAATTCTTCCGGCCCAGTGATTATATATATGTATTAAAGAGGCGCCCGCGCAGAAAGAGCTTTTGTATAATTGGCCCTTCCCGTTTAGACGCCCTGAAAATTCATGATGTGCTTCCCCGTTGATTCTAAACAAAACGGTGGAATTTATTTGTGGAAATTGGATAGTTGGTGATTATAAAATTCCGTACCTACTTCTGCAACGGTTTATTATTTTCTCTATAAGGGAACTTGTAGGTATTTAGCGAACAAGAAAAAAAAATCCCTCATATACGCAACTTAACATTTATAAAACCCGTTTTGGTTTACTATTCTGTGAATAATACACAGACCTATGTATTCGCTCAGCAAAAAATTTTTATAACACCCCCTCAGCATTTTTCTTTTACGTTTCAAGGTGCGTAGATTCCAAAACTGCAATGTCCGTCCCCCGTACGCCGTCCACCATATCACGTGTACCGGCTTCATTTTCGGTCTAAAAAATTCGTTCTTTCGCACACATGCTCCATTTGGGCCCTAGTTGTGTCCCAAAACTTTGCAGCCAGATCGGAATATACCCAGGGGTGTTATGGGTGAAAATTTGCATAAAAATGACCGAATATGAAGTCGATTTTGACCAAAGAGTGGAAAATTGAGGTTTTAACGAAGTTTCAGCCATAAACTTACGTTAAATTTTGGTCTAAAATCGTTGTTCTTCCGTCCCCATTTGAGAACACTTTTGGGTCCTAGTTGTGCTCCGAAACACGGGAGCCCGATCGGCATACCCCCAGGGGTGTTATGGGAGAAAAATGGGTGTAAAAATAGGGGTTTTCGAGGGATTTTTGAGGTTTTAGTGACCATGAGCTTGTGAGATATTGTTTTCCATGTTTTTCACGTGTTTTTGGTTGAAAAAAAGGTCATTCAAATAAAAAACGCTTCGAATTAATTAACGGTTGCTGCAATATAACATTATTTGTAAAAAGAAATCAAACCGGTTGGTACGTGATTTCAGTTTTGAATGCATTTCCAAGTTCTTCATGAGCAGTGAGGTTCAACCCACAAAAACGACGCTGTTGTAAAAATTTACCTCCTCATTCGCAAATGAATTGACAATCCATTTTGCCCGCCAAAATAGCATGCTCGGTGGCTCTTGAACGTGCCTAGAAACCAGTCCCCCCCCCCCCCCCAACCATCCCCGGCCGACTAATTTCTTTGTCTCTTTCAACTCTGTTTATCGGGGAGCTTCAAATGCCCTTCGACGCTCTGTTTGGTGGGGAAATTTTCGGTTGGAGAACAAAAACGCTGCAAATCCCTGCACAACGGTTTATTATTTTGTACAGAATACCCTTCTGTCACAGATCACAGCTCTCTGTATAGAGAACCCGTCTATATAATATAATATGTACTTTCTATGCATATTATGTTGATCGCGGAACAAATTAGACCCCGAGCGGAACCTATAACCCGAATTTCATCAATTTTTTTTTTCATGGTAACTAAGAAAAGGCCAGCACGGCGTACGGCGGACAGACAGAAATTTTTTTATTGCATTTTAGGATTCTACATACCTTGAAACGTAAACCATCAAAATTTGAGGGGGGGTTAGATTTTTTTTCTCATGCTCGATTCGAATGGTTCATCATTGGAAATAATAAACCAAAAGCTGCTAGCGAAACAGCGTTGAAACGACCAGAGTTAAGGCGGAGGGTGACCTTCAACAATCTACTGCTAATAAATAATCTGATCCAAAAGATTTGACTGCAAATTATTACACAATTACTGTGTACGGCGGACGGAGAGAAAATTTTTAAATTCCATTTTCGGATTCTACATACCCCGAAACGGAAACCATCAAATTTTGAGGGGGGGTTAACATTTGTTTTTCATGCTCAATTCCAAAGGTTCATCATTAAAAATATTAAACCAAAAAATTTCTGTCCGTTCGCCGTAAGCAGCACTTTGCACTTTTTTTAGCTACCAAGAATCATACTTATGAAATTTGTTTGTAGGTCTCGTTCGACGTCTAGTTTGTTCTCGAAGTTCGGTGTTACTGTCAGTCATCTTTTAGGGTGGAAAAATAGGGATTGAAATATTCTGAACGCCGTAGCTCAAACACTTTTATCAGAAGGATATATGGTTTTTTACGTATTTAAATTGATCTTGAACTAAATAATTTTTGAGACCACCCGGAGCATTGTACATCCAGCCGTTCTTTTGCACCGAAAAGCTTCGTCAGCGTGATCGTGAATGAAACGGTATACATGCAGCCCAGATATCATTGCTAGGGAACACCTGATTATAATCACGGATGGGTGATTGAGTTGGTTGTTCCGTGATATTATTTCATTTGAAAAATGATGGCTCTTTTGGATTTTATTGATAGGTACTTTTGGAACTTGAACAATTGCTATTCTTCATGAATTAGAAAAAATAATTAATGATTAAATGATTGAATCCCGCCCATTTTTATGAAACTGTAATTCCCGGGACGGCTCCAGAACTAGATTTAGGGCTTTCCTGGGGGGAGCTCGAGGGTATTGACCACAAAAAACAATAATAATAATAAACCGTTGTGTAATAATTTGGTGCTTTCTATTCCATTTTCGGATTCTACATACCTACCTTGTGAAGATCATACAATTTTGGGTTACGTTTTTCTTCCATGTTCGATTCCAAAGGTTTATGATTCAGGTTCGATTCAGAAGTAATAATGATATTTCGAAATAAACTATAGGTATCTTGGACATTTTCTCAGGGAGTTTTAATTTTCTTTAAGTCGTGTAATGACTTTGTTTGCGAGTCTTGGAATGATCCCGACCATCGCCAATAACGCGGGCGGTCATAAAAAGCTTGAAGAGGAGTTTGAGAGATAAATGATATGGTAAGAGCCAAAACAGCCGACCGAACTCCTGACATTATGATTCCCAGCGAGGGATGACCTTTAGTTATGACTGTGTCTGTACAACCCAGTTCTCGCTATTGTTTCAACAGCAGACTTTTTGGGGTTCTTAACCTTTTGGGGAAATGTTTAGGACCCACCCCTGAACTCCATGCTGTACAATCAATAATGGTTAGAGTGTTGTAAGGACTTTTACTATCCGTTGGTTTCTTTTGGTGGTTTATTTTTTCCTGAGTTCAGTAGTTTTTGGGGATGAAAACACGGAAGATCCATTGAGTCTGCAACATAAGCAAATGGTTCATAATACCAGTGTGTCCGCTGACCAGTAGCCTCACTTATCTCCAATAAAACAAATACAACGACCACCTACCAAAAATGAGCTGTTTTTTGATTTTTTGGTGCCACTAACTCGCTCCGAATCAGTACAAAACTTACATAGATACCTGACAGTATATCCTGACAATTTGCAGTCGTAAGATCCTACTGTTACCTATTTTTTGGCTCTTGCGGTGCCGTGGCGCCTCTCCCTGGTGTCGTCGAAGCACCAAAAACTAACTACCTAACTTGTGGGGGGGGGGCAAAGATTATTACTGTCAAAATGTCTGAATTTTCTGCGGTTCCAAGGGCCACTTTTCGCGGTACCTGCATAATTATATACCCGCCCGCTGTGGTCGCTTAAGTAAGAGCCCCAGCGATATTCATAATTATAAGTCGTAAGTTTAGTAACGGTACCTACGTGATTTGAATAGGTTTCTTTTGGTGCTTCATTTTTCCCTGCGTTCAGCAGTTTTTGAGGATGAAAACACGGAAGATCCATTGAGTCTGCAACATAAGCAAATGGTTCATAATACCAGTGGGTCCGCTGACCCCCTACCAAAAATGAGCTGTTTTTGGATTTTTTGGTGCCACTAAAGGGCTCCACACACCAACGCGAAAAAAAATCGCGGCGCGAAATTCGCGGCGGAAAATCCGCGTCAACCAAAAGCAGAGGCGTCGAACTGGGTGCCCACACCAACGCGGTTTTTTCGCGCGGCCGGGCAACGGTTTTTTTCGCCGCGAAAAAAAAAACGCGGCATGCCGCGTTTTTTCCGCCCTCCGCTTTGATTTCGCGCTGATTTTGAGGAATCATAAATAAAATTTCGTTCTCGATTCCAAAGTATTATTGCAAATAAACCAAAAGAACGGAGGAGGGGTGAATTTTGACTCGAAGAAAATCATACATCCTATTGGTTCTTTTGAATTTATTGTTTTAACAAGGAGTAGGGAGATTTTTTGAATTAAAATTTTCAATAATGAACCTCCAAAATTGAGCATGACACAATACCCCCCCCCCCCCCCCACAGGTGGTTCGCGTTTCAAGTTACCTACGTAGAATTCAAAAATGGAATAAAAGTTCCAGTCATGCAGCAAGACTGTAAGAGCGAATTTTCAAAGAAATATTCATGCTACTGAGTAAAAAGATGATAGGTACAGCGAGAAACCATAGGTACCACTTCTCGTAAAATTCTATAAATTCTTACCAAGACAAATTAGACCCTCTCTTTTTTGAGAAAAATATTTTTATCATCGAAAGTGTCCCTTCGACGTGAATCACCATCCCACACGTCAGGTGAATTAATATTGATTTTAGCTCAACACCAATTTTTGACCACCTAAAACCCAAATTTGATTCCTATTTTTGGTGAAAAACCACCGAAATTGTATTTTTCTGTACTTATTCACCCTTCCATAAAACTTTCAGTGATTGTACATAAATTGTTCGCAATTTTAGCTGTTTTTACCGATTTTTGACACCCTAAAAACTCAAATTATACCCCCCTAGAATTTTTGAAAATTGCCCATCTTCGAATTCATCCTTCTGTTTGGTAATACAAACGATTTTGCGAAATTTGGAGTTTTTATCATGTACCCAAGGACAGATATAGTACGAAGTGACATATAAATAAATAGACAAAAATACTAATATCTATCTGATACTGATGCAAAGTTAACTTTCGCGACCGCCAGTCTTTCGCGCTGGTGTGAAGACCCAGGCGAATTCGCGGACGCGATTTTATCCGCCGCGAATTTTTCCGCCGCGAATTTCGCGTCGCGATTTTTTTCGCGTTGGTGTGTGGAGCCCTCTCCGACTCAGTACCAAACTTACATAGATACCTGACAGTATATCCTGAAAGTTTGAAGTCGTAAGATCCTACTGTTACATATGTTTTGGCTCTTGCCGCGCCACTTCCGGCGCCGGGGCTCCTCTCCCTTGCGTCGTTCAAGCACCGAAAACTATACAGCAAATTTGGGGGGCTCAATGATTATTACTGTCGAAATGTCAGATTTTTCTACGGTTCCAAGGGCCACTTTTCGCGGTACAGACATACATAAATACATACATATATAATACCCACCCGCAGTGGTCGTTCGAGTCTAAGTAAGATCCTTAGTGATGTTCATAATAATTGTAAATCACATTTATGGTAACGGTAAGTGATTTGAATAGGTGTAAATCAGTTAATGGAAGGGTGATAATAAATAATTATAACAGAAAACGTGGATGTCACAGTTGCTGAAAGTTGACCAACCTGCATTTTGTAATGCGATGTTGACAGCCTCTGGTAGATGAATAAACAGGTTAAAGTTGTGGTTATTGTGGAATGTGTTGCCCTGAACTAATTTATTGTAATTTTAGTGGAGAATGATCAGAGATGCGGGTTATAGGGTTGTACCTTTTAATTATATTAATAAAAAGAAACATCCGCATAGTGAAAGTTGTCGTTGTAGAAGGATGGAGCGGATATGCAATTTACTGCAGGTGAGCCGGAGTTGTGATTTGACGGTTTCCAACAATATCATAAATATTATTATTTCGAAACCGGTTTGGATGACTTCCCTCATCCACTCCAAGCTGTCAAAATTCCAATCCTCTCTTCATACCATTACGCAGAGACGTAGGTACCTACCATTCCGAACCAAGTCCCCTGTCAAAAATACACGACTTGTGAATTTTCCTCGTTGATTAATTATCTCTAGAAAGCACCAGCGGCAGTGGAAGGCTGGGTTGAAAGCTAATTGTTTCATTCTGCTGAAAGACTTTTTTGCTCAGCGGCCCAGAACATGCTTTTGAGGTTTCTCCTATATATTCAGGAAAACCCTTCGGTGGCTGTCCGCCCCTCCGCCATTGAAAAAGCTGTCTCTGTTTTGCATGTCCCACCAGCCCTCATTTGCCTCGCGCAGTCCAATTGTTCAATAAGCTGTCGGAAAACCGTCTTCGGAATTATCGTTTCACCTACTTCAAAACAACAGAAACAAACATTTCTTAGGTTGGCTTATAATCAATCAGCAGTGCTTACAATTTTGCAAATTAATGTCTAAAAGACCAATAATATTCAATCAGTTTCAGCCAACTGACTCAAAGCCAGACCTGTATAAATTTCTTAATTTATAATGGAATGACTGACTTATTACATCAGCTATTACCGAACTAGATTTTCTGTTACAATCAACAGCTCTATAACTGCAGCCCTTGAGTGGCAAAAATATGCAATTAGCGAAGGAAAAATAAAAGCTAGGGTAGATCAAAAGATCAGACGAGGGAGTATAAATTGCATCCCCATAGTTCAAATAACAGATACAGAGATGCCTTGTAATAATTACAGATTGAAATTTATTTTTATCCTCCGGTGTAATTTTGCTCTTAAGGGTGTGACTATCGTTTTCTCTCCCAGATGTTCAAGTTAGTTTAACAGTACACAGGATTTTTCCTTTCGCAAAAGCGGTACCTGGTATAGCTGCCAGTTGAGTAAATGTAACTGAGGAGTTTCAGTTAAATTAACCTTCAACACCAAATATCACCCAACAAGTTGAATTTTCATCCTTAAAAAAAAAAATTGATAACATCTTGGATGCTTGTGTCAATGAGCAATGAGGACCTCAAGGACTATAATTAGAAATACAGAGTCAACCGTGGCGCATAGCGGCGGGTTGGTTAAATAATAATATTGTGATGGAAGACTGGAAGAGTTAACTTGGACACGTTTAGATCACGATTAACTTGCAGGGTATACGTGGAGTCACTGAAAAAGGGCAGGGTACCTCAAGATGAACGCATGCGAAAAGAAAAACTGAGTTATTGAAAAGTTGTCTAAATCCACTAATACAGGAAAAAACGCGAAAAACTCACTGTTATACCGGTTAAACCTGGTCCGGTTTCGGTTATCAAACCATCGTCAATAACAAACACTGTAAAAAACTGAAGGCACATTGGAGAGGCGACGTTAAAAATAGTCCCAAAAGTGAAAGGTGGTTGATTGGGATTGGTTGAGAAGATGAATGGTGAAGGGAACAAAGTGAAGGGAGGTCGATTCTGATTGGCCCTGGAAGTGAGTGCCAAAATGTGAAAGGATGGTAGGGTGGAAAGGGGATGGCGGAGGGGAGGAACCAAGCTGTTGACAGAAATGGACACTAATGGGGAAAAACTTGAAGGAATTACATCGTTCAAAGATTTCCCCAACCTATCACTCTTGATAATTTCGAATTTTTCAAGAACCTACATCCAAAATGCTCCCTTTTGGGCAGAAATGAAGATATTCAACAAACTGTCTGTCTGTAAGATCAAAATTGAAGTTGTAACTGGATTCATTCAAGTGACGTGCAAAGGCCGAATCACCCTTATTATCCCTGAAATCTTCTTCATGTTCCCTTTATTCTTTCTCTAAACCTACCAGTTTGATCACAATAATCAAGTCCACAAGAACACTTAAGCATTGATTTTATCTTTAACTGAACCTAATGAAGATCTGAGATCATTTTTAGTTTTATATCCTACTTTGAACCCTTTAGAAGTTAATATTTTACCAGTTTTTTCGAAATGTTTCCATAATACGGTATACTGATCCAAATCTTCTCAGTCGTTGCTTCCCTAACTAGGTTTGAAACTCCTTCCCTACTATTATTGCTAAGAACCCTATTCCATATTGTATCAAGGAGATCTCCCTCATAGCCATTACTCGCCGCTATACTTTTAATAGTTAACATATTAGTATTAAGTGCAGGAAACATTGGATCCCTTGGTACATTGCACTGTATTGTGGCTTACCTGGGCTTGCGATTTCGTGGCTCCGGCAATAGTTATGAATAGTTAGGTTGCCCTTATTGGTGACAAGTGACGATAATCTGCTCAGGGTCTTCCGTGTCTGGAGTCAATCAACCCCTGAGCCCTCGGGGACCTCAATTCTGGCGTCATCCCGGTTGAGGATGCCACCTGGCACCCAAATTTTAGTACGTCGATGCCACTGATGACAGCTCCTGACGGCGTCAGTAATTGGAACAATGAAACGCGGCCGGGTCGGTGGTCTCGAGGGAAATCCATGAGGAGAGGCAGGTGGAGATCACCTCGGGCTTTCAAAACCCTTGTAATAGCACACGTACATCGGAGGACTTCGATGGATTACGTCAAACTTAAACCGTTGGAATGGACGTTGAACCCCAGATGCGCGGATTACAATGAAAACCCCACTTTACACGACTGAACGTAAAAGTGGTTGCCATGAGCCAAAATTGACGAAATTCGGTTTATAGGTCCCATTTGGTTGGTCCTCGAAGCTCGGCGTTAATGTCAGTCATCCCTAAGGGGTTCAAAATAGGGGTTGAAATTTTCAAAACGCCTATACCATTTTTTTTACGTGAATATTTTTACGGTTTTAAATAGTTCGTGAACTTGCGAGTTTTTTAAGACCACCCGGAGCATTGTACGTCCAGCCGCTCGTTCACAGTAAAACCCTAGAAGTTTGCACCGACAGGCATTTTCAACAGGAGGGTGAATAAAATTGTATACATTCAGCCCAAATATCATCACTAGGGACGCGTTAACATTCGGGAATTGGCCCGAGATAATCATTGCTACTCACTGAGTATGAAGTCGAGTTGGTTGTTCTGTGATATTATTTCATTTTTGAAAAATAATGGCTCTTTTGAAGGTTGTTGATAGGTAGTGAAACTTGAACAAACGTTGAAGTATTATTGATGGGTAAATTATTACACAATGTTAAATGATTACACAACGGTAGGTTATTACACAACGGTAAATTATTACACAACGGTTCATTATACCATCTACGTAGAAGGGGCTGGATTTTGTTGGTAGGTACTTTTGCAACTTGAACCACCGTTGAAGTATTATTGATGGGCAAATTATTACACAACGGTAAATTATTACTCAAAGGTAAATTATTTAACAACGGCTCATTATACTATCTACGTAGAAGGGGTACTTATACACGTAAATTATCACACAAACGTTTATTATTTGCCTTATGCTTCATGAATAACTACAAAATAATTAATGATTGAATAATCCCGCGCATTTGTAGGAAAATTTAGTTCCGGGGCCGGCTCCAGTACTCGATTTAGGGCTATCCTTGGGGGAGCTCAAGGGTACTGACCAAAGAAAGCAGTGATCCACGCAGAAGGGGCATATATACAGGCAAATAATAAACCTTTGTGTAATCATTTGCGGCGAAGTACGGCGTACGGCGGACGGACCGAAATTTTCTTTATTGCATTTTCGGATTCTACTTGAAACAGAAACCATCAAATTTTGAGGGGGGGGGGGGGGGGTAGAAAAACAAGTTTCATCTCGATTCCAAAGGTTCATTATTGAAAATAATTTAGAAAAATGGTACTTGACAGCTCTGGCTTGCGGATATGGTCATGGATTTTCCAATCATTTATGAGCCTAATTCCTGATTTACTCATCCAAGTCCCCCCTCACGGGATGTACCCAATGAGGTCAATTCCAGATTTATCGGGGGGGATATATCCTCATCCAGCTTATGTAAGTTCCGTCAAGAAATATTTTGACCGCCATGTACTGAATTGTACTTTTATTTTCATCCATTTGTATCATACAGATAACTTATTACCTGACTAAATAAACTTTTCGTTTGTAAATATGAAAAACTCTTTTTAGCTGTACGAGCTGGAGGAGTTCCCTCGTCATCGATACTTCAAGCATAAAAGCCGGAAGAGATTGAGCTACCTAAATAACAGGAGGGGCCGATGAAAAACTGGTCACATCTCTTCTGGATGTATTATGGGGTTGTTTCCGAACTTGAAAACATCTCTTCCCGATGTATTATACGGCTCTTCGTTCCTCTCCATCGCTCAGGGCGCCTCCCCGTCCCTGTGCGCCAAGTACTTCCCACGTCCCGAGTTTTTTGAAAAGTTTTTCCCCCTTTCTGTGGAAGAAAATTGTTGTTGACAGGGACTTTCAGTTGTTCGGAATCAGTTTAACGGCATGCCGAACTTGAGTTGGACCCGACTAAATCAGCAGGTTGTTTTACACTAGTCACGTTTTAGTAAAAAGAAATACGAACCAAGTTCGGAAGATCTTTAACCCTTTATGGCGCTGCTGTCCAAGTTCGGACTGACAATGGTATAGATTCTGTTGTAAGTCATGAGGTCAAAGGTAGCGACGTAACTATTGTGGGTTAGGGCATCATAAATCATATATATTTTTATGGAACAATCACAAAAACAGCCACAGTCACTGCATTCTACTTGTAAAACCAGAACTATTATCGATAAGGTAATAGATTTGCCATTATCGCTCAACAAAATCTATTATAGAACTTCCAGTATTTGGGTCACATTTTTCGTTGAAAGACGGATAGAAATTTCCCAGTCATGCAGCCCATGAAAGCGAATGAAAGGAGTTCGCAGCTTGAAATAAAAAACATTTTCCATGGGTTTGTCCGAAACTTTGAACAACTTTTTCTCCCCTATTGTTTCAAATTTTACTAAATTATTCCAATTTAGGGCAATTATTGATATGATTGAAAAATCTTAACTTCGATTTGGAAGACAATGCTTCCTCAGCTAGGTGAAACCTACTAAAAATAGCAGCAAAAACACAAAAAAAGTTTTTTTTTGGGATTCCCCAGTATCATACAGGGGTGTATGCCACTGGGGAAAGGGCCATTTTCAAGTACCCAGTGTCATACACCTACTCAAACTAGGTTAAAATCCGTTTTTTTGGGAAAAATAACAACAAAAACGAATTCTACAGGAAGAAATATATGGAAAAAAAGAACTCTAAGGATGGTAGAAAGATAATCATGAGCTAAAGAGTACACAAACCAAAACTCACCTGCTAGCTCCAACTCTTAAGCAGACGCCATGAAGGAGGTATGATGAGTAAGCGTTTTTGGAACACAAGAAGTAACAAAAGTATAACCTTCCGTTCTTCTTCTTCTTCTTGCCTAATCCAATGGCTGGAACCACCACAACGATTTGAGCCCAGGAACGTGTAGGTAGGCTGCCTAGAACTCTTAATAATTGAATTGAAAGTTGAAAGTGTATGACACTGGGTAGGTGTATGAAACTGGTGCCACCACCCTATCTAGTTAAATACAAAATATCTAGGGAAGGAAACCTAAAACCTCCAAAGCGACCAAGAACACTGTTTATAGGATAGAAGAAGTAGGGTTGTTACCCTCCATAACTCGGCACCCTGGAGGTATCAGGTGTTGTATTGACGAGGGACCCCTGAGGATGTGCACCAAATTTCAGCCCTGAGGACCATCAGGTGCCGGAGTTACGGAAGTTTGAAAATCGCCGTTTCAAGTTTTCCTACTTCTTGTTCAGGTTCTCTGACAAGGCTACTGCTTCACAGACATAGCGCATCGAGCTGAAATTTTGCACACACATTTTTTAAGATCCAAGGAAATGCCTTTTATGCATTTCGCCCCCCCCCCCCCCACCACCATTTTGAAAACTTTTAGGCGAATATAGGTAGGTACTGAGGAATTTTTGTAGGCACTGGGAAAAAAGTTTACTTCGTCAATGCAAAAAGATGTGATATCCCCCATCACTGCACTAATTAACTCTGTTGTAAAAGTGCACCCGCAAAAAAAAACCTCCTCAGCCGCAAAACGGGTGGATATACATTTTGCTCCCCATAAGCACCTCGCTCTTGGATGTTCACATAGAAACCTGTTACTTCCCCCTCTGTTGGGGAAGACCATAGGAACCTGTTCCTTCCCTCAAAACCTTAAAATTTCTTTCAACGCTGTCCAGCAATCAATCCTTTGTTGCCGAAGAAGTTTTTTTGGCGCCGGGTAAATTTACGGGGGAGGGTACCTATTATTTACGTGGTGCAACCCTGAGTGTCTGATGCCCTCTTCTTTCCTTTTCAGAAATAATACTGACATGATCCCTCAACTAGGTAACTCATTATAGGGCCTAGCACGTATATGTACCATATTTTAAAATTTTCTTCCTACTTTCGTTTGGCATCAACTACCTAGAGTAGTGAAGGTGCAGAAATGTTCTTCATTATTTATGGCTTATATGGATAATCTAAAGCCGAGTAGGTAGGTAAATATTGTAATAATAAAGGTATCCAGGAACGTCCAACGGAAATACTGTGTGAGTGTGCGATGTAAATGTGAGCGACAGTCTTATATCTCCTTGATGCGGCACGTAACATTTGAGAGGGGACGGTAAAATCAGTTATCCACCTGCTAACCTAAATAAAATAATAAAATCAGTTATCCGAAAAATGCTATTTCTGCCGTGTTTGTACCAGCTTCCACGGGAGGGTAGTATTGAACGTAACGGTTGATGGGTAAGCCTCCCAATTTATAAATTTATGCATTCATCTCCATCTAGTTGTAGATGGCTCTCGCCAACAGGGCAATCCGAGGGTGCTGCCGATGCCGTCGAGAAACAAAGGCCCCGCGATGAAATATTCATTAGACGTCTCAGACAGCTGTAGAAGATCGTACAACGAGTTTGAGTAGTTTTATCGACCTAAATCGACATAAATACTCCCAGAAGCTCATTCAATTCTTCTACCTTCCAGATAAAAGGTGCCCCTAATGAATTCATTATTTGTGGGAGGGGTACAACCTAAACCCTAGAGAAACAAAAACGCTGCAAAGTCCTTGTCACATGCGTTTTGGTTTATTATTTTCAATAATGAACCATTGGAATCGAGCATGAAAAAAAAAATTCTTACCCCCCCTCAAAATTTGATGGTTTACGTTTCAAGGTATGTAGAATCCAAAACTGCAATAAAAATATTTCTGTCTGTCCGCCGTACGCCGTACGCCGTACGCCGTACGGGCCACTTTTCTTAGTTACCATGAAAAAAAATTGATGAAATTCGGGTTATAGGTTCCGTTCGGCGTCTAGTTGGTCCTCGAAGATCGACGTTACTGTGAGTCATCTCTAAGGGGTTCAAAATAGGGGTTGAAATTTTCAAAACGCCTATACCATTTGTTTACGTAAATATTTTTACGGTTTTAAATAGTTCTTGAACTTGCGAGTTTTTTAAGACCATCCGGAGCATCGTACGTCCAGCCGTTCGTTCACAGTAAGGCCCCGAAGTTTGCACCGAAAGGCATTTTCGACTCCATTGTGAATGAAATTGTATACAATCCAAACCAAATCTCGTAACCAGAGACGCGCCCACAATAGGAATTTGTGAATACGGCCAATCATTGGTAGGGATCACCTGATTATATTGGCGGAGTATGAAGTCGAGTTGGTTGTTCTGTGATATTATTTAATTTGAAAAATGATGGCTCTATTGGAGTTTGTTGGTAGGTAGTGAAACTTGAACAAACGTTGAAGTATTATTGATGGGTAAATTATTACTACGGTAAATCATTACTCAACGGTAAATTATTACACAACGGTAAATTATACCATCTACGTAGAAGGGGCTGGAGTTTGTTGGTAGGTACTTTTGCAACTTTTTTCACTCCTCATCAACAATTTCTTTTCAGAACTTCATTATGTGTGTTTCTTTTTGTTAGGTACTGTTTGTCATCGGCAGAATTATTTTAGCAACATTTAACTCGTGATTTAGGTAGGTACCTAGTAAAGAGTACGGGGTTAGGTACTAACCTACGGAGGGTCTGCGATCTACATAATTATGCATAGAATAGTACATATATTATATTATATAGACGGGTTATCTATACATAGAGCTGTGATCTGTAACAGAAGGGTATTCTATACAAAATAATAAACCGTTGTGCAGGGATTTGCAGCGTTTTTAGTATTCTACTGCACTTACCCGCAGAAATTTTAGCTGTTAATTTATTGTTTCTTTCATAATATGCAGTAACTTAATAGTTATTTTTGACGGTTTCCACCAATTTTGGCCGCCCAAAAACACAAATTATGCTCCTGTTTTTTTGCAAATTGCAAATAGTGCCATTTTGTCTTGATTCACCTGCTGAGGCTATTTCTAATGTCCAATAATACAATTGTATAATTGGTAATTTCAGACAATTTCCCAGGTTTTTGACTCTAAAAAAAAAAATTTTGAGAGCTGAACTTTCGTTGCAATCTCAGTTCCTTGCTGTTTGGCCAAAATAAACTTCTTATTCGGACTTCTCGCCCTAAAAAACATGGAAAACCATACCTCACACTCTCATGTTCAATAAACCTTTTAAAAAACCCTCGAAAAACCCCTCACATAACACCCTGGGTGTGTTCCGATCGAGCTACCGAGCTTTGGAGCAAAACTAGGATGTGTTGCAAAATGGGGTCCCAAACTGTGTGCGGAAGAACGACGATTTTAGACCAAAATTTAATTTAAATTTAAGGCTGAAACTTCGTTAGAACCTCAATTTTTCACTCTTTGGGCAAAATCGACTTCATATTCGGTCTCCTCTTCCTAAACAAAACATGGAAAACAATGCCTCACAAGCTCATGTTACTGAAACACCAAAAAACCCTATTTTTTCACCCATTTTTCGCCCATAGCACCGCTGGTTATAATTGCGATCGAGTTGCAAAGTTTCGGGAAACAACTAGGGCCCAAAAGGAGCGCAAGGAATACAAAAGGGCCGCACGGTGTTCGCAACCTGCTATTGTTTTCGGCGGTTTGACTGATCCGGTGTTTCGCAACCTAAGTAAACAAGAACCCGTAAGGTGATTTGTAACACAGAGAAGGTAAACATAAACATGTGCTTGATAACGCAACGCTTGTCTGCTCTTCACACAACGTAGGTTCTCAGTTTTCACGATGTCGTCTCCAATTGTGCATGTGTCGAGGAAACGATGAACGGCAATACTCGTGGAAAAGTGTCGATTTTTTTAAACAAAAAAACCCACGTTAATGGTAACGTATTGTGGATGTGTGCGAGTCGTATCTACAAAAGAATGGTGTAAACCAACTACATAATTATTACAATATTATATACTGTTGTGCCCCTTCCCTCGTGTCATGTGGACTTCATGTGAATTGCAATCTCCCCGCACAACCAGTGGTCCTGAATCATTCTTCTCGCATTATAATTCGCAATTTTATCACGTCCACCCGAACATTTGGCTAGTCCTCGATGTACTGCCAGACATCCAGGTGGAGAAACGGTGCAAATCCCTGCACAACGGTTTATTATTTTGTACAGAATAACCTTCTGTTACAGATCACAGCTCTCTGTATAGTTAACCCGTCTATATAATATGTACAAGTCTATACACATTATGTAGATCGCAGACCCTCCGTAGGTTAGTACCTAACCCCGTACTCGTTACTAGGTACCTACCTGAATCACGAGTTAAATGTTGCTAAAATAATTCTGTCGATGACAAACAATAAATAAAATGGCAAAAAGAAACGCAAATAATGAAGTTCTGAAGGAAAATTGTTGATGTGGAGTGAAATAGATGCCCCTTCTGCGTAGATCACTGTTTTCTGTGGTCAGTACCTACCCTCGTGGTCAAGTATAATGAACCGCTGTGTAATAACTTGCCCATCAATAATACTTCAACGGTTGGTCAAGTTGCAAAAGTACCGATCAACAAAATCCAGCCCCTTCTCGGTAGATGAACCGTTGTGTAATAATTTACCGTTCTCTAATAATTTACCGTTGTGTAATGATTTGCCGTTGTGTAATAATTTACCATTGTTTATTAATTTACCGTCAATAATACTTCAAAGTTTGTTCAAGTTTCACAAATACCTACCTATCAACAAATTCCAATAGTCCATCACTTATCAAATGAAATAATATCGCAGAACAACCAGCTCGACTTCATACAGCCATCCTTGATTATAATCAGGTGCTCCTTAGTGATGATATCCGGGCCGGATTTATACCGTTCGATTCACGATCGTGTTGACGAAGCTTTTTGGTGCACACGAACGGCTGGACGTACAGTGCTCCGGGTGGTCTCAAAAAATTGTTTAGCTCAAGACAAATTTAATATCGTAAAAAAAACCATACCCTTCAAGCGAAAGTTTTTGAGCTACGGCGTTCTGAAAATTTCAACCCCTATTTTGAACCCCTTAGAGATGACTGACAGTAACGCCGAGCTTCGAGGACCAACTAAACCCCGAATGGAACCTATAACCCGAATTTCATCAATTTTTATTCATGGTAACTAAGAAAAGTGGCCAGTACAGCATACGGCGTACGGCGTACGGTGGACAGACAGAAATTTTTTTATTGCATTTTCGGATTCTACATACCTTGAAACGTAAACCATCAAATTTTGAGGGGGGTTGAAAAAAATTTTTTTTTTCCATGCTCGATTCCAATGGTTCATTATTGAAAATAATAAACCAAACATGTGGGCCACTCAGAGCGGTTCTTCACGTCACGTTTCTAGGTTCCACGTTATTCTAAGGAAGTTTTAAGCGATGCGGAAGCAATAAGCTTCCGTTCCTCCTCCACCCCCGTGGGGCTCCAGTCAGCCCGAAAAGCTCGAGTGAAATATTCAACAACTTGGAAAACAAAGAATAAACCGCGAAGAAAAAAAATTAAATATTAGGCCGTTCATTCTGATAGTTCGCGGACGGGGTATTTTTCCGAAGTTCTTTCGCGTTCATGCCGAGGGCAGGTGCTCCCCGTAACTTTGCTGTATAAATGAAAGTGAAAATGAAGGCTCTTCCTCGAGTCCTAAGGAATCTGGGTTGCCTTATTGCATTAAACAGGCGGCCGCTTTTCAAGTTGTGAAACCCCCTGTCAAGGGGACCTTTTGTTTGTCTCTTCCGGAATGGAAACGTGCCGGAGACCCCTCCCGGAAGTAATTCCGTTTTTGTACGCTCCCGACTCCCGTTTGTTTCTTGGATTCAATTTCGAATTATTTCGAGGACGGGACGAACGCGGTTTTCGTTTTTGCCGGCGCCTTCTCGTCTGTTTGCGTCTTCACTGAAAATTCCGAAGAGCGGTATCATGGAAAGTGTTCCTTCTACAATCTACTGCTGAAGTAATAAAATAATGAGAAGAAATGGGAGAACATAAAACGGTGCAAATTCACCCGGAAATTTGTAATATTAATCCTTCGACTATTGGATTTGAATAACTTGTTGTATTTACCTGTATGGATGCCCCTTCTGCGTAGACAGTCTGGCTTTCTGTGGTCAGTACCTGCCTATGCACAGGATCACGGCCGGCTTCAGAGAAGGCCCCGGCGCTAGATCTGGCAACGCTGTAATAGCTTCTTGGTTCAGGCCCCTTTCCTCCACTGCGTTCTTTTAGCTCCATGAATGAATCCTTCACTTACTTTATTATTATACCTGTACAATGCGAGTAGGTATAATTAATGAAAACAACCATCTTCTGAATGATGCATTATTTAAAAGAAAGGTACTGAACTAATACCTAGAACAACAGAAAGGAACGAGCAAGATGACTTGTAGAAAAGGAAATGGAACATGAATTAATGATAGTTTGCTTATAGTATTCTACTTCTGGAACTTCTTCAACTTGCCACTGTAATTTTTGTTAATTATTCTCCAAATACACCTATGTATTCGGTTCGGAAGATTTTTTTGGAACACCCCCTCAAAATTTTTTCTACGTTTCAAGGTGTGTAGATTCCAAAAACACAATGTCCGTCCGCCGTGTCATCGATACCTACCTTGATTTTCGTTCTAAAAAAAAACGTTCTTTTGCACACAGGCTCCATTTGGGCCCTAGTTGTGTCCCCTAACTCAGCAGTCCGATCGGAAAATATCGAGGGGTGTTATGGGTGAAAAATGGGGGCAAAAATAGGTGTTTTTCACGTTTTAGTGAATTTGAGCTTGTGATGTATTTGTTTTCCGTGTTTTTTAGGGTGAGGAGACCAAAAAATATGAAGTTGATTTTGACCAGTGAGTGAAGTATTGAGGTTCTAACGAAGTTTCAACTCTCAAAATTCAATATTTATGGGTCAAAAATCTGTGAAAATGGCTGTAATTACTAAAAATTTGAATAACTCAGAAGTGAATCCGGACAATTCAATGAGAAGTTCAATGATCGAAGATAATTTGTCAAAAATAGGAGCCTAGTTCGAGTTTTGGGGCCAAAATTTGTGAAAAACACCAAAAATAGCTATATCAATATTATTACACATGAAATAAACAGTAAAAAATGAATAGCCAGCTTTTCTGATGTCCAATAGAATGCCTAATAAACCCACGTGACAAGGATTGTGCAGCATTCTTTGATTTTTGATCACGAACATTCTTGGAATAATGGTTCGTAATCACATTGACCGCACGTAAAGGCTGTCTTCTAATTTGGAATGCGATCTCTCTGAGACAAATGTTACGATGTCTTTTTGGTTAGGAGCCTTCAAAAACTTATCCTCGAACTCTTGAGAGATTAAAATGTTCATAATATTCAATGATGAATGTCATAGAATGTTCTATTGTCATAGCATCACTATAGCTGAACGATGGAAAGCACTGTAGGTACAAATCTTTAGGTTTTGCAAGGGTCCATTCTTTCTATTCTCCCTGTTGAAGGTACCTACTCATCTACTGTACCTAAATCATTTTCGGAAAAATGTTATAAATACAAGCCACTGACCTTGGTTTTGGTTCCCAATTAGTACGGGGAATCGCACGAATCCACTTTTTCTCTCTATCGTTGGGAAAACGAAACGAAGTCACATAATTCTTTTGTACATTCCTAATTACTTTTGTACTCTGGCACGACACAGTTTTCCTGCAGTCTGTTATTATTAAAAACAATAACTTTTGTTAAAAATAATACTGTTGAAAATAATTTTCGGGAGCAGATCTATAGGTAGGTAAACTATCGAAACCCGGAAATAAACAAACCTAGGCTTATTGGTGGGTGGTGTCGCGGCCGGCCTGAAGTGCGACGTTGCCAGTTCTCTACTGCCACGGCCTTCTCTGAAGCCGGCCGTGACAGGATTCAATAATTCAATAATTTTTTATTATTTTTTGTTATTCATGACGCATAACGTTTGTTCAAGTTGCAACAGTACCTATCAACAAAATCCAAAAGAGATGAAATCCAAATGAAATAATATCACAGAACAATCAACCAACCAGGTGCTCCCTAGCAATGATATCTGAGCTATACCGTTTGATTCACGGTCATGTTGACGAAGAATTCGGTGCAAAGGAACGGCTCGTCCTACAATGCTCCGGGGTATAGAACATACATACATAGAAAGTTTTCGAGCTAATGCGTTCTGCAAATTTCAACCAATTTTTCACCGCTTAGAGATGAGTGACAGTAACGCCTAGCTTCGCGCACCAACTTGACCCCAAACGGGACCTATAAACCAAATTTCATTCATTCTAGTTCATGGTAACTAAGAAAAGTGCTAAATACGGCGTACGGCGGACGGACAGAAATTTTGGTTCATTATTTTCAATAATGAAACTTCGGAGTCGAGCATGGAAAACAAAATTTCAACCCTCCCCTTTCAAAATTTGATAGTTTACGTTTCAAGGTACGTTGAATCCGAAAATGCAATAAAAAAGGTTCATTATTGAAAATAATAAACCAAAATCTCTGTCTGTCTGCCGTACGCCGTAATTTAATGAAATTTGGTTTGTAGGTCTCGCTTGTGGTCAAGTTGGTGCGCGAAGCTCGGCGTTACTGCCAGTCATCTCCAAGGGGTGAAAAATAGGGGTTGAAATTTCCAGAACGCCGTAGCTCGAAAACTTCCAGTTGAATGGTATGGTTTTTTTTAATGTTTATAAATTGATCTTGAACTAAAGAATTTTTTGAAACCACCGTCAGCATTGTACGACCAGCTGTTCGTTTGCAGCGAAAAGCTTCGTCAACATGATCGTGAATCAAACGGTATAAATCCGGCCCGGATATCATCACTAGGGAGCACCTGATTATAATCACGGATGGCTGTATGAAGTCGTGCTGGTTGTTCTGTGATATTATTCCATTTGAAAAATGATGGCTCACTTGGATATTGTTGATAAGTACTTACTTCTTACTTTTGCCGGCTCTCGTACTCCATTCAGGGCTTTCCTGGAGGGAGCCCGAGGGTACTGACCACAGAAAACAGATCCACGCAGAAGGGGCATCTATACAGGTAAATAATAAACCATTGTAATAATCTGCTGCGTTTTTTTGATTCCATTTACGGATTCTCGATATATTGAAACGGCAACAGTCAAATTTTGAGTTATGGGGGTGGGGTTAATTTTTTGTATCCATGCCTTATTCCAAATGTTAATTATTACAAATTGGAGCGAGCATATCACGATCTTGAGAGTTAATGCTGTAAATTTACTTTTAAAAAATGATGACTAATGCCGTGCGTTTGTACATAATCATTTATAGCGGTAATACGAGTAGCATGTTATGGTTGGATGAGCGTAAATAAATATTTAAAAACGATTCACGCTCATGTTGATGATTAGGTCTGTGAGTTGGAGAATCAAACAAGTAGAACTCAATAAAGGCTCAATAAATAGTAGATATAAGAATAATAGTAGACTCAATAAATTATTCAAAAACGATTCACGCTCATGTTGTTGATTATGTATGTGTAGTGGAGTCAATCTCCTATATCTATATAAATATATCTACTCCATCGCGGAATTAGCTGGCATTATATTCATTGAGACACCCTTGGAATGTATGTAAATATATCAGCTGCACGAGGAGGAACTTGTTCAAACAGTCGCACAGTAAAACCCGAGAAACTAATTTCATAGACGCTGACAAGTTCAACACTTCTCGGAACTGCATCCACACTCGGCTGATATCAGCGAAAGCCCCCAATTTTCGTCAATTTCAGATTATTTGTTCTCCGTGCTCCAGTCGAGTAGGTCAATTGGGTCATGTTGCCATACGGTTTCCAATTAGTTCGCTCTGGGAAGTCTGCCTTTCATCTATCTAATGAGATTCCTGTATCATAGAAGGAATACAAGTTTGTAATGCAGCAAACTTGTGTATTACACGGGAAAACTTGAAAATAAAATCAGAAAATATTGCAAAAAACGCTGCAAAGTCCTTGTCACATGGGCTTATTATTCTACTGGACATACCTACAGAAATTTTGGCGGTTCATTTACTGTTTCTTTTATGTGCAACAATTTAAATGGCTAGTTTTGATGGTTTCTACCAATTTTGGCCCCCAAAAACATGAATTAGGCTCGGCTTATTTTAAAGAATATCATTGATCATTGATAGTACCATTTAATTGTATTGATTCACCTGTTGATACTGCTTCTAGTGTATTATACAAATTTGTGGCGATTTCAGACAATTTCCCATGTTTTCGACTCTTAAAAAATGAATTTCGGGAGCTCAACCTTCGTTAAAATCTCAATTCTTCACTCTTCGGTCAAAATCAACTTAATATTCGGTCTTCTAGTCCTAAAAAAAATGGAAAACGATACCTCACAAGCTCACGTCACTAAAACCTTAAAAATCCCTTCGAAAACCCCTATTTTTACACCCCTGGGTGTATACCGATCGGGCTGCCGTGTTTCGGAGCATAACTAGGACGATTTTCGACCAAAATTTAACGTAAATTTCAGCCTGAAACGTCGTTATAACCTCAATTTTCCACCCTTAGGTCAAAATCGACTTCATACTCGGTCTTCTCGTCCCAAAAAATGAGTAGGTGGTTCGATTAACAATAACGTTCACGGGTGCAAAAAGTGTTTAATTTGATTGTATGGGTAAAAACCGTACAGTGATCAATAATGTAGAAGGTTAAACGATGTTTATCATAGAAGAACCGTTGACCAAAAACCCAATAACGGGCAAAATCATGCCAAAGTAATGTTTTGCTTGTGTGACCTGGCAGTGGATTGTGGTGGATCCTGGAGGATGTGTTGCACTGTGCCTCAAACCCACCGCGTTTCTGCGTCACGCCCTAAAGAAATGAGTTCAACCTACTTTACTTGTTATTCCTGCTTACCAGTCAAGTTTTATGGCGGTTGGTTTCTTTCTGGTAAATGCCATGAGTAAAGCATGTTCGTGGATGTTCGTGAATTCCCTCCTACGGTCATGCTCGACTTGAACGCTTCATGTTTACCTTCAATTAATTTACGTGTCAGAAAAATAACATGGAGAAGATTACATCCAGAAAGTTAAAAAAATCGTTAAAATTACGTCATTTATATAAGTCATATACATAATTTCTATAATTTCTATAATAGTTTCTCGTACCTCTTCGACAGACGGACTTAAGTCCATTGTTACCATGTTATGTCTTGCCCACCGCGCTACAGTCTTAAAGAAGAGGACTTCGCATCTCTATTTAAAAGCTTGGGATCAAACTTTGTCATTGGTGGTGACTTCAATGCAAAAAATACGTACTGGGGCTCCCGTTTAACAACAACCAAGGGCCGAGAGCTATTCACTGCCGCGAAAAAAACACGTAGTGATTTCTACTCCACTGGAAAACCTACCTACTGGCCCTCAGATACAGCAAAAATTCCAGATCTGATTGATTTCTTTGTAATAAAAGGAATATCAAGCAACTTCATTCACGTCGAAGACTGTGGAAGTCTCATGTCAGATCACTCGGCAATAGTTCTCACAATTAGTGACACGATAATAATTAAAGAAAATCCCCCCAGACTAGTTACACAACGTACCAACTGGGATATATTTAGGGAGCACATATCTGCTAATATTAATTTGTCTGTGCCCCTCAAATCTACAGAGCAATTAGAAGATGAAGCTGAGAACTTCTTTAAATGTATTCAACGAGCAGCTTGGGTTAGTACTCCACCAGAGACTACATATGCAGCTAATAATGTATCTTATCCCCGTGAAATCCGTGAAGTGATTAGGGAAAAGAGGAAAGCTAGACGAATATGGCAACATACCAGAGCCCCTTGCGATAAAACAAAATTGAATAGATTGAAGAACCACCTGGATAATTTATCAGCAGAAATGAAGCAAGAAACGCACTTAAGACTAATTCATAGTTTAAATCCGGAAAAAGATACGGAATATTCCCTTTGGAAAATTACCAAATCACTCAAGCAGCCGAAGGAACATGTACCTCCCATTAAAAAAGATGATGGGGAATGGGCAAAAAGTCCTACTGAAAAGGCAGAGATTTTTGCTGAACACCTCGAAAACACATTTGTGCCACTCCCCAGGAACAGTGATGAAGGAGGCTTACCCATGGTATCCTCCTCCACGGATATACACTTCATACAACCAGTAACGCTCAGTGAACTGAAAAATCAAATTCGCAATCTCAAAACGAACAAAGCTCCTGGATATGATCTCATTACAGGAAAGGCAATTAAGCAACTACCAGAGGAAGGCATGCGAATGCTATTGTATCTGATAAACGCGGCATTGAGACTGAAATATGTACCCCGCTGCTGGAAAGTGGCAGAGGTTATCATGATACTGAAACCTGGGAAAGAATCCAAGAATAAAGAGTCCTACCGACCTATATCATTACTACCAGTAATATCTAAGCTCTTTGAGAGATTACTGATACAAAGATTGAAACCAATCGTTCAAGAAAAAGAGCTAATCCCCGACCACCAGTTTGGATTCAGGGAAAAACACTCTACCATAGAACAAGTGCATCGTGTAACTGATGTAATAGAGAATTGTCTAGAAAAGAAACAAGTTTGTGCAAGTGTCTTCCTGGATGTTTCCCAAGCTTTTGACAAAGTCTGGCATCAAGGGTTAGAGTACAAACTTGAGAGAGACTTACCGAAGCCATTTTTTCAAATTTTGAAATCATATCTTTCCGAAAGACATTTCAGAGTGAAACACGAAGGAGAATACTCCAGTCTCAAAAAAATAAGGGCAGGTGTCCCTCAAGGAAGCGTGCTTGGGCCCTTACTATACCTTCTGTATACACGTGATGTACCTAGCAATGAACACACGACAATCGCAACTTTTGCTGATGATACTGCCATACTTGCGGTTGGTGACTCAGTAGAGGAAGCAACTAGGAAATTACAGCATTCTGTTGATGATGTAAGCGCCTGGACCAAAAAATGGCGACTTAAGCTTAATGAACTGAAATCTACTCATACTAACTTTACGAACAAGAACATAACAACGATACCAGTCATGATGAATGGCCAACAGATCCCCTACGCTAATACAGCAAAGTACTTAGGGATGACTCTTGATGCCAAATTAAGATGGAAGGAACATGTGATTAAAAAAAAAGATCAGTTAAATATGAATTTCAAAAAAATGTACTGGTT
The DNA here is from genome assembly GCA_954871275.1 of Leptopterna dolabrata. Taxonomy (NCBI): domain Eukaryota; kingdom Metazoa; phylum Arthropoda; class Insecta; order Hemiptera; family Miridae; genus Leptopterna; species Leptopterna dolabrata. Next base: position 33,158,098 of record OX940986.1, on the reverse strand, counting down.
GCTAGGCAGATATTCTGAACTATCTGTACACAACAAATTGCTAATCTACAAGCAAATCCTAAAACCTGTGTGGGCTTATGGTATCCAGCTCTGGGGCTGTACTAAAAAGACAAACAGCAAGATTATACAAACTTTTCAGAACAAGGTACTGAGGAGTATTGTCAACGCCCCTTGGTACATCAGAAATGATGACCTCCATCGAGACCTCAAGATGGATTCCGTCAGCGAAGTGGCAAAGCAACATGCGGTTAAATACGAACAGCGGCTTCATGAACATATGAATCCAGAAGTTCTTCGACTCCTAGACAACAGCAACGCCACCCGGCGGCTTGATAGAACAAAACCTTTCGACCTTGTGATGTGACAATGTGACAAGTGTAGTGATTGAGTGTTCTCTTGAGTTACAGCCACTGGGCTAAAAACTCTACAAACAGTTGAATAATATTATAGCAAACTAACTTGATGGGCTAAGCTCAGTTGTTATGTTACTGATATAGCAAATATATCGATTATTAAAAAAAAAAAAAAAAAAAAAAACCATGTTATGTCAAATTCATATTAATGTAGCTGTTAAATATACAAATAAACAAGTAACAATAAACAAGTTTTATTCTTCTTCTTCATCCACGCAGAAGCTACGAGTCTCTTGATAAAATCGCAAATTAAACTGACTGAAGTGAAAACTACCTTATTATCCTACGCAGTAATCTCGTTCTATATTTTATAGTTTATGAAACGCAGCTTGATATGAACGGATTCAAAGGTGCCCTTTGTAGTTGAACGTTTTCGAAATTACTAATAACAATAAAGATACGAAAGACGGAGAAATGGCCGAGCATTGTTGCTGTGGAGTGGTCCACTATCGAATTTGAGCTCTTTGTCTCATTAAATTACTAAATTCAATTATTGAATCCCATGTCCAAATATTGACAGAACAAGGATTTTTCGCAAACGCATGAGGACAATCAGACGAGGATTAGGGTCGGTCGTGCCGATACACACAAGTGGGGCGTGCTGAGGTCACCAGAGGAGAGATTAGATTAGACTTCGACAGTGCTGCTTCTATCGCGATTATATAATCATTCAAGGTCATCCAGGGATTAAGGTCCCTAAATGATAGACTACAACGAGAAACAGTGATCATTAAGAGCGCTCTTATGACAGCTCGAGTATAGGGCATGACAATTTAAAAATATACCAGTCAGACTAATAATAAATGACTAAATACATAAATATAAATCATATAATAATAATAAAAATAGGCATAATCTAGACCAGGGAGTAAAAATATATAAGGACAGTGGGGCTTCTACCACAACTGTCTGTATGAAGTACAGGGCTTCATCCCTTAAAAACGCTGCAAATCATTACACAACGGTTTATTATTTATCTGTATCACTGTATCACTCCCCGTCTGCGTAGATCACTATTTTCTCTGGTCAGCACCTACCCTCGAGCTCCCCCCCCCCCCCCCCATCCCCCCCGAGGAGAGCCCTAAAACGGATACCTACTGAAGCTGGCCCTGGAATTACAGTTTCACAAAAATACGCAGGATTCAATAATTCCATCATTAATTATTTGCTGTTATTCATGATGCATAACGTTTGTTCAAGTTGCAAAAGTACCCTATCAACAAAATCCCAAAGAGCCGTCATTCTTCATATTTGGTTTATTATTCGTTGAATAATAAACCGGTGTATTCGCTTAGCAAAAATTTTTATAACACCCCCTCAAAATGTTTTCTCTTACGTTTCAAGGTGCATAGATTCCAAAAACGCAATGTCCGTCTTAAAAATCCGTTCTTTCGCACACAGGCTCCATTTGGGCCCTAGTTGTGTCCCGAAACTTTGCAGCCCGATCGGAATATACCCAGGGGTAAAATGAGTGAAAATGGATATAAAAATAGGTTGCGTTTTAGTAACATGAGCTTGTGAGGTATCGTTTTCCATGTTCTTTAGGGCGAGAAGACCGAATATTTAGTCGATTTTGACCAATGAGTGGAAAATTGAGGTTCTACCAATGATTCTGCTCAAAATCGATTTTTTATGAGTCAAAGACCTGGGAAATTGTCTGAAATCTCCATAAATTTGTATAGTAACACTAGAAGTTAGTAATATCAACAGGTGGTTCAAGACGATTAAAGGGCACTATTGATGATCAATGGTAATTTGAAAAAAAAGGGAGTGTGCCTAATTTGTGTTTTGGGGGCTAAAATTGGTGGAAACCATCCAGTTTCAATTATTTCACATGAAAGAAAAAATAAATGAGCAGCCAACATTTCTTTAGGTATGTCCAGCAGGATAATAAATCCATGTTTTTTCTCATTTGTTAATTCCATTTTCGGATTCTACATACCTTGAAACGGAAACCATCACATTTTTTTTGTGTTGATGATGGGGGGAGGGGTTAGTTTTTTTTCCATGCTCCATTCCAAAGGTTCATTATTGAAAATGACAAACCAAAAATGGTTATATACATCTTTGTTTTATTCAGTGCATTTTGTTTGTTCCAGGCTTATTTCTCAGTGACCGTTTCTATAATGAGCTTTTTCGTTCGTGACGAATGGGAAACATTCAAAGGCGAAAGGATGGAGCCGGCCTCGACGAGTATCCTCGAGCATTCCATGTCCAGAGGTCAGTACAATAAAGTCTGCAATTCAAACCTTAATACTGTCGTGGCATCCAACATGTTATTAGGTTCCTACCAGTCACCATCGACTCCCCCAGTTGTTATGAGGAAACCGGGATGGGATATGATTATTTTAGCTGGTTTTGCATATAATAAAAATCTTTCTTATGAATCACAACAGCCAACAGGTCAGAACAGTTCATTTATACGAGTGGATGCGAGTGAGCCATGATGGCCGAAGAAACAAAGGCGGCTGGTGATAATGAAGATTTGGAGTACCAACATTCGATTTCTACCGGTACGAGTGTAAAAACGGCCCGTGGTTACTCCCATTACGTACCGTCACCCTGTACATGGTAGGACACATTCAAAGATACAAGTCTGCGAGCCCAACGAAAGTGGGTTGGTTCCTAATAAAAGAACTCAAAACGATCTTAACCTGTAACCTTCACCGTAACTACTTCAAAATATGAAAACTTCTACCAGCATTAATTTAATTAGTGGAACAAAAACTATTTTTTTTTTAAATATGAAGGGTAATGTGCAGTTTTGCCGAAAAACGAAATGAATATTGTTCTTCTGTTTTTTTAAGACTGCGGATTTGTTCAGTGACGTGAAGGAGGGTCAATAAAGCAGTCAAGCTTTTCGCTAAATCATTATATTCGTGTTGTTTGCTAGCGCTTTCAGGAATGCTTGTTCCCTTCCTCAGGCAAGATATAAATTTATGCGTTTTAAAAAATCTCAAATTTCCGTGACAGGCAAAAGGTCAAAAACCGACCGCCCTTCAAATACCCTTTCCCCTAGCATTAAGAAACAGGTAGTGGCGAGACAGCCCAACTTCCACTTATTCAGAGGGAAAACAGTTTTTTCAAAAATAAGAGCACTGTGGGATGCCAAACGGCTCTCGAAAAATGAAGAGTCACGTATTGTATTACAGGCGTCGACCCTCAACTGGTAGGCAAATCAGATCAAATCAAATTGTTTGTTTGTAGAGTAGGGCAGAGCCCTTTACAAAGGCCATTATTAGGATAATAATTATATGTACAGTAAAAAAAAAAAAAAAAAAAACATTTCTTTTAGTACCTAGCTATATTGTGAGAATGTTACAACGAAATTATAAAGGACAATCAGGAAATGATGCAGTTAATGGAATGCCATGTTCATTATAATTATTTGACAGAAAACCCAGCCATTATACTAGTTGAAAACCTTACTAACATTAAGTTTCACAGGGGATTTTCGCAGTAACTTCGGATTGCCATATTTAAAAATTTGATTTGGAAAAAAAAAAAACCAGTCATGCAGCATGACTTAATGAGCGAATTTTCAAAGAAATATTCGAATTAATGGCTATGGTTTTGAATAAAGGAAAACTTCTTCCTCCTACTGTTAGTACCTAAATTGAATAATTTGAAATAGATTTTTTCTTTCGTCTTCCTTCTAGTAATACGTGGGCCGGTACTTGTCTATCTATGAAGGTATCATAACAATTATATGTCAAATGGGAAATTCAAGGAGTTGTACTAATCGTTTGCCTCTCCCTTTTTTGCTTCGAACTCTCGTCTTCAATTAATACTTCTCACATTTTTCAATCTGACCACTCTAAGGGGGGGGGGGGGGGGGGGGGGGTAAGAGTTTAAAGATTATCCTAGTTTTGGGTAATTTTTGCGCACTTTAAATGCTCTAATTTAAGAACGGATTTAGATATCTAAAATCCGATTTCACCATCGTGTTCAGCGTGCAAAAACCTTTAAAATGAGGGGTCACTTGTTAGAAAATAACATTTTGGGGATTTTTGGGTAATTTTTGCGCACTTTAAATGCTCTAATTTGAGAACGGATCAAGATATCTAAAATCCGTTTCCACCATCGTGTTCAGCGTGCAAAAACCTTTAAAATGAGGGGTCACTTGTTGGAAAATAACATTTTGGGGATTTTTGGGTAATTTTTGCGCACTTTAAATGCGCCAAAACCCTCCTTAGAGTAGGCCAATTTCGCCCATCTTCGAACTTAGCCTTTCGATTGCCAAGATAGATTTTTTGTGCAAATTTGAGCTGTTTATCTCAATTCTATCGAGAGTTATCGTCTGGAGTGACACATATATAAATAAATATATATATATATACATATAAAAAAGTGTTAAATTTCAGGAATCGTTTTAGAATGGTCTGAAACGGATTTCTATGAAGAAAATTTCCAAAAATTTATATTATTTAAATTTCGAAGCCATTGCAATAGCTTCATTTTCTTTGAAAATTCGCTAAAAGAAAAAAACTATGCAAAGTCCTTGTCACATGGGTTTATTATTCTATTGGACATACCTACAGAATGTTCATTTATTTTTTCTTTCACGTGCAATTATTGAAATGGCTATTTTTGATGGTTTCCACCAATTTTGGCCCCCAAAAACACGAATTAGGTTCGGGGTTTTTTAAAAGATTATCTTTGATCATTGATGGTACCATTTAGTTGTCTTGATTCACCTGTTGATACTACTTCTAGTGTTATTGTACCAATGTATGGCGATTTCAGATCATCAGAAGGTTTCAACAGGCAGAACACACTTGGCCGTAGGGGTTCAGCACCCGCAACACGAAAGAGAACACTTTCCAACAAAATAAAAGTTAATCTTTTTTTGAAAAAAAAAAACACAAAAAACACAGAAAGCCAAAAACTTGAAACCTTGTGCTTCAATTGTTGCCTCAAAGCGTATTCCACGGAGATAGTAATAGTTACAGACACCACTGGAAATGATTACAGATGATGACAGGTAATAATAGTATGCTTTTATTGGGAAGAGACAGAACTGGGAAGAGACAGCTTTTATGGGAATTATATATTGGGTAACGTCTAATTTTAACGAACGAAACGAGGAATATCTCGCTCTGGCTGTTAATTAGCGGACTGGGTTTATATTATTTAAACTGTATGGTTTCTTCGTATTTGTATATTTTTCCAGTATTGCAACGATATACGATTTGCACAAAACCTTGCAACTAAAAAGTGATCAGTGGATGGTGTGAATATTGTTTCAACGTAGGAATTTAGTAACTGCATGAATAACGAGTTGCAAATGAGTTGCATCAATGCGCTGCAGTGATGAAATTTTATATTATTATCATTTAATAATGATTAACAGGACGTTTCCTTTTTTCCGACCGTCACGTCACGGCGAAATTTCTTGGTTACTATGACAACATATTCGGATGTTTTATTGATTTCATAATTTTATAATTTGAATTTTATAATTTGGTCGCACCTTTGCGACATATCGTCACGTTTAGAAGTTCCGCGATCGATTTTCACGACCGTCACGTCACGATATAATAAAGAGACGAGATTAACATATTTCGTTATGCCAGCAGATAAAAGCAAGAAAGTTTGGGAAGTATGTATAGAACAACTATACATACCTTCGGTAAGCATAGGTTAGCACCGTAGGAACTTATGACCGTATTTCAACCCAATTTTAGGTTAATATAATGAATTTTAGGTTAATTTTTTTTTAAACTTTTGAGGAAAAAAATGGCGTAAAATTAATCGTTATTAAATGATCTGACTGTAGAACCGCAGGTCAACCGCTTTTTTTTATATTATAAATTTTATATTATTTAGATTGTGTATCACCAATCCACAGGTGTGATCTAAAAAGTGATCAGTGGATGGTGTGAATATTGTTTCAACGTAGGAATTTAGTAACTACATGAATAACGAGTTGCGAATGAGTTGCATCAATGTGTTGTAGTGATGAAATTTTATATTATTTATATTATAAATTTTATATTATTTAGACTGTGTATCACCAATCCAACAGGTGTGGTTTTTTTGTATTTGTATATTTTTCCAGTATTGCAACGATATACGATTTGCACAAAACCTTGCAACTAAAAAGTGATCAGTGGATGGTGTGAATATTGTTTCAACGTAGGAATTTAGTAGCTGCATGAATAACGAGTTGCGAATGAGTTGCATCAATGCGTTGTAGTGATGAAAATGATGATAGGTATGCTGACGGATTAGCTGGTGGTCATTATCTGAGCCAATTAGGTTCGGATGGTCGCGCGGAAATGTATGGGAAAATCACTGCAGTTAATCCCCGTTTGAGATCGGCGGACTCATTAAAAAGCCCTTACGGGTTCAGAGCCCTCGAAAAGGGACCGGGGAAGCGTTTAGTTGTTGGGGCTTTGGATGAAAAATGGGTTGCAGCCCGCCTCTATAATGTTTTTCACGGGGAGTTGCAAATGAAATGGATGTTTTTTTAAAAATCCTCGAGAGTGATAGGTCCATTAGTGTATTTCCCGAGCCCGTTATGATCGCGCTAATGGCTTTCGGGTTCGAATTGTTGAGGCAGAAGAACTCCGTCGTTGAAGTCGATTTGGAAATGGTGGCGTGCCAAATATCTACTCAATATTGATATCCTCGGTTGAGAACGGGATTACTGGTCAGCTGAGCCCGCGTGAGAGGATTAGGCCGATGTACGGGTCCTAATGAGGTGCGATTCGGGTGAAAGGTGCGAGCAGTAGCAGGGCGTGGGGTCTGAAAACGGTGGGACCAGAACACAAAACCAACTGATATGTCAAAAAAAAAACGCTGCAAAGTCCTTGTCACATGGGAAATTTTGGCTGTTCATTTATTGTTTCTTTCGTGTGCAATTATTGAAATGGCTATGTCTGATGGTTTCCACCAGTTCTGGCCCCCAAAAACACGAATTATTAGGCTCGGCTTTTCCTTTCAACAGATTATTTTTGATGATTGATGGTACCATTTAATTGTATTGATTCATCTTCTGTTCATACAACCTCTAGTGTTACTATACAAGTGTATGGTGATTTCAGACAATTTCCCATGTTTTTGCCTTATAAAGAATGGATTTCGGGAGCTTAACCTTCGTTACAACCTCACTTCTTCACTCTTCGGTCAAAATCAACCAAGTATTTCCAAGTATTTCACGTTTGCGTATGCAAATGAATCCATTCCTGTATTGTTTTACTATTGTGTGAATAACACGCCTATGTATTCGCTCAGAAATTCTTTTTTTATAACGTGCCCTCAAAATTTTTTCTTTTACATTTCAAGGTGCGTAGATTCCAAAAATGCAATGTCCGTCCGCCGTATCATCTGTATCTACATACTTTATTTTTGGTCTAAAAAATTCGTTCATTCGCACACAGGCTCCATTTGGGCGATAGTCGTGACGTGAAATTTTGCAGCTATATTGGAATATACCCAGGGGTGATATGGGTGAAAAATTGGCGTAAAAATAGGGGTTTTTGGTGTTACATGAATATAGTAACATGAGTTTGAGAGGTATCGTTTCCCATGTTTTTTAGGGCGAGAAGACCGAATATGAAGTTGATTTTGACCAGAGTGAAGAATTGAGGCCGTAAAAGGTAATAAGAACGAAGTTGTAACTAAAATTCATTTTTTATGAGTCAAAAATCTGGGAAATCATCTGAAATTACCCTAAATTTGTACAATAACACTAGAAGTACTATCGACCGGTGAATCAAGACAATTAAATGGTACTATCAATCAATGATCAAAGATAATTTGTCAAAAATAGGAGTCTAGTTCGGGTTTTTGGGGGCAAAAATTGGTGGAAACCATCAAAAATAGCTATTTCAATTATTGAAAAATAAATAAACGATAAATGAACTGCCAAAATTTCTGTAGGTAAGTCCAATATAATAGTAAGCCCATCGGACAAGGACTTTGCAGCGGTTTTGAGAACTGTTTCAGTATTCTTCCAAATTTCAAAAGACTGATGGCATCCCACATTGGAGTGATTAGTACTGAGTTACTCACACTTATTTGGTTCTCTCCATATTATGAAGTTTTTGAGAAAGAACACGATACTGAAAAAGGTCTCCCAAGGTACAAGGACTTCCCCTACCTAACCTAACGTTTCGCAGGTGTTCGTTATCAGTCAAGTGCTGCTCGAAGCGATCGGTGGGAAAGGTGTTTCAAGTGGGCTGTTGATAATGTGATGCTCTTTTATGATCGTTTCGACTCAGTACCTACATCATTTGAATCAGTGTGTGGGTGAATTTTTCTTGATTTTACTCGTTGAATGAACTCGGTCGTGGAACTTCGCTACGTCAAGATCCTCCCCAGTGATTTAAGCTTGGAAACAGGAAAGCAACAAACGGTTGTGTTTGTTGAGTGGGCCCTGAAAAAGCACCAAAAATGTGGCGGAACCGGGTTCGAATCCTGACGCTCGCCTATTATTTTTTGGCGTTTCGGTCTGCAGCGGTGGAAGTGAACGTTGATCGTGAAATGGAAGAGATGTTGAGCGTCTTCGAGGAATACAGAACAGAAAATGTCATGCCGCTTCTTCCTTTCGAGCACGTTCTCGATCCGGTTATCCTTCCTGGGGTTACCACAACTTGTGACGAAGGCAAAGCTGTAACGCCATTCATTAAAAAGTAAGTACACTATCCATGAAAATATAGGAACAATATACCCCCCCCCCCCCCCCGACACGCCCTCTCTCTATCTAAGTTAAAAACCTCGGCATAACTATGCCGGACACTGTCTTGGTCACAGCAAGTTACTAAGATTTTTGTAATAGTGCATACAGGGTGTCCCACCAACCAATAAGCTTCAAGAATCGATTCTGCAAATTTGCAACAAAAAGTGCTTCATACAAAGTTTTCGAAAAACGCTTCGATTTCGAGTCATTTTGATTTAAAGAGTGACAAGAGCGAACAAACATCATTATTAACAGTGCAAAATAAATTTATTGTACCGTCGAAAGGAGCGGTAAATTTACTATCTCCCCGATCCAACATAAATGATTTTAACACCAAATTCATTGGGTGAAAAATTGGGCTAAAAAGTAAATTTTCTCAAATTGTCGAAATCTTTGTTTTTTAAAGGCCCTACGACTCAAAAATAGTAGGTGTCTAACCAAACGCGTTGCAGGAAAACCTTCCGCAAAATCTCAGCTTTCCAACGGTTTGGTCATTTTTAGTGTTACTGCAGTATAATTATGGGAGGGAATAACGTTTGAATGCAAAAAAAATTGGATTTTTCATGGAATTGGAGTGCTAGTGTTAGGTATACGACTTCACTCGACGCGACTATAACTTGAGAAGTTGGGTATCGACTTAAATACGTCATTTTGCACGCTGGATCGAGTGGTGGTACTCTGCGAGTAATTTCGACCGATGAAAAGTTTATTTTTCGATTTTTTCGTTTTGTTTATTTTTCGATTTCTACTCCTGGATCGACCTCGATGATTTAGCGTCCGAATTTGGGAATTATGTGAATAAAAGCAGTACTGCGACCGCCAACTTGGATGCGAGAGTCGAATTAATTATCAGATCTACTAGGTCTTTGTCATTTTATGAGTAGACGAAGTAGGTACCTACAGAGTGTAGATCAGAGGAACATAAACATTAAGTCTTTTCATGTCTCAATTCCCTACAAAATGAGCTCATATTACGTTCATTTCACTGTGAAAATGCCTCATGATACCAACGCTAATTTGTTTCTGAAGCTACTGCTATAACAGTTGAAAGGTTTAGTTGCATGAACAACTAGCAACTACTAGGTTTTTTATATTTTTAAATACTTGTTTGTTGAATACAACTAAAAATTTGATATTAAGTTGTAGCTGCTGTTACATATTGCCCATCCCTGCTTTCATTCTGTCATCCTACCCCCTCTCTAATAACCTCTTGTATAGTTCAATGGTTTTCAGTGGTTCTATAAGTAGGGATAATCAAACAGGACACATAAGGTGGAAGTAGGGGCACAGCGAGAAAAACAGGTGGTGAAGTGAAAGTGGCACGAAAGTACAATATATCGTAAATTTTATTCGTCGGTGATCAAGCAGACCCAGTTTTCCCAGTACTCGATGGTACAGGGAGTTAAGTGATTGTGTCAGGGTACAGGTGGGTGCAGTTCTCATTAATTTGTTGCCAAAGAAACCAAACCAACGGTACTTTTCACAACTACACAGTAGCTACTCCTAAATCCAAGTACAAAGGTAGGTATGCAGTAACGTAATTACCATTGTAATATTGTAACGTATCGATTGGTATCGGGTCTTGACTGATCGAACATGCACAGTCAAAACCACAGGAGAGGGCTTGATAAAATGAAATGACAACCTGCTGGCAAAACCCTACTCATACCCATCCGGGTCGGCGAATTCAAACAAGTGTATTTTCAGGTTACCTATCCGGACAAATAAAATAGAAAACGTGCGATTTTTGTCCGATGTTATGTCATTATCTATATATTAAAAAAACACGCTGCAAATCCCTGCACAACGGTTTATTATTTTGTACAGAATACCGTTCTGTTACAGATCACAGCTCTCTGTATAGATAACTCGTCTATATAATATGTACAAGTCTATACATATTATGTAGATCGCAGACCCTCCGTAGGTTAGTACCTAGCCCCGTACTCGTTATAGGTACCTACCTAAATCACGAGTCAAATGTTGCTAAAATAATTCTGTCGATGACAAACAGTACCTAACTAAAATGGTAAAAAGAAACGCAAATAATGAAGTTCTGGAGGAAAATTGTTGATGTGGAGTGAAATAGATGCCCCTTCTGCGTAGATCACTGTTTTCTGTGGTCAGTACCTGCCCTCGTAGTCAAGTATAATGAACTTCAACGGTTGGTCAAGTTGCAAAAGTACCGACCAACAAAATCCAGCCCCTTCTTGGTAGATGAACAGTTACGTAGTAATTTACCGTTGTGTAATAATTTGCCGTTTTGTAATAATTTACCATTGTGTAATAATTTATCCATCAATAATACTTCAACGTTTGTTCAAATTTCACAAGTACCTACCATCAAAATCCAATAGTCCATCACTTATCAAATGAAATAATATCACAGAACAACCGACTCGACTTCAGAGAGCCATCCTTGATTATAATGAGATGCTCGCTAGTGATGATATCCGGGCCGGATTTATACCGTTTGATTCACGATCGTGTTGACGAAGCTTTTTGGTGCACACGAACGGCTGGGCGCAAAATGCTCCGGGTGGTCTCAAAAAATTGTTTAGCTCAAGAGAAATGTATTAATGTCAAAAAAACCATACCCTTCAATCGAAAGTTTTCGAGCTACGGCGTTCTAAAAATTTCAACCCCTATTTTTAACCCCTTAGAGCAGACTGACAGTAACGCCGAGCTTCGAGGACCAACTAGACGTCGAACGGAACCTATATTCATCAATTTTTTTTTTTTCATGGTAACTAAGAAAAGTGGCCATAACGGCGTACGGCGGACAGACAGAAATATTTTTAGTGCATTTTCGGATTCTACGTACCTACGTTGAAACGTAAACCATCAAATTTTGAGGGGGGTTAGACACTTTTTTTTTCATGCTCAATTCCAATGGTTCATTATTGAAAACAATGAACCAAAATTAATGTACCTATGTTTCTTGTCCTTTATGCGAGGCCGTACCGTTCGTCCGATTGGAATGCAACTTTTTCCAAATCATTCATTGCACTCCCGGGACGGTCATAGGCTATCGAAATCTTCCCCAAACCTACTCCTTATCGTCGAACTGGCCGCCCTTCGCAACGGGTAAATACGCCGTAAATAAGGAGATTACGTCATCGGAACAATCTTCGGAAATGATGACGGTCAAAACCGGATTGGCTGAGAAGTTATTTCCTTCCTGTTTCCAACGACACCAGAACGATTTCTGTGCGATTAACCGTTCGTCCGCTATAATAAAATGGTCGAATTATAGTCACTCGAAAAACTTTACTATAAAAATTGTTACGCGTTTTTATGGCAACTACATGGCGCAACAATGAATGGCAACTATACTTGGAGATGAAGTGAACCCGTACCAATCTCAACGAAAGTGAACGCGAATTATAGTAGGTACTAGAGTAAAAGGTAGTTGAATGTTTTAGCGCGTTGCTGAATAGTTTATTCGACAATTTGTTTTTTCCGGCTGCAACGCGCCGGGCAACCGGCTAGTTATGTAATAAAATACAAAAACGCTGCAAATCCCTGCACAACGGTTTATTATTTTGTATAGAATACCCTTCTGTTACAGATCACAGCTCTATGTATAGATAACCCGTCTATATAATATGATATGTACTATTCTACACATATTATGTAGATCGCAGACCCTCCGTAGGTTAGTACCTAACCCCGTACTCGTTACTAGGTACCTACCTAAATCACGAGTTAAATGTTGCTAAAATAATTCTGCCAATGACAAACAGTACCTAACAAAAACAAACACACATAATGAAGTTCTGAAAAGAAATTGTTGATGAGGAGTGAAAAAAGTTGCAAAAGTACCTACCAACAAACTCCAGCCCCTTCTACGTAGATGGTATAATGAACCGTTGTGTAATAATTTACCGTTGAGTAATGATTTACCGTAGTAATAATTTACCCATCAATAATACTTCAACGTTTGTTCAAGTTTCACTACCTACCAACAAACTCCAATAGAGCCATCATTTTTCAAATTAAATAATATCACAGAACAACCAACTCGACTTCATACTCCGCCAATATAATCAGGTGATCCCTACCAATGATTGGCCGTATTCACAAATTCCTATTGTGGGCGCGTCTCTGGTTACGAGATTTGGTTTGGATTGTATACAATTTCATTCACACTGGAGTCGAAAATGCCTGTCGGTGCAAACTTCGGGGCCTTACTGTGAACGAACGGCTGGACGTACGATGCTCCGGATGGTCTTAAAAAACTCGCAAGTTCAAGAACTATTTAAAACCGTAAAAATATTTACGTAAAAAAATTGTATAGGCGTTTTGAAAATTTCAACCCCTATTTTGAACCCCTTAGAGATGACTCACAGTAACGTCGAGCTTCGAGGACCAACTAGACGCCGAACGGAACCTATAACCCGAATTTCATCAATTTTTTTTCATGGTAACTAAGAAAAGTGGCCCGTACGGCGTACGGCGTACGGCGGACAGACAGAAATATTTTTATTGCAGTTTTGGATTCTACATACCTTGAAACGTAAACCATCAAATTTTGAGGGGGGGTAAGAATTTTTTTTTTCATGCTCGATTCCAATGGTTCATTATTGAAAATAATAAACCAAAATAATAATTACTGGCGGGCCTAAAAATTAACACTTATCGGCAATTTATCGATGTTTGAAAATACCTTGAAACTCGAATAGAATTGATTTCAAAATGGAATTGAGATGAGAGCCTCAAGAAGATTCAGCTGTTTTGGGAAAATAAAACGATGTACAGTGTGATATTTCGTGTTGTTTCTCGTATGAATCACCGGAGTCAACCGGTGCGTGAGTCAAGCATCGATATACGTGGTTTTTGCAGCTATGACTGACCATCGTAAGATTTTACTGCTGCGCTGGCGGTTCACGTGGAAAATTGAAAAAGTTTATCGACTGAAAAGTATTCCTGTTGTCCACACTGTCCGTTCTTTAGTTATCGAAGGCTTGGAATCGGCAGAACACTCGCTTCCATTTCACGTTGTAGCACTAAATTGAAAGTTTTAAACAAAGTTCAAATACTCGGTTTTGTTTTGTGGCTTTTTGGATTCACTCACAGTTGCGCTGAACGTTTGTCTGACTCGAGGAAAGAATTACTTATCTTCGATGCCTAAAAATTTTTTTTAAAAAGCTGTGTGTTTGTTGACTGCATAAGAAGTGGAAATTTCATGAAGTTGGTACTTCGTTTCAAATTTAAAAGCAAGTTAGAATTTTGATACATCGTCCCTTTGTTGAACCAGCAAATTCTTGTGCTGTGGTGAACTCGAAGTGGAACGTTTCAGAACGTGTAACGCTCTGTATTCAGCTTGGAAACACATCTATTCTAACTCCCAGAGTGTGGAAATATCGAATTTATCGAGTGAAAATTGTACAGAAGCTAAATCCGTTTCTTGGCACACCTGCATCTTCAGTTTTCAGCTCCTTTAATAAAATACAGTTTTAACAAAACAAAGCTGATCGTGTTTGAATAATTTCTTCATAAAACATAGATTTCTGACAGTATGCGCATATTTCGTGGTTCCGAGTGTTTTTTAACGGCTTTGGTGGCGATTCAGGGTCTCCGCGTCGTCACCAGCGTCGGCGTCGTCAACGTCGACGCCCTGATGCCTGACATCATCAGCGAGCTGCGTGCAATCTCTGCGCAGATGCCGAAAGGTCTGCTCCCGCTTAACCCTATAAAGGCCACGTGGAACAACTCGGTGCTCCCGTTCAAGTTCGATTTCGAATGCGTCGAAGGGCAAGGGAAAGCCCCAGACGTATCGAGGTATATTGAATTGGAATAAGGCTCGCTTCAATTTATCGAGTTAGGTTTTCGAATCGCCACTTTTTATGCAAATTTAAAATACTCAATAAAATGTAACGTAGAGTCCAAATCTCCGAAAAAGGCTGCAAATTATTACAGAACGGTTTATTATTTACCTGTATAAATGCCCCTTCTGCGTAGATTTTTGTGGTCGATACGTACCCTCGAGATCCCTCCAGGAAAGCCTTTTTTGGTTTATTATTTTCAATAATGAACCATTGGAATCGAGCATGAAAAAAAAAATTCTTACCCCCCCTCAAAATTTGATGGTTTACGTTTCAAGGTATGTAGAATCCAAAACTGCAATAAAAATATTTCTGTCTGTCCGCCGTACGCCGTACGCCGTACGGGCCACTTTTTTTTCATGCTCGATTCCAAATTATAGAAAATAATATTGAAAAAAAAAAATGCATTACTGAAAATAATAATAATCCAAAAGAAAACAATGACATTGAGAGACAAGATCCTCTTTCGTCGAAGTCAGTCAAAAAAGTTTGCCGTGTAGCATGAGCGAATTTGCGAAGTTGGCGATGTTTAGATTTTTTGACCACTTTTAGTGATTTATGAGCAATAAATAGGTAACTCGTTCCAAAAGAGGTTTGCACAGAAACAACGCAGAAGTGAGATTTTTCAAATTGTACTTGGAACTACTGACGGGTTTACCTGATTATCCAACCCTCCTTAATATATGATTTTTTTTTAGGTGGGCCTTGAATGTTGGTCACCCTGTAAAAGAATAGGCAACACCTATATTATGTTGTGCAGCCTTTCAGGACAAAGGTGCCTGTGAGTCCTCAACAGATTTCTAAGTTATTAAAACGACTTTTACTGACCCTTTCTTCACCATTATGAAATTGATATTCAAGTTGAGATGCAGGAGATAAAAGCGTCGCCCAGAAAGTTCGAAATCCAATCAGTCTCTCAAAATTAGCCCTCACTAATTATCACCTCCTGATCCTGACAAGAAGGGCATTTAGGCTTCCGTGGGAGGAAATCACTTCTTGAAAGAAATAGGGTGTATCAAGGCTGGAACGGTGGTGAGGAAAGGACTGCCAATCACAAGGCATGGCGATAGAGTCGTCAAAGGGCCGAAATTAATTAGCTGGTAACATGCCAGTAAGGGCTGGCAAAGGGGTTTACGTTCTCGGCTTTGTAAGGGCATCTCTCTGTGCAAAGTTAATACCTTGTAACCTGCCTCGCCTTTTGGATCGTACGATTAGATGTGAAAGATCGGGGCGAGTGAGCTATGACGTTTTCCAAATCATTCTGAAGGGGATCAGAAAATATAAATTGGAACAGTCATTTCCGATTTTGAACTCTTCCACTGGGAATGGAAAGACCTTCAGTATTACCGAAATATGGAGAGGCTCTTATTTGGCGGTCTGCGTTGTCTGTTTGGCTGTCCCGCGAAAACCGACCCTCCAAAAATGTATCTTGGAACAGTACATTTTGAGGAGCTGCCCGATGGACCATCAGAATTTTTGCTATCTAGTTTCTGGTGCCTCGACATCATCAGAGAGCCGGTAACTGCACCGCTGAATGGCCAACCGCTTATAATTACCATAACTTTTGGAGGAATCTATCGTGACTAGCTGGCTGAGATGAGCTAGCTGAAATGAGCTGAGTGAGTTTAGTGGGGAAAGAAAAATGAGAGGTACGTGATTGATGGTGCAATATGTACCAATGTGGTATTTATGGATAATATACCCCTCTGATTTTTTGGTCTAATTTCGTTCTAAATTTTGTTTAAACCTCTCCAGTCTAACAGTAAGAGAGGGCCTCAAGGTCCTATACATATAACACTGCGTATCTGAATAAATTATTCGATCATTCAACTAATTATCTGATGCCACCAGGCCCCTCGACCCTAGATAACGGGCGCAGCTGTTTTCAATCCTTGGGTATAGGAACAATTCTAAGTCTGGAGACATGATGAGCACATACAAGTGCAAAGCCCGCAAATCAAAAATATTTCCAGTTATTCAAAAAAGGTTGTTTTTGTCGGTTTCATTAATCAGCCCAAAAGTCAAAATATACCTATCTATTTTGGTTTATTATTTTCAATAATGAACCATTGGAATCGAGCATGCAAAAAAAAAATTCTTACCCCCCCCCCCCCCTAAATTTGATGGTTTACGTTTCAAGGTATGCAGAATCCAAAACTGCAATAAAAATATTTCTGTCTGTCCGCCGTACACCGTACGGGCCACTTTTCTTAGTTACCATGAATAAAAATCGATGAAATTCGGGTTATAGGTTCCGTTCGTGGTCTAGTTGGTCCTCGAAGCTCGACGTAACTGTCAGTCATCTCTAAGGGGTTCAAAATAGGGGTTGACATTTTCAGAACGCCGTATCTCAAAAACTTTCGATAGAAGGGTATGGGTTTTTTTACGTTATTAAATTTGTCTTGAGCTAAACAATTTTATGAGACCACCCGGAGCATCGTACGTCCAGCCGTTCGTAAGCACCAAAAAGCTTCGTCAACACGATCGTGAATCAAACGGTTTAAATCCGGCCTGGATATCATAACTACGGAGCATGTGATTATAATCAAGGATGGCTGTATGAAGTCGAGTTGTTTGTTCTGCGATATTATTTCATTTTACAAGTGATGGACTATTAGATTTTGTTGGCAGGTACTTCAGAATCTTGAACGAACGTTGAAGAGTATTATTGATGGGTAAATTGTTACACAATGGCAAATTATTACACAACGGCTCATCTACCCAGAAGGGGCTGGATTTTGTTGATAGGTACTTTTGCAACTTGAACAACCGTTGAAGTATTATTGATGGATAAATTATTACAGAATGGCAAATTATTACACAACGGTGAATTATTACGCAACGGTAAATTATTACACAACGGTAAATTATCACACCACGGTAAATTATCACACAATGGCTCATCTACCAAGAAGGGGCGGATTTTGTTATTAGGTACTTTTGCAACTTGAACAACCGTTGAAGTATTATTGAAGGGCAAATTATTACACTAACCTACGGAGGGTCCGCGATCTACATAATATGTGTAGAATAGTACATATATGTTATCTATACGGAGACCTGTGATCTGTAACAGAAGGGTATTCTGTACAAAATAATAAACCCTTGTGCAGGGATTTGCAGCGTTTTTTTTTAAATTTTGGTTTATTATTCTATGAATAATACACATGTGTTCGCTCAGCAAAAAATTTTTATAACACCCCCTCAAAATTTTTTCATTTACGTTCAAGGTGCGCAGATTCCAAAAATGCAATATTCGTCCGCCGTCTGCCGTATCATGCATACCGGCTTCATTTTCGGTCTAAAAATTTCGTTCTTTCGCACACATGCTCCATTTGGGCCCAAGTTGTGTCCCGAAACTTTGCAGCTAGATCGGAATATACGCATCGGAACACGAGCTTTTGAGGTACCGTTTTCCATGGGTTTTTTTTGGGACGAGAAGACCGAATGTGAAGTCGATTTTGACCTATGAGTGGAAAATTGAGGTTCTAACAAAGTTTCAACCTTAAATTTACTTTAAAATTTGGTCCAAAATCGTCTTTCTTCCGCAAAAAGTTTGGGTCCCCATTTGGGAACACATTTGTGTCGTAGTTGTGGTCTAAAGTTTGGCTGCCCGATCGGAATACACCCAGGGGTGTTGTGGGGGAAAAATAGGCGTAAAAATAGGGCTTTTCGAAGTATTTATAAGGTTTTAGTGAACTTGGGCGCGTGAGATGTCGTTTTCCATGTTTTTAGGGCGAGAAGACCGACCAAAGAGTGAAAAATTTAGGTTGTAACGAAGGTTCAGCTCCCAAAATTCATTTTTTGTGTGTCAAAAACGTGGGAAGTTGTCTGAAATTACCGCAAATTTGTATAATAACACTGGAAGTAGTATCAACAGGTGAATCAAGACAATTCAATGACAGTTTCAATGATTGAAAATATTTTTTTCAGAAATAGCAACCTAATATTCGTCTTTAAAACCCTTCAAATATATCGTTGTGGGTCTCTTCAGTGAGGTCCCAGTCGTGCCGTATTCATTCCAGAATAATAAACCCATGTGACTTTGCATTGTTTTTATTTTCTCTCATAGGCGAGTAGGCGTACTTACGATATTTTAGAGGGTGGATGTAAAAACGATTTTTTTGGGTCGAAAAATGTCGAAAATTTATACCTATTCTGTTTATGAAGTGGAACAAATCCAACAAATTTTCATTTCAAAAACGTTTAGAGAAAGTTCAAGTAGGTACGATACATGAAAATGCGATCTTATGGTAATGCTGCAAGACCGGAACCTTTTAAATCGGTAATTGTTTTTGGTCTAATTATTATGAACGAAATCTAGGCAAATAGTTACATCTAAAAGATTCATTATGTCGACCTTACAAGATCATCCCTAAACTATCTTGAAGGATAAATTAATATAAATAATAAAATGTTGATGGGATAAAATATTGATATATCGTTCCAAAATTAGAAAATTATTTTCTATAAATTCCATTATTTATCTGAGTCATTTTGGGTTTAATGTCAGTCCTGAAAATAAGGAGTACCTAAAAAAGTGGTATATGTAGGTATTTGGTGATCTATACTCAGTGCAGATTTAATTCCAATTCATAGCACGGAATTAGTTGGTTCGTGTGTGTTAGTGTACTACCCCGTTCAATTTATTCTATTCACGTTTCCCCCCTCGTCACATTATACGAAGACCTTGTTCAATAAACCATTTTCTCCTCCGCCCGTGATGAGTGAGAAAATGCACGTCAGAGCGCGAACGGCCTCAGCTATAGGGCCGCTCCGTCACTACCGGCATCTTTGTACACCATAAATCATGGTTTTCCCGGAGCTCCCGTGGGAGTTCATTCCTTCCCCATGAATACCTACCCCATGAATGGCTTCCATGAATCCCCCAGCTTTACCACACGTGGATCCACGCCGTTTGACAACCCTGGACAAGGTGAGGTTCCTCTATTAGTCACCATTTAGACGACATTGAAATATACGATTGTGCTCGGAGAAGCTTCCTACACCTACTTCCGTAACGCCGTGGCGGAGGCAGGTGAATTCACTACCGCTCGAAATTCTATGGACAAAGATATTGAAGATTATACATAAATTCGGTATTTCCAATTCAAATTCAAGGTTTTCCAATACAATTTCGAGGTTTTCCAGGTCAAATTCGAGGTTTTCAAAACAAAAAATAAAAGTTGTTCAAAAGCAAATTCAAGGTTTTCCAACTCAATTTCGAGGTTTTCAAAACAAATAAAAGTTGTTCAAAAGCAGATTCAAGGTTTTTCCAACACAATTCCGAGGTTTTCCAGGTCAAATTCGAGGGTTTTCAAAACAAATGAAAGTTGTTCAAAAGCAAATTCAAGGTTTTCCAACACAATTTCGAGGTTTTGCAGGTCAATTTCGAGGTTTTCAAAAGAAATAAAAGTTGTTCAAAAGCAAATTCAACGTTTTCGAACACAATTTCGAGGTTTTCCAGGTCAAATTCGAGGGTTTTCAAAACAAATAAAAGTTTTTCAATAGCGAATTCAAGGTTTTCCAACACAATTTCGAGGTTTTCCAGGTCAAATTCGAGGTTTTAAAAACAAATAAAAGTTGTTCAAAAGCAATTCAAGGTTTTCCAACACAATTTCGAGGTTTTCCCAGTCAAATTTGAGGGTTTTCTAAACAAATAAAAGGTTGTTAAAAAGCAAATTGAAGGTTTCCCACTATACATAAGTACAGCATTTCCTAGTTGAACTCGAAGTTTCCAACACCAATTCCGTGTTTTCCAAAACAAACACAATGATTTTTCATTTGAATTCAGAAATTCCCAAAAATCGAGTTTTTTTTAAATTTAATTTGCGTCAAACTAAATGGCCTTAATTTGGAAAATACAGAATTCAGAGTTTTAGTCCAGACTTTACGAGGGGTGTTCCTAAAAAGTGAGAAACACGGTGGAGGATGGCAGATGCTAATATTATCCTTCCTAACTTTTTAAACAGTTTACAAGGTTTGGTCGCTTTTCATGAAGACTTTGCAAATGCATTTACAACTTTCCACTCCACCGCTGACACGCCTAATAGACGCCTGTACAACTCGTGGGTACAGATTAAAGTTCCAGTCACGCAGCATGACCACATTAGCGAATTTTCCGTGTAGCGTCGCTACTTACTATCGAATATTTTCCATTTTTTTCCAAAAATTTGAACACTTTCAGTCTAGTTCGTCTGTTAACAGTTAAATTATGCTTAATTTCTGACGTCACTAGTCCAAAAACAGCCTTATAATACAAGTGTCACGTGATATTGGACATAAATAAAATTCCAAGTTTTAGCTAAAACTTAGTAAAGCTGACGGTTTTGCGTCTCACTGCTTCCCATCTCATGTATTTCAAGTGATTTCCACACGGTTGGATGAACTTGAAGATATCGCTCAAGGGTTTCTTCCTTAATTAAAATCCGTTTCAAGTTTGACCGAGTTGTATTATTTGGATGCTCCCATGATGAAATCCTCTGGCTTCAATTAATTTGTCGCATCGTGGAATCAAGTTTGAGAATTCATTATGAGTTTCTAGTTGAGGTTTACGGAATTAATACGAGCCGCACTACCCGCATATCTCCTAAAATTCATGTGGAATAACTCACCTGAGTTGAATAATTATTATAATGGATTATAAAGTACTTTCAGAAAGACAATATTGCAGTCAAGTTATAGTGTTCATATCTAAGCAACGAATTTTGAAGACAAGAACTGCTGTTTTGCTGTTTTTCTTTAGAGTAGGAATTTTCTTTAAAGTAGAAAAAAAAGAAATAGAACGTGGTTTGGTATCATGTACCGCGTGATATTTCTAGAAATACTGTGTTACGTTTACCTATCATGGTTAATCCGGTAGTCGAAATTGGGTCGTACCACAGTATGGAGTTCCGGAATTCCGCTTCGTAGGAGGCAGTATGCAGTTACCTAATAAACCATTTAACATCAAGTAGGTAGGTATTTATTTAGAACAATTTTTAGGAATTTATTGTTGAATTTAGAAAAATAATCCTTAACACGAAAAAAATCTCTCTACTCAAAATCAGAGCCGGTTTGATTGGTGCGCTCAAGCCAGTGTTCTGATAGTTGTGGTCTAATTTCTATCTAAATTCTAAGTAGTACATTTACATGAAATCACTTCGCCAACAATGGAAAAATCGTACGATTTTTACCCCCTGGAAAAATAATATTACCTACTAAATCGGTATCTACATGGAGGTCACCCGTATCCGTTAAAACCGACCCGGAAAAGTTTTAATTTAATGTTTCACGATTCAATTAGCAATTATAATTTTTCTCAGGTTATTATTGACCTTGATTATACTTTGTTAACAAGTTGAAATCTGTTTGCAGGTTCGTTTTTCCTTCGCATTTTCGAATTAATTTACCTAATGAGTTCACATTAGCTGGGGGATACGTAGCGAGAGAGAAACAAAACAAAAAGGTAATGGCAGGGGAGGGGGCAGGGGATCTCCGTAGTATATATTCAGTTCAGTTCATAATCAGTAGGAAGGTTGTATGAATCAATTAAATTAATGAAAGTCTACCCACATTAATCGAGCCTTGAAATTTATTTAGAGAGAAAACCTTCGAGGAAATTGTCGGGACAATTGGAGATGTAAAACACAGTTTGGAATTAAGCGAAAATGTCCTCGACTTCTTTCGGAGGTACTGGTAGGTGCGAGTATTTATTGATGTACGACTGACAACACTCGTTAACTTCGGAAAACATTTACAGAGGATTGGAGTTGGTATTTTTTGGTTTATTATTCTGCAATGATACACCTATGTAATCGCTCAGCAAACAATTTTTATAACACCCCCTCAAAAAGTTTTCTTTTACGTTTCAAGGTGCTTAGATTCCAAAAATGCAATGTCCTCCTGCCGTATCATGCATACCGGCTTCATTTTCGGTCCAAAAAAAAAAATCGTTCTTTCGCACACAGGCTCCATTTGGGCCTTAGTTGTGTCCAGAAACTTTGCAGCCCGATCGGAATATACCCAGGGGTGTTACAAATAGGTCCTTTTTGTGTTTTCGTAACATTTTAGTAACATGAACTTTTGAAGTATCGTTTTTCCATGTTTTTGGAACGAGAAGACCGAATATGAAGTCGATTTTGACCAAAGGGCGAAAATTTGAGGTTCTAACGAAGTTTCAGCCTTAAATTTACGTTAAATTTTGGCCTAAAATCGTTGTTTTTTCGCACACAGTTTGGGTCCCCATTCGGGAACACATTTGGATCCTAGTGGTGCACCAAAGCTCGGCAGCCCGATCGGCATACGCCCAGGGGTGTTATGGGAGAAAAATGGGCGTAAAAATATGGGTTTTCGAGGGATGTTGAGGTTATAGTTAACATGAGCTTGTGAGGTATCGTTTTCCATGTTTTTTAGGGCGAGAATACCGAATATTAGGTTAATTTCGACCGAGTGAAGAGTGAAGTATTGAGGTTGTAATGAAGGTTAAGCTCCCGAAATTCATTTTTTATGAGTCAAAAACATGGGGAATAGTCTGAAATCACCATACATTTGTATAATAACACTAGAAGTAGTATCAACAGGCGAATCAAGATAATTAAATGGTACTATCAATGATCAAAGATAATCTTTAAAAAAACAGCTGAACGTAATTCGGTTTTTGAGGGCCAAAATTGGTGGGAACACTCAAAAATAGGTATTTCAATTATTGTGCATGAAAGAAACAATAAATTAACACCAAAATTTCTCTACTATGTCCAGTAGAACAATAAACCCACGTGGCAGGGGCTTAGCAGCGTTTTTTATTCATTAGACCCTCACTGCGTTCGCTTTCGGCGTAGGGTGAATGGTCACAAGACCCGTGTCGATGTTTTTACAGTAACGTTTTGAGGGACAGTGTCTAACTACCATACCTGTCCTCGAAATATTATAAATTCGATACAGGCCCAATCTAATATCAGCCTTCCCATGCACCAATTTGAATTTCTTTATTCGGTCTCATCCATATAATGTCAGCATGAATAAAAAGGCTATCAAGCAAAATAGTTAGCGCAAAACCGTCAAATCGCGAACTCGTAAAAACACAGAAAACTGTTAACAGCCAAGCTGCAAGTTCTAAGTATTCGATTCTCTCTCTT
This sequence comes from Leptopterna dolabrata, assembly GCA_954871275.1. Taxonomy (NCBI): domain Eukaryota; kingdom Metazoa; phylum Arthropoda; class Insecta; order Hemiptera; family Miridae; genus Leptopterna; species Leptopterna dolabrata. The sequence continues at coordinate 33,134,055 of OX940986.1, read as the reverse complement.
ACCGGCTAGTGAATCTCTGTATGATGTATGTATCTGATCCAAAATGGCTTCCAAAACCCGAAAAATCCCCGGTTTTGCCAAATTGTTTTGTGTAGTTTTGCCTGTTATCTTCTCAATAGGGATATGGGGTGTGCCACCGTGGGTTCGTCTGTGAATGACTTCATAAATCTAGTAAATTCGCAGCGGAATTAGCAGGAGCGGTATTAGCAGTGGTTAATTTTGGTTTATTAGTCTGTGAATAACACACCTATGTAATCACTCAGCAAAAAATAGTTGTGTCCCGAAACTTTGCAGCCCGATCGGAATATACCCAGGGGTGTTATGGGTTTAAAATGGGTGTAAAAATAGGTTTTTTCGTGTTTCAGTAAAATAAGTTTTTAGGTATCTTTTTCCATGTTTTTTAGGGCGAGAAGACCGAATATGAAGTCGATTTTGAACAAACAGTGAAGAACAGTGGTTGTAACGAAGTTTCAGCTCCCAGAATGAATTTTTTACGAGTCAAAACCCTAGAAAATTGTCTGAAATCACCATAAATTTGTATAGTAACACTAGAAAACGTGTCAACAGTGTCAATTAAATGGCACTATCAATGATCAAAGATAATTTGAAGAAAAAAAGGAGCGTAATTCGTGTATTTGGGAGCCAAAATTGGTGGAAACATTCAGCAATAGCTATTTCACATGAAACAAACAATAAATGAACAGCCAACATTTCTGTAGGTATGTCCAGTCGAATAATAAACCCATGTGACAAGGGCTTTGCAGCGGTTTTTAATCATTTTTATTTTATTTTATTTTTTTCATTTTTGCTTCTTATTCCACCTGTTTCCCAGTTACCCCTGATTGCCTAATACCACACAACACAACAAACCTTCAGTTCCAACAATCCTGTATCATTCATCATCAATAACAACTCCCTCCCTTTCGCTGATTATTTTGAACGGGTAACGAAACATTTCAACCAGGTTCTTCGTCCATTTTTCCAGACGCATGGGCAACACGCTCGACATCGTCAGCCAAAACCAGACCGTCCTCCACATGAAACTCCGTTGCAGCGAGGCCGAGTTCTTTTACCCGAACTGCACCGTCGACTCCAACACCAAAATGTTCAACGCGTTCGACATGCAGCTCGAGGGGGTCCTCCGGAACAGCGATTTCGACATAGAAGTCGTCCTCAACCATTACCCCACCTGCAACGCCACCCTGGGAGAGGTCTCCGTCGTCGAGATGGCCAACATGTCCTTCAAGTTCCTCGAGAGCAAACTCCCCAAAGTCCTGTCGGACATGATATCAAACTTTCTCGCCAAGTACAACAAGAAGCTGCTCGATGACTGCGTCGTCCGCGCCGTTGAAGAGAGCGTCAACCGGCTTACTGAAATATTTGACCTGTGCGAAATTTTCCATCCCAACCTCCGAGTAAATGATGAGTTATAACTATGTGTATTCATCCGTCCCCCTCATGTTTCACTCAACCGTATTATTTCCCATTCATTATGTAAAAACATTTCAAAATTTTCCAAATCGTTAACTGATTTACCCGCAATAATTCCCCCTCCACAGTCCCAAATTAATTCTGTGAATGATAATATTTCCATAATTTTTACTTCAAAACAAAATATCTTGATTTCATTCACATTACGCCAAGAACATAAACGTCGCATTCTAGCTCAAGTTCAGTTTGCAGGGGCTCTGTCGACATTTAGAATGCGAATCTCACAGCTGAAATGCTATATGAGGACCCTTAGATGATCATAGGGTTTGTTAGTGCTATAGAAACGGTAACTGGTTGATTGAATAACTTACCGAAGCGAAGCAACAATCGCCAACATTAAGAAAATTCACGGACAGTCAATCTTGGTAAATATTTGTAAATAAACATGACTTTATGTAATTTTTATTTATCATTTATCCGTGTAGGTATTTGATGTACAACATGATGTCCACCAAAACTACTTCCATTTTGCACTTAGTATTTTTGTATACTTAATATTACTTACTCGAAGAGTTGTGAAAATGAAAATAAAAATATATATTGGGTACAGTTGTTCAATTATTTTCCTTCGTTTTTTTTAGCTTCCTTTGGCGATAACAAAAATGAAATGTTCGTCGGTATAATATAAAATATTGATACTATAATGGCATGAGCTATGTTGATTGATTTCTAAATTACAAAATTATGTTAGATAATAATTATAAATACGTGTAATAAATTACAAAAGAGCTCGTAGATTTATTTTTCTGATCAACATAATGAAAGAGTCATAGGTATTTTATATAAATGTATTCAATTACCCCAATAATAATAAGCAAGAAATATAAGTTATTCACAATGTTTACGCACACCGTTATGGCCAGTGCGAGTAGATCTTACACTATTACTGTTATAAAGGTGTAGTAAAGACCTTGACATGATCCTAATCATAATTTAAGACCGATAAGTTGAGGTAGAGCGAAAAGATATCTACACTATACCATAGTATACAATATAACTATATATTTTAGTGTATAATAAATAATAATATGTAGGTACAAAACTGCTAGCTGTTACAAGGAGAAGGTTCTGTCTGCGTGTTTGGAGTTTTGAGAAAAACTGGGACAAGTGATTAACTGCGCCGTCCATTCCGTTCAAGTTAGAGAGTTAGGGGGTCAGAATTTCACCAGGGCTCCTTGGAATCAGTTCAGCTAACTTATTGTTTCGTAATTTGGGTAACTAACATCTACGGATTCTCATATCCAAAATGCGAATCCGCTCTCAAAATTCCATCTCTTTCCTCTTCCGACATACGCTGCGGCTTGGACTTCAGAACTCTTTCTATATCTTCGATTACATTAGGTTTTGTCTCGTAACTACCAACAGCTTCCAACTCGGCTACGCGTTCCAGCATAAATTCTCCTTATTTCACCGATCGACATTTTCTCTGGATCTTTAACTGCTGTCGAAATCCGTCCCAATCCCTTTGTTTAACTTTTTTCGGGTTTTCGCTACTCTCGGCGTCGATTTGGCGGTTTGGCTATTTTGTACAACGGCATTCTTGACATCAGTCGAGCTCTTACTCGTCTCCTAGATCTTGTGCCAATTGTGCCAATACCTTGTCGCGAATAATTTCGTACATTCCGTTTGTTGACTGCGCTTTCGTAGATTTGGGATTAGAGCAACTTTGTGAATTCATGTTCGAATCACTAACTGTGTCCTCGTGGCTGGGCTGTGCCGTACATGTTCCCGTATCTTTTTCATTATTGACATCATTCGACGTTGCAGTGGCCAGTTTAGTAGGAACCTGGTGGAACGGTTCTTCATTGATTGCTTTTTCTTGCTCATCCGCTTTTATTTCAACTGCTTTACCTCTCTTTTCTGCTCCATCTTCTTTGACCTCAGTTGATTTCGCTGCATCATTTTCAACTGTTTCACCTGCTTCTACTGCGTCTAATTTATTTCTTGATTCCAATTCATCTTGCTTCGCCACGGCCAGCAGCGGATCCTCCGATTCATCCAGCTCCTCTTCCAGGTCGTCCTTCGGCGGCAACTCGATTAGCCTCCCCAGGGCTGGGAATGCCACGCAGGCGTCGTACACAGTCGCCAGTTTGATCAAAGTCTTCTCAATAGACTTCGAGACGGTGCCGTAAATACGATCTTGAGTGTTGCGCGCCAACATTTCCGACATCGCGTCCCCCAAACCGCCGGGCAACCAGTTGAAGACGTTGAGAGAAATTTTTTCGTAGGACTCTAACGATGCTTTAACGATGGCGAACTCACAGGTAGGCTTGTAAGATATCTTAGACGTGACGTAGTATGTCGACTGTAGGATCTTCCCTCTCAACCTAAAATTGAATTCATGTACTGTTTAAATTGTGTGCGCTCATCTCAGAGTGTGCGCTATAACAGAAAGATGTGTGATTATGTGCAGTAACAATATGAAAGAGAACTGGAAGATTCGTGTCTATTTCATGATTTCCTGGACCATTGACCAAATAAATAAACATAATACTAAATTTCTATTGATGCTGAGGGGGATTCACCAGGCCAATCAAGGCTCAGGACATTTCCAAACATGAATGCGAGCATCCTGGACAACTAAAGAAGAGAAACAAGAAGCAAGCAGTATGCGGCATCATTTCTTAAGTAGTAGCATACAATTCTGTACAGAAGCCACTATATTATTTAGCGATATTGAGTGAATTGTTCGTGAGCAAGGCACTTGAGCACAGGCTATTCAATTATTATTACTTAACCGTTAATATAATTATTTGTATACATTTGAATGCGAGGTAGCGGCATAAACATTTAGTTGATAAGCTGTTGAAATTAATACATACTCATTCAAGAATGTAGATTGTTAATGGATTAGGATGAGTGATGGGCAAGTTAAAAATAGGTACTATGTTCATATCACAACTATGTGCTAATAAGCATAACAGAATTCCCATTAAATTTTACTTAGATTTACTCACCATAAAGGCACTGGAATGATCAACGATAGCCAACAAAGCTCGTACCGGAAGTCCAGTTCAGCAATGGTAAACCTCACGCTGATGAACGTTTCATTGTCATTTATGGCATCCATATAAATATCTTCCTGGTGAACCCTTAACAAATTCACGGTACGGTTAGTTTGATAATGAAAGGATCAAACGAGTAGTTAATGGGTTCTAATTTGAAGACCCTATTGTTAAATATTGGGTTTAACTTTGGATTTCAAGTATATATTCTGGTTTATTATTATCAATAACTAACCTTTGGAATCGAGCATGAAAAACGCTGCAAATCCCTGCACAACGGTTTATTATTTTGTATAGAATACCCTTCTGTTACAGATCACATCTCTATGTATAGATAACCCGTCTATATAATATGATATGTACTATTCTATTATATGCATATTATGTAGATCGCAGACACTCCGTAGGTTAGTACCTAACCCCGTACTCGTTACTAGTTACCTACCTAAATCACGAGTTAAATGTTGCTAAAATAATTCTGCTGATGACAAACAGTACGTAACAAAAAGAAACACACATAATGAAGTTCTGAAAAGAAATTGTTGATGAGGAGTGAAAAAAGTTGCAAAAGTACCTACCAACAAACTCCAGCCCCTTCTACGTAGATGGTATAATTTACCGTTGTGTAATAATTTACCGTTGAGTAATGATTTACCGTAGTAATAATTTACCCATCAATAATACTTCAACGTTTGTTCAAGTTTCACTACCTACCAACAAACTCCAATAGAGCCATCATTTTTCAAATATCACAGAACAACCAACTCGACTTCATACTCCGCCAATATAATCAGGTGATCCCTACCAATGATTGGCCGTATTCACAAATTCCTATTGTGGGCGCGTCTCTGGTTACGAGATTTGGTTTGGATTGTATACAATTTCATTCAAACTGGAGTCGAAAATGCCTGTCGGTGCAAACTTCGGGGCCTTACTGTGAACGAACGGCTGGACGTACGATGCTCCGGATGGTCTTAAAAAACTCGCAAGTTCAAGACCTATTTATAACCGTAAAAATATTTACTTAAAAAAATGGTATAGGCGTTTCGAAAATTTCAACCCCTATTTTGAACCCCTTAGAGATGACTCACAGTAACGTCGAGCTTCGAGGACCAACTAGACGCCGAACGGAACCTATAACCCGAATTTCATCAATTTTTTTTCATGGTAACTAAGAAAAGTGGCCCGTACGGCGTACGGCGTACGGCGGACAGACAGAAATATTTTTATTGCAGTTTTGGATTCTACATATCTTGAAACGTAAACCATCAAATTTTGAGGGGGGGTAAGAATTTTTTTTTTCATGCTCGATTCCAATGGTTCATTATTGAAAATAATAAACCAAAAAAAGTTTAACCCCTCCTCAAAAATTTGATGGTTTCCGTTTCAAGGTATGTAGAATCCGAAAATGCAATAAAAAAATTTCTGTCCGTCCAACGTACGCCATACTTCGCACCTTCCTTAGTTACCATGAACCAAAATTGATGAAATTTGGTTTGTGGGGTCTAGCTGGTCCGCGAAGCTCGGCGTTAATGTGAGTCATCTCTAAGGGGTGAAAAATAGGGGTTGAAGTTTCCAGGACGCGGTTACGTAGAATTTTTTTACGGTTTTAAATACTTCTCGAACTTGGGAGTTTTTGATACCACCCAGAGCCCAGAGCATTGTACGTCCAGCCGTTCGTTCACAGTAAGGCCCAGAATTTTGCACCGATAGGCTTCTTCAACAGGAAGGTGAATGAAATTGTATACATTCAGCCCAGATATCATTGCTAGGGACGCAGCAATAAGTGGTAATTGACCCTAGATAATCATTGCTAGGGAGCACCTGATTATATTCACGGAGTGTGAAGTCGAGTTGGTTGTTCTGTGATATTATTACATTTGAAAAATAATTATGGCTCTTTTGGATTTTGTTGATAGGTACTTTTGTAACTTGAATAAATGTTATGATTCATGAATAACAACAATATTATGAAATTTAATTCCCGGGCTCGCTCAATGCTCGATTTAGGGCGTCTATTCAGGTAAATTATTACACAACGGTTTATTATACTATCTACGCAGAAGGAGCATAATATTATACAGGCAAATTATTACACAACGGTTTATTATTTACCTTATGCTTCATGAATAACTACAAATAATTAATGATTGAATTATTGAATCCCGCGCATTTTTATAAAAACTTTAATTCCCGGGCCGGCTCGAGTACTCCGTTTAAGGCTTTCCTGGAGGGAGCTCGAGGGTAGGTACTGACCACAGAATACAGTGATCTACGCAGAAGGAGCATCTATACAGGTAAATAAAAACCGTTGTGTAATAATTTGCAGCGTTTTCTAAATTTGAATTGAATTTGATCTTTAGAGTAGGTACTCTTGAAGTAAAATATTAGCCCTTATTCATTGAGGGGGGTATCCAAATCACGATCTTCTTGTTCTGACATGATATCGATGTATGATTTCATTGCGATTCTTGATCGGTAATCAATCGTTGTAATTCTGTACCTACCTGTGTTAGTCCAGTACCGGTAGTGTCCAGTGCCTACGGAAATTTTTGCGGGTTGGTCCCGCACCTGCCTTCAGTCAATATTCCACACCAAACCGTCGTTTACAACAATGCAATACATCGAGGGTGTATGTTATCCATATAAAACATGGACGTTGTATATTATCCATGTAATACATGGATGTTGTATAATTATCCATGTCATATATTGATTGTTTGTATTATCTATACGTAATATATGGATGGTGCATATTACCCATGTGATGCATGGACGGTGTACCTATATTATCAATGTCATAAATATATGGATTGGATATTATTATCTATGGATACGTAATATATTGATCGTGTATATTATACTTACTATAATATACTTATAGTAAAAGGGTGTGGAGTACATGCAGAACAGTGGACTTGACAAGAGGTTGTAGCTGCAGTAATAATGTACTGTCGAGAAAGCCATTGCAGCGTTTTGTTGGTGGGAACACTGCCAAACCTAAACCGCGGTTCAATCATTCTCTAATTTCATGAAATTTGTCAATGAATATTCGTCATGTTCCACTGACCTCCTCATGTCTTTGGCGACCATAAGACCGTCGCTGCAGGTCATCCTCACTGTAAATGGGACGATGAAGTTGAAATCCGCCGGTGTCATCGTCAACTTCATGTCGCTCGTTTCAACATCCTCGTGAGCCTCTTCGATGATCCTGAATATCTGATCGACCTGAGCGTCTATCGAGAACCTGACGCAGCTCCCGCCGACCGCTAGAAATGCCAGAAAGAATGCGACGATCGGTCTGTGTTCGGCCATGGTGATTTTTCAGCGAATTCAGCTACAAATAAAATGTACATTGTAAATGATAGAACCCCAATATAATTGGCACGCAAACAAAATAGAACCCCATTATAATTGGCACAAAACCAAAGGATAACCATATTTAAAGACATTGTTAACTACTACACCATACAGGAAGAATTCTGTATACAATAAAAAGCACAGGTAAAGTTTCTGTAAGTATCGGAGGCGGATATATACCACCAATCTGTGATAGCGGCTTCAACAAGTACCATGTACCCTTGTACCATGTACTCTTGTAGCACACTTCGCCAAATTAGTTAGAGAGAACCTTAGAATCCCCTAATCACCCACGGGTTTCTTTGAAACGTTAATCGTACCTGATTTTGAGCTGTAAAATAAGAATATGAAGTATATAATTGCACCACCATATCAATTCCAAGAAAGATTTGAGGAAATTCTTGACCCAAAAGTATGTAACGCGAATCTGCCCATTTTTTGTAATCCAAAATAGATGAGGATCACACCTTTTGTAATTATTGTTATTTTTGCTACATTTCAGATTATCAGTCATGTCAGATGATGGCTACAAAGACACATACAGTCAAAAACAGAAAAAAATAAATTAATGCATTTTACTGCCAGCTGATGCGGCTGAAAGCTATTACTCAAGAGCTGCGGAATATTTGATTTTTGTCGAAGTAAGTCGAAGATGAATAAGGAAATATTTAAAGATTACCACGAAAAAGTTGCTAAGATGTTCCACACCGGTTAATACCGAGTTTTGGCTCAGCACGAATTAACCCCCCCATCTTACCCATCTTACTAAATTTTCGAGAATAATGGTCTGCGTCGAATAAACGTCATTTCTGTTCTGTAAATAATGTACATAAATTCTCTCTGCGATCACCCGGCTTTTGGGTTAAAAATTTAGGATCCAAAATTCCGTTGGTAAATAAAAATCGAGAACAACAATATTATTTGAGTTACATTGCCACTGAATGAGGCTACAGCAGTTGTAGCTGAAGAAGGAGAAAGCGGTGGAGCCGAAATCGAGCGTTGGCAGCAGCAGATTGACAAAAACTCCAACCTAGCAAAGCCCGGGTAATCAGCTATCAGTTGAAGTAATAAGAAAACAATTTTCAAACCCAAAAATTATCAGAGAAACGACGGTGTACCAAGTGAAACTCTCCTTTCGACAGATATACCTGCTCCTCGAAAAAAACTCCTCCGTCAAACTGAACGATCAGTGTTTTAGGGATCTCGAACACAGAGCATTGCTCTCAACCCAAAAAACGTGTACTTGGAGAAAAACTTTCAAAAATATTGCGCGTTGACGATTTAGCGTTAAAACCGATGTCGGATCTCATCAAAACTGTGGTGGAGAATCATGAATCGACTCGATACGCCTCGCGTCACATTGTAATGATCTGCCTTTATTCGGCTGTAACTTCACTAACGAGAAGGATTTTTCTCGATTGGTTCCAGTGGAATCTACCTTTTTCAGTCTCTAGATTGCTCCCATCTCTCCTGGTTGTTTGGCTGAAAGTTGTGGAAGGGCCATTCAATAATTCTGCAGGAAAATATTCTGTTGAAAAGAACATTTCAGTATTTTTTTAATAAATATACAGAAATTTATATTATTATTTAATGAGTTGGTTTCTTGAGGTCATGCCAGTTGATTTGCCGTTTTCAGAAAATGTTCTCATCTTTAAGTACCTACTATAACCTTAAGGTAACAATGATAGAAAAACATCGTTTCATATAATGATTTCGAAAGAAATTTTGTAAGTAAACACTGTAATCACTAGGGACTGGAATTTGCATATTTTGCATGAGTATGTGTTTTTTATCGTGTAAATCGTTCTACTTTTCCGTTTTGAGAGTATCTGAAGCGTTTAACGTGTGTTAAATTGAAATTTAAATAGCATATTTTGCATATTTTGTTCGACTTCAGAGATTTTGGCATGTTTTGGCCGTCCTGTACATATTTCAGCATTTTTAATCAAAATTGGGGAATTTCCCTATTTTTCGACATTCCAATGGCCAAATCGTCCGAGATATGTGCTTCTGAAAAGGCATCACGGATAATCTTAGGGCATTCACCGTTTAATCCGTGTACCTGGTAGGGTTACCATTTTTCCCTGAATGGGATTGCCTTTCACTTTCTGACTATAAATACGTCACTTCGATAAGCACCCAAGACTACTAACTACCTCCCCTATCAGCCCGTTTTCCCTATAAATACCTCTCATCCTTATGGGTCGAATTCATTTAGTCTCAGAAATTCGTTGGAGTTAGTTGTGTCAGTTTGTGTAATCAGTTGTTGAATAATTAGTACCTACTACCATGCCATCACTCAAGGGTCTACCCTTGTGGATCGGCAAAAAATCAACTGTGATCCAGTCCTATAATGTGATAGCAGTGACTTTTTTTGTATAAATGTAAATATTGTATTGTCGAAGAAAAAAGGTGTGTACACTTTCATTCCATTTTCTTCCTTGATCCTTTTGTATAAATTTTTAAGGACGCGATAATAACTGGAACATAATATATAGACAACCTGTACGTCTCACAGCAAAATTTAGTTAATTTTAGAAATATTTCAACTTTTTTTAAACGTAATTTTGCTTGGGGGTGCATATTTTGCCCATTTCGAGTGCATGTTATGGCCAAATTTTGTGCATATAATTCCATTCCCTAGTAATCACCTTACTTATCACTGGCACGCCACCCTAATTGTGTAAGCAATTAATAAATTCTCTAAAATAAGTTAGCCCACTGTTAAAATACCCGCCAAATCATTCTGAATACTTCCAGAAAATGTATTATTCTGCCTAACCGAATAACCCCTGTGAATTTCATCATGATCGGTTAATTAGAATTAGAGTTGTCTATGCAAATGGTGAGGACAATCCAATTTGGGTGAAATGGGGTATGTGCATGGATCAAAAAAGTGGTTTGTATTATTTTTTAATGAAACTAAATTCCATTCTTAGAACTCCGACACCAACCGGGCTGTCCTACGATAAGTAGTTATTTTATATAATTTTTCAAATTTTGCAGTAATTTTGAAGTCCGTCACAGAGGGCAGGGAGGTCCGGCTAAGGCGAGATGGGTGCAATGACGTCAGAATTTGTTGGAAATTTGAAAAAACATAGAGAAAGAACAACTTATAGTAGGACAGTGTGGTGGTGTCAAAATTCTCAGGATGGAATCTACTTTCATTTTAAAAAACGCTGCAAAGTCCTTGTCACATGGGTTTATTATTCTATTGGACACACCTACAGAGATGTTGGCTGTTAATTTATTGTTTCTTTCATAACAAATAATTGAAATAGCTATCTCTGGTGGTATCCACCAACTTTGGCCCCCAAAACACGAATAAGGTACGCCTTTTTTTTTAAAATAAATAAATTATCTCTGATCATTGATAGTACCATTTAATCGTCTTAATCCACCTGTTGAATTGTTCTGTTGCCCTGTGTATCGATCCTAGTGTATCGAAAGTGATGCCAACATATTCCTCCTCCTCCTCCTGGTGAAGAGGCTCTGGAAGGGCAAAAATTGTGTTTCAGTCTCAAAAGGAAAGCAGTGGTAGAGGTACATACAAATCCTAATAAGTTAATAAGGAGAGAGCTGCTGCCAACACCAACAAGCAACTTGGAACACACTGACGTGAAGCTCACTCACCAATTCTGCCATCAGTGCCCAAGTCTTTCGAAGAATGTGTCCAACATTAACTTCAGCCGACCTGCAGCTGAAGGTGGTTCACCTAGATTTTGAAAAAGGGCCCCCAGTGCTGTCGACGAGTCAACCCTTCAATTGATGACTACAATGATGACTAGCGGTGCTTTCACTTTTCCCCAATTCGGTTTCAGTCCCGGTTTTTCCCAATTCCAATGCAGACCATTTTTCAAATGGAATAATATCACAGAACAACCGACTCAACTAACTTCATACAGCCATAAATATATCAGGTGCTCCTTAGCGACGATATTTGGGCCGAATTTATACCGTTTGATTCACGATCATGTTTACGAAGCTTTTCGGTGCAAACGAACGGCTGGTCGTGCAATACTCATGGTGGTCTCAAAAAATTCTTTAGTTTAAGATCAATTTAAAAACTTAAATAAAAACCATACCCTTCTACTGAAAGTTTTCGAGCTACGGCGTTCTGAAAATTTCAAGTTCATTGTGTAATTCGATAAAACTGCATTTATTGAACCGGATTTCTCGATGAAACCAAAGTTCGTTGCCCTTAAGAGAAAAGGGTCTTTAGCGCTTAGCAGCCAGGGCACCATCAACCGACCTCCACTAAACCAAGCACCCTTCTGACCCCTAATAACCCCTCTAAACACTGTTCCCTCCTACACTATTTTAACCCCTCACATCATAACTATAATATATACCCCTTCCCTTCTAACCAACATTACCGTTGGTGCAAGTTTAATAAAGTCTTAATCGAGCTGAACCCGTTATCTTTAATGCTTTCGCATATCAAGGATAAATTTAAGAGGTCTAGTTCTGGTTTACAACAGTCGAGGGTTGTAAGATGTCGGGACAGCCGTTGAATCACGTCTATGCGGGGTCAGATTATCCTAGACTTGACTCAAAATACGAATACTGTACAGATTGAGAACCTCCTAGGAATCGATTCTACAAGTAATTCCCAACAAAAAGTTCCTCTTTGCAATTTGTTTAACGCCTTGTTTTCGTGGTTTTTTTTTTCACTTTTAAGATTTTGCTCGTGTTTTCGATCTTATACCACTAAAATGGCCATAATTCCCTTAAATTACACTGCAAATTTAAAAATAAGGACGTCCTCACAGATACAACAATATAAATAGATACCTACCTATTCGTTTAATAAAAATATTGTACAAATACGAGAATTCAAAAATATCGATTTAAAGCAATCGGTAGGTACCTACATATCAAGTAAAACATGGCCTGGTTCTAAATGAGAGCTCAGCAATGTTCGGGTTCGTTTTGCGTTCGGTCAATTTCGGCTCCATTTCTCTCGCTAGACGCTCCTTAAGTTTAAGCTGAAAGATACTGTTTAATAATATTTAATGAACCAAAAAACCTTCATTGCACGGGCGTTTTCAAGTATAAATATTACCCTGGAATGAAGAATCTGACGATAAAGACGAAATATGAAGTCGTTGATGGCTGCAGCTCTGTGCAGTTTCTTGGAACCTTCTTTCCAGTCCGTTCAATATCGCTGGGAGCCCATTCCGCCACCCAGAATTCACTGTTATGACCGTTATGAACATCCGCAAAACACAATACCGCAGGGTGGTGAAATTCCTGTTGAAAACCTGAGAAAGGGGAAATTGTCTTTTGCGGCAGATGTCGTCACGTAGGGATCGTCAGGCCCGCAGACACATTGCCACCAATATCTCGTATTAACGCGCAGCATCTGGACGATTTGTCTCCTTGCTCTGTGGTATATTATTGAGTTAGGTACGTGATATTTAATTAGTTATGCTAGATTCGAGCCTTGCTCTGTGGTTTCTACCAGCATTCTTCGAGTCGTGTTTTCTATTGAGATGGAGAAATACTCGGAGAATAGAAATACGCATTACATACCTATGTTTATGATTCAAAAACCTTCAGTTTATAAGTTTAAAAGCGGGAATTTTTATCTCTTTCCACCACGAAGTAGGTAATCCATGGATTACGTGGCTTGGCCCCGAATCTTATAGCTTAGAGGAAATTACAGTGAAATTTCCCATTATAAGGCTGGATTTCTCGACTGGAAACTGTTCAATACCAAGTGTGAGGGTTTCGAGGTTCAGTCAAGGAATGATGTACGTTTCTTCGAGGCCAACGTTTCGGTTTATTTGTAAACCAACTTCAGGGCTACAAAGGACACCCAGAGGATATTAGGTATACGTATGTCTTAGCAGTAGTGTGTATTCTTGTATTCTTGTATTCTGTTTACTACTACTACAAACTACCACTGCCTAATACCTACTACTAAGACATACCTGTAACTAATATCCTCTGGGTGTCTTTTGTAGCCCTGATGATGGTTTACGAATAAAACGAGGCCTCAAAGAAACGTACATCATTCCTTGACTGAACCTCGAAACCCCTCGCACTTTGTATTTTCTTTTATCGCTCATTTCAAAGTATCCAGCAGGCCCGCAATTTATGCGAAATCCAGTTGAGGAGGCAGCAAACAAGAAGGGGTTTCTCACATTTTGCAGATTTTTGTGAAACCACGAAAAAAGTTTCTCTCGAGCTGTAATCGCGATAAGTAGGTACGCGATTTTTGTTTCTTTGAGCCCTGTTTAGACCGAAATTTAGGATATAAAAAGAAAGTGATTCAAAAAGATTTAAGTTGTCAGAGAAAAGTCACAGTCGAATATGGAGAAAACCCCTTTTGACAGAAATTGTTGCAGTTATGCGATTTATGTGACGGGGTTCATTTGTGACCTGCCTCAAGTTATGCGTCGTTGGAGGAAAAATCACAAAACCAAGTGTGGTGTTTATGACGAACCACGCGTATTTACACGTGAATGTTTACTTACACATGCCGATCCTAGTTCCATACAAATCATGTCTAATATGACTGTGTAGGGTAATGTCTCATTTCTTGTCGGGGCTTCAGTATTATTATTCAAAGTTTAAAACGCTGCAAATCCCTGCACAACGGTTTATTATTTTGTATAGAATACCCTTCTGTTACAGATCACAGCTCTATGTATAGATAACCCGTCTATATAATATGATATGTACTATTATATACATATTGTGTAGATCGCAGACCCTCCGTAGATTAGTACCTAACCCCGTACTCGTTACTAGGTACCTACCTAAATCACGAGTTAAATGTTGCTAAAATAATTCTGCCGATGACAAACAGTACCTAACAAAAAGAAACACACATAATGAAGAAGAAATTGTTGATGAGGAGTGAAAAAAGTTGCAAAAGTACCTACCAACAAACTCCAGCCCCTTCTACGTAGATGGTATAATGAACCGTTGTGTAATAATTTACCGTTGAGTAATGATTTACCGTAGTAATAATTTACCCATCAATAATACTTCAACGTTTGTTCAAGTTTCACTACCTACCAACAAACTCCAAAAGAGCCATCATTTTTCAGATTAAATAATATCACAGAACAACCAACTCGACTTCATACTCCGCCAATATAATCAGGTGATCCCTACCAATGATTGGCCGTATTCACAAATTCCTATTGTGGGCGCGTCTCTGGTTACGAGATTTGGTTTGAATTGTATACAATTTCATTCACACTGGAGTCGAAAATGCCTGTCGGTGCAAACTTCGGGGCCTTACTGTGAACGAACGGCTGGACGTACGATGCTCCGGATGGGCTTAAAAAACTCGCAAGTTCAAGAACTACTTAAAACCGTAAAAATATTTACGTAAAAAAATGGTATAGGTGTTTTGAAAATTTCAACCCCTATTTTGAACCCCTTAGAGATGACTCACAGTAACGTCGAGCTTCGAGGACCAACTAGACGCCGAACGGAACCTATAACCCGAATTTCATCAATTTTTTTTCATGGTAACTAAGAAAAGTGGCCCGTACGGCGTACGGCGTACGGCGTACGGCGGACAGACAGAAATATTTTTATTGCAGTTTTGGATTCTACATACCTTGAAACGTAAACCATCAAATTTTGAGGGGGGGTAAGAATTTTTTTTTTTCATGCTCGATTCCAATGGTTCATTATTGAAAATAATAAACCAAAAACGCTGCAAATCCCTGCACAACGGTTTATTATTTTGTATAGAATACCCTCCTGTTACAGATCACAGCTCTATGTATAGATAACCCTTCTATATAATATGATATGTACTATTCTATTATATACATATTATGTAGATCGCAGACCCTCCGTAGGTTAGTACCTAACCCCGTACTCGTTACTAGGTACCTACCTAAATCACGAGTTAAATGTTGCTAAAATAATTCTGCCGATGACAAACAGTACCTAACAAAAAGAAACACACATAATGAAGTTCTGAAAAGAAATTGTTGATGAGGAGTGAAAAAAGTTGCAAAAGTACCTACCAACAAACTCCAGCCCCTTCTACGTAGATGGTATAATGAACCGTTGTGTAATAATTTACCGTTGAGTAATGATTTACCATAGTAATAATTTACCCATCAATAATACTTCAACGTTTGTTCAAGTTTCACTACCTACCAACAAACTCCAAAAGAGCCATCATTTTTCAAGCGAAATAATATCACAGAACAACCAACTCGACTTCATACTCCGCCAATATAATCAGGTGATCCCTACCAATGATTGGCCGTATTCACAAATTCCTATTGTGGGCGCGTCTCTGGTTACGAGATTTGGTTTGGATTGTATACAATTTCATTCACACTGGAGTCGAAAATGCCTGTCGGTGCAAACTTCGGGGCCTTACTGTGAACGAACGGCTGGACGTACGATGCTCCGGATGGTCTTAAAAAACTCGCAAGTTCAAGAACTATTTAAAACCGTAAATATATTTACGTAAAAAAAATGGTATAGGCGTTTTGAAAATTTCAACCCCTATTTTGAACCCCTTAGAGATGACTCACAGTAACGTCGAGCTTCGAGGACCAACTAGACGCCGAACGGAACCTATAACCCGAATTTCATCAATTTTTTTTCATGGTAACTAAGAAAAGTGGCCCGTACGGCGTACGGCGTACGGCGTACGGCGGACAGACAGAAATATTTTTATTGCAGTTTTGGATTCTACATACCTTGAAACGTAAACCATCAAATTTTGAGGGGGGGTAAGAATTTTTTTTTTCATGCTCGATTCCAATGGTTCATTATTGAAAATAATAAACCAAAATAAGTTTTGCCTGGTTTATTTTGATTGATTCAATTTGAAAATGATTTTGTGTTTTGAGTAGGGAAAATAACTATGGGACGATTTTGGGAGAAATGTACTTTAAAAAAATGATTTTCGATGATTTGCGGTCCGCATCCCCTATTTGTACACAGGAACAAACTCCATTTATGCGAATTCTATATATTCTTATTTACGTGAGGTCTTCGCGGTCTGTATCCCCCGCATAAATCGCGGGCCTACGGTATCCCCCTTAGTATTAAGTAGATAACGAAAATCTGTGTCTAACCAATGAATTTTCACATCTGACAATACTGAATACACACTCCTACAAAAATATAATTATAATCCTGGTTTCATTATTTGTTGCAGTTACTGTTTACTTCAACCTCGTCCTCCTCGTATGGGGCTGCCTCGGATGGTTGAGTTGTATAATTCTCATAGTTGGGATATATTCAGTAAGTCCACTAACCTGTTGATAATTCTGTTTACAATAACTAGATACTTTTCATTGCAAATACAAATACCTCTAACACCATACCTGTATCCCTCACAATTTTATTAAATCCGTCGATAGAGGCTGAAAGAGTTGAATGAAGCAATATCCATAGCCTGCTAAATTTCTTAATCATTCCAATACCTTTATGTTACGAAAAACTCAATCAATGCAATGCCGTTCGCGAATGATTTTTACTATCTGATCTTTCAGTCAGTATTCTCAGATTCAACTCCTTTTGTCTCACAGTCTTCAGATCGTTCGAATTGTTTTGCTTTCACTGAAGTGCTTAGGAAAGGGAAGTTCCATAACGACGTCTCTCTTCGAAAATAACAATAATGTTTCTTAAACAACGATTCATTTACTAATTTTATATCTCATAGCTAGAAGAACCCGAGGCGTTGCACAGGGAGGATCAAACTAGAAGTAGCGAGTGTGTCACTCCGATTAGGGCTCACAGACAGAGACAAATAGAGAAAATGGTATTGATTGACGAGAAATATTACGATATTATCGGTATAGATTATTCCAGTAAGTAAAAAATATCGAATTATGTCTTGCGCGTTGAACACTTGTAACTGAACTTTATATTTGTTCAAAACCGTGAAAACGTTGAATGGACAACATTGCATTTTCGCTTTCTGGTTCTTCGAATACCAATCGCTTTATTTGTTATTTGTTAGTCTATTTTATGTATTTTTACAACGAGTCATTAAAAAAACTGACGGACGTCTTTTGCATCAAAAGGTAATAACCACGTTTTATTAGTGTGACACGAAGGTCGTTTTATTGTTAGCTGTTAGTGATACCAACTCGATAGTATCAGGTATGTAGAGAGATACGTTCATCTGTTAATAACTTTCTTTGAATTTATTTCTACAGACTGTCGAATTTCATACTATGATTAATTCGCTGAGATAAGAGAGTAGATTGAGAGAGAATGAATCTTGGAACTGCGATCATAATTAATTGAAGGAGCTACAAATGGTTTAGGGATTAAATCCGGAGATAAACAATCTGAAACTCACTTCGGGGAAGCTGCTGTTTATTTTAATTACGGAGCGTCGATTCTATCACTCAGCTCCTCCTCTGGCTATGTTGAAATTCATATGGGACCAAGTTCGGACATACCCGCCCCTGTGTTGAATATGTTGGGCCAGTGTTTCTTGGAGATAGGGTCACAACCTTTTTTTGTCTCTCTATTTTTCTAGGGGAAGTCTGAATATTTTGAGTATCTAGGTAAAGTCAACACTGTCGTGTGTAACAACCAAAACCGGTCTACAGTTTGCTATTTTACGTGGAAATAGACTATTTCTATTTTTATCCTGAAGGTTTTGGTTTATTATTCTGTGAATAATACACCTATGTATTCGCTCAGCAAAAAATTTTTATAACACCCCCTCAAAATTTTTTCTTTTCCGTTTCAGGGTGCGTAGATTCCAAAAATGCAATGTCCGTCCGCCGTCCGCCGTACGCCGTATCACGTGTACAGGCTTCATTTTCGGTCTAAAAAAGTCGTTCTTTCGCACACATGCTCCATTTGGGCCCTAGTTGTGTCCCGAAACTTTTCAGCCCGATCGGAATATACCCAGGGGTGTTATGAGTGAAAATGTGTATAAAAATAGGTACTTTTTGCGTTTTAACAACATGTTAGTAACATGAGCTTTTGAGGTATCTTTTTCCATGTTTTTGAGGACGAGAAGACCGAATATGAAGTCGATTTTGACCAAAGACGCGGAAATTGAGGTTTTACCAAAGGTTCAGCTCCCAAAATTGGTTTTTTATGAGTCAAAAACCTGGAAAACTGTCTGAAATCACCATCAATGTGTACAATAACATTGGAAAAAGTGTAAACAGGTGAATCAAGACCATTAAATGCCACTACCAATGATCAAAGATGATCTTAAAAAAAAAGGAAAAAAAAGCGTACCTATTTCATGTTTTGGGGGCCAAAATTGGTGGAAATCATCAGAAATAGCTATTTCAATCATTCCACATGAAAGAAACAATACATTTAACAGCCAACAAAAATCTCTAGAACTCCAATAGAATAATAAACCCATGTGACAAGGACTTTGCAGCGTTTTTGCTATGGATTTCCACTATTCCGCCGCAAGTGATTTAAGTTATATTTCCACTATTTTGGTTTATTATTCTGTGGATAATACACATATGTATTCGCGTAGCAAACAATTTTTATAACACCTCCTCAAAATTTTTTCTTTTCCGTTTCAAGGTGCGTAGATTCCAAAAATGCAATGCCCGTCCGCCGTAACACGTGTACCGGCTTCATTTTCGGTCTAAAAAATTCGTTCTTTCGCACACATGCTCCATTTGGGCCCTAGTTGTGTCCCGAAACTTTGCAGCCCGATCGGAATATACCCAGGGATGTTATGAGTGAAAATGTGTATACTAATAGGTACTTTTTGTGTTTTAGAAACATGTTAGTAACATGAGCTTTTGAGGTATCGTTTCCCATGTTTTTGGGGGACGAGAAGACCGAATATGAAGTCTATTTTGACCAGAGTGGAAAATTGAGGTTCTACCAAATGTTCAGCTCCCAAAATTGATTTTTTTATTAGTCAAAAACCTGGAAAATCGTGTGAAATCACCATCAATGTGTATGATAAGTCTAGAACTGTATCAACACGTGGATCAAGACGATTAAATGGCACTAGCAATGATCAAAGATAATTTGAAAAAAAGGAGCGTACCTAATTCTTGTTTTGGGGGCCAGAATTTGTGGAAACCATCAGAAATAGCTATTTTATTTATTATTTCACATGAAAGAAACAATAAATGAGCAGCTAACATTTCTGTAGGTTTGTCCAGTAGAATAATAAACCCATGTGACAAGGACTTTGCAGCGTTTTGGTTTCTTGCCTGTTGTAAAAAGACGCAACGAAGCACTAGAACTCTTCAAACCGCCACAAGGGCAAGATGACAACGAGCGTGAAAGGTACACAAGCTGTTACAGAACCATTCCTATTTATGCCAACACTACACACAAAATTTCCCTCCAAGGGTCATCGGTGACCCATTCCTTGCGATTCCAGGGTTAGGTAATATCCGGAGCGACCATGGCCGAGCTCAGGGCCCAGTGCAGAAACCCTCGAGCTCATGCGGCTTCGGGAAGAGGATCGCTCAAGCATATTATCGTCTCCTGAAAGGCAGAATATCGAATGCGCCATTTTCCGAATTTTACGGGAGACGAAAAACTGTGGAAGGATCTTTTTACTGCCTAACCCGTCAAAAGTTGATATTTTAGCGTAAATCGGACCGTTTTCTGTCGATTTGTTCAAAAAAATTGCATAAAAACCCTGGGAGGTAGTAGGTACTTTTTTGAGAAAAAGGCGCTTATGGTATTCTTTCTATTTCGAAGAACTGGAAGAATAGTTATAGGTACTATACACATTTTGGCACTTACGATATTCTCGATGTCTTGCTGGAAAATAATTATTTGGACAACTAGCGTATCTCCTCTGGCGCGGACTCGGGAAGGCGCTTACGATATGCTGCTACCTGGCGCCTACGATAGATGGCATAATATTAACATGCTGTCATTTTATCGCATTTGAAACTGGTAATTGGGCCCTTGCGACAATGGGCAATGAGAAATTTTTACCTCGGTATTTACATTCGAATCGTGGAACGTTCTGAATGAATGTTGGATACGATATTTTACCCAATTGGTGGTTACGATTCGAAAAATTTGAGGCTGTTTTTGAATGCCTTAGAGGCGTACGTCGCTTACGATAATTAGCTAGACAGATGCGCCTTTTTAAGAGGGATCCATCGGTTTCAATAACTCAAAATCTAAAAAAAATGGCGCTTACATTCTGCCTTTCAGGGGACGAAACGCGCGGGACGATACAATGCGTTTTAGAAGACTGTACTCCTGCTGGGAGGAGCCCAACCATAACTTTCACTCCTGGGAGTTCCCTTCTTGTTTAAACAAGTAATTGCACAAATGCGCATGGCGGGTGAATGCTGCTTCTCCATTAGGATCGCCAAATACTGCAGCTACAAATTTCTACCGAAGGAACTTGTGACGATAGCTGCATAGTACCGTCACGGGAACTGTTTCTTGGAACCTCTGGATCTCAAAGGATCAGTTCTTCGGCTTCCTCCTCGTCTGGAACCTCCTAGAGCAAGTTAGTTGCCCTGAAGCCTTTCCATCGGTGTGCCATTTGAATAACATTCGATTAACTACCAGTCCCTTACCCTTGCGGTTCAACCCTTCCATTCTAAATCTTAGAATCCTCTCCTAGAACTCTGAGCCTCAACCTTTATAGGAGAAATACAAGTTTCCTGGTTAAATCTCAAGTACTTGTTCTCATTCCTCAAACCTGATAATCTTAGTCACCATTAAGAAGGCCAGCGGGAATTAATTTCCCTATAGCACAATAATATTGTGCTAAGAATTATTCTTAGCCCGATCGGCTGGCAGAATTTATTATTATATTTTTAGTAAGATTACTGGGACCCCAGCAATTGAGGCCTTCTCTTATTGAACTCGTTCACCTTAAATTTTTCCTCCTCCATCAAGTCACACCATCTTGCAAACTTTGTACTGTGTGCAACCTCGTCGACCCGGAAGATATCGACCACGACACCACGTATTAGCACGCTGCCCAATTTACGGATGTGCAAAAGCCCACTTCCCACCGGAAACGGTTGAGGTGTCTGTGGAGTGGTTTTGGAGGTGCTTGCCGTGGCAAATTTCCCCTAATAGGAAAACTTGCACTTGTTAGTTATTGACAATATGTTAAGCTTCCGTCCTTAAGTTCCTTGTTTATGCAAGAGTGTCAGTTAAGTTATTTTAGAGGTTAAATCAGTGATAATACCCTGCGATATTTACTGTTGCCTATTACAATATTGTTTTGCGTTATTTCATCCCGTTGTGTTGCATTTAGGTAGTCGAAATTATTATCACTTAGTGCGATTTGTTGTTACCTTGAGCTAAAATCCCCATGTACTGGATTACATCAAAATCATGTGCTATTCTTATAAGTAAATAAATATCTGGACCGATTATTGTAAGAGGTTGACCATATAGTAGATATAATTTTATAGAGACCTAGTTCAGGTACTAATCTTCCCGACTCTGAGCCTCATTGCTGAACAATCCAAGCTTGAGGGCTCATATTCGGAAAGCGAACCCTCCCACGAGCTGTCCTCCCTTGAATTTCAAATGAACTCGGTGACAGGTGGACTTGGGGAATTGGCTTGGATTCCCAGTAAGTCACCGCCTCCTTCCTTGTCATCCCACGGGACGGAATAATGAGAACTAGAAGGGGTTAACCGAGGTGAGTCCGGTTAGGGTACAATACACTCGAAGTACAAAGATCCCACGAATATTCCCAGAAACTTCCCGTCAGGTTTGTCGTACTGAGGTTTTATTAGGGATCACGTGACATGAACCGCGTAAATTTGATTTGCCGAGTCGGAATTATCATGGGATTTAATTTGAAATAGCTCTCAATGTTCAGCAACAAATTTTTGATTTTTGCTTCCTCACTACCTTGGATTCGTGATTGAGTTTAAAAAAAATTATGTCCTCCAAAATGAAAATTTCCACTACTATTTTGCGTTTCAGACATCGAGGTTCCGTGTCTGTCTGTATGTCTGTCTGTCAGTCTATCTGTGGTCCCATAACTACCCGAAATAATGATCGAAATGGGCTGAAATTTGGACGGTAGATGCGGGCGGGCCACAGATGGTCCCATAAAATTCGATTGTACCCAACTCGCTACTTCGTAGAAATGATCACAAGAACAACAGAGATTTATGTTTAAGAACCAAAAATTGCAACCATGTATCATGTTTCCACGCGACTCTCCACTATGTATTGTGCGCGAAAAGAATTGACGCTCAAAATTGACTCGCAAAATCGACCCGCAAACGATGCTAGTATCCCAGGGCTCGTTTCCACGCGACTCTCCACTATGCATTGTGCGCGAAAAAATTTGACGCTCAAAATTGACGCGCAAAATCGACGCGCAAAATCGACGCGCAAAAAATGCTAGTATCCCAGGGCTAAAACATGATACATGTTAAAAATCAATGAAAAAGTAGGTACTTTAACTTTCTGCTGCGTATGCGCAAACTTGAAATACTTGAAATGCCCATAATAACCCTAAATGTCGTTGAAATGAGTTCAAACGTGGAGGGTCGATCAGCAATAATACTGTGATAGTTCTAAATGAATTTCATTGGAACCGTAGTGTAACTTGTGTCTGCGCATGCGCGAACATGAAATGTTGACTATTTCCTTGTAACGCTTCTAACTACGCGAAAAATAGTCTTACAAAGCTGAAATTTTGAGGGTACACGCGGGTTGGATCGCAAATGGTCCCATTCCAAAATCATAGAAATCGTTTTGTCTGCGCATGCGCAAACGTAAAATACTTTAAACGCCCATAACTACCTTAAATATCGTTAAAATGGGTTAGATTTGTAGGGTCGATCAGGAATAATACTTTGATAGTTCCAAACGAATTTCATTCGTCTGTGCATGCGCGAACATGAACCGCTGATCATTTCCTTGTAACGCTTCTAACTACGCGAAAAATAGTCGTAGAGAGCTGAAATTTTGAGGGTACACGTGGGTGTTGCAGATGGTCCCGTATCAAAATGAACCTACCCAACTATTCTACACGTTCATGTGATTCAAGTGAGGAAGCTATACTGCCTGCCCGAATTGGCAGACGTTTTCCTACTTCTTGCTACTTTTCAACGGAAATGCTACAAACAGGGATCCCCTAACCCATGACACTCTCTTACACACACCCACTCCTCATGATCTACCTCTTGACAGAAAACAATTACTAGAATACAACATTTAAATGAAACCGAATTTTACATGAATATTCAAAGTAGGCCCTTAGCGGCGACCAGCCATTTCTTCCCGCTCACATTGAATTAGGTTCTCGAGGACCTGTACTAGCGCCTTTTTTCTTTTTGCTTCCAAGTCTGCGAAGCAGCGGAAGCCTTGTGTTCACTTTCGTGAGCCAAAAAATTTTTGTCTTCAGAAATCAAAATTTCCACTTGAATTTTGCGTTTCAAAGCCTACTGAACAAATTTGGTTCCGTGTCTGTCGGTCTGTGGGTCTGTGAGTCTGTGAGTCTGTGAGTCTGTCTGTCCGCATTTCCTTGTTACAGCCATAACTTTCCACGATTTTGAATTGATTCAGCTCAAATTTTGAGGGAGATGGTGCGGATAAGGCCCCTTGAGGTCCCATACAAATTTCAACATGATTGATCCAGCGGTACGCCCTGCGCATGCGCTAACGTTAAATTCAACAAACACGCATAACTTTCACAATTTTGATTCAATTTCGTTCAAATTTTAAAGGGTTGTTTGGACAAGGCCTAGTGAGTTCCAGTATGAATTTCAGCATGATCGGACCCTCGGTGCGCTCTGCGCATGCGCTGGCGTGAAATAGATTCAATTTCCTTGTTACAGCCGTAGTAACCAAAGATTTCACCCAATTTCAATGTAATTCTCAGGGATTAAGCGGGTAGGGCCCATTGAGGTCCCATATAAATTTCAACATGATAGAGCCAGCGGTTCGCCCTGCGCATGCGCTAACGTGAAATTCTTCAAACACGCATAACTTTCGCAATTATGTATAATGGACGTAATGTATTATGGACGTAATGTTATGTAATATGTATATTTCATGTAATGTTATGTTATGTAATGTAATGATATGTAATATGTATATTTTACGTTATGTAATGTTATGTAATGTAATGTTATGTAATGTAATGTAATGTTATGTTATTTTGCTTCCGAGTCTGTTCTATTTTATAATGGGTCACTCTGATTGTGACGAGGAAGCTCCTGTGCCATCACCTTGGCAGTGTATTTTTTTTTTTTTTGAATTACTGGTGATTCCGCCCTCAGTTCTCAGGTCTTCATGCTGCATAGTATAGCCCCTGAGGTAAAGAATTGTGGCCTCGCTCTATAATAATTCATTGATAATATGATATCGTTGAAAGGTGCTTATCGACGTAATCAGTGGCTCGACAAACGATCAGCAGTAATAGATCTGTCAACCATCTTGTAAGAGTTGACGGAGTTACATCTTGATGGTCATTTCCGTTAGTTTCTATTGGTTACCTATATGATTTCTCTCCTGATTAAGCCTTTGAGCTACAAGCCTCAGATATAGACTTCAAGCTCCGAATCACGGCTAATCTTCATTTGCATTGGAGAACCCCGTTTGTGTACTTGAATGCCGGATGGCACCTCAGATAATAGAGAATCGATCGATTTGCCCTCACCTTCCTAGCAATTATGGGCAGGTAATTAAACTAGGCAATTGGATAACAGACATGCGGGCAGCATGTCTTCCCCTGGTCCTTCTATTTGACCAGCGATTTGGTAACTGAATCAGCGTTCCATTAAGATTGAGTTTGTTGATGACCGAGGGATGCATATAATTCACAAGGTATTAGTATTTCTGTCGTTGAAACATTTCGCGAAATGAAAGTAACTAAGCTTACTTAAGGGTAAATATTTTCAATAGATGGCTGCACCGTCGGGGGCGATCCATTATTCGGTTTATCTCTTGAACGGATCAACCGATTTCCAGTCTATAAAATGTTCTGTGATTGTTATAAACAACCTCAAGTGGCGACATTCAGTTTTGAATTTTAAATTTTTTTCATGGAGTTCCCGAAACGATTTTACTCAATTTCATTTTTTTGGAAAAAGCAACTAGTACTTTTGTTACAAAAAAAAAATCGAAGAATCCAAATCCGTTTTCAGATTGAAAATCGGATCATTAGATCGGACGGCATCTGGGAAAATCACTATAACGGGCCTGTTGTTAGCCCTCTAATCCTCTGGGGGGGGGGGGGGGGGGGGCTCCACCCCTAGGCTGGCGCGATGTTGCACTTCTACTTCCACCTGGTGAGAGTCTACCAGGGGCTAGGGATGGGAAAAAAACGTGAAACTGTTTCGAAGAAACTGTTCCTTGAAAAGGAACGAAGAAACAGTTTCTCAAAACCTGAAACAACTGTTTCAAAAGAACGGCCACAAATGAAATGCGGTGTTACGGTCTTGATTCGATTTCAGGTCTACAGGTTACTATAATCCAACAGGCCAGTTGTCATGGTATATTCCAAAAGGTTCGCTATTGAAAATAATAAACCAGAAAACAAAAGTCTGTTGTAGGAAAAAAGAAAAAAAGACGGGTGATTACCGTTTCCATTGACGACAGCTTTGCAGCAGGAAAAACAAAGAAACAGTTTCGTTGTAGGAGGGGAAAAACCGGGTGTTACGAAACCGTTTCTGTTGCGAGATACAGATTCCCAGCTGGAAAAACGAAGAAACAGTTTCGTGTTTTTGTTTTTTTGGCCGAGTCAAAATTTCTTGAAGCTTTACTGTTGCCGAAGCTGTTATTTTGAAACAGCTTTCCCGAAACTGTTTCATACAATAAACGAACTGTTTCGTTTCATTTCTCAAAAAGAACAGAAACGCCTATCCCTACCAGGGGCCCTGGGGGTCCTGGGGAAGTTTTCTATAGAACGAGGGGTCTGGGGAGTTGGTGGATATCCAGGTTCATTATTTGGACTTGTTTCAACAAGGTAAGCCGACATTTCTGATCTCATGCCGTCGAATTATTCTTAACAGTATTGGCCCAATACGCTGGTAGCCACATAGCTCGTAACCTAGCACCACAAAATCCGGACTCAGAAATCTAATAAATTTTTCGGTTCACTGATTTGGAGTCTCACATGTCATTTTGGCACCAGTGCCTTTGCTGTGGTTGCTCCCTGATGCCCTCAAGACACCAAATATGTACAGCTAGTGCTGAAGGTCCAACGACATTTTTCAAATTACGGCTAGAAATTCGCTCCTTGACAAATATATCGCGGTACGATTAACGGAAGGGTGTGCACATATTCGTGACCCTTCCATCCATTTCAGTATGTGCGAATACTGGCATTATTTATTTCAAAATTGTCGGGTTTTCAGGCACGAGGGTTCTGATTGTTGAAACCTAATTATTACCGTATATATACTCGTAATCCGTTCAAGTTCTCAAGCCACTCAATGATTCCTGCTCAACCACCCACCGCTCAGGTATGCTAAAACGTTTTCACTGTCTACCAGGGGGCTTCAGCCATTAATATCCACTCCTCTAACTATCAGAGTTTAGTGGAGGGATCAAAGTTCTATGTTGGACGTTTGTAAACTCCTTGATGGATCGGAACGATACAAGAAGCCTCCCATCACAGATGAAAGCCAAGTTCGCCTTGGCCTTCACACCGAAAATGGACTTGGAGTGAGTGGCGCTTACCTGATTGGCCCCTGCTCCCTAATGCATTTTACACTTTGCTGTGCATTTGATGAAGGCGGGTTTTCATGATTATAAACAAATTCATTATCATTCAAACCTATAAACCTATTTAAAATACCTATCAAATTTGTCTGTACAAATCAATAAAATTAGAATGAGGAATGAATGTCCAATATTGTCTTTTTTTTTCTTTCTTTTTTTAAATTGTTCCAAACTGTAGGTCTGACGGAGAACTTTCCAAAAAGGTGCTATATGATGGGCCGGAAAACGCCGGAAGTGGGTGAAAAAGGGGAAAGAAAAAGTATGCGACGTCATCTGGTATGTATTGCCCTCTCGGTCACGCACATGAGAACCGAGTGAGAGGGAGATACATTCCAGATGACTTCACGCGTTTTGGTTTATTATTCTATGAATAATACACTATGTATTCGCTCAGCAAAAAATTTTTATAACACCCCCTCAAAATTTGTTCTTTTCCGTTTCAAGGTGCGTAGATTCCAAAAATGCAATGTCCGTCCGCCGTACGCCGTCCGCCGTCCGCCGTATCACGTGTACAGGCTTCATTTTCGGTCCAAAAAATTCATTCTTTCGCACAGATGCTCCATTTCGGCCCTAGTTTTGTCCCTAAACTTTTCAGCCCGATCGGAATATACCCAGGGGAGTTATGAGTGAAAATGTGTATAAAAATAGGTACTTTTTGTGTTTTAGTAACATGTTAGTAAAATGAGCTTTTGAGGTATCGTTTTTCATGTTTTGGGGGACGAGAAGACCGAATATGAAGTCGATTTTGACCAAAGAGTGGAAAACTGAGGTTGTATCAGATGTTCAGCTCCCAAAATTGATTTTTTATGAGTCAAAAATCTGGGAAACCGTCTGAAATCACCATCAATTTGTAGAATAACACTAGAAAAAGTATCAACAGGTGGATCAAGACGATTAAATGGTACTATCAATGATCAAAGATAATTTGAAGAAAAAAAAGGAGCGTACCTAATTCGCGTTTTGGGGGCCAAAATTGGTGGAAACCACCAGAAATAGCTATTTCAATTATTTTATATGAAAGAAACAATAAATGAACAACCAAAGTTTCTGTAGGTTGTCCAATAGAATAATAAACCCATGTGACAAGGACTTTGCAGCGTTTTTTATTTAGCTTATTCCTGCCAAGCTATTCGGGTTCGGGGCTGAAAATTGGGAGACCGGGGTTTTCGAGGGCGCTGAATCCGATTCTGAAGTCAAACGCTGCAAATGACTACACAACGTTTATTATTTACCTGTATTGATGCCCCTCCCGCGTGGATTGCTGTTTTCTGTGGTCAGCACCCTCGAGCTCCCTCCAGGAAAGCCCTAAATGGAGTACTGGAGCCAGCCCGGGAATAAAAGTTTCATACATATGCGCGGGATTCAATAGTTCAATAAATAATTAATTATTTGTAGTTATTCATGAAGCATACGGTAAATAATAAACCGGTGTAATAATTTATCTGTATAGATGCCCCTTCTGCGTAGATAGTTGAAGAAACTGTTGTATAATTATTTACCGTTGTATAATAATTTACCCAATAATATAACTGAAATCACTTGCGGCGGAGTAGTGGAAATCCATAGCAAAAAACTACAGGATAAAAATAGAAATAGTATATTTCCACGTCAAACTAACTGTTAGTTTGACGTGGAAATAGACTATTACTATTTTTATCCTGTAGTTTTTTACCCAATAATACTTCAAAGTTTCTTCAAGTTGAAAAAGTACCTATCAACAAAATCCAAAAGATCCATAAATTTTCAAATTAAGTTGTATCACAGAACAGCCAACTCGACTTTATACAGCCATCCGTGCTTATAATCAGGTGCTCCCTAGCGATGATATCTGGGCCGGATTTATAGCGTTATTTATACCGTTGGATTTGTCTACCTTAAAAAGGGAGGTAATCCGTCGTATTTCGTTGGTAATATTATTGACTGACTGCAATATCAGCCAAGTGCTATTGATCAAATGTTTTGGTTATGTTCCAGGACACTAAATACCTTCTGATCCCTTGGGTCTTCATAGTTTCGGGGATGATGCTCCTAGACTTCAGTCACACGATGTTCCTCTTAATCACTGGCTCAGTAAGTAATTTTCCATACCACAAGAAATTATTTACCATTGTTATTTGCAATGAAATGAAAACTTTCGATCTCCTGACAAGCAGTTAGTAGGGTGCCTCTTCTATTACATCGTGAGTATGTTGAGATTAAAGATGAAAAATATTTGGGGGTGAAATTCAAATAGTTACCGGGAACGAAGTAGGTAAGACTATTACGTCTTCTCTTTGGTTTTCCATGTACCACACGTAGGGAATTAACTATAATTATGAGAGTAATCTCAACCCACATTATTCGATCTTGATCCCACTTTTCTATACTCCTGTCTTCCAAGATTGACGAAGGAATGCTCTTTTGTTCATCACTGTAGTACTGATGTTATTATAGGTCCTACTGATATTCTGTCTAGATCACCCCCCTCCCCACCCCGTAAATACCCTTTTAATGTAACTAAACGGAAGAAAGTTACTAATGAGATTGAACTTTGGAGTAGGTAGGGGGTTGCTCTCGATGAACTTTGTAACAGAGTGGATCAAATTATTTTTACCTCGACTCTGCTCGGATTGGGTCACTCTCCTAAATTGCCGTAATGAAATAATTTGATTTAAATTAGGTGCTATTATAGGAGAAGGGAAGATATTAAGCAGACAGTGATTCTGCTCTGACTCGATACCTTTTTATTGGGTAATTAAGAAATAAAGCTCCAAGAAATGTATTTTATGGGAGAGAATAAAGGGGAAGCTAAATTTACCCAAGGGGGTGGTTAGAGGGGGGGGGGGGGTGGGATGGATTTATATATTTCTCGAAGGGTGACAATTTCAAGGGATGACCTATCGGGCAACCGCAGAATTGTTAAAAGGACGAAATGGTTTGAATATCGAGTGATATAAATAAAAATGAGGGAGGTGTGACCTGACTTGTTCAAGGCAGGAAACGGATTGATTGTTCTCCTTCCTATCACTGGGACGTGTGGCACCGTTCCTGAGTAACAGTTCTGCGTGGTGATGCATTAGGAACTGTTACAGCCTCATCCCAATCCGATTGTAAGATTAGTCTGAATTTATCATCATCGAACGTAGGTTAGTGGGGAAATGGCTCACTAGAGGGTTCAAACGCATATTCCATGACAATAGGCCCGAAGTTCTTTCTTGGTAAGACTGAAAGAGCCCTAAAACAGTAAGTAGATATCTCAAAAGCCCTAACTAATGATAATGTAAACGTTGTGGAAGGATTTGCTGCGTGTTCTTTCCCCACCACAAAAGTTATCGTCTCATTTCAAAGCCAAAATACAGCGGATGACCTCGATCGTAAACATCGCCGCAAAAGTTGAAACAAAAAGAAACCCCAACAGAAAACATCCCACGAAAAATGATTCTCCTGTATACTGATGGGCTTTTTTTTCTCAACTTCCCTAGAAAAGGCGTGGCGGAATAAATATAACACGGCTCAGCCCCTGAACTGAATTACGAGTCCACAAGGGGTGAATGGAGCGTCGTGGGAAAATGCAACGATGCAAATCTACTGAGCGCTTGCTCTCGGTAATTTCCCAAGGAGAAATGTGTTTTTTCCCTCTCGTACAGTTGCAGGGCGGTCGCTGACAGCGGAGGTTTACAGGCCCTCGGGCGAGAATCCGTCTGCCGGGGCGTTGGGATTTATCGGGCCAGCGAGTTGTTTTGCATGCTCGGCACTTCCCGTTGATTTTTTTCCCCTTCGTCGGTTATCTTTACGGGCGATCTGAGTTATCTAGAGTGCTGTGAACCTGGCCGGGCTTCGGAAGACGGGTTCGAATGGGTTCAGAGGGGAATCGAACCCCCCCCCCCCCCTTAACACCACCACCACCTTAGCCATCGACAGACCCACACAGTAACACTATTATTTGAATTATGAGAAATTTGTTTCTAAAATATGAAGCTGTTGTAACACACAGCTCGTATTTTAAATAGGAGAAATAATACCAGCCTCAGTGCGCATGGTCAGTTAATGGATGGAAACTTGTTCGACGACTTCGGAGTGCCAGTTAGTGGAGGCAAGGACCTCACTGGGAACTTCAAAATGATCCAGTATGAATTTCGTACAAATCTTAATGGAACTGTACATGGAAATAGTTTTTCCAAAGGATTTTGGTTAAAATGTCAGTGATCAACGCGTCCGCGATGGAGCAAATATGGATTTACTCAGAATTTGATTGCAAAAGCCCCTGGAATTGCAGTAATTTGGGTACCATGATCTCCCTTAATGTACAATTGGTTTGGAATAATTAGTAATGCGGTATTAAAATGGAAAACGTTAGTGAAGTAATTAAACAATGGGAGGCTTAGGACTCCGTCCCGCCCCCTTATTAAATCTGGGACGCTAATCGATTCCACATCACACCGGCTTAAAACTTTTTGAGGACTCCGTCCGGTAGGATTGCGATCGGAGAAACTTGGGATTGGCGTCAACAAACCTGCTACTGGCTTCAAAAATAAACAAACTAGATATCACTATGCACTTTGCTTCCGTTGCTTCGCAATCATATCGCTAAATAATCGTTTCTGGCCCAGTTCCTACTTCAGTGTGTCACTGTTTTTCAATGTGTGCGATGTCGATTCGGCAACTTGAGACTTTGTTGAGTGAACGAGGCAATGAGATGTTTCTGGTCGATGGATTTAAGTTTTCGGGATAATTGCTGTAATCACCATGTAACCTTCAATCCCACTATGATTTTGACAGACCTAGAGGTGGGTTTGAGGAACGCCTGTAGGACGACCTGGTACGAAACTCGTTTATTTGCATGCAGATTTCATGTATGTCAAGCATAGTGGAGGGCCATTCAAAAATTTGGTTTAAGTGAGGATGATAGGGTTGTGGCTCAACAAATTTTTTGGCCTCGTCTTTTTGCCTCCTTCAGACGTAGCCCCTGCATTTCATGAGTTGCGGGCAGGAAAACCCAGGAACAGTGGTGCCACCAAATTTGTTAATTACTTGGAAAAGAACTATATTTCCTGCACAAGTTTAAATCCCCCGCACTTATGGGCTGAACGAACTTCCGATGTAAATAGAACAACTAACTGCTGCGAATCATTCCATCTTCACCTAGGAGATAGTTTCAATAGTTCGCATCCCGACATTTTCCGTTTCACCGACACACTAAAAAAACTCCAGAACGAAGTCTACATCAAATTGAACATCATTACATTGAATCATGTATTACATGACCGCCGTACTGTAGCTCGTCAAAGCGCAGTGCAAATTCAAACTGACTTGTACAAATCTCACGCCATTTCTGGAGCGGACTTTGTCTCCGCCGTGGCTAAATTTTATGGCGAATCCTTGCACCATTGATACGTGTACTATTATCTAATATACCTATGTGACTTTCTTGTTTTTTTTTCGTGACATGGTTCTATTTTTAATAAAAACCAAGTTTCAAAGACAGATGTTGGAGGGACGGAGTCCTTACTTTCCCTTTAGCATCAAATGATATAATATCGCAGAAAAACCCACTCGGCTTCATACAGCCACCCTTGATTATAATCAGGTGCTCCCTAGTGATGATATCCGGGTCGGATTTATACCGTTTGATTCACGATCGTGTTGACGAAGCTTTTTGGTGCACACGAACGGATTTGAACTTTTCTATTCTTTCAAATCTCGATCTTGAGAATTTTTTGGTACGACCCGGAGCATTGTGCAACCAGCCGTTCGTTTGCACCGAAAAGCTTCGTCAACATGATCCTGAATAAACCGGTATAAATTCGGCCCAGATATAATTATTGATAGGAAGCACCTGATTATAATCAAGGGTGGCTGTATGGAGTCGAGTTGGTTGCTCTGTGATATTATTCTATTTGAAAAACGCTGCAAATCCCTGCACAACGGTTTATTATTTTGTATAGAATACCCTCCTGTTACAGATCACAGCTCTATGTATAGATAACCCTTCTATATAATATGATATGTACTATTCTATTATATACATATTATGTAGATCGCAGACCCTCCGTAGGTTAGTACCTAACCCCGTACTCGTTACTAGGTACCTACCTAAATCACGAGTTAAATGTTGCTAAAATAATTCTGCCGATGACAAACAGTACCTAACAAAAAGAAACACACATAATGAAGTTCTGAAAAGAAATTGTTGATGAGGAGTGAAAAAAGTTGCAAAAGTACCTACCAACAAACTCCAGCCCCTTCTACGTAGATGGTATAATGAACCGTTGTGTAATAATTTACCGTTGAGTAATGATTTACCGTAGTAATAATTTACCCATCAATAATACTTCAACGTTTGTTCAAGTTTCACTACCTACCAACAAACTCCAAAAGAGCCATCATTTTTCAAGCGAAATAATATCACAGAACAACCAACTTGACTTCATACTCCGCCAATATAATCAGGTGATCCCTACCAATGATTGGCCGTATTCACAAATTCCTATTGTGGGCGCGTCTCTGGTTACGAGATTTGGTTTGGATTGTATACAATTTCATTCACACTGGAGTCGAAAATGCCTGTCGGTACAAACTTCGGGGCCTTACTGTGAACGAACGGCTGGACGTACGATGCTCCGGATGGTCTTAAAAAACTCGCAAGTTCAAGAACTATTTAAAACCGTAAAAATATTTACGTAAAAAAATTGGTATAGGCGTTTTGAAAATTTCAACCCCTATTTTGAACCCCTTAGAGATGACTCACAGTAACGTCGAGCTTCGAGGACCAACTAGACGCCGAACGGAACCTATAACCCGAATTTCATCAATTTTTTTTCATGGTAACTAAGAAAAGTGGCCCGTACGGCGTACGGCGTACGGCGGACCGACAGAAATATTTTTATTGCAGTTTCGGATTCTACATACCTTGAAACGTAAACCATCAAATTTTGAGGGGGGGTAAGAATTTTTTTTTTCATGCTCGATTCCAATGGTTCATTATTGAAAATAATAAACCAAAATGGATGGGCCTTTTGGATTTTGTTGATACATCCATAATAGGCACTTTTGCAACTTGAACAAACGTTGAAGTACTATTGAGTAAATTATTACACAACGGTTTATTATACTTCTACGCAGAAGGAGCATATATTATACAGGTAAATTATTACACAACGGTTTATTATTTACCGTGTGCTTCATGGATAACTACAAATAATTAATGTTTGAATTATTGAATCCCGCGCATTTTTATGAACCTTTAATTCCCGGGCTGGCTCCAGTACTCCGTTTAGGGCTTTCCTGGAGGGAGCTCGAGGGCACTGACCACAGAATACAGTGATCTACGCAGAAGGGTTATCTATACATGTAAATAATAAACCGATGCGTAATAATTTGCAGCGTTTTTAAATTCCATTTTCATAGGCTACGTACCTTGGAAATAAAACCACTATTGGGTGGGGGGGGATAGCCATCAAATTTTTTTAATGTTCGATCCTCCCCCCCCCCCCCCCCTCCCATGCTCGATTCTAATTTCAAAGTTCATAATTAAAAATTGTACACCAAAACGAGCCATGACCGTTCTAATACCCAGTATCGCCTCTTAGATAAGAATCCCTTATCTAGATAGCGCAAACCTTGATTATCAGTGATTAGTATATTTTTGTTTTTTTACTGGTAATTTATGCGTTCCCTAATTGCGTCCCCTAATTGTCACCTAAGAATCCGCCCCCTAATTATCACAGATGGCGCTTGAAGAAATCTGTAGACACAACAATTAAAACTATGGAAATGGGAGGTGTTTACAATGATGAACTGGAGTCAATACCCATCTAAAAATAATAACGTTCGCTAACTTCGTACATTTGTTTGTAGGTGTAGGTACGTTCTTCAACAGGCTCGTCCGAAGCCTGTGCGGCGTCCGTGAAGTGTTCTCAAAGAGCTTGTTAGGTTTTCACATGTGATCTGAAGTCCCTTTGTTCAACCGCTACGGACTTTTAATTACTCGCCGCCCGTTCGTTCTCTGGCATTTCATTCTGAACTGTCACAAAAGACCCGCAGAGAACTTGATCTTGCTCTCATTCTCTGTTTCCGCGAGTTTGTATTTATATGCGCCAATAAATTATTGTAGGATTAGAGGAAGAGATGGGAATTAATTGTTGCAATTCGATTTAAAAATAATGCTGTACAAGTAGTCCGTATTTTGAAAATTTGCAGGCGTCCTTTCCGTATGTACCTGCGTACTTTTTACGGCTTACGCAAGTCTAATCATTAAGGGCCTACTCAATTGGGCAGATGCTTAGGTATCTAAAACGCAACATATCTGTTGCTGTTGTGAGAAAGGTTCGAAGAGCTTCGAAATGCCAGTTATTTTTGTAGATTTCGTCAACCTCGGCTAATTCTTTGTTCAGCGCAGAAAATAGTTGCTTGCCCAGCACAGCCTCAATTAGCCTTTTACGTAGATATTGACGCACAGCGTGTGGTCTGGCAATGAAATTAAATTGGTCCACGGCTGGAATTGAAGAGACTGGTACAACTTGACTAAATTTGGAACGTGCACTAGCCCCACTACAAAGTGCCTACACGCGATTCTTAACCTGGGTAGTCATGTAGCTAATTAATTTGAGCACATGTTATTAAACATTACCTGGTACAAGTAGGCTGACAAAATATGCTGTGGTAATAGGTTCTCATGTAGGTATATTTTAAGATGGCTTAACACGGTTGAATATTTTGTGAATTCTGTTTGTTGCAGACGTCATTTGAGCCACTCACAGCGATACTCTTCACGCTCGATTTCTTCAATTCGTCGTTGCAGGTAATAATAATTAAGTCTTCAATTGCACGTCGATTAGAATATACACTACAGATATACAATAGGCGCCTGCTGTATAATATTTTCCCTGGCAAGTGCAGCCTACGTAGAATACTGCTTATCTGGGTGACCCACTTTAATGAAACTAGATGAATCAATATTACGTTAACGTTTAACGTTTATAACGTTTTTAGAATAGATATTTAATCCATGAGATTTTGGGAAAATGTCATTATTATGGGTTATTCCAGTCAGCAGTAAATGAATAGATAATGAAGGCTGCACCTTGAGAGTTCAACCGTAGGTTTTCTCAGCTGCCAGTACAACTACTACTCTCCTGAGCAACGCTGGGGTTGCACCCAGCTTGACATCGACACACGTAATGACGAGTGAATGTTGGCTTGAATGCCAATCGATTGAAAATGACCACTGATCTCCAATACAACGTTTGCTGGGCAGAATAACAATCCCGAATCAACTTTCATGAGGCGATGCCTACAGAATTCCCCGACCTAATCTTCTTTTTTTCTGATCTGTGCCACTAAGAGGAATGTTGAGTGCGTTAAAGGATTTATCCATTTACGAATCGAAATTTTCCATCGAGGCCCGGCATTCAATTCAGACGAAACTCATTGACTGTTTTCCCAGTGCCTACCAATGGAATGACGAACGGAGGTTTTGCACAGTTGTACTTCTACCTAGGGCCATATCAAGCCACGAGTGATGCCGCAAGCATCTGATTTACAGTAATCCATGGGTTACATAGTTCTTCACAGAATTCTACTGGCAGCCCCTTTTCGACCAACAAGCAGCTCAAACTTACTGATTTTCCCATGATCGTCTCACACAGAACGGTGCCGAGTACTTCGACCTTCATGTATGGCTTTGAGCTTTGATCGTGAGACAGACATGGGAAAATCAGTAAAACTCCTTGAAACCACAAGGAAAAACCAACGGCGTCACCATCTCGGCTGAAAAGTTTTGGCGAGTTCTGTGATTCATGTTTTTGACGTATCAGCCAAAAAATAGCATTGCGTGATGTGACCGTGGCCATTTACGTGTCTAAATGAAGTTATAATAACACAGAAACGACAAAAAGTCCTTGTCACATGGGTTTATTATTATGTTGGACAAACCTACAGAAATGTTGGCGGTTCATTTATTGTTTCTTTCATGTGCAATAATTGAAATAGCTGTTTTTGATGGTTTCTACCAATTTTGGCCCCCCAAAACACGAATTGGGTACGCCTTTTTTCCCTCAAATTATCTTTGATCACTTGTAGTGCCATTTAATTGTCTTGATCCACGTGTTGACACTTTTTCTAGTGTTATTATACAAACTGATGGTGATTTCAGACAATTTCCCAGGTTTTTGACTAATAAAAAATCGATTTTGAGAGCAGAACCATTGGTAGAACTTCAATTTTCCACTCTGCTCAAAATTGACTTCATATTCGGTCTTCTTCTCTCAAAAAACATGGAAAACGATACCTCAAACGCTCATGTTGCTAACATGTTACTAAAACACAAAAATGCTGCTAAGTCCTTGTCACATGGGTTTATTATTCTATGGACATACCTACTGAAATTTTGGCTGATCATTTATTGTTTCTTTCATGTGAAATAATTGAAATAGCTATTTGTGATGGTTTCCACCAATTTTGGCTCCCAAAACACGAATTAGGTACGCTCCTTTTTTTTCTCCTTTTTCAAATTATCCTTGATCATTGGTAGTGCCATTTAATCGTCTTGATCCACAAGTTGAAACTTTTTCTAGTGTTATTATACACACTGATTGTGATTTCAGACGATTCCCCAGTTTTTTGACTCACGAAAAATCAATTTTGGGAGCTGAACATTTGGTTATTTTCTTTATTTTTCTTACTTCTAGTGTTATTATATAAATTTATGGCGGTTTCAGACAATTTCCCAGGTTTTTGTCACATAAAAAATGAATTTTGGGGTATGCTTGGGAGGTTCTAACGAAGAAGGAGGGGTGGTCCGTGGGCCCTGCCTTTGGGGCCAGTTAGGGGGTTAGAGCATGGGGTGGCTAGGCACAAGTAGTAAGGTTAGTATGGACTGTGATATTAGGCGATAGGTTAGGGTATAGGGTGTGAATGTAAGTTAAGGAGTGTATGTAATTTAAGGAATGAAGGCAAGTAGTTAGGTTAGTATTGACTGTGATATTAGGCGATAGGTTAGGTGTGAATGTAATTTAAGGAGTGTATGTAATTTAAGGCATGAATGTTAGGTAGGCTAGGTTGCAGCAGGGGCAGACGAATATCGAGTAGTCTGCCCCTTAGGTGTGGTGCCCTGGGGTTTGGACCTCTGAACCCCAGGGCGTAAAGGTGTGGGGACCGTATCCCGCATGGCTTGGTGTTAGTGGGGCAAGTCCAATCCCGCAAAGCACCGAGGCATGAAAAGCGGTAGGTCCTCCTGAGGGTATCCGAAGGAGGGCCGGGCCTGCGACCATTCTAGGCCTAGAGGCTCGAGAGGGGGGTCTGGGTTTGAGATTGCCCAGTCCCCTGCAGGCTCAGGTTGCTCAAAATGGTACCACGGGCGGAGGGAGCCCCAGGCCACAGGAGCAACACCCTGGGGCAAAGCTCCACCGGTCTGCCCTCCAACAGAGGTTGGATTCGTGGTGGTCGTGAACTTTGCTAGAAGGTAGGTGGCCCTTCCCTTTTCCTTCCTCCTTCTGGTGTTGGGCAGGGCCCCTCCGGCAGAAGACGAAAGTCAGTTAACCGGGGGGTCCACTTGCCATAACAACATCATTCCACATGGTCAAAATCGACTTCACATTCTGTTACGCGATCCTGGCTTCCCACAGCGGCGGGCTCCCTGCGGCAGAGGATTCGTGGAGAAACAAAAATAAAACCAACAGCGTCGAGGGGGTTGCATAATATTGGTAGATACCGGTTTCGACAAACAGACTTCCTCAGTCTTATCAGCAGGCAGAGACAGCGAGATTTAAAGGGGGGGGGGGGGGGACCAAAAATAATTCACAAACAACTAAAACCCATTCGAGCACCCCAACCCTCAACAATTTATCTGCCTCAATTTCCATCTTAAAGCACTGCTACTGGTACCACCTACCTTACACACAGCTACAACCAGTCATCTGTATTCTCCCCAAACAGCGGCAGTATGCACGGACCTCTAGGGACGTCTGTGAGATAATCACAAAATTGTAGACTAAAACAAAGCAAAAACTAAATAAAAAGGCCAAACTTGACATGTAAACAAGCTGCAACAACACTGCAGCCACTGGACTAATCTTCATCAACTCACGCTGATGCAGACTCCAGGGATACTACAAGCAACCACTTATTTACAATAATAATTTCCGCAACGGAAACACGTCGAGAATTATAATAAAATAGTATAAACAAATTATTGCACTCATGCCCTTGTCTTTAAATTGTAACAATAATGATAACAGCAATCTTAACCTGGTTATATCTCCTTCTTATTCCTCTTCCTTTTTTGACTGTTCTGCCCCAACAACCATCTGTTCCACTCTCCAATAATTGCAATCGTCCGAACCAATAAAATTAAAAACTCTTAAATAATAACAAGAAAAAACATAGCTACACAGACATAACCTAGGTACCACATCATATAATATTATACACCAGCGTAACCTTCTTACTATAGACTTCACATACGGTCTCCTCGTCCTAAAAAAACATGGAAAACGATTCCTCACAAGCTCATGTTACTAAAACACCAGAAAACCCTATTTTTACACCCCGATTCCGTATTCCGATCGGCCTGCAAAGTTTCGGAACACAACTAGGGCCCAAATGGAGCCTGTGTGCGAAAGAATGAACCGAAAATAAAGGAGATATGGACGATACGGCTTACGGCGGACGGACATCGCATTTTGGGATTATTATTCTGTGAATAATCCACCTATTTTTTATTTTTTTATTTTATTTCATATAATTGCATTTATTCAGAGAAAAAAAAGTGACATGTCACACACCGCTAAATATATCTAAATGCTACACCCCACCGTAATACCTACATATGTATTTGGAATCTACGCACCTTGAAACGTAAAAGAATAAAATTTGAGGGGGTGTTATACAATGCTTGCTGAGTGAGTTCATTATTATTTTTACAGAATAATAAACCAAAATGAAGGTGTGTAATAAAACCATCGTGAATTTCATTATTATTCTCGTAAACTTGTTAGCTCAGCGCTAGGCGCCCAAATGAAACTCAAATAAGTACTTAGGTACCTGAAATGTA
The DNA here is from genome assembly GCA_954871275.1 of Leptopterna dolabrata. Lineage (NCBI taxonomy): Eukaryota > Metazoa > Arthropoda > Insecta > Hemiptera > Miridae > Leptopterna > Leptopterna dolabrata. The sequence goes on along the minus strand of OX940986.1, from coordinate 33,093,534 downwards.
GAGGCGCCGGGATGTAACTTGTAACAGTGTGGGCTGTTCTAGACACATTTTTTCGTCCGGTGGAGACGGGATCGCTTGGGGAAGCCGTCTCCACCGGAAGAAAAAATGTATCGAGAACAGCCCACACTGTTACACTCCTCCCCACATGACATACTTCTGGGTAGCAGAAGTGTGAGAGGGAAAAGGGGGAATGAAAAGTAGTATGAGTTCTCCATCGTAATGGTACTACCTCATTAATTTTTACTGGTGGAGAACAAAGCTCCTACATACGAGTATTGGCGGATAATGTTGTCTGAGGTTGTTGTCCAGTGAATTGTGTTCATCTTGAAAACCTCTAGGTGATCAACCTCCATCGTTAGAATGGTACAACTATTGGGACTTGTCAATTGGGACACTGCATCAATTGCCTTCTATGAGCTCAGTATATTTTAATTATACTCTAAGGGGGGGGGGGGGTTAAGGGGGTGGGGAAGCCAATAGATGTGTGTATTATCAAAGGGACAGGTTGTTAGTAAAGGAATCCTTCTGGGAAACCTTTGGGCTTATCTTTCTGGTAAGCCCACAAAAAGTGGATGGAGTATGGTGAAGTGCACAGCACATACTACCGAACCACGCTCTGCTACCATGTGACAGAGTGTAACAGTGGGGGTGGACCCTCGAGAGTCCCCCTCCTAGACCAGTGAGATTATATCACCGGTCAAGAAGGGATATCGATTAGGCTTTCCCAAGCGATCCCGTCTCCACCAGACGAAAAAATGTATCGAGAACAGCCCACACTGTTACAAACTAAGCAGGTCAAACTCGGATAGGCGCCGAAATTAGACGCGCCAAAGTGTGCATAAACCTTTGAATGATCCTCGTATTTATCAAGTAATCGTGAACTTTTCAATAGGAGGCGGCTTGTGTTTGTCGTGGGAGTAGCGAAACCGAGTCAACGAAATCCGAGGTTGAGACAGGCAGGCGGCAGAAGGTCTGATGGTGAACGGAGCTGAGGAGAAATGAGCCTTTGGCACGAAGGTTGTGAGAGATGGCCGAGGCTTCCTCAGCCGCGCCTACCCTAACCGCATTCATCTCTTTCCGTTTTATCTTGAGTTACCCCCAGCAAGGCGTAGAGGTCTATGGCGCACTGTACGCTACCCACCTACTACTACAGATCTCACGATATTAGACCTCTCACTCTCTGATGCACAACCCACTTTCTTACTATGAGCTAAACTCTGATAAGCGTAACTCACTTTTGCTGCTATCAGGTGGAAAAATCCCTCTGCATCTTTTCCTAGGACCCAACAACCTGTAGTCACACAAAACAAAATTCCACTCAATTCTGCTACTACTACTACTACTACAACTAAGCACTTTACCGATCAACAACAAAATGCTGCAAAAAAAGAAGAGGCTCCCATGATTTTTCTTGATTTATTTTATTTTGTTTATTAATTATTAGATGTAAGAAAAAAAAATACATAATTTGTGAGAACATAATTTATTTTAAACAACTTATTCCTAGACTAAAGGCCCACGACCAGAATCGTCATGCAGGAATTATTGGTGATTATAGCAAATCACGTGGTTCCTCCCGAATCTTTATATAAACGACTCCTATGTAATAGTAAGCGATTTAACCAAATAAACGACGAGGACGTGGAGTAGGGCAGCGCCAAGGGGAAAGTAACCGTAGGGGTTTTTCCCAACCGCCATCGCTCCTCAACAGGCATAACGGCCGATTGCGGACGGGGGGGGGGACGGGTGGAAAAGTCCCCATAAAACGCTGCAAAGTCCTTGTCACATGGGTTTATTATTCTATTGGACATACCTACAGAAATGTTTGCTGCCCATTTATTGTTATTTTCATGCGTAATAATCGAAATAGCTATTTCTGATGGTTTCCATCAATTTTGGCCCCTAAACACAAATTAGGTAGGTACGCTTTTTTTTTCCAATCGTCTTGATCCATGTTGACACTTTTCCCAGTGTTATTATACAAACTGGTGGTGATTTCAGACGATTTCCCAGGTTTTTCACTCATAAAAAATCAATTTTGGGAGGTGAACATTCGGTAGAACTCAATTTTCCACTCTTTGGTCAAAATCGTCTTCATATTCGGTCTTCTCATCCCCAAAAACAAGGAAGACGATATCTCAAAAGCTCATGTTACTAATATGTTACCTACTAAAACAGAAAAAGTACCTATTTGTATACACATTTTCACTCATAACACCCCTGGGTATATTCCGATCGGGCTGAAAAGTTTCGGGACACAACTAGGGCCCAAATGGAACATTTGTGCGAAAGGACGACTTTTTAGACCGAAAATGAAGCCGGTATACGTGATACGGCGGACGGCGGACGGCGTACGGCGGGCGGCGGACGGACATTGCATTTTTGGAATCCACCCACCTTGAAACGGAAAAGAACAAATTTTGAGAGGGTGTTATAAAAATTTTTTGCTGAGCGAATACATAGCTGTATTATTCACTGAATAATCAGCCAACCAAAACAGCCCTTCATTCGACGATCCGACTCCCGACTTGCGACCTCTCTCTTTCTTACCCCTTCCTCCGACACTCGCAGTTGTCCATTCCACGGGGTGGCTAAAGACTCCTTAGGAGCAGCTAATAACTGCTGTGGTTCCTGCTCGCGGGGTATTAGTACTAGGCCCATATTTTCTATCTACCACCTGCTGTGGTTCATGCTCCTGGGTTGCTAGCAAAAGACTCCTAAGGAGCAACCAATACTAGCTATGGTTCATGCGCGCGGGGTAATATTAGTATTAGGTCCCTACCTTTCATCTAGCACTCGCTGTGGTTCATTCTCGTGAGGTGCTAGCAAAAGACTCCCAAGGAGCAACTAATACTCGCTGTGGTTGATGCTCATGGGCTATTAGCAGTAGGTTCCTCCCGACCCTACAATATGAAGAAGATATCTCCTAAAAAAAAAACACTCCCTGTAAAAAAAGATGCCAAGCTACAAAAGGTGTGATATCCAGGTTGTGCCAAGCACTGTGCCTAATAATCTTCCGTCCACATCCGACAGTTCATTTTCGACGTTAATTTTGAGGTATAGACTTGTGATGATCCAGCGGGAGCTAAAGCTATGAAGAAGTACACGAGACGATGGTTCTTAAAGAATCGGTTTTAGTCCGAAGATGGCCGGGGCAAGGGTACGTTGCTCTGCCGGCGTTGCGGTCGCGAAAGTCCGAGGTGGCTGAAACTGAAAGGCTGAAACAGACAGTGGTCCTGAAAAGGACCTTTGTAAGTCCGTTGAAGGTCAAAGCGAATGTGCGTTTTAAGCCGTCGCTGGAAGCGAGAATGCGGGGCGCTATTCGCAGAGGGCAGGAAGCCGGCGAAGGTGCGTATCGAGCCGTCGCTAGAGGCGAGAAGGCGGGATGTTGTTCGCAGAAGGCAGGAAGCCAGCTAAGGTGCGCGTTGAGCAGTCGCTAGAGGCGAGAAGGCGAGACGCTGTTCGCAGAAGCCGGTAGCCGGTGAAGGTTGCGTGTTCGTCGTCAGGGTGACCAGTGTGATGATCCAGCGGGAGCTAAAGCTATGAAGAAGTACACGAGACTAGGTAGTCGGTTTGTGACTTGATGAATGCATGTTTATTGGTATAATACATCGCCTTTTCATACCCCTTATTACAGACCCGGGGGGGGTAGGGGAACCCCGCTCCGGGAAGCCGCCAAGACGCGGCTTATACCTCAAGTGACGCTATTACATGTTAATAGGGAGCAGCCGATCACTACAAGACTAGACTTAGCTAACAGGGTGAGGAGTGAGTTAATCTTTAGGAAGTGTGCTGCTTGGCCGGTCTAGTTACTGATCTATTCAGTTCCTACACGAAGGATTCGAAGCCATCAAAATTAATGATTCACATGCTATGTGCCTGATATGTCGTAGACAGACAAGCAGCACACTTCCTAAAGATTAACTCACTCCTCACCTCAAAATTAACGTCGAAAATGAACTGTCGGATGTGGACGGAAGATTAGTAGGCACGTAGAATTTGAATTATTAATTTTGATGGCTTCGAATCCTTCGTGTAGGAACTGAATAGATCAGTAACTAGACCGGCCAAGCAGCACACTTCCTAAAGATTAACTCACTCCTCACCCTGTTAGCTAAGTCTAGTCTATACCTCAAAATTAACGTCGAAAATGAACTGTCGGATGTGGACGGAAGATTATTAGGCACAGTGCTTGGCACAACCTGGATATCACACCTTTTGTAGCTTGGCATCTTTTTTACAGGGAGTGTTTTTTTTAGGAGATATCACAAATTTTGAAAGGTCGCATAAGTTTCGAAGCTGAAATCAATGTGGCTCAATGTGGCGCAACAATATCCGAAGCCTGAATGAATGTGGTGCAACAATATCTGATCCGAAGCCTGAATCAATGTGGTGCAACGACGATATTCTCACACAAGCAATGCTAAAAATGCTTGAAACTTCACATTGGAAAGGGTAGACCTCCCGTTATTCGCCATGTCACTTCGGCGTTACAGTTTTTAAATTTCGTTTTGATGGAAACACCCAAAATCACTTCACGCATTAACATGATTTGGATCGGTACTAAATTTCATAAAGATCTGTCTAGGGAAGTAAGTGGCGGGGGGATAAGTGGCGTGACAAAGAATGGGTGGAACAAACAAGACCCCATCCCCCGGAACCCCCCCTTTGCTTCCGCGAAAACGGTTAAAACTCCCAAAAGGCACTTCACCACGCCAAACCTGATCTACATACCAAATGTCATAAACATCGGTCGAGGTAAAAGGGTTGAAGTGGCGTGACAAAGAATGGGTGGGAAAAAAAACGCAAAAGAAAAAAGTTTGAGGGGGTGTTATAAAAATTTTTTGCTGAGCGATTACATAGGTGTATTATTCGCAGAATAATAACCAAAAAAAAAATGGTAAGAAAGTCACCAAACACGTATTTATAGCCCTATTTTTCGCAGGTTTTCAAACACCTACCGCTTCGAATTTGGTGTCAGGCGACTCAGGGTGTTTGCCCCACAAAATATATACGCGCGAATAAAATATAGAAATAACGGGGAAGGCCCGGGAGGGGGCCAAAGTTGGCCCGATTCTTCGCTCAGTTATATTAGGCTCTGGGGCAGCCGGGCGCGGGTTCATGCTTGGCATCGCTCGGCTACCGCCTCGCTTGATAACCAGCCCCTGTGATCGCAAAAAATTTGGATCACACTGGTGACCCCAAACCTTCCTCAATACACGGTTGTGACTCGCACATACCCGCGCATCACCACACTTACCTGTCTATCGTTGTACACCCTTGTGGTAAGAAAACCTCATAATGTTGGGGGGGGGGGGGGGGCAGAATTTTAAATATGGCAAGGAAGAACATTAAAATAAACCAAATTTAGTAAAATACACACTTCTAATCACCTCTTCAGATCTTTCAAATCCCCCCGACTGTACTAACCTTTCTACAACTTTCTTTTTATTGGCATTCGAGTTAACTGGGTTTTGATGATTACAAGTCAATATTAAGTTAGGCTGAATGAGCATGCGCCTTGTTATAAAGTCTAAATCTGTTTATTCTGGTGACGTTCCCGCCTGTGAAACTGGCCTTTTCCAAACCTACATGGGAAACAAGATTTTTTTAAAAACCATCTAAGTTAGCTTTCAAGACACGTTGTCAAGCACAACGTAACTATTCGAAAAATGCATGTCGCGCATCTCAATGCTGCATGCTACATAACTCGATAAGTAACCTTCTTCCTGGATAACCAAAATCGCTATCGCCTCACACCGAATTTTGTAGAAAGACAGGAGGAGCCGGCCTGGGGAAGGTTTCCCGCCGTTTGCGTTCTCTTCAGGCATATTCGGACGCCCTGAACTTCATTTGGTTCTTGTACCCGTTCACATTGACCATTGCCATCCGAAAGCCATGAGCACGGTAAATGCCTTTTATTTCGCAAGTATTGTGGGTATTTAAAATTATACAAAGGACCCAAGGTCTCACCGTGCCGTGCGTACGGTTGTACAGGAAAAGGTCACGACTGCTCTTCTAGAAATAGTTCAAAACTCATAGAAAACCGTCAAAATGAAATAATTGCCGTCACTGAACAATTATGTTACGAGCTAGTATGAGAAAAAACGCTGCAAAGTCCTTGACACATGGGTTTATTATTCTATTGGACATAGATAGGTACCTACAGAAATGTTGGCTGTTCATTTATTGTTTATTTCATGTGAAATAATCGAAATAGCTATTTCTGATGGTTTCCACCATTTTGGCCCCTAAAACACGAATTAGGTAGGTACGCTCCCTTTTGGTTTATTATTCTGTGAATAATACACCTATGTATTCGCTCAGCAAAAAATTTTTATAACACCCCCTCAAAATTTTTTCTTTTCCGTTTCAAGGTGCGTAGATTCCAAAAATGCAATGTCCGTACGCCGTACGCCGTATCACGTGTACAGGCTTCATTTTCGGTCTAAAAAAGTCGTTCTTTCGCACACATGCTCCATTTGGGCCCTAGTTGTGTCCCGAAACTTTTCAGCCCGATCGGAATATACCCAGGGGTGTTATGAGTGAAAATGTGTATAAAAATAGGTACTTTTTGCGTTTTAACAACATGTTAGTAACATGAGCTTTTGAGGTATCTTTTTCCATGTTTTTGAGGACGAGAAGACCGAATATGAAGTCGATTTTGACCAAAGAATTGACCAAAGGAAATTGAGGTTTTACCAAAGGTTCAGCCCCCAAAATTGGTTTTTTATGAGTCAAAAACCTGGAAAACTGTCTGAAATCACCATCAATGTGTACAATAACATTGGAAAAAGTGTAAACAGGTGAATCAAGACCATTAAATGCCACTACTAATGATCAAAGATGATCTTAAAAAAAAAAAAAGCGTACCTATTTCATGTTTTGGGGGCCAAAATTGGTGGAAATCATCAGAAATAGCTATTTCAATCATTCCACATGAAAGAAACAATACATTTAACAGCCAACAAAAATCTCTAGAACTCTAATAGAATAATAAACCCATGTGACAAGGACTTTACAGCGTTTTTTTCTTTTTTTTTCAATTTATGTTTGATCATTGGTAGTATCATTTAACCTTCATGATCCACGTGTTGATAACTTCCAGTGTTATTATGCAAATTGATGGTGATTTCAGACGATTTCCCAGGTTTTTGACTCATAAAAAATCAATTTTGGCAGCTGAACATTTGGTAGAACCTCGATTTTCCACTCTTTGGTCAAAATGGACTTCATATTCGGTCTTCTCATCCCCAAAAACATGGAAAACGGTACCTCAAAAGCTCATGTTACTAACATGTTACTAAAACACAAAAAGTACCTATTTTTGTGCACATTTTCACTCATAACATCCCTGGGTATATTCCGATCGGGCTGAAAAGTTTCGGGACACAACTAGGGCCCAAATGGAGCATGTGTGCGAAAAAACGATTTTTTTAGACCAAAAATGAAGCCTGTACACGTGATACGGCGTACGGCGTACGGCGGACGGCGGACGGCGGACGGACATTGCATTTTTGGAATCTGCGCACCTTGAAACGGAAAAGAAAAAATTTTGAGGGGGTGTTATAAAATTTTTTGCTGACCGAATACATAGGTGTATTATTCAAAGAATAATAAACCAAAAGAGGATAACTTGACAGGGAAATTATATGTCATTGACAAACTATTACGTTAACGTCACTTCAACGTATGTCTGGAGTTACGTGAACACGTAACTTTCTCACGGAACGTACGTTAGATAGTTAGCATCCGAGTTTGTCACCCTGGAACAGAGCTACGTTTTAGAGTTGCGTTTTTCGGAAAATGATTGTGAGAACTCTCTAACATCTTATGTTACTATTAAGTAAGTCTAATCTTAGTGGACTACACAGTACGTGGAGATATTATTAATGTGGGCTTTCCAATTTGGTGAATTTACGCAAATTGTAGTGAGAAAAACAAAGTTTTGTAACACACTATATAACTGACAGGTGTCTGAGGAATCCCAGGTGTGGTGGGGTAACTCCTCCTTATCTAGTCAATATTAATAGCTCTATGATTGATATGTTATGACATGTTGCTAGCTTCTAGTGGTAGGTGTTGGTGCTTGTTTTGGGTTAATTACATTTTCATCCAACCTGTATTTCGTGGGATAACTACAACTACCATTTGGGAGCAAGCGCAACATCGGTCATTTGCTGGTTTCCACCGGTTACATGAAGGTTCCATTCCAATAACCCTTTTGGTTCATTGTGTTCAATTCCCGTGTGAACAGAAACTTTGTTATTGCACCCTCCACTGACCTGGGTTGGTTGACCGGTCAGAAAACTCCTCCCTGCAGCCTCCATAACGTAACACTCATCCATCCGGGAATGTGCCCTCGGTGGAACACGCTTTTCATTTCATAACCCCTTTATTTGTCTCTATATTTATCTCTTTCGGTAAAAACTTCAACTCATCACAGCGGTTTCCTGCATTTCAAATTCTGACGGATGTCATCGCCCCGTTTCCGGACGTGGTCTGGGTCGGACGAGGAAAAGCTGTAACTGATATCCGGAAGAATCAGAGTCACTGGTCCGGTTATTTTTCAACGGATGATTTCATTTGCCGAGTTCCCAGCGGTTTTCACCGTGAAGTCCCTTCGGAATTGTTCTCTCCCTTCGTATTATCTTGAGTTTCCGAGATTTGATTTAGGACGCAGACATCTTTAAAAGGAAGTCTGGAGTTGGGTCTCGAATGGGAATGGAGAGCGACTGGCCTTGATTGAAAGCGGTGGAAGACGTTCAATAAGGGATTGGATTGAAAGGGAGTTGAGAAGTTCACTCATTAAGTCATGAAACAAATAAATAATTTTCCAAGAGTTGTGCTTCAAAAAGGAGGTTCATTTCGCTTTGTCTTACCTATATAAAGTGTAATGGCATCAAATGAACTTTTACTGGGTAGTTTGGAATCTTATGATACCACTAAGGGGGCGCTACAGGCAATTTAAAGCCTGTAGCGTGAATGGGGTAGGAAATCGATGGCTGAAGACTGTAGAAAAATCGTTGTGTTCTGTCATTATGGGGAGAAATCGTTCAGTGATGAGATGAAATTATTCATTATCAGTGGGAACCCCGCGAGAACTGGCTGAATTTGACGAAGTATAAATATGATTCACATTTATTTTTACTTCCTCACTACCGGATGGTAGGGAAGCCTTGGATTCTTAATTGAGTAAAAAAAATTTATGTCTTCCAAAATGAAAATTTCCACTACCGCTTTGCGTTTCAAACATCAAGGAACATTTTTGGTTCCGTCTCTCTGTCTGTGGTAATTCCTTGTAACGCCCATAAATACCCGAAATAGGTCAAAGTGGGCTGCAATTTGAAGGGTAGGTGCGGGTTGGGACACAGATGGTTCCATACTAAATTCACTGAAAAAGTACTGTAACAGGTATCGTTGAAATGAGTTCAAACTTGGAGAGTTGATCAAGAATAATAGTGTGTTAGTTCCATATGAATTTCATTAGAATCGTACTGTAACTTTCGTTGGCGCATGCGGGAACATGAAATGTTGACCATTTCCTTGTAACGCTTCTAACCACGTGAAAAATAGTCGTAGAGAGCTGAAATTTTGAGGGTACACGTGGGTGTTGCAGATGGTCCCGTATCAAAATGAACCTGCCCAACTGTTCTATACGTTCATGTGATTCAAGTGAGGAAGCTATACTGCCTTCTCGAATTGGCAGACGTTTTTTCCAAACTGATTCTATACGTACATGTTAAATTAGTGAGGAAGCTGTACTGCCCACCCAACTCGGTTGACGTTTTACAGGGTACTCAACGGTCTAACCCTCTTCGTCTCCTTGTATGTATGTAGTGTCTGTTTGAGCTCGGAAATCCTCTCAGGAAACCGTTCTAACTCAAAGGTAAATATACGGGGAGTGTCCCCATTTCACAGGGATATCGTAGATCAAATCGATGGCTGAATACTGCAGAAAAAGCTTTGGGCTTCAGCGCCTCAAGCATGAATTCGTTTAGTGATGCAGTTTTTTATTAGCAACGGGGTCTAACCCTCCTCGTCTCCTTGTTTGTATGTAGTGTCTGATTCAGCTCGGGAATCTCAGGAAACCGATCTTACTTAAAGGCAAATATACGGGAAGTGTTCCCATTTCACAGGGAATTTCTACATCAAAGGCTACAGATACGATGTGCTCTGCTGAGATACCAAAGCCTCGCCCCAAAGGCCTATCGAAATATGCCATAGGGCTCAATCGATAACTGCGGTCAGTAGTTTACGGCTTCACAGATTTCTGACTTCCTACAGTTATCAAGTGAGAAAAATGTCCATCTGTATCTCCCATCGTATCTATTCATTGATCAGAATCACAAAATGCTCCGTGCCTCCCTCTTTCTAGGTAGATAGATAGACAGCTAGATAGATAACTCATTTATTGTTGAAAGTATATAAAATAAATTCTAAGCGTAGGGCAACAAGTCAACAGTACTAAATACATAGGTAGGTGTTAAATAACAGCCGTAAAATACAGAATGTTAGTTGCCTCATATTTTGAGTTTTAAAAAGTCCGGTACACAATAAAAGTCTTGACTTATAAAAAAAGATTTTCATTTTCTTCTCGAAGGTAGATTGAGGGACATCGATTGAGCTGGCTGAATGTTGAAGGTTTGACACGTGGTGACTGAATATTATAGTGTCCGTGTAGTCCACTTCTTTTGTAGAACTCCAGAAAATTTTCAGAAAACCACAGAATCTGGTATGGTGCATGTGGTTATGGCCAAGGCACTTGTGCGATGGGCGTTGAAACCAGAGTTTGACAGCAGTATTTCACCATTTGCGTTGATTAGAGTTGGTGTGGCACTTATCCCACTCCGTCTGTGTAATATTAAATAACCGAGTGGCTAAAAGCGTTGTTTCCTCCAGGACTTCCAAAGCTCTGGTGGGCACGGATTCGATTCCTGGCGGGGAAACGATATTTTCTCATTGATGCCCCTGTTTGGATGCTGTAAGTCAGCATATCCTGTGACTAGTTCAGGTCTAAATGGTCTTTGTGACGCCAAATCGGTAAACACAATAAATTAAGCCTGCAATTGGATAATATTGGATAATGACCGAATTATTTTTAACAAATAATTTTGTTTGTTGCCCCTAGGAAAAAGCCCCTCTGATTGTAATTCAAAATACACAGTTAAAAAAACGCTGCAAATTCCTTTTCACATGGGTTTATTATTATATTGGTTTATTATTTATATTCATGTTCAATAATCGAAATAGCTATTTTTGGTGGTTTCTACCAATTTGTCTCACAAAAACACGAATTAGGCTCCTTATTTTTCCAACCAAATTATCTTTGATCATTGATAGTGCCACTTGATTGTCTTGATTCACCTGTGACACAAATGATGATGGTGATTTCAGACAATTTCCCAGGTTTTTGACGCACAAAAAATGAATTTTGGGAGCTGAACCTTCGTTACAACCTCAATTCTTCACTCAATGGTCAAAATAAACTTCATATTCCGTTTTATCGCCCTAAAGAGACATGGAAAACGATACCTCAAAAGCTCGTGTTCACTAAAACTTAGAAAACCCCTATTTTTACACCCATTTTTCCCCCGTAACACCCCAGGGTGCATTCCCATCGGGCTGCTGTGTTTCGGAGCACAAGGAGGACCCAAATGTGTTCCCAAATGGGGACCCAAACTGTGTGCAGAAGAACGACGATCTTAGATGGAAATTTAACGTACATTTAGGCCTGAAACTTCAAAGAAAAACGGAGTTATTGAAAAAATAGTCTATTTCCAGTAATGCAATAAAAACGCAAAAAACACTGTTATACAGTGTTTTTGCGTTTTTCGTGTATTAGTGGAAATAGACTATTTTTTCCATAACTCCGTTTTTCATTGAAATGGGTTTCCACGATTTCTTCGCGAGTGATTTAGTTCGTACCTGAATCACAATTTTTCCACTCTTTGGTCAAAATCCACTTCATATTCGGTTTCCTCGTCCTAAAAAACATGGAAAAAGATACCTCACAAACTCGTCTTACTAAAACACCAAAAACCCTATTTTTACACCCATCTTTCACCCATAACACCCCTGGGTATATTCCGATCGGGCTGCAAAGTTTCGGGACACAACTAGTGCCCAAAGGGCGCATGTGTGCGAAAGAGCGAATTTTGTAGACCGAAAATAAAGTAGATATGGATGATACGGCGGACGGACATTTTGGGACTCTCCGCACCTTCAAACGCAAAAGAAAACAATTTATAAAAAACGTTGCAGAGCGAATACTAAGGTTTATTTGTCAGAGAATAATAAACAAAAAATGACGGAACTCAAATTAGAATGGGTTAAAGGGTTTAAAATACATTAACGGATATTTGTGGATATGTGTCATTGTTTGAAAAAGTCGTCAAGACGTAGAGTGTCGAGTTCTACTCCTGAAGATGTTTCTTTCTCTCCACAGATGGGTTTTTATTGTTGTTGTTGGTAGTTTCTGGTTCAGGGACTGAGGTTTCCAGGTGATAGCCTCACTCGAGATGCGCTAACCTGTAATAGAAGACACCTCCCGGGCACGTTCTTACGACGGAAAAAGTAATTTTCTCGCCCTGACAACGTCTTGTCTACTTTTCTCAATCTCAATAGAACACTCAGCTTCGAACCTTCGCGTTTTCCACTGGTATGAGAAAAAACGCTGCAAAGTCCTTGTCACATGGGTTTATTATTCTATTGGACAAACCTACAGAAATGTTGGCTGTTCATTTATTGTTTCTTTCATGTAAAATAATTTAAATAGCTATTTCTGATGGTTTCCACCAATTTTGGACCCGAAACACGAATTGGGTACGCCTTTTTTCCCCTCAAATTATCTTTGATCACTTGTAGTGCCATTTAATTGTCTTGATCCACGTGCTGACACTTTTTCTAGTGTTATTATACAAACTGATGGTGATTTCATACAATTTCCCAGGTTTTTGACTCATAAAAAATCGATTTTGAGAGCAGAACCATTGGTAGAACTTCAATTTTCCACTCTGCTCAAAATTGACTTCATATTCGGTCTTCTTGTCCCAAAAAACATGGAAAACGATACCTCAAACGCTCATGTTGCTAACATGTTACTAAAACACAAAAACGCTGCTAAGTCCTTGTCACATGGGTTTATTATTCTATTGGACTTCTATTGGACTGAAATTTTGGCTGATCATTTATTGTTTCTTTCATGTGAAATAATTGAAATAGCTATTTGTGATGGTTTCCACCAATTTTGGCTCCCAAAACACGAATTAGGTACGCTCCTTTTTTTTCTCCTTTTTCAAATTATCCTTGATCATTGGTAGTGCCATTTAATCGTCTTGATCCACAAGTTGAAACTTTTTCTAGTGTTATTATACACACTGATTGTGATTTCAGACGATTCACCAGTTTTTTGACTCACGAAAAATCAATTTTGGGAGCTGAACATTTGGTAAACCTCAATTTTCTACTCTTTGGTCAAAATCGACTTCATGTTCGGTCTTCTCGTCCCAAAAACATGGAAAACGATACCTCAAAAGCTCATGTTACTAACATGTTGCTAAAACGCAAAAAGTACCTATTTTTACACACATTTTCACTCATAACACCCCTGGGTGTATTCCGATCGGGCTGCAAAGTTTCGGGACACAATTAGGGCCCAAATGGCGCTTGTGTGCGAAAGAACGAATGTTTTAGACCGAAAATGAAGCCGATACACGTGATACGGCGGACGGCTTACGGTGTACGGCGTACGGCGGACGGCAGACGGTTATTGCATTTTGGTTTATTATTCTGTGAATAATACACCTATGTATTAGCTCAGCAAAAAAATTGTATAACACCCCCTCAAAATTCTTCTCCGTTTCAAGGTGCGTAGGTTCCAAAAATGCAATGTCCGTCCGCCGTCCGCCGTACGCCGTATCACGTGTACAGGCTTCATTTTCGGTCTAAAAAAATCGTTCTTTCGCACACATGCTCCATTTGGGCCCTAATTGTGTCCCGAAACTTTGCAGCCCGATCGGAATATACTCAGGGGTGTTATGAGTGAAAATGTGTATACAAATAGGTACTTTTTGCGTTTTAGCAACATGTTAGTAACATGAGCTTTTGAGGTATCGTTTTCCATGTTTTTGGGGACGAGAAGACCGAATATGAAGTCGATTTTGACCAAGGAGTGGAAAATTGAGGTTGTACCATATGTTCAGCTCCCAAAATTGATTTTATATGAGTCAAAAACCTCCGAAATCGTCTGAAATCACCATCAGTTTGTAGGTATAATAACACTAGAAAAAGTGTCAACACGTGGATCAAGACGATTAAATGGTACAATCAATGATCAAAGGTAATTTGAAAAAAAAGGAGCGTAGTACCTAATTCAAGTTTTGGGGGCCAAAATTTGTAGAAACCACCAGAAATAGCTATTTCAATTATTTTACATGAAAGAAACAATAAATAAACAGCCAACATTTCTGTATACCAATAAAATAATAGAATAATAAATCCATGTGACAAGGACTTTGCAGCGTTTTGGAATCTACTCACCTTGAAACGTAAAAGAACAAGTTTTGAAGGGGTGTTACAAAAATGTTTCGCTGAGCGATTTCATAGGTGTATTATTCACTGAATAATAAACCAAAGCACCCGTCCACCTCATCCGCATTACCTGCCATATTACCTACTTATCATATTCTTGACCTCAAGTGAAAAGCACTAAGCTAAATCGCCTAACATCGAATACACATGAGGCAACGGCTAATGGCTTGTGGCTCGAGTTTTGATGCTTTCATGCAAATTGAAACTGTTACAGGGTAGTTTTAGGGGGTTGGGGATTTTATCGATTCGCACATTGGCGAAGCACCTCCAAAAGACTGCACTGGCCCCAGTTTTGAACGCACCCAAATATTATTTATTACCATACATTTATGATATTTTAATGAACGGTTTTGTTTTACGACCGTTGTCTTCTTCGGGATGAGCGATTCTTCAAAAGAGCCCTGAGGGATATTCTGGAATTCTCTCATAACGAAGTAACTATGCAAATCAGACAGTAAAATATCGGATGATGGTCGTGGATACAAATACAATAATGTATACGTGTTCCACGTTATATTTTTTAGAGGAATCTCAAAAAGTCGAGATAACTCGAACGATACAGTCGGTATGAATAACGGCGGAAGCGTGACTTATAAAAAGTATTTTAATGGAATAGCTGTATTCCAGTCCGTGAGGAGGTTGCAGAGAGCAAATTTCTCTTTTTGCGAGGTTCCGCGTACGATTCTTGAGTTGTGATTATAGCTGACTGTGGTTCACCAGGTGGAAAATAACCACAATTATTAAACCTTGAATTTTCCCTCTGTAAATTCTGTGTAAAAATTTGTTTTCCCAGTAAAACTTTTTTTCCAGTTCAATTATTTACGCAGTCAACATTGTTTTCCTAGCCAAAAGTTTTTTCCCATTAAATATTTTTCGTTTTGTTATCTTTGACAATTTTTAAATTGTTTGTTCAAATGTTTTCATAACTTTTACCTACCTCTTTTTCTACCTGGTTTGAAATTTTCTTCAATTTTAAAATGAAAATGAATTGAACATTTTTTGAACATTTGTTTTCAACTTTAGAAGTGCTGCAGAAAAGTATAGTACGCGAAAGTTGCAGCGCACTTCATCTCTAAGCGGTGGTGAAATTCCCCGAACGCCGTAGCTCAAAAGCCATACTAGGGCATGTTTTTTTTATTTTTTTTTTAACCTTTCTTTCAAATCTCGATCTTGAGAATTTTTTGAGACCACCCGGAGCATTGAACGTCCAGCTTCCATCGCACCGAAAAGCTTCGTCAACATGATTGCGAATGGAGCGGTACCTATATACCCAGCCCAGATATCATAGCTAGGGAACACCTGATTATAATCACGGATGGCTGTATGAAATTGAATTGTTGGTTCCGTGATATTATCGCATCTGAAGAATGGTTGTTATTTTGGATTTTGTTGGTAGGTAACTTACTTTTGTAAACTGAAAAAAGTTATGCTTCATGATTATCAACAAATAATAATTAATTTTAGAATTCTTGAGTCCACTGCATATTTGAAACTGTAATTGCCCAGCCGGCTCCAGTACATACATAATCGATTTAGAGCTTTCCTGGCGGGAGCTCGAGGGTAGGTATTGACCACAGAAAACAGTGATCCACGCAGAAGGAGTATCTATACAGGTAAATAATCAACCGTTGTGTAATAATTCGCAGTGTTTTGCCTACAATATTGATAAGCACAACCAATACAACAGGCGTAATTCGTGATCAACGTGGCCGAGAAAGATCTCGAAGTTTGGCCGAAAAGACTTGAGACTCGACTCATAATCGCTCAGCAAGATTTTCTCTCGACAGTTACCCCCTGCCCGTGTCACACTTCGAGCCTCATAGGCGCCAGGATTGCAAATTAACAAACGTCTACTCCCAGAGTCAAATCCTCAGTTTGATTCCCAGCCGATAGCGGTTTGTGGCGCTGCAGTCGTCCCCAGGTTTGAAAACAGGGCTGACATGCATAAACGCGTTTCCCTTTTAGGCCTTCTTTAATTATAGTGTAAAAGCGCCAGGTTTTCTCTCGAGAAACCGTTCCATGGGAGTTGTAAAAGCGCCAGGCCTTCGTCGAAGCGTTTCAAAGTTGCAAGAGTAAACGCCTATAGTAAATTCAGTAGTTGATGTGCTGAAAGGAGTGCAGGCAGTATCATGCATCAAGCTGAGCGACCTATCGAAGGGCAGGGAACCCCGAAAACAGCGTGAAATCGATGACATTGGCTACAATATAGTGACGCATTACGCGATTGGAGTAGGTCCGGCGGGTAGGCCTCTTTAGACAGGCTAAATCAGCGGTTCCCAACCTTTTTTCTCATTCGCACCCCCCAGCAACTCAGTTTCAGCCGGCGCACCCCCGACTTACGTAAATACCAAATAGATAGGTATAGTAAAGGCGCTGTGTCAGAAGTTGATTTATAACAGACTTGAACAAAACAAACAAAAAAAAAAAAAAAAAGGACCTATACACACATTTTATTTTATAAGTATATATATAAAAGTATAAAATATAGTGTATAAGTATGCACACAGATTTAAAATAAAGTTTGTAGTAAAAACAATGCACATGAGCATCAAGGTAAAAGTAACACAGGTAGGTAGGTAGGTAACAGAGATCGAAAGAGTAGGAGTTACATAATATGTAACTATAATAATATAATGTTTTAATATTGCAAAATTACATTATTGA
This sequence comes from Leptopterna dolabrata, assembly GCA_954871275.1. Classification (NCBI taxonomy): domain Eukaryota; kingdom Metazoa; phylum Arthropoda; class Insecta; order Hemiptera; family Miridae; genus Leptopterna; species Leptopterna dolabrata. The sequence goes on along the minus strand of OX940986.1, from coordinate 33,076,278 downwards.
CAAGAAGACAGGAATGAGACTTAATTAGACTAGCCCGTAAATTTATAAATGAATAAATAAACGAGTAATTTTGGGGCAAATTAATGAGATCCTTGAGGCTGTATCGTGGTACACATTTTTTTGAAATCTGGTTCAATTGTGAACAAGTATACCCTCAAATCTATGCTTCTCTTCCTCCCCTTCTCGGCGCGTCACTACATCCCTCGCACAAAAACGATGTAGGTCCTGTCTTTTCTCAACATCTACTTTCAAGATAAAAAATATTAAAAATGTGTGGGTACACCCCATTCACAATTGAGTAGATCAGTTCACAGTTGGTTGTGGTAGCGGCGGTATTGCAAAAGAACGAAAAATATTAATCAAATTTTTTCCCAAAAATGTCCGCCATTACTCTATTTTTTCCACGCACCCCCAAAGGGGCTCCCGCGCACCCCCGGGGGGTGCGCGCACCCCAGGTTGGGAATCGCTGGGCTAAATCAAAAAATAGGTAAAAAACCACAGTCATGCAGCATGGCTATAAGAGCGAATTTTCGAAGAAATAACCACGTTCCTTAATCTTCAAAGTGCTCCAGTTTGAGAACGGAATGAGATATCGCAATTCTGATTTCACCATCGTGTTCAGCATACAAAAACCTTTAAAATGAGGGGTCACTTGTTAGAAAATAACATTTTGGGGATTTTTGGGTAATTTTTGCGCACTTTAAATGCTCTAATTTGAGAACGGATCAAGATATCTAAAATCCGATTCCACCATCGTGTTCAGCGTGCAAAAACCTTTAAAATGAGGGGTCACTTGTTGGAAAATAACATTTTGGGGATTTTTGGGTAATTTTTGCGCACTTTAAATGCGCCAAAACCCTCCTTAGAGTAGGCCAATTTCGCCCATCTTCGAACTTAGCCTTTCGATTGCCAAGATAGATTTTTTGTGCAAATTTGAGCTGTTTATCTCAATTCTATCGAGAGTTATCGTCTGGAGTGACACATATATATATAAATATATATATACACATATAAAAAAGTGTTAAATTTCAGGAATCATTTTAGAATGGTCTGAAACGGATTTCTATGAAGAAAATTTCCAAAAATTTATATTATTTAAATTTCGAAGCCATTGCAATAGCTTCATTTTCTTTGAAAATTCGCTAAAAACGCTGCAAAGTCCTTGTCACATGGGTTTATTATTCCATTGGACATACCTACCTACAGAGATGTTGGCTGGGATGTTGGGTGGGATGTTGGTTTATTTATTGTTTCTTTCATGTATAAAATAATTGAAATAGCTATCTCTGGTGGATTCCACCAATTTTGGCCCCCAAAACTCGGATGAAGTACGCTCCTTTTGGTTTATTATTCTGTGAATAATACACCTATGTATTCGCTCAGCAAAAAATTTTTATAACACCCCCTCAAAATTTTTTCTTTTCCGTTTCAAGGTGCGTAGATTCCAAAAATGCAATGTCCGTCCGCCGTCCGCCGTACGCCGTATCACGTGTACAGGCTTCATTATCGGTCTAAAAAAGTCGTTCTTTCGCACACATGCTCCATTTGGGCCCTAGTTGTGTCCCGAAACTTTTCAGCCCGATCGGAATATACCCAGGGGTGTTATGAGTGAAAATGTGTGTAAAAATAGGTACTTTTTGTGTTTTAGTAACATGTTAGTAACATGAGCTTTTGAGGTACCGTTTTCCATGTTTTTGGGGATGAGAAGACCGAATATGAAGTCCATTTTGACCAAAGAGTGGAAAATCGAGGTTCTACCAAATGTTCAGCTGCCAAAATTGATTTTTTATGAGTCAAAAACCTGGGAAATCGTCTGAAATCACCATCAATTTGCATAATAACACTGGAAGTTATCAACACGTGGATCATGAAGGTTAAATGATACTACCAATGATCAAACATAAATTGAAAAAAAAAGAAAAAAACGCTGTAAAGTCCTTGTCACATGGGTTTATTATTCTATTAGAGTTCTAGAGATTTTTGTTGGCTGTTAAATGTATTGTTTCTTTCATGTGGAATGATTGAAATAGCTATTTCTGATGATTTCCACCAATTTTGGCCCCCAAAACATGAAATAGGTACGCTTTTTTTTTTTTTAAGATCATCTTTGATCATTAGTAGTGGCATTTAATGGTCTTGATTCACCTGTTTACACTTTTTCCAATGTTATTGTACACATTGATGGTGATTTCAGACAGTTTTCCAGGTTTTTGACTCATAAAAAACCAATTTTGGGGGCTGAACCTTTGGTAAAACCTCAATTTCCTTTGGTCAATTCTTTGGTCAAAATCGACTTCATATTCGGTCTTCTCGTCCTCAAAAACATGGAAAAAGATACCTCAAAAGCTCATGTTACTAACATGTTACTAAAACACAAAAAGTACCTATTTTTGTGCACATTTTCACTCATAACATCCCTGAGTATATTCCGATCGGGCTGCAAAGTTTCGGGACACAATTAGGGCCCAAATGGAGCATGTGTGCGAAAGAACGATTTTTTTAGACCGAAAATGAAGCCTGTACACGTGATACGGCGGACGGCGTACGGCGGACGGACATTGCCTTTTTGGAATCTACGTACCTTGAAACGGAAAAGAAAAAATATTGAGGGGGTGTTATAAAAATTTTTTGCTGAGCGATTACATAGGTGTACCTGTTATTCACAGAATAATAAACCAAAAGTGGTTAGGTCAGCTTGTTGAAATTTTTCGTGATTTTCATGAGTTTTATTATAATATTCGGGCTGAAAAAATATAACTAACTAATCAGTTTTTACCAACGCATGTACCATCTTGTTCCGTATCATAATCAAATTGAGAAATAATAGCAATGGTTGGCAATTTTACACATGAGTAGGTGCTGGCGCTTTTACAACCTGCAGTTTTAAGGGGGCTGAGAAGGGGTGGCGCTTCTACATGGTTTTTCACTATCAGTGGCGCTTCTACATGTCACCGGAAAACAGCAACCCCCAGTGCCGACGCGAGTCACTCATATTTATTGCACAAGAATGACGATTTTAAACATTTATATTGCACGGGAAAAAAACAGTCAAGAACACACAAGATCACAGTCGAGAGAAAAAAAAAAAAAGATCACAGTGCAGAAGCCGGTTGCCGCTGACATGAAGATAATAAGAGATGGTACAGATATCGATACCAGCGGGGCGCCACAAACCGCTAGCGGCTGGGAATCACACCAGGGATTTGACTCTGGGAGTAGACGTTCGTGCAAATTATAGTTCCGAACCGCTGAAACATCAAATGGCCATTACCCGCTTTTCGCTACAGCACCGACGCCCCGTTCCAAGAGACACAGCGAAAAATAGCCTCTCGGGACATCTAATTTGCATGGGAAGTGCCCTGATAATTTCTCTTTTTCCATCAACGACTCCTTTTTTTCGATCAACTCTCTATCTGGGTGATTCATTCATATACGTTCGTGTTCGTGAGGAAAATGTTTAACCCAGGATGCATTTTTGTGAGTAGATAATACTGCTGCAGGCTGGGGGTCATCACAATTCGCGTGATGAAAAATAAAAGTGGTAATTCGAACACGATCCATCGGCCGCGCAAGTTTGGTGGGCAGTATAGTTTCCTCATTTATTATAACATGGACGTGTAGAATCAGTTGGTTAAAAAAAAAAAGATGCGTCCGAATCATTGAATAGCAATAAATATAGTAGCAATAAATTACCTAACATGCGTACGTGCGTAATTGGATCAAACGTTTCAACATTTTTTCAACATTTCACGTTCACGCATGCGCAGACGAAAGTTACAGTACGATTCCAATGAAATTCGTGTGGAACTGTCAAAGAATTATTCCTGATCCATGTTTGAACTCATTTCAACTATAGGCTAGTTATAGGCTTTCAAGTATTACAAGATTGCGCATGCGCAGACGAAAGTTAAGAACGATTTCAATGATTTTGGTAAGGACGATCTGCAATCCAACCCGCGTGTACCCTCAAAATTTCAGCTCTCTACGACGAATTTTTCGCGTATAGTAAACAGCGTTAAAATGAAATGGTCAACATTTCGTGTTCGCGCATGTTCAGACGAAAGTTACAATACAATTCCAATGAATTTCTACTGAACTATTTAAGTATTATTCCTGATCGACCCTCCAAGTTTGAACTCATTTCAACGATATTTAAGGTAGTTGTCGGCGTTTAAAGTAGTTCAGTTTGTGCACGCGCAGACGAAAGTTACAGTAATTTTTCAATGATTTTTGTGGGGGACCATCTTTGACCCAACCCGGACCTACCCACCAAATTTCTGCTCATTTCGGGTAGTTATGGGCGTTACAAGGAATTACCACAGACAGACAGGCAGACACGGAACCAAAAACGCTGCAAAGTCCTTGTCACATGGGTTTATTATTCTATTGGACATACCTACAGAAACGTTGGCTGTTCATTAATTGTTTCTTTCATGCGTAATAATCGAAATAGCTACTTCTGATGGTTTCCACCAATTTTGACCCCCAAAACACAAATTAGGTACGCTCTTTTTTTTCTTTTTTTTTAAAAACTATCTTTGATCATTGGTAGTGCCATTTAATCGTCCTGAACCACGTCTTGACACTTTTTCCAGTGTTATTATACAAACTGATGGTGATTTCAGACGATTTCCCAGGTTTTTCGCTCATAAAAAATCAATTCTGGGAGCTGAACATTTGGTAGAACTCAATTTTCCACTCTTTGGTCAAAATCGACTTCATATTCGGTCTTCTCGTCCCCAAAAACATAGAAAACGATATCTCAGAAGCTCATGTTACCAATATGTTGCTAAAACGTAAAAAGTACCTATTTTTACACACATTTTCACTCATAACACCCCTGGGTATATTCCGATCGGGCTGAAAAGTTTCGGGACACAACTAGGGCCCAAATGGAGCATGTGTGCGAAAGAACGATTTTTTTAGACCGAAAATGAAGCCTGTACACGTGATACGGCGGACGGCGGACGGCGTACGGCGGACGGACATTGCATTTTTGGAATCTATGCACCTTGAAACGTAAAAGAAAAAAGTTTGAGGGGGTGTTATAAAAATTTTTTGCTGAGCGAATACATAGGTGTATTATTCACAGAATAATAAACCAAAATGTTCCTTCATGTCTGAAACGAAATTTTCATTTTGGAGGACATACATTTTATTTTACTCAATCACGAATCCAAGGCTTCCCTGCCTTCGGTAGTGAGGAAGCAAAAGCGACACCGTTTTGCGTTATGAATGAGCGCAACCGCTGTGTGCGAGATTTTGCTTCCTCACTACCGAAGGCAGAGAAGCCTTCGATTCGCGATTGAGTAAAAATAAATTCATGTCCCCCAAAATGAAAATTTCCACTGCCATTTTGCGTTTCAGACATCGAGGAACATTTTGGTTCCTGTTTGTCTGTCTGTCTGTGGAACTTCCTTGTAACGCCCATAACTACCCGAAATAATGGTCAAAATAGGCTGACAACTATCGTGGGTGTGAAGTTGCTAAGGAGTTACAAAAAATCAAAGATCGAGCAAAAAATCCCCATCCTGGAAATTCGGACAAAAAAAGTTCATCTAATAACACTCAAAAAAACCAAACTAGCATCGTACACAAAGTTCATGCTAATAGTAATACTATGTCGTACGCCAGTGTTGCGAGTGGCAATAATACGAATTCATCTGTCGACAAAATGCTTACCTTGATGTTCGAAATGCTAAATGAACAAAAGCATACCAACAGACTCTTAATTGAAAGAGTAGCCACACTCGAAAAGAGTATTAAACCTAAACCGTCCTTGAAAAAACCATGAAGATACAAAATACATTTAGAATAGCAGCATGGAATGCGAATGGACTTGAGCGGCATGTCTCAGAACTAGATATTTTCCTGAACCAAGAAAAAATAGATATATGTCTTTTATCGGAAACACACTTCACACAGTCATCTCACATTAAAGTCAAAGGATATGAGTGCTATCGTGCTGACCACCCATCTAGAAGACCACGAGGAGGGTCAGCTGTCCTTATCAAGAATGCCATTAGTCACTATGTGCAGCAAAGTATTCAAGAAGAATGTATGCAAGTCTCCACTATAACAGTTTTAGTAAATAGCAAAAAATGCAATATAGCAGCTATCTATTGCCCACCGCGCTACAGTCTTAAAGAAGAGGACTTCGCATCTCTATTTAAAAGCTTGGGATCAAACTTTGTCATTGGTGGTGACTTCAATGCAAAAAATACGTACTGGGGCTCCCGTTTAACAACAACCAAGGGCCGAGAGCTATTCACTGCCGCGAAAAAAACACGTAGTGATTTCTACTCCACTGGAAAACCTACCTACTGGCCCTCAGATACAGCAAAAATTCCAGATCTGATTGATTTCTTTGTAATAAAAGGAATATCAAGCAACTTCATTCACGTCGAAGACTGTGGAAGTCTCATGTCAGATCACTCGGCAATAGTTCTCACAATTAGTGACACGATAATAATTAAAGAAAATCCCCCCAGACTAGTTACACAACGTACCAACTGGGATATATTTAGGGAGCACATATCTGCTAATATTAATTTGTCTGTGCCCCTCAAATCTACAGAGCAATTAGAAGATGAAGCTGAGAACTTCTTTAAATGTATTCAACGAGCAGCTTGGGTTAGTACTCCACCAGAGACTACATATGCAGCTAATAATGTATCTTATCCCCGTGAAATCCGTGAAGTGATTAGGGAAAAGAGGAAAGCTAGACGAATATGGCAACATACCAGAGCCCCATGCGATAAAACAAAATTGAATAGATTGAAGAACCACCTGGATAATTTATCAGCAGAAATGAAGCAAGAAACGCACTTAAGACTAATTCATAGTTTAAATCCGGAAAAAGATACGGAATATTCCCTTTGGAAAATTACCAAATCACTCAAGCAGCCGAAGGAACATGTACCTCCCATTAAAAAAGATGATGGGGAATGGGCAAAAAGTCCTACTGAAAAGGCAGAGATTTTTGCTGAACACCTCGAGAACACATTTGTGCCACTCCCCAGGAACAGTGATGAAGGAGGCTTACCCATGGTATCCTCCTCCACGGATACACACTTCATACAACCAGTAACGCTCAGTGAACTGAAAAATCAAATTCGCAATCTCAAAACGAACAAAGCTCCTGGATATGATCTCATTACAGGAAAGGCAATTAAGCAACTACCAGAGGAAGGCATGCGAATGCTATTGTATCTGATAAACGCGGCATTGAGACTGAAATATGTACCCCGCTGCTGGAAAGTGGCAGAGGTTATCATGATACTGAAACCTGGGAAAGAATCCAAGAATAAAGAGTCCTACCGACCTATATCATTACTACCAGTAATATCTAAGCTCTTTGAGAGATTACTGATACAAAGATTGAAACCAATCGTTCAAGAAAAAGAGCTAATCCCCGACCACCAGTTTGGATTCAGGGAAAAACACTCTACCATAGAACAAGTGCATCGTGTAACTGATGTAATAGAGAATTGTCTAGAAAAGAAACAAGTTTGTGCAAGTGTCTTCCTGGATGTTTCCCAAGCTTTTGACAAAGTCTGGCATCAAGGGTTAGAGTACAAACTTGAGAGAGACTTACCGAAGCCATTTTTTCAAATTTTGAAATCATATCTTTCCGAAAGACATTTCAGAGTGAAACACGAAGGAGAATACTCCAGTCTCAAAAAAATAAGGGCAGGTGTCCCTCAAGGAAGCGTGCTTGGGCCCTTACTATACCTTCTGTATACACGTGATGTACCTAGCAATGAACACACGACAATCGCAACTTTTGCTGATGATACTGCCATACTTGCGGTTGGTGACTCAGTAGAGGAAGCAACTAGGAAATTACAGCATTCTGTTGATGATGTAAGCGCCTGGACCAAAAAATGGCGACTTAAGCTTAATGAACTGAAATCTACTCATACTAACTTTACGAACAAGAACATAACAACGATACCAGTCATAATGAATGGCCAACAGATCCCCTACGCTAATACAGCAAAGTACTTAGGGATGACTCTTGATGCCAAATTAAGATGGAAGGAACATGTGATTAAAAAAAAAGATCAGTTAAATATGAAGTTCAAAAAAATGTACTGGTTGCTAGGCAGATATTCTGAACTATCTGTACACAACAAATTGCTAATCTACAAGCAAATCCTAAAACCTGTGTGGACTTATGGTATCCAGCTCTGGGGCTGTACTAAAAAGACAAACAGCAAGATTATACAAACTTTTCAGAACAAGGTACTGAGGAGTATTGTCAACGCCCCTTGGTACATCAGAAATGATGACCTCCATCGAGACCTCAAGATGGATTCCGTCAGCGAAGTGGCAAAGCAACATGCGATTAAATACGAACAGCGGCTTCATGAACACATGAATCCAGAAGTTCTTCGACTCCTAGACAACAGCAACGCCACCCGGCGGCTTGATAGAACAAAACCTTTCGACCTTGTGATGTGACAATGTGACAAGTGTAGTGATTGAGTGTTCTCTTGAGTTACAGCCACTGGGCTAAAAACTCTACAAACAGTTGAATAATATTATAGCAAACTAACTTGATGGGCTAAGCTCAGTTGTTATGTTACTGATATAGCAAATATATCGATTATTAAAAAAAAAAAAAAAAAAAAATAGGCTGAAATTTGGAGAGTAGGTGCGATTTGGGACACAGATAGTCCCATACCAAAATCATTGAAAAATCACTATAACTTTCGTCAGCACATGCGCAAACCTTAAATACTTGAAACGCTCATAACTACCCTGAATATCGTTGAAATGAGTCCAAACTTGGAGGGTCGGTCAGGAATAATACTTTAATAGTTCCAAATTAATTTCATTGGAATCGTAATGTAACTTTGATGTACGCATGCGCGAACATGAAATGTTGACCATTTCCTTGTAACGCTTCTAACTACGCGATAAATAGTCGTAGAGAGCTGAAATTCTGAGGGTACACGCGGGTTGGATCGCAGATGGTCCCGTTTCAAAAACATGAAAATCGTTTAGTCTGCGCAAGCGCAAACGTGGAATACTTGGAGTGCCCATAACTACCTTAACTCACCCTAACTTTAAGGGTCGATCAGGAATAACACTTCGATAATTTATTGCATATGACTTTCATTCGTCTGCGCATGCGTGAACATGAAATGTTGACAGTTTCCTTGTAACGCTTCTAACTACGCGATAAATAGTCGTAGAGAGCTGAAATTCTGAGGGTATACGCGGGTTGGATCGCAGATGGTCCCGTTTCAAAAACATGAAAATCGTTTAGTCTGCGCAAGCGCAAACGTGAAATACTTGGAGTGCCCATAACTACCTTAACTCACCCTAACTTTAAGGGTCGATCAGGAATAACACTTCGATAATTTATTGCATATGACTTTCATTCGTCTGCGCATGCGTGAACATGAAATGTTGACAGTTTCCTTGTAACGATTCTAAATACGCGAAAAATAGTCGTAGAGAGCTGAAATTTTGAGGGTACACGCGGGTTGGATCACAGATGGTCCGTATCAAAACGAACCTACCCAACTATTCTATACATTCATGTGATTCAAGTGAGGAAGCTATACTGCCTACTCGAATTGGCAGACGTTTTTATTCAAACCTCTTCAAAATAGGAATTTTGAAGTATTGACTGCTGTTCAAAACACTTTGCAATCCCCACTCAACTGCCGACCGCGGATGTTAAACGTCGGGGGGATTGCATTTAGATGTATATTTATGTACTCTTAGGTACACCAAACGCGCGTGCAGGGTGACACGTGTTCGTTTGAGAACGTCAAACTTTCCTCTTGCGTTTCCGCCGATCGAGCTCATTCCAGGTCGCTGGCCACCTGATGAAGGGCCCTTTCCCAACCAACTCAGTCATCTGTGTGGTGTTAAGGGTGTGTGTGATGTGGTGAAGGTGGCGGGGGTTGTTACAGAGAAGCTTCCAGATCAACTCGACACCGCACAGGTCCGCACCTGGTCCGGAGCAGACCACATTAGACCAAACTTATTGCATCGCGCTCTGTGTGACCTGTGGTTTGAACCATCAAGAGTTTGATAATAGCTTTGTTCCAGCCCCCGCGAGTTTTGTTAATGCGTTCTGCGCACAACCCACTGCGCACATAAACTGTGTTCTAACCACACCGAGTGTTGGCACTGTTCACTCTTATTGGTTTTATCGATAAAGTGTTCCATCCGCGTCAGGTCCGAGGACTGAGTTCTCATATTTCGTAATTTTCAGCACCCAATCGGGGACGTTTTGCTTCCACACTACCGAAGTAAGGGAAGCCTTGGATTCGTGACTGAGTAAAAAAAAAAAAAAAAAAATGTCTGCCAATTCGAGTAGGCGTATAGCTTCCTCACTTGAATCACATGAACTTATAGAACAGTTGGGTAGTTTAATTTTGATGCGGGACCATCTGTGATCCATCACGTGTGTACTCTCAACATTTCAGCTCTCTACGACTATTTTTCGCGTAGTTAGAAGCGTTACAAGGGAATGGTCAACATTTCATGTTCGCGCATGCGCAGACGAAAGTTACAGTAGGATTCCAATGAAATTCATCCGGAACTATCAAGGTATTATTCCTGATCGCCCCTCTAAGTTTGGTCTCATTTCAACGATATTTAGGGTAGTTATGAGCCTTTCAAGTTTTTATGTTTGCGCATGCGCAGCCAAAAGTTTTCGTACTTTTTCAATGATTTTGGTATGTGACCGTTTGTGACCCAAACCGTCACCTCCAAATTCCAGCCCATTTCAACCATTATTTCGGGTAGTTATGGGCTTTACAAGGAATTACCACAGACTTACAGACACGGAACCAAAAATGTTCCTCGATGTCTGAAACGCAAAATGGAAGTGGAAATTTTCATTTTGGAAGACATCAATTTTTTGTACTCAATCACGAATCCAAGGCTTCCCTACCTTCGGTAGTGAGGAAGCAAAATTACGTCCTCCAAAATTTAATTTTTATTTATCAAGAATAATCCTTACGAATTTCATTGAAATCGTAATGTAACATTCGTCTGCGCATGTGCGAACATGATATGTGGACCGTTTCCCTGTAACGCCTGTAACTACGCGAAAAATAGTCGTAAAGAGCTGAAAATTTGAGGGTACACGCGGGTTGAATCGCAGATGGTCCCGCATCAAAATTAACCTACCCAACTACTTTATACGTTCATGTTATTAAAGTGAGGAAGCTGTACTGCCTACTCGAATTGGCAGACTTTTTTTCTCTACAGAACTGAAGATAACCCCGTTGGAACCTCCCCAAAATGTCATTTCCCTCCAACCTTCATGTTAAACGGTTCTTAAAAGTCTCTGTGGTACGTAATCAGCTATTTTTCGGCCTTAATCATCGCAAATGTTTGGCGCGTTTCCAAGGTGTTCCAACCTATGAGTTCTCGAACTGAAACAGTTCTAACACTCATCCCCATCCTTCAGAAAAACTTGGGTTCTAGTTCTGAAACTTTTTAAAAAACAGTTCTGGCAGCTGGAACGTACCTAACAGGTACATCAAATCGAATCATAATTATACGTAGATATTCAACCCATTCGGCATTTATTGCGCCATAATGTTATCTCCCACTCCAATCAAAACTACCCAGTGTGTTTCTCACATTTCCAACGATCTCATATTGAAGTTGGACCTTACTACACATTATGTATACGTACAGGTAGGTAATAAATTATGTTCTTCGCACTTAATCGAGAGTACCCGTGGTTCTGGGGTTGCTTATTTTTTTCCAAATTAGCTTTTTCTGTTGTTCACTGATGAGAAAAATCGAATCGGTTTGCCGGAATAGCATATACGTCTAGTTTCCAAGATTACGTAGAGTGCGAAATTACTTCATTACCGCAAGGTACTCTTCCTTCATGCGAAAACAAAGCGGAACAGACACCGCGATTTCTAAGGGCGGTAGTGTCGATGTCACAGCTCACCTCAACGTTGTGGAATATAATACTGTGTATAAAACAAGTTGTATCCATAGAATGGCAGCAATGACGTCATTAAAACTTCCACATCTACGAACAAAACCACTCGCGAAGAAATCGTGGAAACCCATTTCAAAGAAAAACGGAGTTATTGAAAAAATAGTCTATTTCCACTAATACACGAAAAACCTTAGTTATTGTTTGTTACTGACGATGGTTTGATCACCGAAACCTGTATAACACTGTTTTTCGCGTTTTTTCGTGTATTATATAGTGGAAATAGACTAGTTTTTCAATACTCCGTTTAACTTTTTCCACATCTAATTAAAAATGGACTTACTCATAACTTGTTCAAATGAGAAATGTAAACCATCTCATCTCAGTGTCTAAGCACGTGAAAAAAAATAAAAAATAAATAAATAAAATAAATAGGTAGTTTAGGTACCTACCTAATAAATAGTAAGTAAATAGTAAATAAATAAATAAACAAAGTAGTAGTAACTACTTTATTAAAGTAGTTACTGACTCACTATTACAATAAAAAATACCCACTTTTACTATTTATTTATTAATTTTAATTTTTTTTTAAATTTATTTTATTTTTTCAAGTGCTTAGACACTGGAGGAAAAAATATGCTGGTTTCAGACCCATGGGTAGGTACCCTTTATTAGGCAGTTTTCCCCTGTCCCACCTCCCGCAGCTTCCCATTACATCGCCCGTAACCCTCTCTCAGTAGGTACAGTTTTGTCGAATTTCAGGTTGGACTACCTGGATAGTTGAGTTGAAATTGGCTATATTCAATTTCTCAGACGTCAGCCCATCAATGTTTATTCATTCAACGAAGGACCTTAGCAAATGGTTAGCGCTACACAAGCAGGTGGCTGGTTACTATTTTCACTCTGTTTTGAGAACTATGAGCCTCTCGGAGTTGCAATAACAACCACAAAAGAACTGAAGATTATGAAAACTTGGTACATTTACAAGAGGCCGAAATCGAAGTTGATGCAAAATGAAGGTGTGCACTTGAAAAGTCAAATCATTCAAATAGAATGCTGCAAATTATTACACAAAGGTTTATTATTTGCCTGTGCAGATGCCCCTTCTGCGTAGATCTTTGTTTTCTGTGGTCAACACCTACCCTCGAGCTCCCGCCAGGAAAGCCCTAAATCAAGTACTGGAGCCGGCCTCGGGTTGAAGTTTCCTACAAATGCGCGGGATTCAATAATTCAATCATTGATATTATTTTGTGGTAGTTATTCATGAAGCATAAGGCAAATAATAAACCGTTGTGTAATAACCTATATAAGCGTCTCTTCTACGTAGATAGTATAATGAAATGTTGTGCAATAATTTATCTTTGAGTAATAATTTACCGTTGTGTAATAATTGGCCCATCAATAATACTTCAACGGTTGTTCAAGTTGCAAAATTACCTACCAACGAACTCCAGCCCCTTCTACGTAGATTTTATAATGAACCGCTGTGTAATAATTTACCCATCAATAATACTTCAAGGTTGGTTCAAGTTTTACTACCCATCAACAAACTCCAAAAGAGCCATCATTTTTCAAATGAAATAATATCACAGAACTTGACTTCATACTCCGAGAATATAATCAGATGATCCCTAGCAATGATTATCTCGGGTCAGTTCCCGATTGTTACCGCGTCCCTAGCGATGATATTTTGGCTGAATGTATACAATTTCATTCACCGTCCTGTTGAAAAAGCCTGTCGGAGCAAACGTCTGGGCCTTACTGTAAACGAACGGCTGGACGTGGAATGCTCTGGGTGGTCTTAAAAAACTCGTAAGTTCGAGAACTATTTAAAACCGTAAAAAAATTCGAGAGAACGGCGCCCGGGGAGATTTCAACCCCTACGTTTCACCCCTTAGGGATGACCGACATTAACGCCGAGCTTCGAGGACCAACTAGACCCCAACTGGGGCCTATAAACCGAATTTCGTCAATTTTGGTTCATGGTAACTAAGAAAAGTGCAAAGTACGGCGTACGGCGGACTGAGACATATTTTTATTGCGTTATCGTATAACCTGCCAAGGGGGACTCCATTTCGCCTGAAATTCTGACATGCGGCCGCTCAGTTGTCCGCAGGCAGATGTTAGTGGCGATTTCGCAATATTTGGATGCGAAGTCGCTGTGAATGGTTTTAGCACGATAGAAATTTGCGTCCTGCACGTGCAAATTAGAGAGAAGGTTTGGCAGAGGTTCGAATCGTAGCAGGAACTGAATTGATTCGGCAACCGGGCTGGAAAGCTGACTTCGGAGGATATGGGCGATGACAGAGGTGGATGACGGTGGTTTGCGGGCAACAGTTGTTTTGATCGGAGGATGCGGTCCAAGGGATTCGTCTATGACCTACCTTATCGAAGGGCTCTATTGAAATTTTCCCTGACTTGTAACAGTGTTGGCTGTTCTCGATACATTTTTTCTTCCGGTGGAGACAGGATCGGTTTGGGGAAGCCTAATCGATATCCCTTCTGAACCGGTGATAATCTCACTGGTCTAGGAGGGGGACTCTCGACGGTCCACCCCCACTGTTACACTCTGTCACATGGTAGCCGAGCGTGGTTCGGTAGTATGCGCTGAGCAATTCACTGTAACAGTGTGGGCTGTTCTCGATACATTTTTTCTTCCGGTGGAGACAGGATCGGTTTGGAGAAGCCTAATCGATATCCCTTCTTAACCGGTGATAATCTCACTGGTCTAGGAGGGGGACTCTCGACGGTCCACCCCCACTGTTACACTCTGTCACATGGTAGCCGAGCGTGGTTCGGTAGTATGCGCTGAGCAATTCACTGTAACAGTGTGGGCTGTTCTCGATACATTTTTTCTTCCGGTGGAGACAGGATCGGTTTGGAGAAGCCTAATCGATATCCCTTCTTAACCGGTGATAATCTCACTGGTCTAGGAGGGGGACTCTCGACGGTCCACCCCCACTGTTACACCCTCCGTCACATGGTAGCAGAGCGTGGTTCGGTAGTATGCGCTGAGCACTTCACCATACTCCATCCACTTTTTGTGGGCTTACCAGAAGGATAAGCCCGAAGGTTTCCCAGAAGGATTCCTTTGCTAATAACCTGTCCCTTTGATAATTGGTACATACATCTATTGGCTTCCCCACCCCCTTTCCACCCTTTAGAGTGTCAGTATAATTAAAATATACTGAGGTCATTAGAAGGCGATTGATGCCGTGTCCCAATTGACAGTCCCAATAGTTGTTCCATCCCAAAGTTGGAGGTTGATCACCAAGAGGTTGCCCAGATGAGCACAATTCACTGGACAACAACCTCTGACAACATTATCCGCCAATACTCGTATGTAGAAGCTTTGCTCTCCACCATTAAAATATTATTGAGGTAGCACCATTACGATGGAGGTTAGTCACCTTGTAGTTGTTCAAATGTCTTTTCCTGAACCAGAACTTCATACTACTTTTCATTCCCCCTTTTCCCTCTCATACTTCTGCTAACCAGAAGTATGTCATGTGGGGAGGAGTGTAACAGTGTGGGCTGTTCTCGATACATTTTTTCGTCCGGTGGAGACGTGATCGCTTGGGGAAGCCTAATCGATATCCCTTCTGAACCGGTGATAATCTCACTGGTCTGGGAGGGGGACTCTCAAGGGTCCACCCCTACTGTTACACTCTGTCACAGACTTCATCCATTACCCTTGGCATATTAGCAAATTTTTCATCTAAACTGGATGATTCTTTTAGAAGTGATTTGCAAACAGACGGACATGAGAATTGTAAATAATGGTGCCCGTACGCAAGATATTGTTCAATGCACAAACGGTTAGAATTCAGTTTTTCTCAAGTTATAAATATTATAATCAACACGTGGCAAAAATATTGAACCCGATTTGCAAATGACGGATAAGTTCCTACTCGACGAACCAGTGCTTGCTTGTAGGTACCCTAATTTGAGTCATTGGACAATATTGTGTAATACGTGCAGCTGGAGACGCGTCGGCTGATTTCACTTTGAAATTATCCAAATTTCAGGACGGAACCCCATTGTTTATCCGTCTAAATTCGTAGATAACAACCGAAATCCTTGGGAAAAAAGAAAGTGGCATTTTTTGCTGTTTTCTCTCTCAAGCTGTTATCTCGCGACATTTTCCTTCTCGTCTTTCCACCATAACTCACTCAAACCTCTAGTGCCGAGAAAGGCGGCAATCCAACACCCTACCTCCCCTCTCTGAAACCCCTCCCCTGAAACACCCCTAACCGCCACACCAACACGCTCGTGACAGAACTGCTTGGGTCGGTCGGAAAGTGTGAATTCCCTTACGGCAGCTTTTTTATTTCTATTTTTCTTCGACAAAGTCGAGAAGACAGCAAGAAAAAATATATAAGACTAGCGAAATACGGGAGGAAGGAAATATCAACTAAAAATAGTTTCGTCGGTCTCACGAGTTCTTTTTTGATCCCACTGTGAAGAAACGCCGCAAATCATTACACAACGGTTTATTATTTGCCTGTACAGATGCCCCTTCTGCGTAGATCTTTGTTTTCTGTGGTCAGTACCTACCCTCGAGCTCCCCCCAGGGAATCCCTAAATCGAGTACCTACTGGAGCCGGCCCGGGAATTATAGTTCCATAAAAATGCGCGTGATTCGATATTCGATCATTGATTATTTGTTGCTATCCATGAAGCATAAGGCAAATAATAAACCGTTGGGTAATAAACCGTTGTGTAATAATTTACTAGATAGATCTGCGTAGATCAGTGTTTTCTGTGGTCAGCACCGACCCTCGAGCTACCCCCCCCCCCCCCCCCCCCCACGTCCACCAGTAAAGCCCTAAATCGAGTATTGGGGCCAGCCTGGGAATTACATTTCATACAAATGCGCGGGATTCAATAATTCAATAATTAATTATTTGTTGTTATTCATGAAGCATAACGTTTGTTCAAATTCCACAAGTACCTATCAACCAAATCCAAAAGATCGATCAATTTTTCAAATGGAATAATATTTCAGAACAACCAGCTCGACTTCATACAGCCATCCTTGTTATAATCAGGTGTTCCCTAGCAATGATAATAATCTGGGCCGGATTTATATCGTTTCATTCACGATCATGTTGATGAAGCTTTTCAGTGCAAACAAACGGCTGGACGTACAATGCTCCGGGTGGTATAATTATGAGCGCATTTAATTTTTCTCCCTCGGCTTTCGTAGGTGCGCTTATTTCCTCGGAATTTTCATTTTTTGGTTTAATATTTTCAATAATAAACCTTTGGAATCGACCATGGAGACAATTTTGTAACCCCCCTCAAAATTTCGTGGTTTACGTTTCAAGGGACTTGGAATACAAATATCGGAAAAAAAATTCCGTCCGTCCGCCGTACACTGTCCGTGGCTTTTTCCTTACTTCCCATGAACCAAAATTCACGAAATTTGGTATGTGGGTCCCGTTGGGCTCTAGCTGGTCCTCGAAGCTCGGTGTTACTGTCACTCAACTCTAAGGGGTGAAATCGAAAAATTGTATTTTGAGGTGTGGGTTTCCTCGCATTTTTAAATAGTTCGATTTTTTCTGAATTTTTGAGACCATTCGCAGCAATCAACGATGTTACCATAAAATTTAATTTGCCCTAAACGGTAGCGTGCATGCAGCCGTTAACTTGCATTGAGAGCGCACATCACCAATCTCGTGACATGTGCCACAAGCTCAGTTGGCTAGGGATCGAAATAGGATGCTGAAGGTCGCAGGTTCGAATCCCAGCCGGGACCAAAAAAATATTCTTCACTACACATCTACAATTTACCTTCAGAACTACGTCTGAATTTTGCCATTTCACATACTGGTTTTCACGAAATTGTAATTCTCGGGTCGGCTCGGTACTGGATTTAGGGCTTTCCTGCGTGGAGCTCGAGGGTAGGTACTGACCACAGAAAACAGTGATCTACGCAGAAGGGGCATCTGTACAGGTAAATAATAAACCGTTTTGTAATAATTTGCAGCGATTTTTGGATCGCACTGTGTTGTGGTATAATTATATATGATGTTACCTCCCGAATTTCGTTACACTTATCACTCCAAAACCGAGTAGAATGCAAATTAAACAGATATGAAATTCGGATGAGCATAGCCACATGGGCATCGGCTCTTCCCCACATATTATCTTCTTACCCACGAAGAGTTGGCACCTGTAATACGAATCAGGATTCGAAGAGAATCCTACATCGAGACTGAAACCAAAACGAGGAGTTTTTTTGATTTCCTTTTATTTTTGCGAATAGAACGATTTTTCGATTTGATCGCCATCCACTGCTCCCACTTTACGCACGACTGTACCCAGACTGAGTAGGATTGCATAAAACCCCAGGAAAACCGGATAAAAGTTGTGACCACAAACTAATTTAGTCGTGTATGTTGTATGATTATACTTTTACGCACACAGACTGCTGCAAATTTTTATTGTTAGATTTAATTGTTCTCCTTCTCCGTCCGTTTGTTAGATCTCCCTTGCTGTTGCTACCCTACAGAGGGAAACGGGTATTTAATTTCGTCTACATGTAGCGCGAGCTTGTCACGTCTGATTCATCGCGAGAGGCGAGCAATCTGAAAAGCGTGCCCCAGAATAAGCTCGGATCCTGTGGAAAATTACGTGCTGGGTTTTCAAAATCGACTCCCCCAAACCACGGCGACCCTCTCCTACCGCCATCAATAGGGGAAATGCGCATTTGCTGGTGAAGTCCATGAACGTGTTTTGAGGGAATTATTCAAGCGGAGCCCGTGGCCCACCGATTCGAAAGGACCGAATACCCGGACTCATAGAGGGAGATATTCATGGAAACTCAACTATAGGAGGTAAAGGCGTTATCTTACTGATCGTCAGAACTACTTCAAATGCACCTCGGAGCAAACTATTCCCATTCAACAGAACTTTGAAGATATCTGAATGTGCTCAGCTGAATACAGGACGCGGAGATAACGTTATGTTCAAAGAGATAACCTGAAACTACGGCAATTAAGCGATTACTATTTATAGCAGTTGGAGTTCGGTAGGTAGGTAGGTCACTGTCAAACACCACTAATAAGTACACACCAAGCGGAGCGTTGGCAGGATTTTAACGGTCCAGACAGGTGTGGAGGTTTAACGTATTTATATTCCTACCTTTACAATAAATATGCTTATAATATGCCTTTCTTCACAGTAGGTGTGTTACATACCATGATCCTCTGATATGTGGTTTATTATTTTCAATAATAAACCTTTGGAATCGATCACGAAAAAACATTTTTCAACCCTCTCTAAAAATTTGATTGTTTACGTTTCAAGGGACGTAGAATACAAGTATCAAATAAAAAATTCCGTCCGTCCTCCGTCCGCGGCTTTTTCCTTAGTTCCCATGAACCAAAATTCACGAAATTTGTTATATGGGTCCCTTTTGGGCTCTAGTTGGTCCTCGAAGCTCGGCGTTACTGTCACTCAACTCTAAGGGACGAAAAAGGGGTTGAAATAACCAGAGTTTCTCTATCTCGGAAAACTGTATTTTGAGGTTCGAGATTTTTCGAATTTTTAAATGGTTTGATTTTCTTCGGAATTTTTAAGACCGTCCGGAGCATTCTACGATATTACCATAAAATTTGCTATACAACTTGCATTAAAGAGCAGGGTGTATGCAGTCATGAAGATGTGTTCACAGCGCACATCACTTACTCCCTGGTAGCTGGTCGGTATAGCTCAGTGGTCTAACTGATGAACTGGTTGGCTAAAGTTCTCGAGATCGAAACCCTACTGGGACTGGATTTTTTTTACTCACCATCAACAATAATTTCCCTTCAGAACTTCATTATTTGTGTTTGTTTTTGCCGTTTTATAAACTGTTCGTCATCGACAGACATTTTACCAACATTTAACGCATGATTTAGGTAGGTACCTAGTAACGAGTACGGGGTTAGGTACTAACCTACGGAGGGTCCGCGATCTACATAATATATTATATAGAATAATGCATATAATTATTATGTAGAAGGGTTATCTATGCAGAGAGCTGTGATCTGTAACGGAAGGACAAAATAATAAACCGTTGTGCAGGGATTCGCAGCGTCCCCCCCCCTCCACCCGTAAATATTTCATTTCTGGAAATTAACATTACAATACATTTTTGAACGTATAAATGTCAGTCAGCGAACAGGGAGACCACCGAAAACTTGATTTTAGCCTCAAAATCTCACCCTGTCGGCCAATTCGAAGTACAACCTACGTACAACTAGTTAGTGTTCTGAACAATGTATAATATTCATTTTGGGTTTTCCTTTCACTCCTCACACACTCCCTTGTTAGTATATATCGCCTGCCTAATTATCGACAAAAAACTCCAGGTAAGTTGAGCTGAAGGCTCTATTCCCTGTTTTGATAGGATCAAGAGCCAGCAACTAATTGTTCTTAGAAATCTATCATAAGAGTCTTGGTATTGGGAGTGCCACTGCATTAATCAGCGTAAGAGAAAATTGCAAAGACAATCCCTGGTGAGAACTGCAATTCAAAAAATTCTCAATAACGATTATTTTATCACTCTGATTTCAGACGTACAGCGTTTTGTGCGTCGTGTCTCTCTACCAAGAGTACAAAGCGGGCAGAGGGACGGCAGACTTCGAGTACGTCAACAGACGGGTACGTAAATACTGTATAAAATACGCATAATATTAATAGATTAATTATTAATCATTAAATTAATTTAATCATTGAATTAATTTAATTGTTAAATTAACCTAATTTTTAAACACATAATATTAAAAAAATTAATGATCAAAAATTTAATGATTAAAAATGATATTCATAAAAATAAATTAAAGTTCGAATATTTTTGTCGTTTGTTTTGAATCGCCATGGTTATACGATGCATTGGACGGCAAAAGGATTGGTAAACGATTGGTAGGCGCACGAAAGTAAATTTCCTGGCACATGAATGTTTTTCTCGCTGTTTTCTCGTGTCATATTCAGTGCAAGGCCAATATTATTTTAAAGTTGATCTTGATTGAAGGGAATGGAAACATGAGTATGAATCGTTAAACTTTCTTGTAGCGGGTTTTGTTGGTTAATTATTTTCAATAGGTATTGAAACCTTTGGAATACACCAAGAAACTGACATTAACCCCCTCGAAATTCGATGGTTACAAGGGCACCCATACTGATCCCTACTAATCTGTTATATTAAGCTCTCTACTTATCCTCTGAATCACTTGATTACCCTCAATCCTTCCGCGCAAGGGAATTCTCATCAAAGAGCTTCCGTGCCGAGCTTGGCGTATACAGGAAGCTAAGCGAAGCGGAATCAATGAAGAAGTGGGTAGTTAAGTCTGAAAATCCACATTGACGAAATTCATAATCCACCTTAAAGACTTCCATTTGAATCTCATAGAGCAGGTATCAGAAACTTGTCGTGGTTTCATTATAATATCTCCCCAATGATCTAAGTTAATTGGATCACCTCCCGAAATCTTGGAACTTGAGTGAATTTTAGTTGGATTAATTAGAATCAAGAAATTCGCTACTTCAATTCGATTTTAGCGAATTTTCGAAGAAAAGGAAGCTATTGTTCTCGGTCCAAAATTTTTAAAACTCGAATTTCCGAAAGATTTTTATACCAAAATCCGTTTCAGACTATCCTGAATTCCCTGCCGAAAGACACCAAAAATTATATGTATATATATATATATATTTATATATATATTTATATATTTATATATGTATGTGTCATTCCAGACGATAACTCTCGAAAGAATTGAGATAAAAAGTTCAAATTTGCACGAAAAATCCGTCTTGGCAATCGACAGGCTAAGTTCGATGATGGGCAGAATCGGGTCACCCTAAGGGGGAGTTTTGGGGAGTTTTAGGGGGGGGGAAGTTACCCATAAATTCCCAAAATGAAAAAGTCTGACAAGTGACACCTCATTTTAAAGGTTTTTGTACGCTAAACACGTTGGTGAAATCAGAATTGCGATATCTCATTCCATTCTCAAACTGGAGCACTTTGAAGATGAAGGAACGTGGTTATTTCTTGAGATGTTCTTCCTGGTTCGTCTGCTCTAATCTGATAACGGAATGGGATATCGCAATTCTGACTTCACCATCGTGTTCAGCGTTGGAAAATCTACAAACCGAGGTGTTACTCGGCAAAAAATGGAACAAAAAATTTGTTAAGTATCCAATACCTACTCTTCTGGTATTCAAAACATTTTTGATTTCCCCCTCCCCCTCCTTCCACCCCAAATTTTACTTTGCGTAAAACTACTCCTGTTTTAATTTTGTATCAAGTTGGGAAAACATTGGCCGAAAATTAATTTTCAGAAAATTTTAGGCGGAGGAGGAAGATGCCGAAAACTTCGAAAATTCGCTCTTATAGCCATGCTGCATGACTGTGGTTTTTGAATTACACCGTGTTTATAGTAGGTAACGTAAATATGAAAATGGGATATATATATATTATGTAACTTTTCCATATTGATGAATTATGTAGTGCCTCTCACAGACGGAAGAGGGTGAAAATGAGGTTTGAAATTGATGCCAAATGACATCACCTCACCCCTTCGCTCGATGCCTCTCTCGCTGTCGCTTGGTAGAGCAATGACAGCGTTGGCAGATGATTTCACGCAAATTTCATACCCACTTTGTGGCTGAACTAGCGGGAACTTTGAGTTGAAAATTGGCAGTATTTCTAGGGCGCTGTACAATTTCCAACTTAGTTCCGGGCCGTTCGTGCATTACAATAAGCCCGAAGTCTTTTTAAATATAGTCTGGAATTATTAATATAAAACCCAAGACTACATCAAAAACAGACCAGAAACACTCTCACACACACGCAGCTCACGCTTCCATATTATTATTAATTACCGTGTTACTATTCCTTTCAGCACTCGAGTAAATTATTTATCTCGTAACTTGCTCTCAAATCCTTCACATATAATAATGATGGATTCCTTGGCTTATCGTGACTACTTACATGTCACTGAATATTTGCTTGTACTGGTGAATGGGGGGGTTACTAACGTGCACTAACCAGGAAAGTCGTTGGCCATGTCAGCTTCCGTGTGTGCCAAGGCGATTTTTCGGGAGGAAAAAAATATTATGTCATCCAAAATGAATTATTATGTGATGATAAAATAACAGTGGAGTTCTGCCGAATCCAAAACTATTATTTCATTCTGTATTTACCACCTTTCTGAACCAATTTGGTTCCGTGGCTGTCTGTCGGTCTACCATCGCACCGCGCACAGCTACGTGCACTTACGAGAGAGCGTTCGTTGAAGGTGAAATTCTGAGGAAATTCCTACTCGGACAACGACTTTCGTCTGCGCACGCGTAAACGTGAAATACTTGAAACGCCCGTAACTACCTTAAATATCGTTGAAATGAGTTCAAACTTGGAGGGTCGATGAGGAATGATACTTCAGTAATTCTAAATGAATTTCATTGGAATCGTACTGTAACTTTCATCTGCGCATGCGCGAACATGAAATGTTGACCATTTCCTTGTAACGCTTCTAAGTACGCTAAAAACAGTCGTAGAGAGCTGAAATGTTGAGGGTACGCGCGGGTTGGATCGCAGATGGTCCCGTTCCAAATCATGGAAATTGATTCGTCTGCGCATGCGCAAACGAAATACTTGAAACCCCATAACTACTTTAAATATCGCTGAAATGAGTTCAGATTTGGAGGGTCGATCAATAATAATTCTTTGACAGTTCCGTATGAATTTCATTGAAATCGTACTGTAACTTTCGTCTGCGCATGCGCAAACATGAAATGTTGGCCGTTTCCTTAATTGTAACGCTTCTAACTACGCGAAAAAAAAGTCGTAGAGAGCTGAAATTTCGAGGGTACACGCGGGTTGGATCGCAGGTGGTCCCGTATCAAAACGAATCTACCTAGAGATGTGTCGGTCATGAGTGACCTTGTCTCAAAGACCTTGTCTTTCAAGTGAACTGGTCCCAAATGACCTGCCGAGGGAATTTCGCAGTTCACCCGTTCGCCGTTCACTAAGGTTCCCCCGAGTCTCGGGCCCTTCCATCCCACCAACCGGTGCAGGTAGCAGGTCACCAGTTCGCCGTTCCTTTTGACAGTTCAGTTCGCCCTTATCTCACTTTTTATCTCAATCGTCAATCCCACAGTCTACATTCTTTCCTATCCAGTGCAATTACTCGGGACTTTTTTGTAAGGAGTCATTTTCATAAAGCAACTAGGTACTTATCCTGTGATGTGTATTTAATTTGCAGTCCCCAAAAATATGTGATTTTTGTTATTTTCCTAATTTCGTTATTGAAAAATATACATATTTTTTTTCTTTTTGAGAAAATGGTCGTAGTACTTTTATTGATTCTCCTACTTAACCTTACTAGGTAAGCTTTAAAAAATATTTATATGAATAAAATTTTTTACTAAAGCTTCTTTTTGGATAATTCTATGAATTCAGCAGAAAAATGTTAATAAATGAGGCTAGAGTTGGCCCGTACTGAGAAATTCCTAGCAGGTCGCAGGTCCCGCTCGCACACTACCTGCGGACAAAGTGAACTGGTGACCTTCTCCAATTGAGAGGGAGATTGGGCTCCTACTGAAAAATTCCTAGCAGGTCGCAGGTCCTGCGCCTTCACTTCAAAGTGAACTGGTGACCTTCTCCCACTGAACTTGTCTTCGAACTGAGTGACCTGCTGGGAGTCAACTCACTCAGGTGAACTGGGTTTACACACCTCTAAATCTACCCAACTATTCTATACATTCATGTGATTCAAGTGAGGAAGCTATACTGCCTACTCGAATTGGCAGACTTTTTTTTCGATCATTGCAACGATACCTGACGTTTCCGTTTCGTAATAATACGTTCACGCGCGAGAATTTTAAGTTTTCCACTGCAGTACACTTGTTTCCTGGACGGGTACCAATTTTCGCGTCAACCAAGGAAGTGGCCAGGAACTCGGCTGATGAGCTGAAATAGGTGCTGCTGTTGCATAAAGGAAAACCTCCCTCGAGTCATCGCGCAGCCGACATTTCCCCCGCGAGTTAGTTCAACTCACGATTTCAATCAACTGTGGTTTGTCTGCCAGGGTAAACTTCTCAACAAACAAAAAAGGAGAAACAACACGGAGAAATGTGAGGTAGGCCACGGTGGTTAATTCCTTGGTGGGGGGGGGGGGGGGGGGTTCGAAACACGTTTCTTCTTATTGCCAGAGGCGTTTCCTTTCATTTTCCGAGGCGTCGTTCCGAAAAAAAGCCGACAGCTTTCGACTACCGCCACCGCCTGCAGATTCTGTTATGGCGACGTGATCTGAATCAGCCGAATTCCATCCCTAGGGATTCCTCGGGTCGCGAACCTGGTTTATTGCCGGTAAAGACGTGGGGGTTCTAAAGAGCCTTGTTGCCAGGCCTGTAATATGCTGCCCTGTATCCGGGCTCCTTTATTGAAGTCCTGCTTGAGAACGGGTACGGAGGAACGCCGTACTTCACTGGTTTTATTCATATGGATGAAACCACCCCCAAGCGTAATATTCAAAAAATGTTCTTAATGAACTATACATTGACAGACTGAATTTTACAGAATGGAGTAATTCAATTACGCCATTGCGTAATTCGAACCATTCAAAAATCTATTTGAGCATGGTACACCCAGTTCTGTTTTATTATTCTGTGAATAATACACCTATGTAGGATAATAATAATACACATAATCGCTCAGCAAAAAAAATTTTATAACACCCCCTCAACATTTTTTCTTTTACGTTTCAAGGTGTGTAGATTCCAAAAATGCAATGTCCGTCCGCCGTATCACGCATTTAACTACTTCATTTCGGTCGTTCTTCCGCACGCTTGCTCCATTTGGGCCCTAGTTGTGTCCCGAAACGTTGCAGCCCGATCGGAATATACCCACGGGTGTTACGAGGAAAATGGGTACAAAAATAGGTACTTTTTGTGTTTTAGTAACATGTTAGTAGCATGAGCGTTTGAGATATCGTTTTCCATACTTTTTGGGGAATATCAAGTCACAGTTTTGACCAAAGAGTGGAAAATTGAGGTTCGACCAATGGTTCTGCTCTCAAAATCGATTTTTTAATGAGTCACAAACCTGGGAAATTGTCTCAAATTTGTGTTTTACTAACATGTTAGTAAAATTAGCTTTTAATGTATCGTTTTCCATGTTTTTAAGGGGGAGAAGACCGAATATGATGTTGTTTTTGAACACAGAGTGAAGAATTGAGGTTGTAAAGAAGGTTCAGCTCTCTAAATTCATTTTTTATGAGTCCAAAACCTGAGAAATTGTCTGAAACCACCATAAACTTGTATATTAACACTAGAAATAGTATCAGCACGTGAATCAAGACAATTAAATCGGCTATCAATATTCAAAGACAATTTGTCAAAAATAGGAGCTTATATCGTGTTTTTGGGGCCAAAATTGGTGGAAACCATCAACAATAGCTATTTCAATTATTGCATACGAAAGAAACAAAAAATGTACATCCAGCATTTCTGTATAGGTATGTCAGCGGTTTATCTTTTGTTTTTCGCTGGTTATCTTGCCATGGTTCCGATTATTCTATTCTAGTTGTAGTTCAATTCAGCAATAGGTAGACTACGCCTGTATGCCCAGGCTGCCTTTGTAATGGCGAGGGGTAAACAAAATTTTTTATGGACGAAAATTATTATTGAATTATTATTTTATTATTGAAAGTAATAAAAAAAATTTGTTTGTATTTATTTCTATTCCTTATATTCTGCCACAGGTCCCCGGAGTGCGGTACGCGCCGCAGCCGACGGGCACGAGCTTCCTGAGCACCCGGAGAGCCGTCACGTACCACGAGACCCGGGCGAGCCCGACGGGGAGTCCGCCGCCAGACGTGCGGGCGTCGAGCAGGAAACACGTCCAGTTCGGAGACGACAGGACGTGGCTGGCGCCGCCGCCCTCGGTCATCCACATCGAATCCCCCAAAGGTGTTGTTTTGCTCCCCTGCGCTATCGATAAAATGTTCCAGTCATGCGGTATTACCATATGAGCGAATTTTCGAAGTTTTTGACTTGTGGCTTTTTGATGATTTGTAGCGATTTTTGACCCCGTTAACTCAAATTAGACGTAGGTACCTACTTTTTGAGGAAAAAACGGACCGACTCGACTAATTTTTCAGATAGAAAAACATTATTTTCCCGTCTCGTCGCCATTCGACACCATTTTTGGTGATTTCTAGCCATTTTTACCGATCTTTATCAATTTTACTCACTTTTGGTGTTCGAAAATCGCTCATTTCCTCTCGTTATTCATGACAAACATTTTGACGAAGTTTCGAATTTTTCTCGAAATCAGTCCAAATTAGTCATGGCAAACATTTTGACGAAGTTTCGTTTTTGGCATTGACAAAGTTTAGAATCTTTTCTTTCCAATTTACGAAGTTTCTTTTGTTTCGAATTGGCGAAGTTTCGAAACAGACATTTTGACGATGCTTCAACTTTTTCTCAACATTTCTCAAAATTAGTCATGATAAAGGTTTTGACGAAGTTTCGAATTTTTCGAATTGACAAATTCTCGAATCTCTCAAACGAAACGAAAGTTTCTAATTTGACGAAGTTTTTCTAATGCAAGGTCAGATATCGTCTGGAATTACAATAAAATACCTACGTATAAATATTGTAGGTAACGAACTAAATCACTCGCGACGAAATCGTGGAAACCCATTTCAAAGAAAAACGGAGTTATTGAAAAATAGTCTATTTCCACTAATACACGAAAAACGCAAAAAACACTGTTATACCGGTTTCGGTGATCAAACCATCGTCAGTAACACACAATAACTTATTGTGTTATTGTGTGTTACTGACGATGGTTTGATCACCGAAACCGGTATAACAGTGTTTTTTGCGTTTTTCGTGTATTAGTGGAAATAGACTATTTTTCAATAACTCCGTTTTTCTTTTTTATTGTAGGTAATTTTTTATTATATAGAATATTTTTGTATGGAAACGATTCCAGAGTAACAACTTTTCAGAGGAGGGAATCAAGCACAATTTAATAACATTTAAGGAACACTTTATGACAGTAATTTTTACTTGATATTTCGGCACTTCTCCTTGGTGATTTCTGCTTGATTTACCATACACAGCTGCCTCAGAAAGTGTGTATCTGGTTTATATCGATCGTTGGTATAATTTATATATTGCTGCAATGTTATTTTCTGGTTATTGTGGTTGCGTCAAGGATGAAAAACAAGGTGTTGACGGATTATAACATTAAAAAAATAAATAGAGCTTTATTGTTACCATAAATAGGAATCCCCAGGGATTCTCAAGGATGTCGAACTGGCTGAAGAAGTACACACACTTCACGATGACTAAAATATGTTTTCGCTAAACAAAGTACGCTTGGTGAGTTGCTAAGATCTCCCATTTATTTCATGTGTACCTACTCCGTTGTGGAGGCCTGATGAACGCCTCGATTACCAAAATGTCCTAATCCATCTTGGAGGAATCGGAAATAGCTACTGGTTTATCAACAAATGGGGTATGCGCACGGGCGACAAAAGCGGTTTATATTATTTTTTAATGAAAGTAGGTTCCATTATAAGAATTTTAAGACCAACCGCACTCTCTTACGACGAATATTTATTTGTCTATGATTTTTTCGAAGGTTCAAGCAAGTGCACCCCTCTCGCCAGGGCTGGACCTCCCTGCCAACTGTGACGTAGGAAGTGCGGAAATCTTTGAAAAATCATAGAAAAACAGCTATTCATCGTAGGAGAGTGCGTTTGTTCTCAAAGTTCTTAGAATGGAACATACTTTCATTTAAAAATAATATTAATAATAACAATAATAATAATAATAATAATTAATAAATAAAATAAATACGTGCGCACAGCCCATTCCCGCGATACTTTTATCAAGTTCAGTCAAAAGGCTGCAAGGATAAAATAGTAAATCTTAACGATTTCCTTAAGTTTTTCGATCGCGTGTGGTAGTAAACACTCGTGAAAAATTCAATCTGAGCTGTGCCTCGCGAATAGTATGAGGAGGGTGCTAAAGGGGCTTTACGACCGGGTTTTTATCGGCCATAAAGACGAGGAATGGCCGTAAACGTTGTGATTCTTTCAACCCCCATCTACCTATCTGTTCTGCTGGGTTCATTCGGAATGGACGTGCTGCGAGTTTTCCTCTAGGTTTCTACGTCGGGCACCTATTGTTAAGCAAGGAATAGAAAATCCGTCTGAGTGCAGTGGGATCGGGTGCCTTTATGACTCGATTTCCTCGGTGTTCTGATATCTGGTAGAAGCGCAATGAAATGGGTTAGTAGGGAAGTATTAATATTGTCCGAGTTTACGTGGTTATTGATGAAGTGCCAGAAGGTAAGGTGCCTTGAAGAAACAACAAATGTCCAATTTCTGTACGTACTATTCTTCTGTACGTGCCATTTTGAACACAATTCAACAATAAACGTCCAAGACAACTGTGGCAACTGTGACAACTGCGTTGATACTACGATATCCACACTACGGAGATTTGTTGTCATATTATGACTCTCCCAACTTGAGTAAAACCTGGTGCCGGCTATTTGATTGATTTGATTATATCCTGTGGCTCTTGACAAGACCAAAGGGCATCTACAAAGCATCTCCAGCGGACCCTGTCCCAAGCCGGACTTTTCACCTGCCCTCAGGATTTCCCTGCCGCCATTGCCTCTCCCACCACAAATCTGCGCCACGTAACTGGAGGTCTTCCCTTCTTACGTTCCAGGTGGGGGTATGGCAATGGATTCCCGATCATTGCAATTATATTCGGGAACGATCAGGCTGACCTTGCAGCAAAGAGAGCTATAGAAGATCCCACCAGGAAGAGGAAGAGCTTAGACAAATGGCTTAGACAGGGAGAGGAAGAGCTTAGACAAATTGCAGTGTGGTGAATGGAATGGATGCCTGGGATAGGTGCGGTTGTGATGAAACGTGAGGTATCGAATGACGTACTCAGAAGGTTTCCACCACACTGGTTATACCGGAAGGATTAACCAGGGATTTACACCACTCTACGAGATCTTTTCTGGAGAGTGAAGGAGGTGTTCGGAAGGTTCCACCACGCCGGTTATACCATAAAGGCCTCACGAGGCAGGTTCCACCACTCTACGAGATCTTTTCGAGGGGGAAGAAAGGTAGTGAGGGGGAGAAGTCATCGACTTGAGGCGAATGCGTAGAATGAAGAAGCCTGGGCAGGAGCACGGGTTTTGGGCTTGTTCCACCCTCCCACAGTCGTTGTTAGGGACTATTGGAGGGAGCCCGCTGTGAACGTTCTCCGTGTCATGTAGAACCCTTCCTTCTACTTGCTTTATTGAGTGTAATCTGATCGTACAGGTTTGAGTGGTGTAGGTGGGCACCACGACAGGCAGCAAAGTTTGTAATTGTTTGTAAAACGTGATGAATGGATAGTAGATTGAGTTATAGCACGAAACATTTTTAGCCTTTTTTAGACATATTTAGTACCATACATATCTAGTACATATCTACTACATATCTATTAGTAGACTATTTCGTACTTTCTGTAACATCTGTATAAATTTATGTAATAATCTCTGTTGGCAAATGGGTTTGTAACTTTAGCCAAATAAAGTTTTAAAAGAAGTATGAAAAAATGAGAAGTATAGTGCATGACGATCTACATACGAGTATAGCCGTTTAGCCTTCCCGAAGCACATGCTAAGTCCAGCACCATTTTTCCTTCTCTATATTTGGACTACTATAGTTGTCTCATCGGTTCTTCTCCGGAGTTCTTGATTGGAGATGACGTTGGGCCAGAAAATGTGGAGATTTTCCTGAGACACCCGTTGATGAAAACTTGGAGTTTCCTCATCTCTGTTCTGGTAACACGCCAAGGTTCGCAACCGTTGTGGAGTGCAGATTTAACATTTGAGCGGAATATTCTCAGATTGGTCCTGGTGCTTATCTCCCTTGCCCGCTATTCTGAGAGAAGCTGGACAAAATCAGCATTGGCCTTCCGAATGCGGGCTGCTAGTTCCTCGGTGGTCCCACCATCCTCAGCGACCACGATACCCAGGTAGGTAAAAGAATCCACGTCTTCTACCTTTGCCCCATTAACATGGAAAGGATGGTCGGCATAGACGTTCATGATTTGGTTTTGGCAGCATAAATTTGTAGGCCATAGCCTTGGACAGTGGAATTCAAATCTGCTACTTTGGCCCGGATACCACGAAATCGAGAAAACAGAAGGCAGATGTCATCTGCTAAATCCGGCTAATAGTAAATAATAAATTAATGTTAACCAAAGGTCATAGTCAGGTAGGAGAGTCTGGAGGATTTAGGTGGCGATGCCGCTTCCTGACGAGTGTGCACGCGCCAGGACTTGGACGTTTTTCCTCTCCACTTCTGGTTAGCTTCTAATAATACTACCCGTAGATTAGCAGTAATCAGCGTGCCCCGCGATCAACAAGATCTGGCGCTTATCATCAACAAGATGAGTTATTTACTGTCAAATTATTGAATTTCACAGTTTTCTTTTTCTTTCCTGGGTTCCGAATTAGATATCTAGGTAGGACCGTTGTTTTTAATGCAAAGGTAAACACGAACTTTGGAAAAATTACAAACATAACATAAAATCTCTACAAAGCAGGAATGTTGGACACAAGAAAGTGTTGTAGTTATGGTAAAAGGTTTACCTACCTACGGATGGCCGTAGCGCTGAAGGCGCTCAACAAAAATGGCGGCTGTTGGCGGTCAACTTAAATACTGTGTTTACATCATGGATATTTATTAAGAATAACGGTGGATTTAATTCTATTTATCAAATTCATCGAAAGTTCGTAGATTGAGAAAAGAAGTTTGTAGGTTCGTAGGCAGATCTGAACTTGAATTCATGGTTGGCAACTGTGGGTTCAAGATACGATTAATCAAAGTGATCGCTATAACCCGCTGATTCCAAGCAATGGTTTGAAAAATACGGGAGTAAGCTGATCTACGGGTAGTACCTATTATAGAAGCTAACGAGAAGTGGAATGGTAAATCATCCAAGTCCTGGCATCGCCGCCCAAATCCTCCATACTCAGGTGACATACCACCTCACTGATGTTCCCAATCGTAGTCAGCAGGTACAGGAATGTGGAACTTCAAAGAAACAGATGAAAATGCCCCTGATCATGAATTTAGAAGGCATAATATTATCCCAGTGAAGTATAATATATGTACCGGAGGAGCACTGGTGGGATGATGGAGTGATGAGGTAGCAGGACTATCAGTCATCAACAGAATTCAAAGGATGTGCACCAGCCACTGACACGATGAAGATTCTTCCAAGAGGGGAATCTGTTGGAAATATATTATTTTTCATCCATCCTGAAGAAAAGCTGAGGTGTCTCCGTATCGCCAGAGTTGCTTTTGGAGACTAACATGAAGCAGGAGGGTGACAAATTTGAAAACCGAAGACAAATATGGAGATTTAGTTGCAAACGCAAAAGTGACTTTTCTTACCTTATGTAGAAAGTCTTATAAAAACTGATTGAACAAATATCTCTTGTAGCGATGAGTTCAAGTTCAAAAAAAAGCCCATGCAATGATGCAATTACTTGCTGGATGAGTTCGAGTTTTACAAAAATTCGCAACATCAGGAACGCAAAAATTGATACCACCAGATGCTGTAAACGAATATTCTCTAGTCTGGAATCGTACTTCTCACCCAGCTCTCAACATGGATATTTAATGCATTTTTCGCACCGAAAATGTCCTGCGACAGGTAAAAATTTCCTAATAGTGATTGCATATTTTATTCATTGAAATCTTCTTAGTCGTCAGACGACTTCTACTCGTCTTTGAATAATTCGTGCAGGTACGTGGTTGGAAATATTTTCAGTTTCCTGGGAGTAGCTTTCTGTTATTTTTAGTCGGCTTATGAATTATACTGAAGTCGGCTGCAGGTTCTGCTGAGCTGGGGTACAGAAGGCAAAGGGAGAGTCAGAATGCCTATTTCCTTTATGTCATTATACCTACTCAGGGAGTTGGCGATGTTAATTATAGTAAACCGGTAAAATTACCGTTGAACCTAGTTACTTAGGGCGACCTTTTGAGACAACTGAGACAAAAACCGCAAGGCACAAAAAATGCTATCAGTGGAATATGAAAAGAAAAGAGAATTTTTAAATTGATATAACCCCGTCCCACCGCCACTGCCACAATTTCCATTTTCAATTATTTGAAGGGAGCCGCTATAAACGACTTTTCATTTCCGTGTGATGCGCAAGAGCTTTTTCATCAACAACGAGGAGTAAGGCTCCTTTTTTTCTCATTTACTCAAAGGGACTAAGCGGCACCTACTGACCATTTTTATGATAATTGACGAGGAAAAGTCTCACCTTTTTCCATTTTCAGTTCACTTTTTTGTCAGTCCATTATTATAGGAAAAACGGCACGGATGACAAAGGCCAGGATTAGGATCTCAAAGGGAGAAAACTATCAACGGGAAATTCCGGAGTTTTCTAGCTCGGTCAAACGAACCTCATTATTCATCGGTTGAGAACTGGGGCTCCGCCACCACCATTTAGGTATTCCGTGATTTATGGAAGTTTATTTATTACTTCTCTGGGGGTGCATTAGCCCGCAGTATTACCGCACTGGGTAACTTCACACGGAATTTCATTATTGTAATACTTATTAGGTCGCTTTTAATGGACTTTCTCGTGATTCCCTCAGAGTAACCATTCCTGTAATATTACGAGATTTAACCACATAAACGCCGAGAACGTTG
The DNA here is from genome assembly GCA_954871275.1 of Leptopterna dolabrata. NCBI lineage: Eukaryota > Metazoa > Arthropoda > Insecta > Hemiptera > Miridae > Leptopterna > Leptopterna dolabrata. The sequence goes on along the minus strand of OX940986.1, from coordinate 33,042,596 downwards.
AGCTGGTCAAGGGTTTTCTCCAACCGCCAACTGCCTCAACGGTCGCAACGGCCGATTGTGGACAGGGGACGGTTGGAAAAGTCCTTATAAAACCTCGCCGTACTGGCCCAGCTCGGCATTCCACGATCCGACTCCCGACTTGCGACTTCTCTTTCTCGCCCTCTCTCTCACTTTCCTAGCGCCTGATGTGGTGAAAACCGCGAGGTGCAGTCCTGGTATCTGCTGCGGTGAAAACCGTAGAATACCTCATCCTCCACTAACACCTGATGTGGTGAAAACCGCGGGGTGTTAGCTTCCATCCGCCCGGTGTCTGCTGTGGTGAAAACCGTGGGACACCTTCCTCTCCACTAGTACCTGCTGTGGTGAAAACCGCGGGATACTAGCCCCCACATTCCAGGCACCTGCTGTGGTGGAATCCGCGGGGAGCTAACCTTCCTGCAAAACTAACTCCTGCTGTGGTGAAAACCGCGGGGTGTTTGCAAAAAGACTCCATAGGAGCACATCCTTCCTCATCCAACCTCTCACCCTGCTCACATCACCCTCTCAAACTCGCTCTATCCATCCAACCTTCCGCCCGACAGTCATGACCCGAACCCGCTCACAACAGACTTGATGAAACTTGTATCAAAAAATGGTTATTAGCCGGTTCAAGAGACTTGGTCGTATAATCGGTTGCTACAAAAACTCAGAAAAATCGATGTTTCTGTGATTTACGAATTTGGCTCAAAACTGCTGAAATCTTGGTAGTTCCCGTAAGCGATCCCTTGATTTTGAGCGCAATTTTCTAAAAATGGTTAACGTTTTTTGGTGAACTTTTGGTTGTCAAACATTAACTGCTGAACGAGTTTGGACATTTTCCCCCACATTCTTCGGAATGAGACAAGGCTGTCCGATTTCCATTTATAATTTTAAATTTGATTTTTAAGTTCGTCCACTTAGACATTCATATTGTTATTTCTTTCAATAGTCGGAAATCAATTTTTTCAACTAAAGTATTCGTTGGCCATTTTTCATTGGAACGTTCTAATGAGCTGGAATTGGTTTTAAACATTAGAATGTTTATTTTTTAACCTATAATTCATTAGAGTGGACAATATTTTTTTGTCTGGTCATGCGCAAATCAGGATCGCTACTTTCGCGTTAAACAGGATGACGAAACTAAAACGATTGGCGCTGGTGTACCACAGGGCCGTGTGCTTGGCCCACTCCTGTACCTACTCTGTACAAGCGATCTACCTGAAATTGAGGGAAACGGAGTAGCCACCTTCGCAGGTGATACTGCAGTACTCAGTTAAGGTAAATATCAGCATCTCTATCAGTGAACTTAATCGCTCTATCTCCCAATTACAAAAATGGACAGCGAAGTGGAGAATGAAATTAAACGAAGCAAAGTTAGTGCATGTTGATTTCAGGAATCTCAAAACTGACTTCATGCCCGTCTACCTCAACAATAATATAATTCCGTACGCCTACAAGGAATCTAGGAATGACATTAGATGTGAGACTGAGATGGAAAATGCATATTCGACAGAAATATCAGAAAAGGTTCTGAAATTCAGAAAAATGCACTGGTTGATGGGCAGACGGTCAAAGTTGTCTGTGCAAAACAAATTAACCCTGTACAACCAAGTCTTAAAACCTGTATGGACTTACGGTGTGCAGCCGTGTGACTGCACTGCTCAGACCAATCGGGAGATAAGCCTGCGCTTCCAGAACAGTCTACTCAGGAGTATAGTCAATGCAGGATGGTACGCTTGGAATGATAGGTTCCACGACGACCTTGAGGTGGATACTATCGACGAAGCCACAAAGAAAATCTCCACCACCCATCTAGAGCGGCTAAGACGTCTCAACACTGAAGCTGTCGAGTTGCTTTACGTGGATGATTTGCTAAGAAGACTGAAGAGAAAAACGCCACACGAACTAACACAGTGAAATGAATAAGACTTATTCTCGGTGGTTATCAAAATGAACACAGTGAAGTTCTACATCTTGTCTTGTGACGATGTTATGTAGTAGAATTAAGTCAACGATGTATTACTAATAAGTTGTACAACTTGATATAATAAAAATAAACCAAAGGAAAAAAATGCGCAAATCTGAAACTGTTCTTTCGAGGATGATACCTTAATTTTTACCACCAGTGTATATTGCTAGAGGGTATAAATAATTAACTATGCAATAATAAAATCCAAGCAACGATACGCGAAGATGCAAAAAAACGCCTTTTTAGAATTAACGAGATCGGGTAAATTAATGATGTGATCAGGCAGTGATTTATTGATAAATGTCTCAAGGTTTGAAACTGTTCTTACGTTGTCACTACACAATGCGTTCCATTGGAGATAAATATAAATAAATACAAATTGATTCAGGCATTCCCTTTCTGCCGAGTACCCCCCAACCCTTAGAGAACCCATAACGCCCGTTCTTCTAGCCAGCAAGCTGAGACCGGCCAGGACCTACTCCAACTCCACACGCTCTTCCAACGTCTCTTTCGAGTCTGCTGTGAGCGGTGAAGTTTTTCACGCGAGGGAAACCGTCCCGCCGATCAGTCCGGTGTCCCTCGAGTCGACCATACAGGAAACACAGTCTGGCGAGTGGTCGTCCCACGTGGACTCCACGTGTGATCCGACGTGCGACACCTACAATTATCATGTGGACACCGGTCTCACCCACGGTATGAACTCTTCACGAGTATATTATTTAAATACCTACGATCTATACATTTTTAATGTATTTTTTTCTAACATAGCTACTCATATAGGTAGTGAAAGTATGAATTTTATTTGATAATAAAACTATAAAATTGACAGGAAAAGTGCAACATTTAATTAGGTATAAATCTCAACGCAAAAAAAAAGTGGTTCTTTATCCATCGCTATATTCAGGGTTGATGGGTATTTATTTTAGATGAGTAATAATGACGAAGTTTTGGTTCTGAGATTCTTTTCAGTTCGATTATATAATTATATCATCTGATCTTGAATAAAATTATTGCAAATTGAGGATAATTAATTATTCAGCCAGAATCCTATGCAAAAATGTTCCTCAGCTGGCACTCATGAGTCACATTTCTTATTAAAAAAAGAGCATACTGTATGTTGTCTATAGTATCACATTCAACAACACTGCAGTGGGGTATGCGCACGTATTTATTTATTCATTTTATTTTAGTTTTAGTTTTTTGAATGAATATAGATTTCGTCCTGAGAATGTTGACACCAACCGCACTGTACTACGATAAGTAGTTCTTTTTCTATGATTTTCAAATATTCCAGAAATTCTGACGTCATTGCACCCCTCTCCCCCCCCCCCCACCGGCTATGACGTCAGAACTTTCGGAAATTTTGAAAAATCATATAAAAATAACTAGGTACTAATATTGTAGGACAGTGCGAATGGTGTTAATGTCCTCAGAATTGAATCTGGTTTCATTACAAAATCATATAAACCACTTCAGTGACCCATGCGCATTCCCCATTGCTATCCGTAGCTTCTCACAATATCATTCCCAAAAAAAATCATTTTAATGGTGAGGGGGGGAGGGGTTGAGAGAAAGATCACAAATTAATGTTCATAAGGGCCCAAGAAATAGGTAACAGGTAAGAAACAACAGTTTACTGCTAAGTGACCGTTCGAAAACTTGCCCCGGCCGTCCAAGGACCCAATAAATGTATACGAGTGCTGTGCCTATTGAACTATGATTGATGCACGCCCTTGTGTACGTTAATTAGGATCGCCTGTTTGAAATTCAAATGCTAAAGGATACCTTTAAATAGGGAAACTACTGCATCTGAAATTTGTGATGTGCTAGTGCTGTGCACCGAAATTGAGAACCATCCAATTTTTGAATGTAGCTAACAAAGTTCAGTCAACTTCTAAAATTTCTCGACACATTTTGTCCTCCTCTCTCTCATATTCAGTTATAAGGACGAGCTATTCTTTACTCGGTGTCATATTTTTGATACATATTCACGCAATTCTGTAATCGATCATTTTATGTAGGTAGGTATTCATTTGGCTCTCAATAATATTTAGCTGCAGTAACGCTACTTACCTATCTATTAATTGCTTACCTTTGTATTTTTTTCAGATGTCACACAAGCAGCACATATAGATGTGTAATCAAACCGACCCCCTAACTCCCCCCTGACTAACAACATCGAAATTTCGGACGCCAGTAAAATGGCCTTCATACCGCTAATATCTTCTTCGAAGAGGGTCTTAAAGGGGGGCTTTCTTCATCTGACGATTAAACAAATTGTAGGTACCTACCATTGTACCAATAATTTTGTGACACATTGCAATTTATGTTTGTTCTTCGAAAATTCACTAAATCTGAAGACTTGCTTTATTCTCTAAAACTATCGTCGACATACTTATGAGGTATGAGATGAAGTATGTCGGTAGCCCTACTGGCTATGGTGATGATATCTGGCTTTCTGTTGTAAAGGGTTCTCCACCCTTATCATTCCCTTCAATATAATCAACTGATGGAATACATTCGACTATGCCTAATAATAATTGACGAGTTTCAATTAAAATCGCAATACATTCGTGTTGAAAGGCCCAAGACAAATAATTTCTGAATAAAATATTTAAAATAGGCCAGATCTGGGGACGATTGGACAACGCTAGCAGGTGAGATATGATTTTTTTTCTTCGTCAGTAGATTTATTATAATAATTTCTTTATTATTTGAGTGGCTGAGTTCATATCTTTTTTTTTCTTGTGTTCCCAAATTTAAACCACCCTGAACCCGAAACCTAAAATATAACGTCCCTCTTTGAGGTCGTCGACTAAGTCTATGTGTGAATATAGGTGCATGTGTTTGAAGATGTGTTGTAGCGGCACTGCAGTTATTTTGCTTCCTCACTACCGAAGGCAGGGAAATTATATTTATGCAGGAAGTAAAAGAAAAACAAACGCTGCAAATTATTACACAACGGTTTATTATTAACCTGTATAGATGACTCAACCCCAAACTGATGTTCAAACGGCTAGATCTGATTCGAAGTTGCACTCCAGTTTCACCCTCGCTCCCTTTCTCCTTTGAAGATTAAAACGTGAGAAATTCGCGTCAGGAATACGTGAAGCTCTCCCAACTAAACATCGCTGTCCTCTCAACTATAATCCAAACCAAGGAACCAACTTAGTTTAAAAAGAACGTGCACGGAATGAGCGAATACACTTCGTCTTCTGAAAAACGGTAAAATCAGGGTTGCCGGAGCGAGCTAGAGAAAAAATAAACCAAAAGTAGAGTAACTTCGTTTCTAAGGGCCCAAGGTACCTCCCTACCCTTCAATCAACGTAGCTACATGTAAATGACGCAAGGACCCAATGCCAACTTCTCTTATTGGCTGTAAAATCGGATCACCCGAACAAGTATTTTCTGTTTCACTTTATTTGGACGCGCAGAAATGGAAGGAATCCTTTCTTATTCACTTACCTCTAATTCGATTTTTTGTTCTCTCTCACTATTCTAACAGGGGAAATTGCAATAGTTGTCGTGAAAATTTATGGTGCGGAGGATCCTGTTGAAGCGTCTGCTGTAAACCCTGAAAATATAACTATTTTAGACGTTTTTACAAATTCACAAAAACTAATACAAACGGGCACGCTTCAAGTTTTCGAGTAGAATGAAATTTTTATTGGAAATAATTATGTGAAATCATGAATGAGCATGTGATGTCAAAACTGTAAGCCAAATATTTTCAAAATTGAATGATCTACAGCAGAAACTCCAACAGAAATGAGCCGATTCTTCCCTCGAACCGTTTTTCACGATGTTAACCGAGAAATTTACTTACTACCGAGGAAATTAAAATTATTCGGAAGAAACAGCGGATACACACCTTGGTTTCCTTAATCTACTGGCATCAACTGACGTCACACAGTAAATTTCTTCCTCCGCGCGGCAGTTTTGATGCTAATTGAAACATGGCTTTCATCATGTTTTAACAACTTTTTATTCATTCATATTATTTTTTTTAACAATTTTTCATTGATATCCAGCTCGTTTGCAATGATCTGAAAGTTATTATACTTGGTAATACTCTTGAACCGATATCATGGATTTTACCTAGTTAAAAAATTATGAAAAAAGTTTGCCTCATTAGAAAATTTTCTTCACGACAACAGGGCGTTCTAAAAAAACAAAATAAATAATTAAATAAATAAATCTCCTGATGGTAAACAACAAAATGAAGTTGGCACAACTTTGTCGTATCATAAACGAAAATAATTACTTGAGCAAATGAACAGATCTTCACTTCAACTTTAAATTAATGTAACACTACTATTCCCAGAGCGTTTTCCAACATTTTTGAGGAGAAAAGCTTTTACGCTATGCTCCGACCTAGCTCTAGACGGCTCCGACCTGGCTCAGCACGTTGTGCGCAGGCACCAATACTTAGGAATTGGCTGGGATATGGATACTCCTGGCTCGACCGGTTCGACCGGTATTTGTGGAGTATCCACGGTCGCATCAACTGGCATCATCAGCCATCAACTGTTTATTAAATTCTTGATGAAAATTCTTTAAAATAACTATGAATATCTTGGGCTAACCCTGAATAGGTTTGAACTACATAACTCCTCTCAATTTGTATGTACTTCGCTTTAAAATAAATTACAAATAAGTACTTGGAAGGAAATAATTTATTATTACGTTGTGTATATTATTTTAAATTTGTAATTTCTCTAAAATCGTCTCTCGGCGTTGGTGTATTGATTTTTTCCGAAATGTATAGATTTTCGACAAAGTTTGCTCTTGGTTATTGTTAACTGTGAGTTCTTTAAGAAATGTTTTAATGCCCGCCTTGTTTCGTTTCAAATACGTTTCTTTTCGTACCTAATGCGTTTATTAATTTCAAGTATTTAATTTCAAAAATTGATTTTACAGGGTCCGATAACGTTGCAAGTCTCAAACCCACGCTGCAGCCTTCTCTGAACTTACGGTGATTTTTGCTCGCAGCATGAACGGTGTTTGTTACATCTCATTAATTTGCTCAATAAAAATATTTCGTCGAATGGTTGTTTTTATTTTATGTTACTTTCGCCGCATTCCGTGCATTCATTTCCAAGATGGTCGGCGTTCTTTTAGATGCGAATATGTATGTGTGCTTGGAGCTATTTGGTTAAGGATAGCATCGAAAATTGCTGTAACTTGGAATTTTTCAATGTTTGTTAAAATTGGCAAAATTAAACAAAAATGCATCATTTACCATTCCAACTCGAAAATATCTCAATGCTTATTGCTTGTTTTAAATGAGATTTATTTCCGACTTGGAATGATATTAATTAAGGGAGACTTGGTGAAATGTTAATCTCACTTTGAAAACTTAGAAAACACCTTTTTCCGATTCTGGGACATTTATGGTTTAAGACTCAAATACTAAGTCAGAAAGGTCTTTTTGAACCTTTAAAAAGATAGGAGGAGACATTTCTGGAGCATCTTAACCTTCTCTATAGTACTTATGCCGAATAAACAGAGCTTATAATTAGCAGAATAATTATTATTAAACGTTCCAGTCGTGCAGCATGACCATTTGAGAGAAATTTGGAGGTGGGTGACGCTTCAGCGATGTTTGACCCACAAAAACCAAAATTTTACCAACTCTTCGTTTTCGAAAATTGCTCATTTAAAATGCATGCCTCCGTTTGCCTGACAATACGAACACTAACGAATTTTGGAATTTGTCATCTCGTGTGGAGTGACTCATAAATAAATAGGTATATGAATATATACACACATTTTTGTTGAAATCTAAATATGGATTCGGAATGCTCTGAAAACTCGTTGAAAATTCGTTTAAAATATTGGATGGATGTAATGTATAGGTAATGGTAATATTATGAAATCATACGTATAATAATCAGTGCTTATAGGTATTTATAATAATTCTGTTGATTTGACGTATAACTCGTCATACAGCTTAGTTTGTAACTCTACACTTCCGTGTTGCAGCGTTTGGCCCATGTCGATCACTGTATTAAATCCTGTAGGCAAGTTCGGCAAGTTAATCCGATATTTATTATTCCATATTTGATCCTTTTTTCAATCAATTATCATTAATTTAGCTCTTGTATGCTTAATTTACTCACCAATTCACGGATACCGTTCTAACGTCTCTCGTTAGTAGTTGGTAATTCGTTCAAATTTAACAGTTCCTACCTTCCTTTCTCACTTTTTTTTCTCTTCAATAATTTGTAGACACTTATAATATTAATTATAGTCGGCATGAATTAAGAATGTTGTACTTAGCATGTGGCCAACGCAAGTTCACAATACATTTTTTAGCGAGCCTTTACTCGTGAGATCGCATACCGCATTTTATTTATATATCCGTGATAATTTTCGACGAGCTAGGTTCGAACTAAATGTACCTACCTACTACATGTTTGCGGGTACTGAAAACAGAAATAATTAGTTGATTATCCAATCAGACTGACTATAAACATTGTTCTACGATTGTTTTCCAAGTTCAAAGTTCACTATGACTTGCCAGTACGAAATAATTGCCTCCCTGGAGCAAAATCGTCATAATTTATTGTTTTGCTTGAATATATTAGAGCATAGGCTTTACTTTTCTGCACTGTGTATGTTGTTGGCTGGTGCCGCTCATTTGCTCTGGTTCAGGGGTTGAGGGTGAGGATATTATTCATCAAATATTTTTCTTCCAAGTAATTTCGCCGTTATGGCCTCGTCAGTGATAAATATTATGTTTTATGCTTATAATAATATATATATGTAATATTTGTAATGTTGACTGGAGTTAAATCATCGTCGATTTGACAACATTTAGTGTAATGCTTGGGCAAGCAGTCATGGGGTAGGTACTAGTTATAGTGTTTCACTCCAGTTGAAATTAGGTAAATCTAGGTTGTTTACAGCTATTATGTAAATAATAATTATGCCACATGTGCATAATGCCTGCACATCCTGCATAATTATTACTTGTGTAATAGTTGTAAAAAAAACCTAGCTTTACCTAATTGTAACCTGAGTAAAATGCTAACTGCTACACATGTGGTGCAACCCTATGACTGCTTGCCCAAGCGTCACATTACGTTTTACAAATTGACGACGACTGAACTGCAATATATTATATACTGTAAGCTCAAGACACAATAATAGATCCCTGACGAGGCCATAATAGCGAAAGTATTGGAAAAAAATATAACACACGAGGAATATGCCGAAATATACCTACTATCTTCACCCTCAACCCCTAAACATTGTATATTTTTACCTGTGAAAGATTTGCGCTGATTTTAAATTTGTCTGCTCATTCAAAATAATTAAGTTCTCACATACCTACTTACAACGGCATGTTGAGATTTTTTTTTTAATATTCTGGAGAGTCTCGCTTCACTCTATCTTATTTAATTGATGCCTTTATTGATGATCCCATCATCCGGCATGAATGAAACTTCGGGATATACTCGAAGTTAGTTGAGTTTGGAAACGAGCCAAATTAGATTTCTGTAAAAGGGACCGAGAGAATGGTAACGGATGAGGAGAAAGCTACCGCGGCCTACGGGCGGTCATAATGATTTTCGGGTTTACCTTCTTTCTGGTAGGTACGTTATGAGATGGTACGAAAAAAAAGGGAAGGTACGAAAAAAGGGTACGAAAAACGCTGCAAATCCCTGCACAACGGTTTATTATTTTGTATAGAATACCCTTCTGTTACAGATCACAGCTCTATGTATAGATAACCCGTCTATATAATATTATGATATGTACTATTCTATTATATACATATTATGTAGATCGCAGACCCTCCGTAGGTTAGTACCTAACCCCGTACTCGTTACTAGGTACCTACCTAAATCACGAGTTAAATGTTGCTAAAATAATTCTGCCGATGACAAACAGTACCTAACAAAAAGAAACACACATAATGAAGTTCTGAAAAGAAATTGTTGATGAGGAGTGAAAAAAGTTGCAAAAGTACCTACCAACAAACTCCATTCCCTTCTACGTAGATGGTATAATGAACCGTTGTGTACTAATTTACCGTTGAGTAATGATTTACCGTAGTAATAATTTACCCATCAATAATACTTCAACGTTTGTTCAAGTTTCACTACCTACCAACAAACTCCAAAAGAGCCATCATTTTTCAAATTAAATAATATCACAGAACAACCAACTCGACTTCATACTCCGCCAATATAATCAGGTGATCCCTACCAATGATTGGCCGTATTCACAAATTCCTATTGTGGGCGCGTCTCTGGTTACGAGATTTGGTTTGAATTGTATACAATTTCATTCACACTGGAGTCGAAAATGCCTGTCGGTGCAAACTTCGGGGCCTTACTGTGAACGAACGGCTGGACGTACGATGCTCCGGATGGTCTTAAAAAACTCGCAAGTTCAAGAACTATTTAAAACCGTAAAAATATTTACGTAAAAAAATGGTATAGGCGTTTTGAAAATTTCAACCCCTATTTTGAACCCGTTAGAGATGACTCACAGTAACGTCGAGCTTCGAGGACCAACTAGACGCCGAACGGAACCTATAACCCGAATTTCATCAATTTTTTTTCATGGTAACTAAGAAAAGTGGCCCGTACGGCGGACAGACAGAAATATTTTTATTGGTTTATTATTTTCAATAATGAACCATTGGAATCGAGGATGAAAAAAAAAAATTCTTACCCCCCCTCAAAATTTGATGGTTTACGTTTCAAGGTATGTAGAATCCAAAACTGCAATAAAAATATTTCTGTCTGTCCGCCGTACGGGCCACTTTTCTTAGTTACCATGAAACAAAATTGATGAAATTCGGGTTATAGGTTCCGTTCGGCGTCTAGTTGGTCCTCGAAGCTCGACGTTACTGTGAGTCATCTCTAAGGGGTTCAAAATAGGGGTTGAAATTTTCAAAACGCCTATACCATTTTTTAACGTAAATATTTTTACGGTTTTAAATAGTTCTTGAACTTGCGAGTTTTTTAAGACCATCCGGAGCATCGTACGTCCAGCCGTTCGTTCACAGTAAGGCCCCGAAGTTTGCACCGACAGGCATTTTCGACTCCAGTGTGAATGAAATTGTATACAATTCAAACCAAATCTCGTAACCAGAGACGCGCCCACAATAGGAATTTGTGAATACGGCCAATCATTGGTAGGGATCACCTGATTATATTGGCGGAGTATGAAGTCGAGTTGGTTGTTCTGTGATATTATTTCGCTTGAAAAATGATGGCTCTTTTGGAGTTTGTTGGTAGGTAGTGAAACTTGAACAAACGTTGAAGTATTATTGATGGGTAAATTATTACTACGGTAAATCATTACTCAACGGTAAATTATTACACAAAGGTTCATTATGCCATCTACGTAGAAGGGGCTGGAGTTTACATCTACATAATTTATGTATCTGGGATCTACATAATATGTATAGAATAGTACATATCATATTATATAGACGGGTTATCTACACATAGAGCTGTGATCTGTAACAGAAGGGTATTCTATACAAAATAATAAACCGTTGTGCAGGGATTTGCAGCGTTTTGCAGTTTTGGATTCTACATACCTTGAAACGTAAACCATCAAATTTTGAGGGGGGGTAAGAATTTTTTTTTTCATGCTCGATTCCAATGGTTCATTATTGAAAATAATAAACCAAAAAAGGGTAGGTAGGTAGCGAATGAACTAAATGAGGTAAGTATCGCTATTTGCTATATTATCCATGGCTGTGGCCATCCTGCGTAACCCTGCCTTGTCAATATTATAGAAATTAAGCTTTACTTGTGGCCATGCGACGATTTTTTTCTAGCATGACGTCATTAGGCGCTCCTGTTTTTCACTATTCCCATCAAATGCCTAAAGTATTACTAGTATTAAATATGATTAAAAAAACGCTGCAAATCCCTGCACAACGGTTTATTATTTTGTATAGAATACCCTTCTGTTATAGATCACAGCTCTATGTATAGATAACCCGTCTATATAATATGATATGTACTATTCTATTATATACATATTATGTAGATCGCAGACCCTCCGTAGGTTAGTACCTAACCCCGTACTCGTTACTAGGTACCTACCTAAATCACGAGTTAAATGTTGCTAAAATAATTCTGCCGATGACAAACAGTACCTAACAAAAAGAAACACACATAATGAAGTTCTGAAAAGAAATTGTTGATGAGGAGTGAAAAAAGTTGCAAAAGTACCTACCAACAAACTCCAGCCCCTTCTACGTAGATGGTATAATGAACCGTTGTGTACTAATTTACCGTTGAGTAATGATTTACCGTAGTAATAATTTACCCATCAATAATACTTCAACGTTTGTTCAAGTTTCACTACCTACCAACAAACTCCAAAAGAGCCATCATTTTTCAAATTAAATAATATCACAGAACAACCAACTCGACTTCATACTCCGCCAATATAATCAGGTGATCCCTACCAATGATTGGCCGTATTCACAAATTCCTATTGTGGGCGCGTCTCTGGTTACGAGATTTGGTTTGAATTGTATACAATTTCATTCACACTGGAGTCGAAAATGCCTGTCGGTGCAAACTTCGGGGCCTTACTGTGAACGAACGGCTGGACGTACGATGCTCCGGATGGTCTTAAAAAACTCGCAAGTTCAAGAACTATTTAAAACCGTAAAAATATTTACGTAAAAAAATGGTATAGGCGTTTTGAAAATTTCAACCCCTATTTTGAACCCCTTAGAGATGACTCACAGTAACGTCGAGCTTCGAGGACCAACTAGACGCCGAACGGAACCTATAACCCGAATTTCATTAATTTTTTTTCATGGTAACTAAGAAAAGTGGCCCGTACGGCGTACGGCGGACAGACAGAAATATTTTTATTGCAGTTTTGGATTCTACATACCTTGAAACGTAAACCATCAAATTTTGAGGGGGGGTAAGAATTTTTTTTTTCATGCTCGATTCCAATGGTTCATTATTGAAAATAATAAACCAAAAGCTATTGTCTTGTGGTGGCAACTACGGCATCATTTTATTATTTCGTTATCGTTTTGACCAGATGAATTTCTTTCCCCTTGAATACATAATTTTTTATGAGTTAGATTTATTGAGTTCATTTCCGGCTTTCGAATATTTTGCATCTTTCGAAGTTACAAATAATTTATTATTGCAACTAAAGACAGTAAATTAGGTAGGGACAGTCACTAGGACGCCTCAGTAGGTATACGTTACTGAATTCTCTATGAAGCATCGTATCAAATAAAATCGATTGGTTGAACAAAATAAATAAATAAATGAAATTGAAATAAATTTTCCAAGGGGTAGATCATATAAATTCATTACAATCAATCGCAGTATTATGCTACTCGTGTTGGTAGTTTGACTTGAATGAAACGTCTCACACTGGAATCCACATTATTTCAAGGTTGAGATGTACGAGTGGGTACCACGTCTCCTTTTTTCCGGGTGATGTTACCTTGATTTGTACTGTATCAAATATTTTAGCTCAATATTGACTGTACTTTGCTTACTGTGATGATATTGTTGCAGATTCAGTCTCCAGCGAGCTGAACGTGCGGAGCGGCGCTAGCCCGAGCGAAGAGGGCAACTCCAGCGGCGAATGGCCTGGCGTTAAAACACTCATCGACAAGCAACCGCTGATCGGCCACATAAAATCTGCATCACAGATGTCGATATAAATATCGATTACTCAACCTTCTACCCCTTATTAAGACAGCGTGAATACGGAAGCTAAACTCACAGCAAAACTAAGAAATTTGACAACTCGTATTCGTAGGTTTTATGAAGAGTGTAATTTTAAAATCAAGGCTGCTACGCTGAGACAGTGATAACATTTGAATCCATGCAATAGGCATCGATTCGACTGAATGTATTAGCTAACCCTTGATTTGGTTTGATCCTGTAATTTGATAGATCCAATATAGTAACAGAGATTAATTTAAAGACGATTTGAGGAATGGCTTTGGATTTGTTAATACTTCCTTTAAATGTCAAGAATTTCGACGCTGTTACTTATTTTGTAGTTACTGGTCTGCACAGAATATCTTCTTCCAAGACACACTGTCGGAGTCTGTATTTTTTCTCAGATAGGGCCCGAAACGATTCCTACATGAGGCTTACAATACTGCCGTGTGAAGGAAGAACGCATCAACTGCAATATCAGAACATTTCAGAAATAAGCCCCAAGTTTTCCATAGAAACCCCGCTGTAGGTTCCCACTTATCTGGAATACAGTCCCCCTACCACAGCCTCTTGCCAGAATCCCCCTAAATTTACTTCTAAAGGGAGGAAATGTACCAATTCCAATTGCCGAAAAAAGGGTTGCCTTATATGGCATACATGGTGTTCCTAATATGGCATGGTGCGCCATATTAGTTTACCTCCTGGAATAATTATACAAGCTTAATGAAAAACAAGAAATGCCAACATTCTCATCATCTCATCGATTTAGAGGCAAAGGGGGGTTTCAAAACTTCATTTTGTTATTTTTTGAGCATCTCACGTTTGACCGCTTCTGCTTTAGAACCACCTCTTCTTCTTTTTCAGTTTATTAAAAACGAAAGAAACGGAGATAGAAATAGATCTATAGTTGACAGAAGAGAAAAAAATGATCAATTCATAACAGCCCCCCCCCCCCCCCCAATATTAGGGTTCCTCAAATATGCCATATTAGGGAAAATTATAGTTTCATTATTCCTCAAAATTTGAACCGAGAAGAGAAAGAGAATTGAAGAAACTGATTAGCGGTCGTTCGGAATAGCTGAAACGAATGATACATTGACAAGTTTTACCTTATGCTTGAAACCTCCGACCTAAAACCACTGAGAAATGTTTTGAGGGACCACTAACACGTGTTGCTGTTGCTGTTGCTCACCAACGACCCGCTGCTATCCTTCAACAGGCTGTACCTCTATTAATTGATCAGTTTCCAAACAGAGTGCAGTGCGCAGGTTTCCCCAAACGGTCACTGCCACGTGGCTATGCCATAATTCTTTGTAGGAAATTTACTCTAAATTCTAGCAACATCTGTAGGAACATCTGTAGGGCTTCAATTCACTCAGTTACTTTTGAAAAATCGCAAAAATTCGATTGAATCGTACTTAGGGCTTTTTAAAAATATCGCAGTCAATTTTTTGGAATAATTTTGACGTTGAAATGCATCAGCTGATTTTCTGATGTTTACGTTCAAAATTACCCTCACTTCCGAATCGAATTTTGAAATTTTGACCTCATCATCAAAAATGTTATGGAAAAAAAGTAGGTACATGAAAATCCCTTTTTTGTAAACATTGGAGTTGGGGCGGTTTTCTTTCTCACAGCAGAATAGAAGTCATAATGGGGAGAACTTTTAGACAAGCCAGCAGCGTGGTGGTTGTCTTGCTTGTGGAAGCCCAAGACAGGAATATCCCAGTTCGTTGATGTGAGTTTTTGGAGATCGACCCACGCAGGGAAAATTAATTTCAATGATTGGGATCGGTATAGGCACAGAAGGAACTGGGCTCGAAGACAGCATATTTAAGAAATGATGGCGTCAACTGCTAACCTCATGCAGAACCTTACCGAACCCTGACGAAGTAGAAATTAAGACTCCGAAACCTCGGCATAGACCTTCTTTCGTTGCAGACTCCATTCCCAGAATGACTATGATAAATTCGCCTGAGACGGTCGATCTCTACCAACTCACATTCTGTTCTTAGGTAGGTACTTACCCACTTTTTGTCACTGCATTTCAGAGTCTGCTTGTGAAAACTCCTTCATTCCATCTCTACCTATTCGTACCTGTGCATTCTTGAAGTGATTTGTATGCAAGTATTTTCAAAGTAAAGCAGACTTCCTACTCTTCATCTCGCCTCCTCTTCCATTTGCCTTTCTCCCATGTTTACTCCCCCCATATTTACAAGTCCAAATGTTCAGATGTACAGGACACACCTGCCTTTACTGTTAATCAACTTGGCTATTCTCATATTGTTCTTGAGATCCAAGGAAATTGTCAGCCTTGATACTGATATTTACCCAGTTGGTAGAGGAAACTATAATAAAAAATGTTGTTATACGTCAAACTCCCAGGAAACTCAGTCGCGAAACCTCTCAAACCACTGCTACGATGGCTAACCAATAAGCGAATAACCTCTTCAATATTATTTTTATTAAATATAACTTATTGTTATATCTAATCATTCTAAATTTGATCAGACGAATATGATAATGAGAAGTCATTTTTATATAATTATAAAATTCTTGAAATTACTGCATTGCATAACAATGGCATGCGATGATATTCATCGCACAAATATTACGAACTCACGTTTCATTGCCTTTATTACCAACTCCTCTTGTAATTTGTAAGAATCGTAATGATGAGCATCCTACTTGGATCATATTTATGAGCGACTGCTGCTATAAACGGTACTAGATCACATAGAGAATACGTACCTAATCCCACCGCTAAATAGTAAATTTGGTTTCGATACCTTAATCATTCGTCACATGTTATTCCTACTCATCTTGATCAGTTCTGTCAAAGATAATTATTACGAATATATCTGCATTATAATTTACTACGTAATATTTATAGGTAATTACCAACTAATGCCGACCACTGAAATGTAGAAACTATACCTAAGTACTCAGTAAAAAATTATACTGTTTGAAAGGCAGCAAACTGATTGGTGAACGATTATTCATTCGACGTCGTCCATACTGATAACCATGTATATAATATTTTTGTACATAAAAATGGTCCAACAAACAATACCAATGTAAAGGAATAAAAATATGCAACCTTCTCTTACCGAAGACTAGGTTGATATTTTTGTTCAACTCTCCTAATCTTAAAATATTCTGCTATTTAAACACTAGTCTAAATCGCACATTTTAATGACCATATTTTGTTATTTTCTTAACAAGTATTGTCCGTTGTAATTTTAAATGTACATTTTATGGATACCATAATATCAATGTGAAAGTAATAAATAATTGAACGAATTTTATTTATTTACCGCTGTTTTTTCAGTAGCCTCGAAAGAATTTTCTAAACTAAGGTAGGTAGGTACATTTGTGATCTCTGTTGGTTTGGATTATTCACGGATTTATTATTCAAGCTTCTCTTATTCTATATTATACAGCTCAAGCCGATTTTTGGTTCTCATAGAATTATTAGATAACTAACCTACTATGGGTTTTTCTACAGCTTCTTGAAACTTGTCAAACTATTTCTGAAACTCAATAACATCGTTTAAATATAGCTAGAAACCAGTTGTTTAATTTATCCACGTATTTTTATGTTTACTTATTCATAACCGAGGTGGAAAAAAACTGATGTGTATTTCTCAACAATTTATTTTTATAAAATTTATAATTCGAATCATTTAACATAAAATAAACAAAGCTGAGCTAAACATCGCTCGGTCTTACTTTCTTCATTAGACAATATATAAACTTTATTTTTATTGTTATAAATAAAACAATGACTTTCTAACATGCACTCATCAAACGTTGACTACGAGCTCGATGGGATGAATGTGAGGGGAAATGATGTTAGGAATAAGGGATACGAAGTATTTTAGTCATTCGACCTGTGCTATATCGCACGTATTGAATCGCCCGAAGTTGATTCCAGTAGCATAGTCTCGGTAATCTCCCGAATTGAACCGAATTAGTTAAAAGACCGGATTACTGAAGAATTAGAATATATGTGGTAGAACAATTTTGTAGGTATATACGTCTATGGATTTTCACCGAAATTCAACATCCCAAATTGTAGACGTGTTTATGGATTTGTCGAAAGAGGAGAAGCGTCATTCCAAAAAGGGGAAATTTGCACAAAGGTGTAGCTTCTCTGAAACCTTCTAATCCAGCAGAATGAGATATACCGTGCATTAAATCACCTCCCATGAAAACGAAGATGTATAGGGGGCCAAAACTCGATTGGTTACCAACCTACCTTGTTTATTACTAGTTATTGGGTTGGACATGGATGTAACGGACTACCGAAGGGGAGGATTACCGAGTTACATATTCGTGGATTAGCGAGGAGGATTCAGATAATCCCAGTGGTGGTGGTGCACCGAACTGTCAGCTCCCAGGCCGAGCAGGATCAAAGCGGCGATTATCACGATGAGAATGACAGCGGCTGTTTGAGCATCCCGCCTTTTATCGTTTTCAGGAAACATCGAGTTGATGCCGTTGACGAGGGAACCAGTTCCGCTGACGATGTTCCGGTACCAGATGGATAACAGTTGTTTGATGAGCGCCAGAGCCGATGGTTCCAGCGGTTCCTCCTCTGAGATTATCGGTGTTGTACTAGGGACAGCATGTTCCGTTCTAGATACACCCTGTTCTGCAGGTTTAGTTTCCTCGGTTTTAGGTTCCTTTTCAAGCTGTTCCCGTTCTTTGCGCTTCCTCTCAGTTATTACAGACGCCAGTTCGTCTTCGGAGTCGTCCACCAGTCGCGTTGGGGACGTCCTACGCGTGCGCGTCGTGACTGGTTTGGGCAGCTGCTCGACAGTGCTTGCTTGGAGTACGGGAGGTGAAGGCACTTCTTCGGCAGATTGAGCAGTATGTTGCACCACAATCGGTGGCGGTGGAGTCAAAATTCTCTTCAAATGAGGCTGGGGCGTCGTCTCTCTAACCCGCTCAATGAGTTTCTCAATCACTACAGGCTTTTCTATTACTTTCTCGATCACTATAGGTTTGTGTGGCTCAGGAACTGGTATCTGAGAGACCAAATTCTTAATGAAATCAGGAGGTAACTCAATGCCGTTCAATACCAAATTACCACTCGTAGCAGCAATTTCTGAAATCTGCATAGTGACACCATCTATATCAGAGACTCTGATAGAGTTCGCTTGTATTTCATTCACGTTCAACTTATCTACGTCTAATTGCGTCAAGTGTAGTTTGTCTGGGAATGATACTTGGAGTGGAGGGATTTCCGGGATAGTGATCGGAGGGATCGTGATGGGTATCGGCGGTATATTCCTGTGTGGTAAAGGTGGTGGTGCTTCTTCGGCTTCTTCGCTCGCTCGGATCACCTCAGGATCGAATAGCCTTCGAGGATCATGTAAAGATGGGAGGTCTCGCCTCTGCATAGTCTCGTCTACCGGTGTGTATGGTTCTCGACTCACCTGCGAGGCAACGCTGGATTCGGTCGTACGGGCCCTGGATCGGCCGTAACCCTCGCTACGGTCGTCCACGATGAACCCTTCGGGAAGTGGGTCCGTCTGAATGGAGACGGAAATATCCGCCATATCAAACGACGTCTGTTGACTAGATTCCGCTGTCGGATGAGTATGAGATGCGCCTATTTGACTCCTCTCTTCCCTTGTATTGCGTGGCGTGCTGGCGACGTCAACTATGAGAGACGCAAGGAACTCTTCCCTTCTCGAAGGCTTCTGAGGAATATCTGGTAGCTCTTCTTCAGGTTCACAAACATCTTCTTCAGGTTCGCAAACATCTTCTTCTGGTTCACATATGTCTTCCTCAGGCTCAAAAATTTCCTCCTCCCGCTGGTCAAGACCGGATTGGAACGAATCATCGTCTTTGGACCTCCTTGGCGGCCGTGGTGGCGGCGGCAGCGGCCTACCTTTCATCCTCTCAACGATCTCCCCTCTCTGCAGGTCCCTCGTTTCTTCATATTCATGCTTCAAATCGTAGGGCTTCAAGTCTTCACCTTCAGCCTGGGAGTCTGGTAGATCCCCGTCGACGTAAACCGGTTCTCTAAACACTCTGTTTCGTCTCGGCGGCCTCACTGGCCCTACAGCGCTGTAGTTCCTCAAAGGACGCGTCGGTAGTCTTGGCTTGTTCAGACTTTTCATCGCCCGCCTCGGGAACGTCTGGAAGAAGTTGATGCCCTGAGCTTTGATCGAGTGCAGCTGAGATTGCAGTTGTTCTTTTTTACTTTTTGGCGGTATCGGCGGTCTTGGCGGTTTGGGTTTTCTCACAGTCGCGTAACCTGGTATATCCTCATCGTCCATCGCAGAAGATCTTACTGGGATGTCAGACATCACTGGGATCGTTCGGAAGACCTGCACGTGTTCGTGAACTTTTTGCTCTGGAACCTTGAGATAAAATGGAATATTAATAAACAATAAATATAATATCATGTGAAGCACAACAAACTATAAGCCACACCTAAGTCATATTGCACCAGATGGTTGAATCGCGATAGTTCTGTTACCCCAGAAAAAGAGGCGTTTTGGGTAAACAAAATAGGAAAATTCTTGTTTTTATCGTTATACATATTACAGCATTATAAGATAATGAGTCAGGAATGGTTTTAAATATGAAAAAAAAACAGCACACATAAAAAAAGGAATCGGTAAAAAGAAATCTGTCTGTGAGCGTAAGATCAAAACAAGATCAAGCGTGCCTCATTTGAGGCATCAGCTGACTAGTTCCCAACAACCCTCTATATTTGGTAAAAAATCCGAGTTTCTGAAGGCTGCTGATTTGTAGACGAAAAAAAGACGTAACTATAAATTAGTTACTTCTATGAGGACGTAATTATAGTTGAATTTATTTATTCATTTTTTATTTATTTTATTTAAATGGATATTGGGCTAAAGGAACAACGTGCAACTAGGGACAACATGTGTCATCTCATGAATACTTTTCTTCCGAGCAGTTATGGACGCTCCGAGGGATTGATTGTACAGTTATCAAGACATTATGCTTGTACCTATATCGCGTATACAGGATATAATTAACAGTCAAACTATAGAAGGGCCCTCCCCCCCCATGCATCAGGTGAATGATGTTATTATTATACCCTTTGTTCTTTTTTGTGATTACCTCCTCCTCGAGTTCTTCTTCCAATTCCTCCTCTTCCATTTCAATTTCGTCATCTTCCTCTTCTTGTTCGTACTCGCCGTAGTCGTGAGGGAGCGAGTCTGCTCCTCTAGACGTCCTCTCGTCCATTGACGCACCTCGTGATCGGGATTTCCTGAGAGGCCTCACAGGCGTCATATCAACATCGTGTGCAACCTGGACATTTGAAATATTTAGTCGTCAATACTTATCGAACATGAAAAATGAAAACAGTGTAACTGTGCTCTACTGCTATACATTTATCTTTGATGGACATCAAAAAATTTTTGAAATCCCATCGTACAGTGCTGAGGTTCATAATAGAGGGAAATATCGAACAGTGTGATGGGGTGGATATAATAATATGCATGTCTTTGGCAGAAAGTTCTCTGAGAGGTCAATAACGAGGTGATGGCCGATTTTTGGTCCATTCAATCTAATATTATATGATCCAAAGCAATATTCTAATCTGCTTTATTTATCCACTTGTTCAAATTAATAAGTATATCATTATAGAGGATAAGTCTGATCAAAGATAGTTTGGGTATCCATAATACTTAGGGAAGAATGTTTTTCGTTTGGTATATTTAGCGCTAGAAACTTTTAACCGCTTCAATTGTCGATTTGGTTTCCTCATCGCTACGCAAATTATTATTGGGCCAGAAAATCTCACGTGATGCTATTTTTCCGAGTAGAAACTATATAGGTAACTAACAGGTTTTTTAGTTATTATTTACGGTATTTTTATTAGATTTATTCACTTGGTTAAGTACTGAAAGCCCTCTGCAGTGGGTCGAGAGGTGATTACGGATTTGGACAAGGAAGGGGAGGGATAGTACCACCCGTCGGTAGTACCCGTCAGGGATAGTACTACCTTCATTACGCGCCCATCTAAATGGTCCGATTTGAGTAAAAATGAACGGTGATCCAACCAAATTTTGAGAATGAGCTTCATAATTGTACAGTCGTCGATAATTCTAACCTACTAAGCAATTTAAACATAAGTAGGTGGTCATTCCAAGACAGTGTCCGTCACTGCGTGCGTTCTCCATTAGGTATCTTCCTGCAAAACTACAGTGAAACCCCCCTTTTCAGATTTATAATAAAAATATCGAAGTTAAGGGTAACTTTCTGGGGAGGGATGATAGCCAATGAATGCGCAAAGGTTGCACAATATGATGAATTCGTCTATTATTATAACAGTTGGAGGGCTCCTTCCTAGGACGGTTAGGGTATAAAATATGTAGGTATGCTTTGGATCTCTGTACAAGTACCTAGTAGGTAGATACCTAACTGGACTTTGTAGTTAGACTTGATTTGAGTGTTTATCCAGGTACCTATCAGGACATAACTCTTATCCTTGAGTTCATGAAAGACTTCTTCAGCTTCTCGAGCAGTGGCTTCTGCTGACTATAACAAGACTGACGAGGCCCTTGCCCTGTGCTCTGGTTACAAGCAGTATAGCACTGATGACAGTCCTGCGGGACCACAGTGAGCCATCCCAAAATCCGCCAAATTCCAAACTAAAGTTTGAACTATCCTTGCAATAATTTTTGGACTTGTACGTTTTAAATTCTTAAATGCATACAATTTTCTTTTTTGGTGTCATTAAAGTAATTAGCAACGATGAGTACATGACTCATCGTTGCTTCAGACGTACCAATGAATCAAAATTAAGAAACTTACGTCTCTCCGCACACTTCCTCCCCGCACGTCTGTGGCGCTCTCAGGTCGGCTTCGAGTCAAGCTCCTCAAACTCTTCTGTCGTGATGGTGGCTGTGGAGTATCGTCATACAAAATATTCCGTTCAGGAGTCCGATCCAGGCTCCTTAGAGATCCTTGCCTCGTGTCAGATTTAGATCTGTATTTTCTCGGCGGTTTCTTAACTTTTTCGAAAATCTCCTTCGAGCCGAAATCGCCTTCGCTGTGTTTTCTTCTGGTGGGTTTGATCGGGAAAGTGTTGAAGTCAGATTCCCTGGACTCCGACCTGTTCTTGGTCCTGCCCGGCGGCTCAGGTGGTTCGTCCCTGTACCTCATATCAGGGCTTTCTTCCCCCTCGTACTCATCTGTGTATCGGGAATCTGCAGAATCCATGTGGGCCAGAACGTTCCTTGGAGACCGGAAAGCGTCGCGAATTTCTTTCGATAAATACCTGCTCACATCAACATCCTCCCTGCTCAAACCCTTTTGCCTCAAGAAGAACTCATCAGAGTCAATCTCTTCCAAAACCCCTCTATGCCTCATGCTCGACGCTCCCGAACTGATTTGCTCCTTGTCCGATTCAGCAATATCACTCGAACTATCGATTTTCGCCTTCATTGTGTCGTCTGGGCCCTGTGTCGTTATGTAAGGAGTCGTTCGCTCATATCGCTCATGGAAAGGCGCGGTGTTCTCCTCGTAACCCTCTTCACTCTGAACTTCCATCCTGTGGTCGTGATCTGCATACCCTGGCTCTTCATCAGCAAACTTGATATCTCTGTACCGGTCTGGAAACAGTCTGCTGCTCACTGGAGGAGACGGAGGACTACTTTCAGTCTCTATACTAGTGCCTGCAGCTCTCAGCTGCGCCGCTTTCTCTCTTTCTCGTTTCTTTTTAGACATGAACCTTGGATAAGTCCTTGCTTTCAATGTCTGGAACAGATTATGTGACGATTCAGAACTGATGGTTATTGCATCTCTCAAAGGTCTTCTCAAACTACTTGGATTCGGTTTCCTTATTTTGGGTTTGTCGACTTTCTTTGCTTTTTCGAACTTGAATCTCTCAGGTACTTTGAACGCTGATCGATCAGGTAGGTTGAATTTCGGCCTTTCCGTCAAGAACTTCGGTTTCTGCGTCAAAAATTTCGGCTTCTCTTTCAAAAACTGAGGTTTCTCCTTCAAAAACTGTGGCCGTTCCTTTAAGAACTGTGGGCGCTCTTTGAGGAATTGCGGTCGTTCTTTTAAGAACTGAGGCCTGTCAGGTAACTTCACTTTTGATTTATCCGGAAAATTGATCTTAGGACGATCTGGTAACGATATCTTAGGAACAGTCATGTTCCGGAATTTATCCCGTATTTCTCCCGCACCTGCTTTGAACCTATCTTGAAAAGATAAAGGTTGAGCTTCGTCAAGGGCCATGTCGTCAGGGTGTTCAATCAGCTCGTATTCAGACTGAGATAGATCCTTGGGTTGTTCGGTGGGTTTGACTTGTAAAATAGATTTGATTTGCGGTGAAGGTTTTATTTCCTCTACAGTTACGGCTTGTGGAGGTGGAGGTTTCAGTTCCTCAACCACCGGCCCTTCTATTCTCTGCACCCCTTGCAGGGACGGATCTTTGTACCTTTCTGGGTGGAGATCTTCGTCCGAGTCACCGTGCAAAGGTATGATAATGGCGTTTTCATTAGGGATCTTGATGAATTTCCTCTCAAAGGCTTCGTTCTTCTTCTCTTCCTCTTGAGGAGTGGCGGTGAGGATAGGGGATGCGGCCAACAAAGTCGTGATACCCGCAAGAGACGGCGTCACCAATTTTGATGGTGGAGCATCAGCCTGATCTGGAGCGTTTGGAGCAGTTTCAACTTGCACTGGTGCTGGTGCTGGCACAGAAACTACTGTCGGTGGTGCATCGACTTTCTCTACTCTCTCTGTCTGGTCAGCTCTGCTCTGCCTCGTCCCTACTGTAGGAGAAGGTGGCGGCTCTTTCGGATTAACCGGTTCGTATTCGTGATCTCTGTAACAAAGGAATACGTATGTCAGAATCAAAACACTCAAAACTATTCACATACATCACTACTCAAACATTTATCACCCGAATAGTAACACTTCATTCCACTCTATTGAGCGCATCTTCTTTAGAAAGGACATGGTTTTTTGATACAACAATGTTTTCAACAATCAAATGTTCAATAAAACACAATGAAAAAATATTTTCAGTACCTACATGATTTCTCACTACAGATCTAATGAAATTTATTTATTTATTTAATTTTTTTTTTTTTTAATAATTTACATTACATCACTGGAAAGCTGAGATGCAGAAGATGTTATAAGGAGATTTCTCAGTCTCTAGGCTAGCACTAATTCGATGAAGTTTAAATCAAATTTTCATTTTTGTGCATTTCAAATGTTCGGTTCGCTTTACATATTATTTTAGCCAATAACGGTGGTACATAGTGTCTCTAGTGAAATTTTGCGTAGATATAAAATATTGCTAGAAAAAATATAACTCCATAAACACGCTTACAGAGCTATCTTGTGTGTTAATCCGTGATGAGTGATGATGAGCTACCGGCAATTCAATCATTATGAAATCAGTTATGTAACTGAGGAGCTAGATCATTTCGATCTGTAGGTTCGAACAACTGATGTCAAAGTGGAACGCTGTTCTAAATCGGGACGGCGGCGCGTCGTATTTTGGCAAGCGAGGGGCGCAAACGTTAGGGGAGACCTCAGTGTTTTCAGACCGGAAATTCAACACCAATCGCTTAAAATAATTCTCACTTTTAACAAAAGCTGAACTCGCAATTGCTGAAGTAAAATACGAGTGCGTGGTCAGCGTAATTGGACCACTCTAAGAAAGCAACAAGTGAATTCACTCGGGAGGAAAGGTAGCGTGTGGCGTAGAGGGTTTTTTTGGAGCTGAGGGCTACGCAGGTGGATGCGAAGTGACGTCACGAATAATTATGTAAATGGCCTTGAAATTACTAGACACATTTTGACCCACTACCAACCGTAAATAGGAAATCTCTCGCTGCAATCATTTAAATAAAATGAAGGTACATATTTAAATAAACTTGGCGCAGTGCTGCGTCTTCCAGTTTTCAGTTGCTCGGAGTGCCCTCCCTCCCTTTGGTTTATTATTCTGTGAATAATGCACGTCTATGTTATTCGCTCAGCGAAAAATTTAAATAACAACCCCTCAAAATTTTTTCTCTCACGTTTCAAGGCGCGTAGAATCCAAAAATGTAATGTCCGCCCGCCGTACGCCGTGTCATGCATAACTACTTCATTTTCGGTCTAAAACATTCGTTATTTCGCACACAGGCTCCATTTGGGCCCTAGTTGTGCCCCGAAACTTTGCAGCCCGATCGGAATATACCCAGGGGTATTATGGGTGAAAAATGGGTGTTAAATTAGGTATTCTTGAGGTTTTAGTGAACTTGGGCTTGAGAGGTATCGTTTTCCATGTTTTTTAGGTGAGGAGGAGATAAAATATGAAGTTGATTTTGACCAAAGATGGAAGAATTGAGGTTGTAACAAAGGTTCAGCTCCCAAAATTAGTTTTTTTGTGAGTCAAAACACCTGGGAAATGTTCTAAAACCACAATCAATTTGTATAATAACACTGGAAAAAGTTTCAACAGTTGAATCAAGACAATTAAATGGCATTATCAATAATCATAGATAATTTGGGGGAAAAAAAGGAGCGTGATTCGCGTTTTTGGGGGCCAGTGTTGGTGAAAGCCATCAGAAATAGCTATTTCAATTATTGCACATGAAAGAAACAATAAATGAACATCCAAAATTTCTGTAGGTATGTCCAGTAGAATAATAAACCCATGTGACAAGGAATTTGCAGCTTTTTTTTTTTTACTTACTCTATTGCACTACTTGTACATAAGAGGCTTCATGTCAAATATGAGATTGTAAGTCGTATGGAAAAGAACGGGGACTTGTGAAATTGGTTTAAATGACGTGATCCGGAAAGAGGAAGGTGACAACACTAATACTTTTTGACGAAGGGATACACAGTTTGGGTGACCTGCTCGTTGGGAGATGGCCAAGTATTTAATGTTATTACTGAGGGCAGTATTGTTGGAAACGAGACGAACTTGGCCAGAGTTATCAGGTAATGAATAATGGGTACTTAGGTATTATACGGAGGCCACTAGTTTTGAGGGGGTATATACCTAAGTATAGGTATACAATGTAGGTACACCTAATATCCCTAAGTAGGTATTACTAGACCTACCGGTGGCTCACCAGAAATCAATAATATTTTTGCTAGTATTGGTCTAGTAAATATGGTTCTTTTCGGTTATACCCCCCCCCCCCCCCCCCCCCCCCAGTCAAGAGCCCACCGTCCCAGCTCTACTTGTCTTGTTTTCTGGTATTTTATACCTAACATTACATTCCACTAATCTATTCAGAAGTCCCAAACAACCTGCTCATTCACGGGATAGTTTCTGGGATTGTTTATCTTTTTTGAGATGCGAGCGCTAGCGAGCATCCAGATCGCTTGACAATGCGAGCGGTAGCGAGCAGTAGGTACTTTTCGGTAGATACTTTTCGGTTAGTGGAATGTAATGGAACGCTCGACTCACAACAATACTAGAATAGTTCTACTACAACATCTATAACAATTTAACCTTCTGTAAGTGCCGCGGCGCGTTTCGTAATGGTGGCCTCCGTTTAATACTCAAGTACCGAATAATGTTTTGTGTAGTATCAATATACACTCTTATAAATAGTTAGTAGGTACCAACAGGTGATACCCTATACTTATCTAATGCGTTGCGCCTCATCCATTGCTTATTTGGAAAATTTGTATAAACAAGGATTATTTTTGCTAATTTCCCTTCTTATTTGTGTTCGAGGGGTTTCAAAATATTCTTTTCACATGCGGAAACGAAACAGGACCACAGCCGGAGTTCTATTCATTATTCACCTCGAACCACAAACCAACTATATTCCTTCCCTACCTCAATATTGCAGGTAAGTTTATTCATTCGTATAGAAAAATCATAGGTCTCGGAAACTGTAGAAAACATGAAACAGCATCAAAGTTGAGAAAAAAGTCAAGTTTTAGCTGTCAAAAAACAGTTCGCTCTTATCTCAGCTCTCAGGACAAACTGCTGAAAATTCCATTAGGTAGATGGATACAAAATGTTCGCGCATTTTTCAGATCCATTAAATTTTTTTAAGTTTAGAAAATTTAAAATTCATATTTGACCGACAGAATGGACCCCTGAAAATAACAACGGAGCCATGCAATGAGAATTTGATATTTATTCATGGGCAGAGAAAATAGCCCTTGGAATTTGGATGATTCACGGAAAGAGACCGTCCAGAGCCCAAACCCCGTTAATCGTTAAATAGCATCAAAATCGGTCGAGTATTATAGCCCTACTGCTTATTCGAAATCATTTCCATCAAGTTTTGATAATTCGGATCCAACTTCCTACTACCACTTCATAAATCAAACTTTGTGAAGAATATTTTATTGATAATTATATCACAACTAACGGCTGTTACTATGAATATTGGATCCGTCGACGTAATGTCACTATAAACACAAGCTTCGTTTCGTCTCGCTTCGTTTAAATTTCTTCTGTATCTCGCCGCCTGCAGACCCGTAGTTTTATATAGGTTAATAATCATTATTCCTCGTAGCTGTTTTCAAGTTGGTGCCTAATAAGTAGGTAAGAGTATATGGCTATAATGGTTATAGCTAAGATGGTAATATATCTACTACTTCCATCGGGAGCAACAAAAAGCTCACTGCCTTTGATGACAATCCATTTATTTATAAACAATGTAATGTACCTAAATACTCAACTTCCGTTGATTATAGTGCATGATAAGCTCACTTTTATTGCAATTTCTATTCACACAATAATCTGCAGTACATCAACACACTAAAGTTGGTTGAAATCATGATATGAAATTAATGATCAATAATGGCATTTCGTTGAGAATGAAAATTATATGTATTAATTCCATTTTTTATTCTGTATAAAACCATCCACGTAAACACAAATATTGCACTACACCTACTTGAGTACCTACCTAAGTTGTTAGATACAATCATACTAGGTTAGCTCACACAAACTTCTAATGAGGAACAGCTTAATGAGGTAGAACTTGTGAACAAACAAGTATTTGAATACTGACATAGGAATGGGATGGGAATAGGTAGAATAAAATATTCGTGATTAGGTAAGTAGGTAGGTACCTAATTTCAAAAAAATTGATTTTTTGAAAAACCTCGATGAACTTTCTATCAATTTGCAAAATTGATTTACTTTCAGTTCAGCTGGTATTATAAATGCCCAGTACTTGGGTACTGCAACATCAAGAAGGAAGAACGAAAACTGAACACACATTGGATCTCAATCTTTTAGCGAATTTTCAAAGAAAATGAAGCTATTGCAATGGCTTCGAAATTTAAATAATATAAATTTTTGGAAATTTTCTTCATAGAAATCCGTTTCAGACCATTCTAAAACGATTCCTGAAATTTAACACTTTTTTATATGTATATATATATATATATATATATATATATGTGTCACTCCAGACGATAACTCTCGATAGAATTGAGATAAACAGCTCAAATTTGCACAAAAAATCTATCTTGGCAATCGAAAGGCTAAGTTCGAAGATGGGCGAAATTGGCCTACTCTAAGGAGGGTTTTGGCGCATTTAAAGTGCGCAAAAATTACCCAAAAATCCCCAAAATGTTATTTTCCAACAAGTGACCCCTCATTTTAAAGGTTTTTGCACGCTGAACACGATGGTGAAATCGGATTTTAGATATCTAAATCCGTTCTTAAATTAGAGCATTTAAAGTGCGCAAAAATTACCCAAAACTAGGATAATCTTTAAACTCTTACCCCTCCCCCCCACCCCCTTAGAGTGGTCAGATTGAAAAATGTGAGAAGTATTAATTGAAGACGAGAGTTCGAAGCAAAAAAGGGGGAGGCAAACGATTAGTACAACTCCTTGAATTTCCCATTTGACATATAATTTATTGTTATGATACCTTCATAGATAGACAAGTACCGGCCCACGTATTACTAGAAGGAAGACGAAAGAAAAAATCTATTTCAAATTATTCAATTTAGGTACTAACAGTAGGAGGAAGAAGGTTAGGTAGGTATCTTATCAATTTATTATCAGTATCATACGAATATTTGATATTCAAAGGTAGGTAGGTACTTAACATGATAAAAATAATATCAATGAAGAAGGAAGGATCTACCTACCTAGTAGAGCAAATCTTGAACTGGTTTTAGATACCAGGCCTGAAATCGTAGTCAAGAGGAAAGGCCATTCAGAAGGAACAAGGAATCTACTCATAACAAACGGTAGAATCAGGATGGACAAAACGTACAAATTAAAATAAATACGAAGAGAATATACATAGAAAACCAAATTTTAGACCGAAGTTTTCCTTTATTCAAAACCATAGCCATTAATTCGAATATTTCTTTGAAAATTCGCTCATTAAGTCATGCTGCATGACTGGTTTTTTTTTTATATAGGTACTTAGTTCAAGGAAGACTTTAATTTTCTAACGACTTACAAAATTTCAAAACCAATCAGCAGATTCGATTTCGCAATTAATGCCTAACTTATGGGCCATGAATATTTTAACATAGTTAGAGGTTGAGGGACTAATTCCCGGCTAATTTTGAGTTTTCATCATGGAGTTTATTTTCTTTTTTTAATTCTTATTTATTATTATTATTATTTTTTTTTTTCAAAGAAAACCAGCTTGTAGCAGCCAATATTTTTATTTATTTGGTAATTAAAACATTGGCAGCCAATAAAAACATTGACCGCTACAAGGAGGTTTTCTCTGAAAAACAAAAACCCTCGATGATGAATATTTTAGATTGTCTGTCTCAGAATTATATACCCAACACTGGTTCCTTCCAGTATTAGCAACATTAGGTTACACTTGGATGATGGAATCATCATCTGATTGTACCTTCAGCATTTGCGAGTGATAAAACACGTCATACTCATAGTTAGAAGGGCTAAGACGCTTGTTACGCGTGGTTGCACCAAAATGACGGTGGGAGGGGGGGGGGGGGGAGTGAAATATAACACTAGCTGTTAGCTAGCTTAAGTAGCAACATGACATAGAATGAGGTTTCTGGTTTATTATGATGGTGAAACTGATGGCGAACTAGGTATGCACAGACTGACCCTCGTACCTGGCGGGATGTACCTCTTTATTGTTCTGGTGCTCAACTTCCTTCTTGTTCTGTTCATTCGCAACCTCCGGAAGGCTCTCCGGTGTCGGCGACGGCAAGACGGGCGTTGCCGGTTCCGCCGTCGACGGTACGTCGGTTGGCAGTGGTTCTCCAGTCGGTGTCGGCGGTTGCTTAGGCGCTTTAGCTTTCGTTCGTTTCGCCTTTTTAGGTGCATTTCCCAACTTGACTCCATTTGTGGAGGGTTCTGCTGCAACGCCAGTCGCGCCCTCTTTGGCCACGCTTGCTACCTCGGAAACGAGAATATTTCCAGCCACATCAGGTTTTTTTGTGGAATGAACTGTGGGGTCAGAAATTGATTGCTCTATTGACTCTGTTGGAGCTTTTTCCAAATCCGAAGCTTCTTTCACATAACACTCCGCTGCGACTTCAGCTGCTTCTTTAGCTTTGACGCTCACTGATTCCAAATCCGAAGCTATATCTGGAACAAATCCAGCCTCTTTTGGAGGTATTATTTCAGTTTTCGATTCAGAGATTGACTCCTGTGCGGTCTCAGCAGATCTCGATGCAGTAACTTTTTCGGGGGATTCTGTTTGAGATTTCAACTTTTTTTCTTGTTTGGTTCTATCAGGTTTTATAGGAGCTATGCTTTCTTCGACGACGGACCCTGTGATGCTATGAACACCATGAAGATCAGGGTCTTCATACCTATCGGGGTGGAGGTCTTCATCGGAGTCACCGTGAAGGGGTATAATTACTGCCTGTTGATTCGGAATCCTGATAAACTTCCTTTCGATTGTATCTTCGCTTTTCACTTCCGTCTGCTCAACGTTCTCGATAAATTCTTCTTCTGGAATCTCACTCTTTTTAGGGGATGTCAAAAGTGGTGATGATGCCAGTAGCGTCGTCATGCCAGCTAGCATAGGCGTCACAAGTTTGGCTGCCTCTCTCGTGGCTTTTTCCGTCGCCGCCAGCACTTTGACTTTAGCCGTTTTCAAAGCCTTGGTATTGGGTTCCGTTGGTTTCGGCGGAGGAGCTTTGATTTCTTCCAATGTCGGACCTTCGATTTTCTGAATTCCTACTAGCGATGGATCTTCGTATCTTTCAGGGTGCAACTCTTCGTCTGAATCTCCATGCAGAGGCAAGATAACCCCATCGCCTCCTGCCATTTTAATGAATTTTCTCTCAATAGGTTTGTCCTCATCGCCCACAACATCGCCCTCTACCGCATCAATACCAGGCGACACCGTCAAGATTGGCGACGCCGCTAGCAAAGTGGTCATTCCCGCTAAAATTGGTGTCACCAGTTTTGCTGAATTCAAGGCTTCTTTGTCCTTCTTTTCTACCTCTGTGTCTTTCTTTGGTTTAACTTTTTTCGGTGAGATGTCTTCGACTACGTCTCCTATTTTCTGGAAACCTTTTAAAGACGGATCTTCATATCTTTCAGGGTTGATTTCCTCATCAGAATCACCGTGCAATGGTATGATTACCCCATCCTGATTTGGAATCCTGATGAATTTCCTCTCACGGACTTCCCCTTTTGATTCTACATCGCTTTTTTCGTCATCAGCATCGTTTCCATGTTCTTCACTAGGACATATACTAAGGATAGGCGATGCTGCCAACAATGTCGTCATCCCCGCTAAAGTTGGTGTGGCTATCAATTTCGATGTAGACGAATCATCAGCTTTATTTTTCTTACTCCCTTCTGTGAGTTTACCCGTTCCAACTTTTCCAACTTTGATCGGCTTTATATCTTCAACCACTTCCCCTATTTTCTGCACCCCTTGCAAGGTTGGGTCTTCATACCGATCTGGATTGATTTCCTCATCAGAATCCCCATGTAAAGGTACGATAATAGCTTCTTCATTTTGAATCCTAATGAACTTCCTTTCGTGTACATCTTCAGTCTTCGACAATTCTTCTTCCTCCTGTTTCTCAGGTGAAACAGATAGTAATGTAGAAGCAGCAAGCAATGTTGTCAGGCCAGCCAACGCTGGAGTTACTAATTTTGCAGCTGACGAAGATTTCTTTCCTGAATCGCCCGATTCAGATGGTTGGCTCCCTACAGATTTCGTCGTTTTCACAGGCTTGATTTCTTCCACAACGTCACCAATTTTTTGCACACCTTGTAACGACGGATCTTCGTATCTCTCCGGATTGATTTCTTCATCAGAGTCTCCGTGTAATGGAATGATGATAGCTTGTTCATTAGGTATCCTTATGAATTTCCTTTCATGAACATCTTCTGTTTTTTGGTCCCCCAACTCTTCCTGTCCTTTCTCTGGTGAAACAGACAGAATTGGAGAAGCTGCCAATAGGGTGGTCAAACCAGCCAACGCTGGAGTTACTAATTTTGCAGCTGACGATGATTTATTTTCTGGGTCACCTGATTTAGAAGGTTTACTTTCCACAGTTTTCACCTTCTTTGCTGGCTTTATCTCTTCAACGACATCGCCAATTTTCTGCACACCCTGTAACGCCGGATCTTCGTATCTCTCAGGGTTAATTTCCTCATCTGAATCACCGTGCAGTGGAATGATGATTGCTTCTTCATTTGGTATCCTTATGAACTTCCTTTCATGAACCTCGCCAATTTTCTGTTCTTCATCCCCCATCTCTTTCTCAGGGGAGGTACTCGTACTAAGAATTGGTGTTGCAGCAAGTATTGTGGTCATTCCGGCCAATATTTGAGTTACCATTTTTGGGCTGTCTTTCTTTGATTTTTTGGTTGCCAGAAAGTCTTTACTTGCCGTTTTCTTCGTTGAGGATGATGCTAGTTTTGACTCAGATTTAGTCTGGTCAGGCATCTCGATAAGAGAGGATTCTTCTTCTTCCAAACCTTCATCTCTAGGTGTGCCACCTGGTGTAACTGGTCGCACATATTCTTCTATTACTGGACCGTCTATCCTTTGCTTTGCGAGCAACGATGGATCTTCGTAGCGTTCTGGATGAATCTCTTCGTCTGAGTCGCCGTGAAGAGGCACTATGACTGTCCCGTCATTCGGATTTTTGATGAACGTTCTCACATCAGAATTAGGTTTTGGGGGTCCCGGTCTTTCTGAGGGTTCGGAAATTATGGGCGTTGCAGCAATTACAGTGGTTAAGCCAGCCAGAGTTGGCGTCACCAATTTCTGAGTCGAAGCCCCACCGTCGGATTTGCTTTTGGGAATTTTCGGAGCCTTGTCTTTCTTCTTGATTTTGGGTTTCTCCACAACCTGCTCATTCGTTTTCTGCACGACAACCAACGAAGGATCTGCGTACCGTTCCGGGTTGATCTCTTCATCAGAATCGCCATGCAATGGTATGATGACCCCGTCATCATCGGGGATCCTGATGCATTTTCTCTGGTGGCTCTGATCCTCGATTTTCTCTTCTCCCTCTTTTCCAGGACTGGCGGAAAGGATGGGTGAGGCAGCCAGCAGAGTTGTGAGACCTGCCAGCGCTGGAGTCACCAGCTTCGTCTGCTGAGGAGTCTTGGATTGATCGTCATCTTCCCTCTCGTCTTCTTGCACTCTGTCAAAATCCACCAAAAACACAATATTAATTACGTTACACTTTTAAATTAAAAATAAGCTCTAAAACTTCAAGTGAACAAGCTTCATTCCAGCTTAACTTGAAATAAAAAGAAGGAAAAAAGTATTTTGACTTGAAATGTTAAGGGGCCTTTTTGTTCAACCGTTCGCATTTGCTGTATCAGTTTTGGCGCCTCATCGGCAAAAGGAACTGCTCGGCATCGTAAATAGCGCCGCATGAAACAAAAACCGCAAGTATTACGTCTCACGAATTCAAATGTTGAGGGTCTACTCGATAGGCGTACAGAATTTGCTGTTCCCAGCGTGAGGCAAAAACAGCTAATTTTGAGTCTCGCGACTTGAAACTGCGAGGGTTCACGCGGTGGGCAATCGAAATTCGCTGTACAAATATCGGTGCCTTAACGGCTCCAGGAAACGGCCTCTCCGAGCAGTGCTCAGTCGAGTAGTAGCTTATAAAATGATAGACACGATAGAACAGATCTTGGCTTAAAAAGTACGGGATGCAGGTTTCGAGCAGATGCCAAAACCGTGGGGCAACAATTGACTCTATTCATAGACGTTATACGTTAGTTTCTGCAAGGTTGATTTGGCGTTTCGGATAACTAACAATCCTCGAACCAGTTATCGCTACCCTTGACTATCCATCAGAACGGCCTTGTAGCCAAATTTTGAAAAACCATTTGGAAGAAAATCGGAAGGCGCTTCAAAACTAAAAAAACTAAAATTGTACACAAAAGAAGGGAAGTGTTTGATCAAGCTAACCAACAGGGTGGGAAGGGTGTTAAGCTATGTGAATAATAATGAGCAGCAGGTTCCTTATTTCCTATAAATATTCCACGATCATGTTGACATTACCTCTCTAATATTACTAACATCGTGATACAAATGACTGCAAAAGATTAACTTGTTCTAACGAAAATGACAAATGTTAATTTATTCCAAGTGCACTTTGCCTAAAGGCCTCATCACGCTAATTAAAATTTATAAATAAACATCGTGTCTCTTCTCTGAGTCCAAAGAAAGACGGCAGTTTTGTTTTTCGGTAGGTAAAAGAGTACTAAATTCACGATGAAGTACGCGCTACCCTCAATAATAGTTTACTTCTGTATAGTTATGGGCATTTCGAAGCGTACAGAACATCGGCCTATGCCAAATAAGGTTATTTTTACAGCAAAGAATGAACTTTTGAGGAAGAATTTTCTGTGTTTCTCAACTAAATTCATGCATTTATAGTAAATAAAAAGAAAGGTATGAATTTGATTGCAAAAAGTAAGAAATTTGTTGGAAAAATTAGTCATGAATTTGCTTCAAAAAAGGAAGAGTATGAGTTTCACTGGAAAAAGCTCTGTCTATAAATAGGTAGTGTTGAATGTAATTCAGTAGCTGTTGAATATATAAAAATGTATTTACCTTGGCATTTTGGGCAACTACGTCGGCCTTGTCAACCTGGGGAGGACACCCTCCTCCAGACGCCGCCACAACAAACGACCACACGTTGACCGTTGAACGTTCGTAAAAAAACACAAAAACACGCTTTGCAGAAAGAAAAAAAAACCGAAACAAACCGAATTTGAAACAAACACACTTTTGTCGACGTGAAATTCGCGCAAACTTGAAAATAATAAAAAATAGCGGTTGACAAAAATAAGTGATACGTGAAAAAAAGAAGGGGCGGGAAGAGGTACGTGTGGTCAGGGGATCGGGCGGCGCTACCCAAATAGTCGCTCGCTCGGCGCGTGACTAAAAGAGCCAGACGGGACGCAGAAGGAGGGCGGGCGAGGGAACGGAGCTTGCCCGGTCTCGGAGGACTTTAAATAAAATACAACAACAACGGGCCGTAGAGGCCTCTGCCGGGTTAGTTCCCGACCGGATATCAGAGGCGGTATCGACTCGGAACGCCGTCCTTACACCCTGGTTCCTGGTGAGCCCGAAAGAAGGAGTTACAGCCGTGCAGCATGACCCTCGTACCTGCGCCGACCGTATTTTCCGACGTGATAAGAAGGACCAGTAGAACTGCGCCTAGAACTAGACGAGAACGTACGATTCGAGGCAGGGGCGGATCCAGAATTTTTTTCCGGAGGGGGTCACAGGGTAGAACAATATAAAAATCATGGTAACTAAGAAAAGTGGCCCGTACGGCGTACGGCGTACGGCGTACGGCGTACGGCGTACGGCGGACAGACAGAAATATTTTTATTGCAGTTTTGGATTCTACATACCTTGAAACGTAAACCATCAAATTTTGAGGGGGGGTAAGAATTTTTTTTTTCATGCTCGATTCCAATGGTTCATTATTGAAAATAATAAACCAAAATAACAAAATAACCAAACGAACAATACAAACCGAATTTTCAACCTTATGCCTAAACTCGTCCAATTTGTCTACTTACAAAATTAATTGTATTTATTTATAAAATTCATTGTCTATGTAAAAAATATTTTTCAATATCTATTAATTATTTAACTGACAAATGTATTTATTTTCAATTTTCTTCTAAAAAAGTGTCCTAATGTGTTTTCAAACAAATTGGCGCATTTTATGGCAGCGTAGCTAACTTCAGAGTTTGCAAATCAAAACATTGAAACCACAACAATCTATTGTTGATCTCAGTGAATTCAGTATCGTTTTTACTGAATTTGGCAGGAAAGAAAACGAGAACGAAACAAAAACAAGATAATAATTAACAAAAATAAGAAGAAATAAACAAGGTGTAATTTGACGGATACACCAAGGTAAATTTATTGACATAATTGTATATAAAGTAACATTGGTAGGACCAAGTGTACGATTATAATTATTCGACTATAGTTGACTATATTATATAGATGACTTTGGTCGTTTGGTTTGTTTCTGGTTTTTGATTTCACAAAAACTGGGTTCGTTTTCGTTTGGGTTTTTGTTTTCCCGTTTGTGTACAATTCGTTCAGCTCTGCTTTTGGTTTATTATTTTCAATAATGAACCATTGGAATCGAGCATGATGAAAAAAAATTCTTACCCCCCCTCAAAATTTGATGGTTTACGTTTCAAGGTATGTAGAATCCAAAACTGCAATAAAAATATTTCTGTCTGTCCGCCGTACGCCGTACGCCGTACGCCGTACGCCGTACGCCGTACGGGCCACTTTTCTTAGTTACCATGAAAAAAAATTGATGAAATTCGGGTTATAGGTTCCGTTCGGCGTCTAGTTGGTCCTCGAAGCTCGACGTTACTGTGAGTCATCTCTAAGGGGTTCAAAATAGGGGTTGAAATTTTCAAAACGCCTATACTATTTTTTCACGTAAATATTTTTACGGTTTTAAATAGTTCTTGAACTTGGGAGTTTTTTAAGACCATCCGGAGCATCACGTACTGTGTACGTCCAGCCGTTCGTTCACAGTAAGGCCCCGAAGTTTGCACTAACAGGCATTTTCGACTCCAGTGTGAATGAAATTGTATACAATTCAAACCAAATCTCGTAACCAGAGACGCGCCCACAATAGGAATTTGTGAATACGGCCAATCATTGGTAGGGATCACCTGATTATATTGGCGGAGTATGAAGTCGAGTTGGTTGTTCTGTGATATTATTTCGCTTGAAAAATGATGGCTCTTTTGGAGTTTGTTGGTAGGTAGTGAAACTTGAACAAACGTTGAAGTATTATTGATTGGTAAATTATTACTACGGTAAATCATTACTCAACGGTAAATTATTACACAACGGTTCAGTATACCATCTACGTAGAAGGGGCTGGAGTTTGTTGGTAGGTACTTTT
The DNA here is from genome assembly GCA_954871275.1 of Leptopterna dolabrata. Taxonomy (NCBI): domain Eukaryota; kingdom Metazoa; phylum Arthropoda; class Insecta; order Hemiptera; family Miridae; genus Leptopterna; species Leptopterna dolabrata. The sequence goes on along the minus strand of OX940986.1, from coordinate 33,004,591 downwards.
GCAACTTTTTTCACTCCTCATCAACAATTTCTTTTCAGAACTTCATTATGTGCGTTTCTTTTTGTTAGGTACTGTTTGTCATCGGCAGAATTATTTTAGCAACATTTAACTCGTGATTTAGGTAGGTACCTAGTAACGAGTACGGGGTTAGGTACTAACCTACGGAGGGTCTGCGATCTACATAATATGTATATAATAGAATAGTACATATCATATTATATAGAAGGGTTATCTATACATAAAGCTGTGATCTGTAACAGAAGGGTATTCTATACAAAATAATAAACCGTTGTGCAGGGATTTGCAGCGTTTTTGAAATGTAGGCTGATTCTGGGGGGGGTCATGACCCCTGTGACCGCCCCCTTGGATCCGCGCCTGATTCGAGGTGTTTCTTATTCTACGTATTCATGTAGGTTTCTATTGGTCAGTTATATGCAAAGTCAGCCCTCATGTTTTCGCATAAGCATCCTAGCAAATTCACTTACAGGTTTTCGCCTAAAGCCGCGGTTACACTTGCGGTGTTGGGCCCAACACCGAATATTCGTCGGCCTCTTCCCGCAAGTGAAACCGCGGGACAAATGAATGAATGAATGAATCAATGAATCAATGAATGAATGAATGACAATTAGAACATTGTAATACATTGTACAATGAAGTGATTGGAACTATACCGTCAATTTATTGTGCAGCTGTAGGCTGTTGACCCGTAATGCTGCACAAGAGTCGCGTCAGCCGGCCATTTCGAGAGAAAAGTATTTGAAAACAAAAAACAAAAATGCACCTCTTTAACCTAAAATAACTCAAAAACAAAAACAGCAAGTAACATCACAATACTATGCAGAACATTTGTAACATCACAAACATTATCCATATGAAAATGGAACAGACGTTATCTATCTATAAGCCCATTATGCGCTATATACAAATGGTTAAACTTACACAAGCTACAAGACGCACAGTTGTTACTTCTAAATAATAATAGTAACAGTTGTTACTTCTAAATAATGCCCGAATGCGCGCAAATATTGGTGCTCGGGGATGCTCGGACAAAAGGCGGTTTTTTGTCCCGAGTCAAAGGCGGCGAATATTGGCCAACTAATGTATTCGTGCAGCGCACATACATGCGGCCGAGTGTTTGGCGGGTTTGCTTCCAGAGGCAAGTTGAAGGCGCAGAGCGTTTATTAGCGAATTTTCGAAGTTAATAAGTGAACCCGGAGCGTGAATCATAGGAAACATTTTCCTGTGATTCATACTCCGAGTTATTGCTGTGTTGTTGTTGTAGGGGTGTCCGATTATCCAAAAGGAATCGATTTAAATCGAATCGATTTTTTAATTCAATTCAATTCGTTTACATTAACGGAAATATCCAATTAAAAATTGACATAAAACAAACATTTTCATAAATGTGATGATTTAAATTGTGATTTAGGTACTTACATCAGAGATTCAGAATCGAATCGACCGATTATTGATTGAAATAAAATAAATAATTGATTATTGATTGAGATTATTGATTGATAAATATTGATTAAAATTGAAGCACCAATTATTTTGTTGACAGCGAAACTGCGTTCATAGCCGCTTGCCCGAATATGCATGCGTCGATGCTCGGGGCTGAAAGCCAACACCGCATGTGTGTGCGGGGTGCGCGTCAAGATTCGGCAAACTCCGAGCATAGGTAAACATTCAGGCGAGTATGAGCGAATACTCGGTGTTGGGCCCAACACCGCAAGTGTAACCGCGGCTTAATAGTGCGTATTCGTTCCGCCGTACTCCTACTCAATAGAGAGTTTTTGCAGCACCCTCGCGCCGAAACGAACGAAACGAAAGCAGTGCTGCGCAAGCGCACTTGAGACACCGAGAATTTTGACGAATCGTGACGACGAAAAATACCGGGATCTCATGGTGTCAGCTTTCGTCGTGTTGAGATGACGAAACGTAATTTAACCTTACATCTGTATAACTCTACCTACCTTTTGGTTTATTATTTTCAATAATGAACCATTGGAATCGAGCATGAAAAAAAAAATTCTTACCCCCCCTCAAAATTTGATGGTTTACGTTTCAAGGTATGTGGAATCCAAAACTGCAATAAAAATATTTCTGTCTGTCCGCCGTACGCCGTACGCCGTACGCCGTACGGGCCACTTTTCTTAGTTACCATGAAAACAAATTGATGAAATTCGGGTTATAGGTTCCGTTCGGCGTCTAGTTGGTCCTCGAAGCTCGACGTTACTGTGAGTCATCTCTAAGGGGTTCAAAATAGGGGTTGAAATTTTCAAAACGCCTATACCTTTTTTTACGTAAATATTTTTACGGTTTCAAATAGTTCTTGAACTTGCGAGTTTTTTAAGACCATCCGGAGCATCGTACGTCCAGCCGTTCGTTCACAGTAAGGCCCCGAAGTTTGCACCGACAGGCATTTTCGACTCCAGTGTGAATGAAATTGTATACAATTCAAACCAAATCTCGTAACCAGAGACGCGCCCACAATAGGAATTTGTGAATACGGCCAATCATTGGTAGGGATCACCTGATTATATTGGCGGAGTATGAAGTCGAGTTGGTTGTTCTGTGATATTATTTCGCTTGAAAAATGATGGCTCTTTTGGAGTTTGTTGGTAGGTAGTGAAACTTGAACAAACGTTGAAGTATTATTGATGGGTAAATTATTACTACGGTAAATCATTACTCAACGGTAAATTATTACACAACGGTTCATTATACCATCTACGTAGAAGGGGCTGGAGTTTGTTGGTAGGTACTTTTGCAACTTTTTTCACTCCTCATCAACAATTTCTTTTCAGAACTTCATTATGTGCGTTTCTTTTTGTTAGGTACTGTTTGTCATCGGCAGAATTATTTTAGCAACATTTAACTCGTGATTTAGGTAGGTACCTAGTAACGAGTACGGGGTTAGGTACTAACCTACGGAGGGTCTGCGATCTACATAATATGTATATAATAGAATAGTACATATCATATTATATAGAAGGGTTATCTATACATAGAGCTGTGATCTGTAACAGGAGGGTATTCTATACAAAATAATAAACCGTTGTGCAGGGATTTGCAGCGTTTTCTGTTTTCCTTGGAAAATAAATGTCGAGCGTCGTATTCACAGCTGCTTCTGCGTCTTTCTATGTTAATGCAGACTTGACGCCATGTGTGGACATAAATTTTTATTCACTACAGAGTGAAATGGATGAAAGAGAGGTTGACATAACGTTAGCGTGACTTCACCAGCCGGTAGATGCCAAAGCTGAACGAAAACTGAACCGAAAAAGGTTAGCATCTGACTTCGGTCGCCCTATCCGCCATTTCCGTTTCGGTGTCGTTTTCCGTTTCGTTTCGGCGTGACGGTTTCGGTTAGCATCTGACTTCGGTCGCCACATCCGCCATTTCCGTTTCGGTGTCGTTTTCCGTTTCGTTTCGGCGTGAGTTCCGTCACGCCAAAACGAAACGGAAAACGACACCGGAACGGAAATGGCGGATAGGGCGACCGAAGTCAGATGCTAACCGAAACCGTCACGCCGAAACGAAAAGGAAAACGACTCCGAAACGGAAATGGCGGATAGGGCGACCCGAGTCAGATGGTAACCTTTTTCGGTTCAGTTTTCGTTCAGCTTTGGCATCTACCGGCTGGTGAAGTCACGCTAACGTTATGTTAACCTCTCTTTCATCCATTTCACTCTGTAGTGAATACAAATTAATGTCCACACATGGCGTCAAGTCTGCATTAACATAAGAAAGAAGCAGAAGCAGCTGTGAATACGACGCTCGACACTTCTATTTTCCGAAGAAAACAGAAGACGGTAGGTGGCGTTTAAAGCGGCCCATAGACGATCAACTTGGTTGACAACCTGGGTTGTCAACACGATGTTGAGGTTTACCATAGACGGTATACCAGGTTGTCAACATCAGTCACTTCCTAGGCTTCCTAGGTGCTGAATCCTTGTATATCAAAATGAGCAGCGATTTAGCGACGTTTGTGGTTTTGTGCGAGTTATTTTGTGACGGTCTTGGAGGAGTATCCTCCAAGAAAAAAGAGAATAGTGTGGTCCAAGGAGTGGTACCAGCAACGTACTGAGTTTTCTCACTCCAATTTGTTGAGGGAACTTAAAATCAGCGCACCCGAAGATTTTAATAACTTCTTGCGGATGGACAAGAAAACCTATGATGAATTGCTCGGTAAAGTGCGACCTTACATTGTGAAGAAGGACACTTTTATGAGGTCTGCAATCACTGCCAATGAACGGCTTTCTGCAACATTGCGGTTTTTGGCTAGTGGGCAAAGTTTTGAGGACCTAAAGTTTCTTACTGCCATATCGCCGCAAAGTCTTGGATTAATAGTAATGGAGCCATCAACCAAGCTTTGACACAAAAACACGAAGCAAAATACGACGGAAAGATGCGTTCAGAGCTCGAAGAACAACTGATGTTGTCAACCTTGTCGTCAACCTGTCCACAGACGCTACAACATGGTTGCAAACATGAGGCTCCGCCCACCAAAAATCAAAAGTGGTTTGATATTTTTCAACCTTGTTGTCAACCTGAAACTCCGCCCATCAACCGCCCCACAGACGGTCATCATTCACTCCAACATGCAAGTTGACAACCCAGGTTGTCAACGAAGTTGGTCGTCTATGGGCCCCTATACAGATGTAAGGTTAAATTACGTTTCGTCATCTCAACACGACGAAAGCTGACACCATGAGATCCCGGTATTTTTCGTCGTCACGTTTCGTCAAACTTTTCGGTGTCTCAAGTGCGCATGCGCAGCACTGCTTTCGTTTTGTTCGTTTCGGCGTGAGGGTGCTGCAAAAACTCTAATATATTATCTCTGCACCTCATTCACGTTTGAGAAGTACATCACGTCACATATATTACAGTATGCCACTGCTGTCAAGAACTGCACTCCTTACTATAACTAACCCCACTAATTATACTAGAGCAGAGTATAACAAATTAGTTTTTAGTTGGCTCATATCACAAAGATATCTAATTCCCGACAGTTTATTCACGAGTTCTTATGCAGTGTAGTGATTTGCTTAGTACCAATGTAGTAGGTAAATGCTATTGATCTAAAAATATACATAATTATACAATACTAGCATGACCGCTCGCTTCGCTCGCTATCCGAGATTCGCTGTACGCAGTATCGTGGAACCAACAAACGACGGAAAAATCCCATAGCCTACCGGGTATTTGTGCCCAATTTTATCAAAATCCGTCAAGCCATTCAGGAGTTGACCATGGTCGACCATATTTCCGCTATGGTCAGGGAATTAAAAATGCGCCTACATTCAACTTGGGAGGCTACCGGATATTGGTGCCAAATTTGGTCGATATCCGTTGAGCAATTCGGGATTCGACCATGGAGGGGCCCATGGATGCGCTATGGTCGACCGCGGGGGTAGTCCGAAGGGTCGATCGTAGATAGAATTTCACGTAGATTACGAATACGCGATAAAAAATAGGGGTTACCATTTCAATTAACGAAGTTGACCATGGTCGACCATAGTTCCGCTATGGTGAGGGAATTAAAAATGCGACGTTGCACAAATTGGGAGCCTACTGGATATTCGTGCCAAATTTGGTCGATATCCGTTGAGCAATTCGGGATTCGACCATGGAGGGGCCCATGGATGCGCTATGGTCGACCGCGGGGGTAGTCCGAAGGGTCGATCGTAGATAGAATTTCACGTAGATTACGAATACGCGATAAAAAATAGGGGTTGCCATTTCAATTAACGAAGTTGACCATGGTCGACCATAGTTCCGCTATGGTCAGGGAATTAAAAATGCGACGTTGCAAAACTTGGGAGCCTACTGGATATTCGTGCCAAATTTGGTCGATATCCGTCAAGCCATTCAGGAGTTGACCATGGTCGACCATAGTTCCGCTATGGTCAGGGAATTAAAAATGCGACGTTGCACAACTTGGGAGCCTACTGGATATTCGTGCCAAATTTGGTCGATATCCGTCAAGCCATTCAGGAGTTGACCATGGTCGACCATATTTCCGCTATGGTCAGGGAATCAAAAATGCGCCTACGTTCAACTTGGGAGGCTACCGGATATTGGTGCCAAATTTGGTCGATATCCGTTGAGCAATTCGGGATTCGACCATGGAGGGGCCCATGGACGCGCTATGGTCGACCGCGGGGGTAGTCCGAAGGGTCGATCGTAGATAGAATTTCACGTAGATTACGAATAGGCGATAAAAAATAGGGGTTACCGATCAAATAACGAAGTTGACCATGGTCGACCATAGTTCCGCTATGTTGAGGGAATTAAAAATGCGACGTTGCACAACTTGGGAGCCTACTGGATATTCCTGCCAAATTTGGTCGATATCCGTCGAGCCGTTTGGCCGTGCATAGAAGGACAGACACACACACAGACAGAGATCCGTTTTTATAATATAGTAGGGATTGTAGTCCGCATGGTTTGAACGTTTATGCAGGTACTCGGGAGTTGACTCCCCCAACCAGCTCGGAACTGCGTTCTTTGGTGTGGGGTAGTTCCAGTTATGAAGTGGACACGGTAGTTTAAATACTGCATTTCTTCTTCATGTATATATACTGATCATGTATATATATATACAAACATAAGTATAATAAGAATCATATAAAGACCCTTTGAATTTGAAAAATTGATTTGGTCCTTCGTTTGTCGTCCCTCTGTGCGGCGCACAGGGTCTACCCAGCCTGCAACTCCGAACGGTTCTGCGGGTTTTGCCTATTCATCGACACTCGGTGCCTTGCACGCTCCTGGTTGCCCTAACAATAAATAACGTAGTAAATATAGCGTTCGTCAACACCATACGCACGCGCGAGTTCCACAGTAACGTAATTAAATAAACTTGAACATTTTCCATGGTTTCTTGTCTACAGAACTTTTTGGACATTCAATAGTTAATTGTGTCAAATTACCACCCTCCCCCCATTATTGATGAATCTAATACATGATTGTATTCCAATTACGGAAAATAACCTAATCAATTGTTGAACTCTCAGTTTTTGAACTTTTAAAGGAAAAACAACGTGTGTCTAGTGTATAGTTCCGTCCCAATTGACCAACCCATACCATTTTCGAAATGTTTGAATTTGTTTGAGGAGGTTTTAGATATTTTTGACGATTTTTGGCGAATCCCACCCACGTTTTTTCAAGGAAAATATACAGGGTGGGCAAGATGTGCTCAGACTTCAGGGTTCTATTTTACGACTAATTCACAGCGTCCCCGTGTTTTAGGGAGAATTTTCGCTTCAACGATTGTATTTTTTGTTCAAAATTTGAAGTTATTTGTTTAGTTTTCTAGCTATTATTGGTGATTTCAGGCGAATTCGGCTCAGATGTTCTATAAAAATATACAGGGCGGGCAAGAACTATGACTGTGCTCAAACGTGAGGGATCAGTTTACAACTAATTCGCAACGAAAATCCCCTCATAGTTCTCATAGTATTTTTTAGGAGGGAATTTTCGCTTCTTTTTTTTCTCAGTTAACTGGTTTATTAATTTAACCCAATTAGTAGGTACAAAAAATGCTGCAAATCCCTACACAACGGTTTATTATCACCCTTCTGTTACAGATCACAGCTCTCAGTACAGACCTATTAGTATAGTATGTACCTTCTATATAATATAATATGTACTATTCTGTACATATTATGTAGATCGCAGACCCTTCGTACCTTCGTACCTAACCCCGTACTCGTTACAAGGTACCTACATAGATCACGAGTTCAATGTTGCTAAAATAATTCTGTCGCTGACAAACAGTAGCTATGGCAAAAATAAACACAAATGATGAATTTCTGACGCAAAATTGTTGATGTGGAGGGAAAAATGTTCGGTCCCGGTAGGGTTTCGTTCTCGGAAACTTCAAGATATCAGGTCGACAGTTAGACCGCAGTGCTATACAGTCCAGCTAGCAGGAGACCAGTGATGTGCGCTCTCAACACAGCTTGGTGCCTGCATAAACCCTGCTCATCAGGGCAAATTGTATAGCAAATTTAATGGCAACATCGTAAAATGCTCCGGATGGTCTCAAAAATTCAGGAAAAAATCTAAATATTTAAAAATGCGAGAAAACCCACACCTCAAAATACAATTTTCCGGGGTAGGGATACTCTGGGCATTTTAACCCTTTTTTTCACCCCTTAGAGTTAAGTGACAGAACCAACTAGAGGACCAACTAGAGGCCATACGGGACCCATAATATACCAAATTTCGTGAATTTTGATTCATGGGAACTAAGGATTCATGGGAAGCCGCGGACGGCGAACGTCGTACGGTGGACTTACGGAATTTTTTTATTCGATATCCGTATTCTACGTCCCTTGAAAAGTAAACCACCAAATTTTGAGGGTGAGGGGGGGGGGGGGGGTTATTATTTTTTTTTTTTTCATGGTCGATTATTGATTATTGGTTGATTATTGCTTTATTATTGAAAATAATTAAGAAAAAAACCGCAGTCATGCAGCATGGCTATAAGAGCGAATTTTCGAAGTTTTCGGCATCTTCCTCCTCCGCCTAAAATTTTCTGAAAATTAATTTTCGGCCAATGTTTTCCCAACTTGATACCATACAAAATTAAAACAGGAGTAGTTTTACGCAAAGTAAAATTTGGGGTGGAAGGAGGGGGAGGGGGAAATCAAAAATGTTTTGAATACTAGAAGAGAAGGTACCTATTGGGTACGTAACAATTTTTTCGTTCCATTTTTTGCCGAGTAACACCTCGGTTTGTAGATTTTCCAACGCTGAACACGATGGTGAAGTCAGAATTGCGATATCCCATTCCGTTATCAGATTAGGGCAGACGAACCAGGAAGAACATCTCAAGAAATAACCACGTTCCTTCATCTTCAAAGTGCTCCAGTTTGAGAATGGAATGAGATATCGCAATTCTGATTTAACCATCGTGTTCAGCGTACAAAAACCTTTAAAATGAGGTGTCACTTGTCAGACTGTTTCATTTTGGGAATTTATGGGTAATTTCCCCCCCCTAAAACTCCCCAAAACTCCCCCTTAGGGTGACCCGATTCTGCCCATCTTCGAACTTAGCCTGTCGATTGCCAAGACAGATTTTTCGTGCAAATTTGAACTTTTTATCTCAATTCTTTCGAGAGTTATCGTCTGGAATGACACATACATATATATATATATATATATATATAATTTTTGGTGTCTTTCGGCAGGGAATTCAGGATGGTCTGAAACGGATTTTGGTATAAAAATCTTTCGGAAATTCGAGTTTTAAAAATGTTGGACCGAGAACAATAGCTTCCTTTTCTTCGAAAATTCGCTAAAAAGAAGGGTTAGTGAAAAATAACGGTTTGGCCAATCCCTACTTAGTTTAATGTTCGGGCCTACTACTTAGTTCACCTCGATAGGATTACAGAGATGATCCTGGTCTGGGTCTTCTAGTCGAAGAGTAAGGAAAGTTGGATGGGCACATTGGAACACCATAAATTGTCTCCCAAGGCGTGAGAACTGACAACTACTTATCTTCTGAATACAACAAAGCTTCACAAGCGTGAGAAAGGCAAGCGCAAAGTACGTATTATGCAACCGCAGTAAAGATTCCCAAGGACTTGCCGCGGCCTGTTTGCGGTAGGTCCGAGGTAGCTGCAATATTATACTTATCTACATACTAACGGAATTATTAAACCTAATACCTAAGTATATTTAAGCTGACAAATTCACAGAATGCAAATTGTAGTCAAAAGTCAAAAGCTTGAACCAGAATGTATTGCACAACTTTCCGAAACACGTGATGTAAGAAAAACCCTGCAAATTATTCCACAACAGTTTATTATTTACCTTATAGACGCCCCTGCTGTGTAGATCTCTGTTTTCTGTGGTCAATACTTCGTGCCTCCCCCCCCCCCCCCAGGAAAGCCCTAAATGACGTAGGTACTGGGAATTTAAGTTTCTTAAAACATGGAAAATGATATCTCACAAGTTCACGTGAACTAAAACCTCTTTAAAAACACCCTATTTTTACACCCATTTTTCACCCATAACAGCCCTGGGTGTACTACTGGGTGTACTCCGATCGGGCTACCGAGCTTCGGGACACAACTAGGACCCAAAGGCGAAATAAAGACAATTTTAGACCAAACTTTATGGTAAATTTAAGTCAGAAACTTCGTTAGAACTTCAATTATGTGCTCGTTGGTCATAGTCGACTTCACATTCGGTCTCCCCACCCAAAAAAACACGGAAAAGGATACCACACAAGCTCACGTTACTAAAACACCAAACAAACCCTGTATTCACACTCATTTTTACACACAACACCCTTCGGTATATTCCGGTCGGGCTGCAAAGTTTCGGGACACAACTAGGGCCCAAATGGAGCCTGTGTGCGAAAGAACAAATGTTTCAGATCGAAAATAATTATGGTTGATCTATATGGCTGACGGCGGACATTGCATTATTGGAATCTGAGCACTCTATATAGATATTTTTGATTTTTGATGGGAGAGTTATTTTGCTGAACGAATACATAGACCAAGACCATAGAACAATAAACCAAAATATTTACCTCCGTGTATTGATTTCTGCGTAGATCACTGTTTTCTATGGTCAATACCTACTCTCGAGCTCCCTCCAGGAAAGCCCTAAATCAAGTACTGAAGCCGGTCTGGAAAATACAGGTTCATAAAAATGCGCGGAATTCATTAATTAAAATATTAATTATTTTTTGTAATTCATGAAGCATAAGGTAAATAATAAACCGTTTTGTAATGGTTTTCCTGTACGGATGCCCCTTCTGCGTGGATAACTGTTTTCTGTGGTTAATTCCTACCCTCGTGCTTCCCCAGAAAAGCCCTAAATCGAGTACTGGAGCCGGCCCGGGAATTAGAGCTCTTCAAATGAAATAATATCAAGGAACAACTAAGTCGACTAAATACAGGCATCCGTGTATAATCAGGTGATCCCGAGCAATGTTATCTGGGCCGGACTTATACTTTTGATTCACGATCGTGTTGACGAAGTGCAAACGAACGGCCGACCGTGCAATGCTCCAGGTGGTCTCAAGAAATCCTTCGGTTTGAGATCAATTTAAAAATGTAATAAAACCCATAATTTCTTCTACTGAATGTTTTCGAGCTACGGCGTTCTGAAAATTGCAACCCTTATTTTTCACCCCTTAGAGACGACTGACAGTAACGCCGAGCTTCGCGGACCAACTAGAGCCCAGACGGGACCTACTGACCAAATTTTATTAATTTTGGTTCATGTTAACTAAGAAAAGTTCGAATTAAGGCTTAAGACAGACGGACAGACTTTTTTTTATTGCATTTTCGGATTCTACGCACTTTGAAACGGAAACCATAAAATTTTGAGGGAGGGGGGGGGGGGGGTTAAGATTTTTATTTTTTTTCTCCATGCTCCAAAAGGTTCATTATTGAAAATAATAAACCAAAATAAACAACCCGTTAGTATCGTTCAACATCAAGTTTCCACAACTGCACGTGCATCGAATCGTATCCAAATATCAACGGTAGTTGATAGCCTCATGAAAGCGATCGTTCTATTTAAATCGAGACACACCAATAATAAGGACACTCCAGCCCCCACCTCTCTCCACAACAATGGCCCGAAGTATATATAAAATAAAATAAGCTTTAATAATAAAATGATCTTTCTTTGGAACACGAAAGGTTTATTCTACTTTATTAAATATTATCTCGTTGTAAGTTACGAGTAAATATTGTGACACTGTACGGAAATCCCTTCCAGTTTTATATTGGATCCGGGCTCTTTCCCGATGTTTTTGACACGCGGCTAATGGGACGGTCGGTTCGTGAAATCAAACCGATGTGTCTCCCGGGGCAGCTGTCACACTCCCTCCCTACAATTCTGAGTGGAGAGGGGGAAACTACGCTGTATGGGCCGCTAGTTTTACCTCATTTTCCATAACAATTTATTTTGTTAAGTATGGTACATATGTATGTCAAATATATGTTGGTTATATTTGCATAATGTGTGTTATTCGTTGATGAAAATAATTAATATACATTATTCTACTTTTAAGTAAAGTAGGTAGGTTTTGTATAATAATTTTACATTGTGCCAGTGACACCAAAAACTGTAGCATGTTGTAGTATAGACCGGTATTTCGTTGGTATTTTATTTAAATTGACTTTTTTACTGGTACATTAGTATCTTATTAAAAATAATGCACGTTGATATCGATTTAGAAAACCAAAGTATACCTATATTAACCCCCCCCCCCCCTCAATTTTTTTTTCAAATCCTAGATCCACCACTGATAATACACACGGGTACATACGGGTTTTCTCGCGAATCAGAAAGTTCTAATCAGGGAGCAAGATCATAATTATTATTCGAAGTGGCTTTTCGAAATTGGCACCTTTTAATTACAATTTTACCCCCAATTTTTACCCGTTTAATGACATCAAATAATATATTTGGCTCAAAAGTTGTACTATTGTAGTTGTCCTTGACTGGACCACAGCCAGACGTTTAACTAGTATGTTTTGTATTTCATCTTTATGGTATTTATAGCCTTTGGTATCTCAAAATGATGACATAATATATTTATGAACTCTCACTGTGGGCATCATCCCTAATGGATTCCTTATAACTAGGCATTTATTATTACGGGCTACATCTGTTACTGCTAGGGACCACAATTGTTTGTTCATCACTGTTTATGTCATCGTCTCAAAAATCGTATTATTAAACCAATTCGACTCACGTTTACTGTCATTGTTTACATCCATTAGTTCGCTCCGAAATCCCATCATTCAACCCACTAACGAATCACGTACTTGGAAATATTATTGTAGTGAGTTGAAATTAAATGGCACACCCGCAATACGGCGCTGTATGGCCACTAATGTTAATTAGGTTCATGCCACGTAATCCAATTTACCAACTCACAGCGATAAGGGAAATTCGAACGAGAGCATTTTTGTTATCTTGAACGACGAGAGATAAGCTGCGTACACAGTCCTAGTGAAATTTAGGAGGACCTAGCAGTATCAAGTCCTAGTCGAAGAGATCATATAGAATGATGCATACCTACAAATTTAGTTAGGGGTCATAAAATTCTTTTTCCTTAATCCTACAAGTTTCTGAGGCGAGTAAGTCGCATCTGACGCTCATTTGATCATAAAATTTGTTTCAAACATTTAAATTATCGTGGGACTTGCAACTCACAAAAATTTTGAATTTTAAAATATTACAACTTTCTAATAGCATAGTTCAGGCTGGGTTCAAAGTTTTAATTTTTAATTTGTTTTAATGCCTATTATTATTATTTTATCAACCAGTTTATTTATTCCTTAGTGATTTAGAAAGAGAAGGGCGAGCTCTTTCATTTGGCTTGTTATCTTTATGATCAATTTTTCACTCTCTGCATGAGATTTTGTCTGAATGAAGTTTTATAGTTGGAATGAGAAATAAGGGGTTCTGTGAAATGTTTCTCTACATTTATCTTTAGATAGTTCAAACATCTCAAACACCATTTTCAATTATTTGATCCCCAGTTTCTTGATACAATTTGGTCGACATGTAATATAAGTAAGTTGGATCCAATTGGAGTCAAACATTTCAAAGTATTCAACATCTTAATCAACTTTGAAATTTGGATTCAATTTTCGGTTCTACGAAATCCATTTTAACAGCTGGGTAGGGGTCACCATTTAAAGTCTCCCGCAGACAATTATGAGTAATAATTATAGTGATCTGATGTTTAGCCTGCAGAAGAGAATTATTGTTTATAGTGAATTTGAGGGGGGGGGGGGGGGGTTCCAAAAACCCACTGTGGATGAATGTTGGGCCATTGACCAATTTTCAAAGTTTACACAATTTTACGAGGGCATGCGAGGTTGTTGTGTGTACTATTGATTTGGGTAAAAATGCAATGATTTGTACACCACAAATATAAAAGTATCAGAATTTTTCCAACATTTTGGTCAAATTTTGATTATGGATTCAGATTCTACGTTTCAAAAAAGGGGTTTCATAATCTAAATATTGTTGTGTTTTTAAACAGCTTTTTTCTATTAGCTGCACCTGCTACTAGGAAGAAAGAGGTCCGATGCGGACCAGTCCGTGGGCTGATGATTCACCAGGTTGAAACAAATTATGGGGAAAAAAATAATGGGAAAAACAAATTATGAAAAAAAAAATTAATATAAGAGTATCAGCATTATTCCAACATTTTGATCAAATTTTGATTTTGGATTCAGATTCTACGTTTCTAAAACGGGGGTTCATCATTATACGTTGTGTTTTTAAACAGCTTTTTTCTATTAGTTGGACCAGCTACTAGGAAGAAAGAGGTCCAATGCGGTTCAATCCGTATATCTGATGATTCATTAGGTTGAAACAAATTATGGGAAAAAATTATAGGAAAATTATGGGAAAAACAAATTATGGGGGAAAAAACAATATAAAAGTATCACTAGGTAGGTATTTTTCCAACATTTTGATCAAATTTTGATTTTGGATTCAAATTCTAATTTAAAAAACGAGGGTTCATCATTTAAATTTTACTGTGTTTTTAAACAGCTTTTTTCTATAAGTGGGGTGGGGGGTGGTGACCGGTGTCCGTATTAGTTGGACCAGCTGCTAGGAAGGAAGAGGTCCAATGCGGTCCAATCCGTACGGCTGATGATTCACCAGGTTGAAACAAATTATGGGAAACACAAATTATGGAGAAAAAAAAAAATTAAAGTATCAGAATTTATCAAACATTTTGATCAAATTTTGATTTTGGATTCAGATCCTACGTTTCAAAAACGGGGGTTCATAATTTAAATGTCATTGTGTTTTTAAACAGCTTTTTTCTATTAAGTAGTTGGACCACCTACTAAGAAGAAAGAGGTCCAGTGCGGTCCAATCCGTATGGCTGATGATTCACCAGGTTGAAACAAATCATGGGGAAAAAATCCGCGTAATCGTGGATGAAACAGGTGGAGCAAATGATGGAAGACATTTGCATTGTTCGCACCACCAAATTAAATCGGTCCAACAACCCCGGCGACTGTTAGCTATAAATAGAACAAGGCTTATCGTAGGTAGGTACCTGCTACACAACGATCCGCTCCATCTTTTGCACTGTAGACGGCGAAACAAACACTCGGAAAAATGTTTTTTTGCGAACCAGACGCTCGCGAACAGGTAACGAACAAGTTGCGAACTTCGGACGACGGGATCAAACGGCAAAATAGATGTGTTCCGAGAGCCAGCACATGTCAGCGTCGTACAGGGCGGCTGGGGGGGAGCATGTTTTGATCGTTTGAACGCGCAGAAAAAATACAGTGGCTGCCCGGTCCGTTTGGGAGCACTTGATGGGGCCTAGGCCTAAAAATAAGTGGGAACCGGCCGGTGAGAAGCTCGGTCAGTTCGACTTGGGGGTGTCAAGATGGACGATGTCCGTTTTAAGTGGTCTTCCACACGTAGAAATGCTGGACAAAAGAGACTGACGAACTGCACCTGCATGTCCAACTTGATGGACGGAGGGAGGTGGCTGCTGAATGGCTGCTGAATATTGCGGTACCTGTGATTAGGGTGACCAGACGTCCATCTGCGAACTAAATCACTCGCGAAGAAATCGTGGAGGCCCATTTCAAAGAACAACGGAGTTATGGAAAAAATAGTCTATTTCCACTAATACACGAAAAAACACGAAAAACACTGTTATTCCGGTTTCGTTGATCAAACCATCGTCAGTAACAAACAATAACTGAAGGCACATTGGAGAGGTGACCTTATAGTGAAATTAGGTCGATTGGGATTGGTTGTGAAGATGAATGGTCAAGGGAACAAAGGAAGGGAGGTCGATTCTGATTGGCCCAGGAAGAGAAGGCCAAAAAGTGAAAGGAACGTAATGGGGGGAGGGGGGGCAAGCTTTTACAGAAATTAACGCAATAATGGAGAAAAACTCAAAGGAATTACCTACATCATTCAAAGATTTACCCAACTTATCACTTTCGAATTCTTCATGTACATCCAACATGCTGCCTTTTGGTTTATTATTTGCAATAATGAACCTTTGGAATCTAGGATGAAAAAAATTTGTTTAACCCCCCCCCCCCCTCAAAATTTGGTGGTTTACGTTTCCGGGTATGTAGAATCCGAAAATGCAATAAAAAAAACGCTGCAAAACCCTGCACAACGGTTTATTATTTTGTACAGAATACCCTTCTGTTACAGATCACGGCTCTCTGTATAGATAACCCGTCTGCATAATATAATATCTACTAATCTATACATATTATGTAGATCGTTGACCCTTCGTAGGTAAGTACCTAACCCCGTACTCGTTACTTGGTACCTACCTAAATCATGAGTTAAATGTTGCTAAAATAATCCTGTCGATGACAAGCAGTAACTAAAAAGGCAAAAAGAAACGCAAATAATGAAGTTCTGAAGGAAAATTGTTGATTTGGAGTGAAATAGATGCCCCTTCAGCGTAGATCACTGTTTTCTGTGGTCAATACCTACCCTCGTGGTCAAGTATAATGAACCTTTGTGTAATAGCTTGCCCATCAATAATACTTCAACGGTTGTTCATTTGCAAAAGTACCGATTAACAAAATCCAGCCCCTTCTTGGTAGATGAACCGTTGTGTAATAATTTACCGTTCTGTAATAATTTACCGTTGTGTAATAATTTATAGTTTTGTAATAATTTGCCGTTGTGTAATAATTTACCATTGTGTAATAATTTACTCATCAATAATACTTCAACGTTTGTTCAAGTTTCAAAAGTATCTACCAACAAAATCCAATAGTCCATCACTTATCAAATGAAATAATACCGCAGAACAACCAATTCGACTTCATACAGCCATCCTTGATTATAATCAGGTGCTCCCTAGTGATGATATCCCGGCCGGATTTATACCGTTTGATTCACGATCGTGTTTTTGGCGCACACGAACGGCTGGACGTACAATGCTCCGGGTGGTCTCAAAAAGTTGTTTAGCTCAAGACAAATTTAATACCGTTAAAAAAACGGCATTAAAACGGCGTTCTGAAAATTTCAACCCCTATTTTGAACCCCTTAGTGATGACTGACAGTAACGTCGAGCTTCGAGGACCAACTAGACCCCGAACGGAACCTATAACCCGAATTTCATCAATTTCGTTTCATGGTAACTAAGAAAAGTGGCCAGTACGGCGTACGGCGGACAGACAGAAATTTTTTTATTGCAGTTTTGGATTCTACATACCTTGAAACGTAAACCATCAAATTTTGAGGGGGGTTAGAATTTTTTTTTCATGCTCGATTCCAATGGTTCATTATTGAAAATAATAAACCAAAATTTCTGTCCGTCCGCAAAGTGAAGAGTACAGATGAAGACTTGCAAAGTGAAAAGTTGAAGAGTCTTTAGGATTGGTCCCCTGGTGTCCTTTCCTCAATTCCTGGCAAACCAAACGAAGGTGCACAAGCAGACAAAAAAAAGTTCCACTTATGCGACATGAATTAATGAGTGAATTTTCGGTGTAACGTGCGGTGTACTTGATGAAACTACCCTTCAATTTATTACCCTGGAACAGCTTTTGTGACTCAAATTATTATCACTGTAAAAAACTGTAGGCATACGAGGCTGATCGTATAAAACTGCATTCCCAACACTTGAAAGTTTTACTTCTATCGAGATACCAGAGAAAAAACCAACAAAATCCAGAATCACAGAAACAGCAAAAACGCTTGCATACGAGTCTGCAACGCATTGGGACATTTTCATGTCTTTACCTATTGCTTTTGACATTATTAATATTAAGAGGTAGATACCTAATTTCAATAAAATAGACGATTCCGGATTAATTATCTTCTACACTCACGATCATTAGTTTGTAAACAAAATATGAGAACAGTTATGCCCATAGCTCCGCTATTCGTATAGTCAATATGTTATGGAGAACATGAAAATGTTCGTTAAATCGAGAGCTTTCCAACGAGTGGTGAACGATTTTTGTGGGTTAAAAAGTGTAGAAAATGAACAAACCTAACAACGGGGTCGTTGTAAGCGGAAATCATTATAAAGGCACTGTAACACAATTTCGTTACGCAATTTCGTGACAGTTTTTTGTGCTATGTGCCAGGGCAAAGACATGAAAATGTCAAAAAAATTTAAGTACGAAAAATAACGATGAAAACAGGTAGAAAATCGTGAAGTGGGTATTGCAAACGTATAAATTATTGTGTTATGAACCAGACGCACAGCTCAGAGTTTTCCTTGGATTCTGTTTCAGAGCTGTCCAAAAGACTAAGTTAATGGTTGTACCTAATTTTAGTACTTCCATTCAGACACCCCGTTAATTTATTATTAGGTTCGGTGATAAGACAATCTTCATCTGCACTCCTTTAAAGTTCTTATTCATTCTTAAGTTCAGGCATTGATGTATTTTGGAGTGTTTATTTGTCTACTTTTTTTTCTTAAACACCAATTAAATAATTCTTCTTCTTCTGTTTCCGTTTGCATTGTTTAAAGAACGAATAAGACTATTTTAACCCAAATCTTTCTTCTTTTTCGTCACCGTAAATTGTTCAGAAAAATTGTTACAACAGCAAAATTTTGTACTTACTACATACTCTTAATAATCTCTTAGCTTAGAAATCAGATTAAAAATAATTCAGGTTAAAGTTTAATATTAATGTATACTGCATTCCGATGCTTTTATATTTTATCAAGTTAATTAAGTACCGTTCAACTAATTTAACGGTCATTAACGCACCTGAAACAATTTAAGGAGAAATCATCAGGTAAGGTAGCATTCGAGGAGGCTGTTAGCTCCCATTAGCGACTGTTGTGTTCTACTCCTAATTGGCATTTAGCAAGAGGAGATGTCGTTTTAGTCACACTCCGACGTTTGTACCACAAGTCACAACTGTGAAGGATAATATAAAATGAGTTTTCGAGTAAGGAACTACCTACAAGAAGTAGAGATCATTCTGACGGTGTAATCTTTCAGCTTGTTTTGAGCTACACTGCCGAATCTTGGCAGTTTGAAATTGTTTTAAGGCGCTTCATTATCGCAATCTGTGTGTGTTTCATTATCACGTGTTGCTCAAAAAACAAACGCTGCAAAGTCCTTGTCACGTGGGTTTGTTATTCTATTGGACATACATTTAAAAATGTTGGCTGTTCATTTATTGTTTCTTTCATGTCCAATTATTGAAATGACTATTTTTTATGGTTTCCGCCAATTTTGGCCCCAAAAAACTCGAATTAGGCTCCTATTTCTGACAAATTATCTTTGATCATTGATAGTGCCATTTAATTGTCTTGATTCACCTGTTGATGTTACTTCTAGTGTTTCCCTAGTTTATGACTCATAAAAAATTAATTTTGGGAGCTTAAACATCGTTGGAACTTCAATTTTCCAATTTTTTGCCAAAATTGAAGTGGTTTTCTCGCCATAATAAAGGTGGAAAACGATAACTCACGAACTCACGTTATTAAAACACCGAAAAACCCTATTATAACAACCATTTTTCACCCATAACACTCCTGGGTATATTCCGATCGGGCTGCAAAGTTTACGACTACTACGGCCCAAATGGAGCCAGTGTGCGAAAGAACGAATTTTTTAAACCAAAAATAAAGTAGATACGGATCGGAAGGACATTGCATTTTTGGAATCCCTGCACCTTGAAACTTAAAAGAAACATTTTTGGGGGGATGTTATAAAAAAAATGTTTGCTGAGCGAATACATGGGTGTATGTATTATTCACAGAATAATAAAACAAAATGAACATTACGAGCTGCTTTGATATGCCCCTGCACCTGCTGACATAAGTACTCAGTGCCGCTCTACAAATACTTACGTTGTTTTGAAATCGGTGGTTGGTAAAGAGGAACGAAGAAGGCGAATCTGGCGGGTGGGCTATTTCGGGAAATACGGGTCAATTCTAACCCCAGCGGGACCTGAGTCATTGACGTGAGACGAGCAAGCCATTTTACCCAGAGCTCAAAATGAGGTGGAAACAGATCAACGTGAGTAATGGAAGGGAAACTCCTTTTCCAATAATAATTCCATTACCGACACCTTGATTAAATTCATAACAAGGAAGTTCTGATGAAAAGGACGTCCCTTTTGTACTATTATAGGGAAGATTTCAGGCACTGAATGGTGCATAAAGTCGCGGATATTACTGCAGATTTCGTTCAAATATCAGTGAATAAAATTAGTGATAAAAAAAAAAGTCTGCCAAGTATGGAGGGGCCAAGTATAGTTTCCTCACTTATTGGAACATGGACGTGTAGAATCAGTTGGTAAAAAAATGATGAGTCAAAATTAGTGAATAGCAATAAACAGAGTACCTAGTAATAAATTAAATAATATGCGTAATAACATCAAACATTTCAACATTTCATGTTCGCGCATGAGCAGACGAAAGTTACTACGATTCCAATGAAATTCATATAGAACTATCGAAGTATTATTCCTGATCGACCCTCCAAGTTTGAACTCATTTCGACGATATTTAAGGTAGTTATGGGCGTTTCAAGTATTTCACGTTTGCGTATGCGCAGACGGAAGATAATTATTTTGATAAGGGGCGATCTGCGATCCAACCCGCGGGTACCCTCAAAATTTCAGCCCTCTACGATTATTTTTCGCGTAGTTAACATTTAACGTTCGCGCATGCGCAGACGAAAGTTGCAGTATGATTCTAATGAAATTCATGTGAAACTGTCGAAGTATTGTTCCTGATCGACCCTCCAAGTTTGAACTCATTTCAACCATACCTACTTGAAGTAGTTACGGGCGTTTCAATTAATTCACGTTTGCGCATGCGCAGACGAAAATTTACGGTACATTCTTAATCATTTTTGGTATGAGACGATACGTGACCAAACCCGCACCTCCCCTCAAAATTTCAGCCCATTTCGACTATTATTTCGAGTAGTTATGTGGGCGTTACGAGGAATTGATCACAGATAGACGGACGGACGGACAGACACGGAACCAGAAATGTTCCTTGATGCATGGAACGCAAAACGGTAGTGAAAATTTTCATTGTGGAGGACATATTTTTTTTTACTCAATCACGAATCCAAGGCTTCCCTACGTTCGGTAGTGAGGAAGCAAAATTGTCATAAACGGCACAAACGATATCTGAAATAGATCAATCGAAGCTATGAAACAAATGCCTTCAAAAAAGGAGGAAGTTCTCAATTCGACTGGTTTTTTTCGATTTCGATGAATATTTTTTCAAATGAAACAGTATCATCCCCCGGTGGTCCTACTACAGTTTTGTAAGTAGAAAAGTAGGTAGTAATGGGCCTGTACCAGGCCAGTTATATTCTTCGTTTCCCACGAGTTGACAACAGAAAACAGCCTGCAAAAGACTGTGGATGCCCCCAATAATGATAGTATCAGTACTTGGCCAAGTCAGTACTGGGCCAGTATAGGCGTTTATATATAAAAGTGTAAAGGTATAATAAATGAAAAAGTTTATTTGAAAAACCTAATTTGAAAAACGCATTAAAATTATGAAATACTTCATTAACACCTTTTCGTACCTAAAAATGTCTTTTATAAAATGGTCGATTGCACTAAAAAGCGAATAGTAAAAAATTTAACAAAAACCAAACCTCGACTTATAAAACTGTGCTGTTCAAACGCAATTTATTCAAAGGCAATACAACAACATGTTTGAAGGCGGAGGCAAATTTTAACAAAAACTCCACACACAGCCTCCGTATTGTATCCCTTGGTATTTTGGTTTTTCACACATTTTAGATGAAATTTGATGCCAAATTCACAATTTTTCGTATCGGCTTTAATAAACTACATCGCTTCGGCATAATGAGGGGAATCAAGTCACCTACCACTCAAGTTTCATCAGTTGAAATCGTTGTAACAATCATTGCTTTATGAGCAGCTGATATTTACTTAGTACCACTTACCAACATAGTAGTTAATATGTTCCTCTTAGGTGATATTTCGTTTATATCTGTAGATTTAGATTATTGATTATTAGGTGATGTTATTGTCTTATTGATTATTAAGTTATTATTATTATTGTCTTACTAATTATTATTGTCTTATTAGCGATATTATGAGGCGTCTTAGGTGATGTTTATTTACCTCCGATAGTTCCATGATGTGTACTGTATATTGGCTCGGCTCAGAACAGGACAGTTGTTTTGAAAGCAGCACTCGCAGAGCTCCTCCTTCGCGCGAAAAACAAGAGTGTCACCAGGCGGAGTCGGCCTAAAGGTTTTTTTCCTCTCTCTCTTCCTTGCAGGCGAACATCTTGCGAATATTTATTTTATGTAAATCGGTGGACTCCGTTTAGGCGCCGCACTGGGGCTAAGGAAGCAGCGCGGACTCAGTGAAATTGCTACGGATGGAAGCGAAAATATGCAAAAGTCGTTCGGCCCGGACAATTAGCGCTGCTCTCAGCGCCTGCACAGCTTCTATTTGCCCTCGTAAACTCAATGGTGTGAACTAAATTGTCATACTTATTTACCAGGGATACCTGCTAATTACGGTTTCTTTTCAGGCTCCTCTAAGTGGATCTAAAAATCTACAAAAGTTCAGGTCATGCAGCATGGCCATAAGAGAGAATTTTCAAAGAAATGTTAGTGCTGTTGTGTAAAAATGTGATATATAGTGAGAAACCGGAGTTTGAAATATGGAAAATCTGAAATGATATCGGTATTTAACAAGCAGGGTTGGTAGGTTTGTTTATACAGGTATTATGGCAAGGGACGAGTAGGAATACTTCAAAGTTGTAGGTAAGTTTTACACATCGGCATTGTAGGTACCTACTGCTTGTCGACTCAACCTCATGCTTAGCTGTGCCACTTTGTTTAATAAATAATAACGGGTAAGTATCAGTTTTATAAAGGTATTTGAATATTACGTTTACATAAATTTAAATTAATTCAACCTACCTACTGCAACCATCAATGAAACTTTACATTTTATCGAAAATCTACTATCGTGTGCAACGGATTGGTAATTTGATCAAATCCCTCATTACAACTTTTCGTGAACTTATAGGTACCCATATGGAACTTTTCGCGTTTTTAGTCATTTTTATAGAGTTTTGACCTCTATAAAGTAAAACATGACCCAATCCTTCAAAAATACTTCCATTACTGAAATACTAAGTCCCTCGCTTTCAGCATCTAATCGCCATTCCAAACCACTGTCCGTAAAATTATGTAATTTTTTCGCAATTTTCGTGATTCTAACAATTTTTACCGATTTTGATCCTTATAAAGTCTAATTTTACCCTCTCTTTTTTTTTGTTTTTAGGAAAATATTTTTATAATCGAAGTAGTCCCTCTTTCTGTCGTGAAGCACCATCCCACACAACGTCAGGTGAATTAATGTGGATTTTAGCCCTTTATACAAATTTTTCACCCCCAAAAATCCAAATTTGACCCCTATTCTGTATGAAAAACCATCGAAATGGTATTGTTCTGTATTTATTTCACCCTTCCATACCACTTTCGGTGATTTTATATAAATTGTTCGCTATTTTAGCTGTTTTTACCTATTTTTGACCCATAAAAACTCATATTTGACCTCCTTAGAGTTTTTGAAAATCTCTCATCTTCCAAATCACCCTTTTGTTTGGCAATACGAACATTTTGGCGAAATTTGGAATTTTTTTTTTTTTTTTTCATGTAACCAATGTCAGATATTGTCTGGAGTGACACGTAGGTAAATGTATAAGTAGGTAGGTACCTATATATGTAAAATAACTACCTACATATTATATAGGTATACCTATACCTATATATATAGGTACCTACATATTATATAGGTATATATATTATATAGGTACCTACCAATATATATAAATATATATGTCAGACCCGATTCAGCGAAAAATATTCATTTCACTGATCGCCTCGACATTCTTTGTGCCCCATTTACAAAGGGCGCTGACCCAGGAGCTCATTGCGTCCTCGGCCACACGCGCCTGTGTTCGCGCATTATGATTGGTGGAAAAACAATACCCCACCAATCGAAGAATAAAACGTACATGAGGAAAGACAGGAAAAGTACGTCGTTGAGTTCAGGAACCCGAACGAGAAGCATCCTTCGAGCCACGGACCCGACCCCTCTACCGCAGTGCCATCGGAAGAGGTACTTATCTGCTGGCCCGGTCCTTGGTACTACACCGACAGAGCCAGCCCGCCATCCGACACCGGCACGACTGGGACTTAGCTCGTTTCCAGTTCGGAGGAGCAGGATCGAAGGTACGTGGACCACCCCGAGTAATTTTCATTCCCGTCCGTTCCGCGATCGTCGTACAGTCGGGCGTAACTCGGGTAATTCACGCACAATAGCCTTTGGGAGGAAGTAGGTAGGAATTAGGGAGTAGCTTATCATTAAGGCCTATTTAGATATCAATAAAATTTCCCATTTACCACTGAATCCCAGCGTTGTGTGTCCTAAGTCCCAATACCATCAATTCTGCTCGCTTCAGGAGCCCAGCGTTGCCTGGCCCCCAACCCACCCAAGGTAGGTGGAGGCCGACAGGCAAAAGTTAACGCAATATCAGGAATATTAGGGGCTCACAATATAATATACATAATACGTTTTTGATAACATCTAGGGATGATTTCAGAATGCTCCAAACGGCAACAAACATTTCAAAAAACTTTTTTTGCCTATACAAACATTTCTAAGATTTATGTTCTGAAAAATTTGGACCCATTGCAACAGCTTCATTTTCTATGAAAATTCGCTAATATTTCCCTCCGGCAAGCTACATCACATTGCTGATTCAGCATTAACACCGTATGGGTTTAAGCTAACCCTTTTGCTAGGGTTAAGATACTGACCAAACCTGCATGCAGTCCTTGGCATAGCAGGCAAATTTTTGGCAGGTAGTTTGAAACAGGTCAAAGTGGTCAATAGATGGACTTGCATTGCAGTCGACTCATACAATTATAATAGCTGAGCTACTTGTGTCAGTCAGTGAATTCGTTTGTTGATTTGTCTCTTGACGAGATACTTGGATCGCATGGACCCGCATCTCGTTTGTACGTCTCTTATTGATGCGTGATGACCCTTACCGCTCCATCTTACAAAGAACTAACCCGTCAGTGTGTGAGTGAGTTCCAAGGAGTTTGCCCGAGTCAGATGGGAATGACACAAGAACAAAAAGGCGGTTTGAGTTTATAAATACGGTCGGCAGAGCTCCAAAAAGATCCGCGGACGGTCACAGGGTGCGGGGTTGGGGAGCGCTTGCGATGAAAAACTACGAGCTCCTCTTCCGAAGTGCAGTTGGAGAGCGACAACTTGCAACTACTTAACATATCAGACTTCAGAGCACATCTGAAGAAGATCACCTTTCATTTGAGTGGATTTCCAAAGGAAATTGAGCTTCTGCGATGTGTCCAAAATGTCCAGAACACGAGTTTCTGAAATATTTTATAGGCAAATATTTTATAGGCCGTTTCAGAGCATCCTGAATTCGTCCACAAATTTCAACACAAATGTACATGTATATTATGTATTTATTTATATATATATTTATCTATCATTTTTCAGGTCATTCGTCAATTCTGAATTGTATATAATTATCTATATATTTATTTATGTGTCATACAATATCTGACCTCGGGTACGTGATAAAAAAAAAATCCAAATTTCAACAAAACGTTCGTATTTCCAGACGAAAGGATGAGTTCGAAGATGAGCAACTTTCAAAAATTCGAAGGAGTTCGAATTCGAGTTTTTAGGGATCAAAATTCGGTAAAATCGGCTAAAATTGCGACCAGTTGATATAAAATTAGTGAAAGTGGTATGGAAGGGTGAGTAAAGACAGAAAAGGACCATTTCACTTGTGAATATGGGTCGAATTTGGATTTTTGAGGGTCAAAAATTGGAGTTAAGGGCTAAAAAGCATATTAATAGCATATTAATTCGCCTGAAGTTGTGTGGGATGGTGATTCACGACAAAAAGAGGGAATATTTCGATGAAAAAAATATTTTCCTCGAAAAAAGAGTGAGTGAAATTTGGGTTTATAAGGGTAAAAATCCGTGAAAAATGGCTAAAATCACGAAAAAAAGATCTAATTTTACGAACAATGGTATGGAATGGTATGGAATTAGACCCTGAAAGCCAGGTATCAGGTATTTCAGTAATGAAATTATTTATGAAAGAGTGGGTCACGTTCGATTTTATAGGGGTCAAAAATAGTTAAAAATGACTAAAATGGCGAAAAGTTTAACATAGGTGCCTATAAGCTCACGGAAAGTTGTAATGAGGGATTTGATCAAATTAACAATCCGCAGCACACCATCGCATCGTACATTTCCGATAAAAGGTACAGTTTTATTGAGTACACAACCTACCATACCTACTTGTTAAATCCCAATATTATTTCAGATTTTCCATATTTAAATTCCGGTTTCTCACTATACCTAACATTTTTTTAATTTTATTTTTTATTTTTTTAAACACACAGCATGAATATTTCTTTGAAAATTTGCTCTTACAGCCATTCTGCATGAACTATTTTATTTTCTCAACGAATTCTTAACTTTATCTGTCATGAAAATGACCTTACATGCTTATGTTCACTCTGCTTTGACCTAGGTGTTGCATTTCTTTGTGGGGGGGGGGGGGGGGGCTTACCAGACCTCTTTTAAGATGTTTAGGTTATGGAAAATATATTTCCATCATCACGGCATACAGAGAAAGCAAAGACATTTCTCAGACATTTCACCATTATACATTGTCCACAAGCCACCCACGTTCTGGAAGATGTGGAACATAATTCTATTATTATAGTGCAGTGTAATAGGTTCGTGGAAAAACGCGAAATTTACTCGCAGAAACATTATCAAAATATAACGGTTGATAGAATTACTAAGGAAGACGAAGAAAGAGGACTATTACCAGATTTTAAAATATCTCGACGTTTATAATTTAATTTTGTAACAAAGGATCAGTGTCCTTTGTACAAATTTTGTGGCACATGTGGAAAACCCCAGCCAAAATTGTCGTGGTGGCGGGGGGGGTGGGGGTACTCACAATCAATCTTCACCATTAGCTGCTATCACTAAACAAGGTGTAAGGACTATAACTTAATACCAGCATTGATCACTAAGAATATGGCCGAATGAGCATTTCAACATGCATTTCATCGACCAAATCGATGGCGGGGTCAATCAGTATAATTCCCCACTCATAAAGTGCAGCATGTGAACTACCACTGTGGTGAAAGGGTACGTGTTCACCACTTGTCGTGATCGGCGGGTTTTCACGACAGTAGGTTGGAGAGAAGTCGTGAGTTAGTCACGAAATTTTGGATAGGAGCAGAAAAGAGATGGAAGTGAGGAGCGTGAGAGAATGGATGTGGTAGGATGTGCTCCTATGGAGTCTTTTAAGTAACTCCCTGCGGTTTTTACCAACAGCAAGCGTTAGTTGGAAGGATGTGTCCCGCGGTTTTCACCAACAGCAGATACCAGGAAGGGACGCGCTCCGCGGTTTTCACCAACAGCAAGAGTTAGTTGGATGGGCGGCTAGTACCCCGCGGTTTTCACCAACAGCAGCTACTAGGTGAGAAGGATGTGTCCCGCGGTTTTCAACAACAGCAGACACTGGAAAGATAGTGGCTAACACCCCACGGTTTTCACCAACAGCAGGTATTAGATGCGAGGGGGGTACCCCGCGGTTTCCACCAACAGCAGATACCAGGAAGGGACGCGCTCCGCGGTTTTCACCAACAGCAGCTACTAGGTGAGAAGGATGTGTCCCGCGGTTTTCAACAACAGCAGACACTGGACAGATAGTGGCTAACACCCCACGGTTTTCACCAACAGCAGGTATTAGATGCGAGGGGGGTACCCCGCGGTTTCCACCAACAGCAGACACTGGAAAGATGGTAGCTAACACCCCGCGGTTTTCACCAACAGTAGGTATTAGAGGCGAGGGGGGTATCCCGCGGTTTTCACCAACAGCAGCTACTAGGTGAGAAGGATGTGTCCCGCGGTTTTCAACAACAGCAGACACTGGAAAGATAGTGGCTAACACCCAACGGTTACCAACAGCAGGTATTAGAGGCAAGGGGGGTGTCCCGCGGTTTTCACCAACAGCAGATACCAGGAAGGGACGCGCTCCGCGGTTTTCACCAACAGCAGGTATTAGATGCGAGGGGGGTATCCCGCGGTTTTCACCAACAGCAGACACTGGAAAGATGGTAGCTAACACCCGCGGTTTTCACCAACAGTAGGTATTAGAGGCGAGGGGGGTATCCCGCGGTTTTCACCAACAGCAGCTACTAGGTGAGAAGGATGTGTCCCGCGGTTTTCAACAACAGCAGACACTGGAAAGATAGTGGCTAACACCCCACGGTTTTCACCAACAGCAGGTATTAGAGGCAAGGGGGGTATCCCGCGGTTTTCACCAACAGCAGCTACTAGGTGAGAAGGATGTGTCCCGCGGTTTTCAACAACAGCAGACACTGGAAAGATAGTGGCTAACACCCCACGGTTTTCACCAACAGCAGGTATTAGAGGCGAGGGGGGTATCCCGCGGTTTTCACCAACAGCAGATACCAGGAAGGGACGCGCTCCGCGGTTTTCACCAACAGCAAGAGTTAGTTGGATGGGCGGCTAGTACCCCGCGGTTTTCACCAACAGCAGCTACTAGGTGAGAAGGATGTGTCCCGCGGTTTTCAGCAACAGCAGACACTGGAAAGATAGTGGCTAACACCCCGCGGTTTTCACCAACAGCAGATACCAGGAAGGGAGGCGCCCCGCGGTTTTCACCAACAGCAAGCATCAGGAAGGGTATGAGCGAGAGGGGTTCGAGAGAGAAGTCGCTAGTGGAGGATCGGATCGTGGAATGCTGAGCTGGACCAGCGGGGCGAGGTTTTATAGGGACTTTTCCACCCGTCCCCTGTCCACAATCGGCCGTTACGACCGTTTGAGGCGGTTAGCGGTCGGGGAAAACCCTTGCCGATGACCAGCTCAACGTTCTCCGCGTTTATTTTGTAAAACCTCTCGTAATATTACACGAGTGGTTTCTGCGAGGGAATCACGACAACCAATAAGAAACTAACAAACGTCTCTAGTTACCCTAACTGTGCACCGTACAAGTGCATAATTTGAAGTGAGCAAGTCCCCGCTGTTTATAAAACAGAAAAGGAAATGCGTGGAGCCTCAATGAATCGGACGGTGGTCGTGGGAAGGAACAGGATTTCCTGGACCTCGGCCAGACCGATCAGGTGTTCTCACAGTTTACTCGGATCGTCACAAAATTCCTTCTATAAATATTCAGAAACTACCAGCGGAAAGGTGCTGTGGTACAGGAGCATACAAGTGGAATTTGTCGACTCAACCGATCCGTCTGATGGGTCAGTTTCCAACTAGGCAGTTCGGGTTCATAACAAAACTTTCTATTACACATACGACATTAACCAATAAGCCAAACAGCAGGTCATTTGAATTAGCAACCAAATTTTGTACAAATTAACTTGTAACTCGTCAACATTTACAAGTTAGCGCTTCGAAAATAACCAAATTTTAACTTGTAGTTAAAATTTCAACTGTAACTTTGTAGCTGCGCTGCAAATTTGTAGCTTTTGCTGATGATTTAGCTATTGTGATAAATGAGAACACCTGGGAGCAAGCGCATTCTATCGCAGAAAGGACTGTCTATGAAGTAGCCAAATGGTTTAGCACAAATAGTCTCACCATGAACCGTTCCAAAACCAAGTACATTACATTCTCAATAAACAAAACAGGACTTCCTAATGACTCTAAACTCAAAGTGCACAAGGAACACTGTGGCGTAGTAAGAAATTTGTGCAGCTGCATGGAAATAGAAAGGCTGAATACAATAAAATACCTAGGAGTGCACGTGGATCAGCATCTCAAGTGGAAGGATCATGTAGCTGAATTGGTGAATAAAATCAGGAAATCCATGCACTACTTTCTGATGCTACGAAGATGGCTAACGAAAGAAAACCTTAAAATGGTGTATTATGCTCATGTATATAGCATTTTAACTTATGGTATCATTGTCTGCGGAGGTACTTATGCGTCAACCTTTAATAGTATAAACATAGCAATGAATACAGTTTTGAGAATTGCAACTAATTCCCATAAACGTACTTCAACTAGTTACCTATACAAACACTTCGGTGTTCTCACTCCCAGAATGGCTTGTATTCACAGAACTGTTTTATATGTGCAAAAACACCTGCATTTATTTACTAAGCAACCTGTGATTAGACCGACGCGAACAAAATGCCAACTATGTCCTCCAGATACCACAGGCACATAATGATTTCTACACTCGACAATTTCCATGGCTAGCTCCAGCCCTATTTGAACAGTTACCGCTCCTAACCAAGACTTCAACATCAACAGGAA
This sequence comes from Leptopterna dolabrata, assembly GCA_954871275.1. Lineage (NCBI taxonomy): Eukaryota > Metazoa > Arthropoda > Insecta > Hemiptera > Miridae > Leptopterna > Leptopterna dolabrata. Next base: position 32,974,222 of record OX940986.1, on the reverse strand, counting down.
AATTTAATAAACTAGTTCTAGAATATTTTGAGCTTGAAAATAACGAAAGTGTTGTTATAAATAAGTTTAAATTAGGATAAAAAAAAAAAAAAAAAAAAAAAAAAAAAAATACAAATCCGCCTTTGTAGCATCAAGTGCATTATACTAACTACTTAGGAATAACCTGTAAATACTGTTGGTTCAATGTAACTCATTCTCCAAACACTCAAGGTGTGTTTTTGTCAATGAAACTGATGGTACACACATACGCAGTAATTAATAGTGGTGGAAGAGACGAGCCTGGACGGGTCATTGACCTTAGGCTCATAAACCAACATAAGTTTAGATCTTGTATTATGTATACATATAGACTCTCTAAAAATCATTTGATTTGTTGTATAAAATACCTATTTGCTGAATAAAAAAAATTGAATTGAATTGAATTGAAACTCAAATCAAATTTCAACTACAAATCAAATCAAATTTTAACTACAATTTAAAAGTGGATTATTTTTGAAGTGCTACTTGTAAATGTTTAAGTCACAAGTTAGTTTGTAAAAAATTTGGTTGCTAATTCAAATTACGCATATTACAGTTAAATCCAGCAATTTCCGAAAAAATAATATGCTGTTGCAATAGGTCTGAAATTTGTTCTAAGGAATTGTTGAGTATTTTACTAAATTATTTTGAGACTTTGGCTACAAGATGAGTAAAAAATTCAAAGTTTCGTCAAGCTGTTGTAATGACTAACAAACGGGGCAGTTCGAAGATGGACAGTAAATTTTCGCTCATATGTTTTAGTTTGTTTGTTACCACATTATCGCTATACAATATCCTTAGGTCAATGAATGGAATTTTGAAGAAAATTTTACATTTTGAGTTTACAATGCCATGAGTACCAGTATTAGTTCAGTGCGTAAGTACCTACCGAATGTTTTACTTCCTCACTACTGAAGGTAGGGAAGCCTTAGATTCGTGATTGAGTAAAAAAAATGCATGCCCTCCAAAATGAAAATTTTCCAGTACCGTTTTGCGTATCAGACATCAAGAAAATTTTTGGTTACGTGCTTGTCTATCTGTCTGTAGGTCCGTATGTCTGTCTGTCTGTGGTCAAGTCCTTGTAACGCTCGTAAATACCCGAAATAATAGTAGAAATGGACTGAAATTTAGCGGGTAGGTGCGGGTTGGGTCGCAGAAAGTCCCATACCAAAATCATTGAAAAAGTACCGTAACTTTCGTCTACGCATGCGCAAACTAAATAGTTAAAACGCCCATAACTACCCTAGATATCGTTGAAATGAGTTCAAACTTGGAGGCTCGATCAGGGATATTACTTTGATAGTTCCACATGAATTTAATTGGAGTCGTACTGTAAGGTTCGTCCGCGCATGCGCGAACATGAAATGCAGAAAAATGTTGAAATGTTTGATCCTATTGCGCATTTTATGTAATTTATTACTACTCTATTTATTGCCATTCAATTATTTCGACTCATCATTTTATTTACCAACTGATTCTACACGTCCATGTTACAATAAGTGAGGAAACTATACAGCCCTCCCAACTTGCCAGACGATTTTACATGGCGGCGATGTAGAGTCATAGCAAAAATTGTAACTACCTGCACTAGTAAATTCACAAAATTGATTCCAACCGCAGTGCTTAGGTGTGTCGCATCTCCCCTGTTCTAAATATATACGTGAGTGAGTCACACACGCAACGAGCGTATGATTAATGAAAACACTCTAGAAATAAGTCCTATTAGAAATACTACCCGACCAGTTGTTTTGGAATATGTGCGATGATGCGGTCTTCTCGTCCTAAAAAATGGACAACGATACCTCACATGATCATTTCACTAAAACCTCAAAAACCCCTATTTTTACACCAATTGTTCATCCGTAACACCCCTGGGTGTATTCTGATTTGGCTGCCAAGCTTTGGAGCACAACTAGGACCCAAATGGGGACCCAAAATGAGAGTGGAAGAACGACGATTTTAACGTAAATTTAAAGCTGAAACTTCGTTAGAACCTCGATTTTCCACTCTATAGTCAAAATCGACTTCATATTCGGTCTCCGCGTCCTCAAAAATATGGAAAACGATACCTCAAAAGGCCATGTTACTAAACCACCAATAAACCCTATTTTTACACACAGTTTTTACCCTTAACACCCTTGAGTATATTTCGGTTGGGCTGCAAAGTTTCGGGACACAACTAGGGCCCAAATGGAGCCTGTTTGCGAAAGAACGAATTTTTTAGACCGAAAACGAAGTAGATATGCATGATACGGCGGACACACATGCATTTTTGGAATCTATGCACCTTGAAACGTAAGAGAAAAAATGTTGAACGGGCGTTATAAAAATTTTTTGTTGAGCGAATACATAGGTGTATTATTCGCAGAATAATAAACCAAAAGGGTTTTTTCGTGTTTTAGTGACATCAGCTTGTGAGGTATCGTTTCCCATGTTTTGGTTTATTATTTTCTTTAATGAACCTTTGGAATCGAGCATGAAAAACAAAAATTCTAACCCCCCCCACAAAATTTGATGGTTTACGTTTCAAAGTATGTAGAATCCGAAAATGCAATACAAAAAATTTCTGTCTGTCCGCCGTACGCCGTACTTCGCACTTTTTTTAGTTACCACGAACAAAAATTAATGAAATTTGGTTTTTAGGTCCTGTTCGGGGTCTAGTTGGTCCGCGAAGCTGGCATTACTGTCACCTCGAAGGGGTGAAAAATAGGGGTTGAAATTTTCAGAACGCCGTAGCTCGAAAACTTTCAAAAGAAGGTTATGACTTTTTAACGGTTTTAAATTGATCTCAAACTAAAGAATTTATTGAGACCACCCGGAGCATTGTACGACCGGCCGTTCCAAAAAGCTTCGTCAACACGATCGTGAATCAAACGGTATAAATCCGGCCCGGATATCATCACTAGGGAGCACCTGATTATAATCAAGGATGGCTGTATGAAGTCGAGTTGTTTGTTCTGTGATATTATTTCATTTGACAAGTGATGGACTATTGGATTTTGTAGGTAGGTACTTGTGAAACTTGAACGAAGGTTGTATTATTGATGGGGAAATTATTACACAATGGTAAATTATTACACAACGGCGAATTATTACACGACGGTAAATTATTTCATAACGGTAAATTATTACACAATGGTTCATCTACCAAGAAGGGGCTGGATTTTGTTGATCGGTACTTTTGCAAGTTGAACAAATGTTGAAGTATTGTTGATGGATAAATTATTAGACAATGGTAAATTATTACACCACGGAAAATTATTACACAACGGTAAATTATTACATATTGGTAAATTATTTCACAGCGGTAAATTATTACACAACAGTAAATTATCACACAACAGTTCATCAACCAAGAAAGGGCTGGATTTTGTTGATCGGTACTTTTGCAACTTGAACAACCGTTGAAGTATTATTGATGGGCATGTTATTACACAACGGTTCATTATACTTGACCACGAAGGTAGGTATTGACCACAGAAAACAGTGATCTACGCAGAAGGGGAATCTATTTCAATCCACATGAACAATTTTCCTTCAGAACTTCCTTCGCGTTCCTTTTTGCAGTTTTAATTACTGCTTGTCATTGACAGAATTATTTTAGCAACATGAGTAACTCGTGACTTAGGTAGGTACCTAGTAACGAGTACGGGGCTAGGTACTAACCTAAGGAGGGTCTGCGATCTACATAATATGTATAGACTAGTACATATTATATTATGTAGACGGGTTATCTATACAGAGAGCTGTGATCTGTAACAGAAGGGTATTCTGTACAAAATAATAAACCGTTGTGCAGGGATTTGCAGCATTTTTATTATAGTTTTGTACATAGTTTTGGTCAGTACAATAAATATGCTGTTATTCGAACGGCAATATTCCATTTTCCCGTAAAATCAGGGACGGGGAAAAGGAAGGCCGAAAAATAAATGCCATGAAATAAATGCCATTTTTGGCCAAAATAAGTGCCATTTTTGGCAAAAATGAACTCCATGTTTTGAAGGGCTCTGATAATAAACCAAAAGCCTTTTTAAAACACACTTTTGTAGGCGAAAGTGTTGTGTGGGTGAATTGGCAGTAGGTCAAATGTTAGTGGAGGCCAAGTGGGAGTTAAGCGGTGCAGTGACCAGTGGGCCAAGTGGCTGTGGGTGAAGTGACAGTGGGTGATCGTACGGGGTTTTGAAATTTGAACTCCTCTTCGGGATCACAATGGTATTCAGCTGTTCAATGCGTTTCAGGAAAACACAATCAGATCGGTAGTGGTTGGTGCAGGGGAGGGATGGGTGGGTTAGGTGGGGAATCTCGGGTTCGGTGGAGGGGAAACCGGGTAATCTCGGGTTCGGTGGTGGGGCAGTTGGGTAATCAAGGGGCGGTACCCCGCGAGCCGCCCTCACTTCACGGGTGACCATGGAGATAGCGTCCCGGTTACCACCAGGTTGATTTCGAGCGATCCGACGGGATTGTTTTTGGAGTAACGTTCATGGTTTTTGATCGACTGTCGTTCTGACGGGATTGTTTTTGGTGTAACGACGTACACGGGTTATTTGGGTCGACTTACCCCATTGTCGACTGCCTGCTGACGGGCGGCGTACCGACGAGGGACAGCCGTTCCGGGAGGGGGTCCGTGCTCTGGAAGTACTGACATCCGCAGCGGACGCTGCTCGAGCTCCTGGACCTCGACTGCATCGCCGGAGGGCGGAGGCGATCCAGGAACAGGAACGGACAGGAGTGGGGTGCGTTCCGACCCCGCCCTCATCCAACTGGGAATTGACGGTTTGAGGGGACGTTCGAGTTCTCGACGTTTCCACGCGCGCGTTGCCTTCAGCTCCGGCGACGAGCTGCGGCTACTTCGGACTAAACGCGGGCCGCTCGTCCCCCCCACCCTCACCCGTCCGGCCCCTCTAAGAACCGACACTTCGAACGCTTCCATTTCTTAATTATAAAAATAAAATTAGGAAGACAGCTTTTCCTCTGCTGCGAAATTCCCTTCCACAAATAAGCGCAAACCGCCGCACGGTGGGCGAAAATCGAGCAGTTCCTGTCCTCCAGCACACGGCCAAACGAGCGAATTTTCAAATTTCGTGACTTTCAGCCACTTTTGACCATTTCATGCATTTGTACAAAAGTAAATAGCTGGTGAAATCTTATTATTTTGTTTTATTTTTAAATATATAGGCCAAACTCTCTAAAAACGCTGCAAAGTCCTTGTCATGGGTTTATTATTATATTGCACATACCTACAGAAATGTTGGCTGTTCATTTATGATTTATTTCGAGTGCAATATTTGAAATAGCTATTTTCGACGGTTCCACCAATTTAGGCCCTCACAAACACGAATTAAGCTACTATTTTTATTGTAAATTATCTTTGATCATTGATCTTGATTGTCTCGATTCACATTTTGACACTACCTACTTCTGGTGTTATTATACAAATCCATGGTGATTTCAGACAAATTCCCAGGTTTTTGACTCACAAAAAATGAATGTTGGTCAAAATCGACTTAATATTCGGTCTTCTCGCCCTAGAAAACATGGAAAACGATACCTCACAAGCTCATGTTCACTAAAACCTCAAAAATTCTTGGAAAACGCCTATTTTTAGACCCATTTTTCTCCCATAACACCCCTGGGTGTATGCCGATCGGGCTGCCGAGCTTCGGAGCACAACTAGGATCCAAGAGTGTTTCCCAATGGTGACTCAAACTGTGTGCGGCAGAACGACGATTTTAGACGGAAATTTAACGTAAATTTAAAGCTGAAACTTCGTTAGAACCTCAATTTTCCACTCCTTGGTCAAAATCCGACTTCATATTCGGTCTTTCCGTTCCAAAAAACATGGATACGATACCTCAAAAGCTCATATTACTAAAACACAAAAAAATACCTATTTTTACCCCCATTTTTCACCCATAACACCCCTGTGTATATGCGTGGGGGGGGGGGGGGGGGTTTGGGACACATCTAGGGCCGAAATGGAGCCTGTGTAACAAAGAACGAATTTTTCAGACCGAAAATAAAGTATGTAGATATAGATGAAAGATACGGCGGACGGACACTGCGTTTTTGGAATCTATAAGGGCGGCTAAAAAATCACCGTGAATTGATATAAAATAACCAAGTGACAGAGAAATACTCGCGACTCATAAAGACTGTCAAAAATATTTGTTCACAATCATAGTTCATAAAAATGCGGTGGAATCAGGAATTCTGTTAATGATTTGTTTTTACGCTCATGGTTATGGTCATTTTCCATGAACGAACCTGTTTTTGCAATTGAAACAGTATTTTCATTCTATGCGTAAGGCGGATGGACAGATTTTCGGTTCACTATCAGAGATGAGCATTTAGCGACTTTTAGCTACTTTTGACAATATTTCTAGCACTTATGCAAATATAAATAAATACTGGTCAAATTTGAATTTCGTGTGTCAAAACTCAAGAGGGGGAAAAAAATTGAAAAACACGTGAATTGATATAAAATCACCAAGTGACAGATAAAGGCTTGAGACAGATGAAGACAGTGTAAGACTGTAACTGTAAAAATATTTGTCCACATAAGAAGAGAGTTAAATTTGAATTTCTGGTGGTCAAAAAACGCTAAAAATCGTCACAAAGCAATAGCTTTGAAAATGTACCGTAAAATGGGGTTACTTGAGGCCACTTTTGAAGGTTTTTTTGAGATTCCCGAGTTATTATTGTGTGTACCGCACTGAAAATTTTATGCAAGATAGGTACACATCACACGATTATGATGCCGTCTCCAAATTTGCTCTAGGAGATATAGAAGATTGTAAATAATTTTTTTTAAACAGGCTCGAGTTACCCCGCGTTCCGGGTAACTTGAGCCACCTCATGTTTTTTCGCCTATACTCATCGTAATAAAATTCCTGGAACATGTTACCCCGTCGCTAACAATTTTGGTTAGTTCCTACAGTCTCAGGACGCACTTCAAATTTTTTTTTTGTTTTTTTTTCAACTTTCCAATTACTTTTCACAATTTTTTTTTCTGCCTATTCACCAGATTCATCAGATTTCAATTTTCTGCTCACAATAAATCATTATGACGCTCTATTAGCTGTGTGCTTAGAATCTCTATTAGCGAAAGTGCTTAGAATCACTTTTCCAGCTCGGAAAATAAGGATTTCTTTAAAAAAAAACAAAGTGGCTCAAGTTACCCCACATTCCGGCTTCCTTGTAACCTCAACAAATTGTGGACTCAAGTTACCCCGCTTCCTGCACTTTTTTTATTCTTAACATTCTACAAAAAACACTTCACGTTCGATGAAAAACATCGATTGCGACCCCAAATCTTAGATAAATTCAGAAAGAAAGTAAAAACTCATGTTGACCAAGAGATGGGATCATTTAGGTACATAACCCAGACGACACTTTCCAGCCAACCACAAACACATCGATTGAATCGCCAAATGATTGAATCGCATTGCTACCAACATGAAAATAAAGTTTGACTAATGTTCCCTCTGGTGGACGCTGGCGGAACTCCTACAAATCAGTCATATGGCCGCTTTTTGCGCTTGAATTTGAAATCCAGCTTTGGCCTCAAGTTACCCCTCATGGCACAAGTAACCCCATTTTACGGTACTCATAAAGATGGTCATTTGGCATGACCTGAACTTTTGTAAATTGAAACAGTATTTTCATGCTTAGAATCACCGTTCTACTCGTAGTATACGGACGGGCGGATTTTTTGGTTTAGTTTAATTAGTCGAGCATACAAGTTTTATTACCCCTTAAAATTTTATGTTTTACGTTTCAGTGTAGGTATAGGTGCCTACGTAGAATCCAAAAATTAATTTTAAAAAACAGGGTGATAAATAGCAAATTTTCAAAACATCCAACCTCGAAAACTTCATACAGGAGTGCTGTGTTAGTCTGAAGACTTTGAAATGGTTTCCAGTATTAGAAACGTAGCATTGTGCGACCGGTCTCCCGTTCATAGTGTGGCCCTGAAGTGACAAAAAATTGTCATTAACATGAGCGTGAATCAATTCAAAAATTCAAATCAATCATTAGACGCTGCAACCTCGGGGTGAATGGCGTCATCAGTGGTGACAGCGTGAATTAAACGTATCCCGCCGAGTTATCAGTGAAAAGGGACAAAACGTGATTCATAATTTTACGAAATCTATATTGTTATTATTAGTATACTGACTGCTTGAGCCCAAGGAAGGGCTGGTTATTTTGGATATTTTTAGTTGAAGAATCCTTGCTGACAACTAATTAGGTATTGATGTTGTATTATTGGTATTATAATATTATTATAATACTATTATTTATTATTATTATTACTATAATAATCATAATAATATTATTATTGTATTATTATTATGGTATTATTATTGTAGGTACTATCTTAGGTACCTCATGCCCAGTATCATGGAAAATATTTTGATCTGCGGCAGTTCACCAATCAACGAAACAGTTTCTTATTCATTTGACGCTTTCTGAGCTCGATGAAGGTCCGGAACCTATGCCTGCTCTCGAATATCACAGATATACAGCCGACTTGATTGTGAACGTTGAGACATCACGGTATTATTGTTGATCTCAATACCCAGGAAAGCGAACCTATAATAATCGTAACAATTTACCACGACGGATCACGCCAAGGAAGAAATATGATCTGTACAGAAAAGTAATAAATCGCTGTGTAATAATTTGCAGCCTTTCATTGTTGGTTTTTTTTTTCAAGTAATTCTGTACCCCCAGAAACAACCCTATTTATCTGCCAAAAAAACCTCCTCGCCCGCAAAAGTGTTACTGCTACCACTACTAATATGCCACCCGTCGAACCTACTTCTCCATGTAACCCAAATATTCTTTTTTCTTTCTTTAACATTAAATTTAACATTAAAATTTAACATTAAATATTTGTATGTCAACTGTGAGCCCTGCGATGGCAACCTTCCAGTTACACAGCTTATAATATTGTAATTGGCACAGCTGTGCCGTTTAATTTAATAAATAAATAAATAAATAAATAAATACATATACATTTCGCCCGCCAAAGTAGCATGTTCGGTACATCTCACCTCGCATATAGAAAGCTTTTCCTTCCCCCTCTGTTGGACATATAATTATGCATAAAGAACTATACCTTCCCTCCCAACCTTGGAATTTCTTTCAACTCTCTTTGGCGGGGGCTTTTTGCGTGGGGGCTCTCAGTACCTACGCAAAAAAACTGTTCCAGTGAAAAAATTGTCCCTGTAAAAATATTTCATTCTGTTTTCTTTCGAAATTTTTGAAATTCGTTGTCCAAATTCTTTCATAAGTCTGTAAAAAAAATTAGTTTAAATAAATTTTTTTATTCAATTCAAACAAAACATTTTAATTTTATGCAAATTTTCTCGAATGTTTGTTTTCAACTCTTTTCAAAAAGTGCTGCGGATGATAGGTAAAAGTTACAGCGCTCCAAAAGTGATTTCATCAATTAGGTTATTTTACCATATTATATACAATAATATTTGCAGCGTTTTCAAACAGTTATAACTCGTCTTCTACTGAACAGGTCGGGTTCAGATTTTGAACACTTCCAGTCGTTCAGAATATTTGCAACGAAAATTCATAATGAGTGTATGGAATTATTTAAGAGCGCGAAATCCATTTCGAATTTCAAGAAAAATTGCAAAGAATTATTATTGCGGCAAATTGATGTATAATTTACACTCCGAATAATACCTCTTTTACAAGTAAAATTTATATTGTATTCGGTACCTATGATATTACTACCTATCTAACGTTTTAATTTTATAACCTAGGAAACCACAATGTACCTAATGACATGTATAACCTAATTTTTTGATTAGTAAAAAACAAGCTCTTTTATTTTGTTTTTTAATTTAATTAGTAATGACTGGTTTAGTCTATGTTTGATTATAATTACTAAAAATAATACTGTTGTAAAAGTAGAGAGGAACAAAATTTCCTTTTTGTAACAGGTGAATGAATATATTCATATCGATCAATCACGGAGTCCCAGTGAACAGTAGTGAGGAGTGCCAAATTTCAGCTGTTAAACCTCTCTCTAACCTACTCTTAGACCCCGCCAACAACGAGAACAACTAGAAAAACTTGAAAAAAAATGTGGATATTCAAACGTCCATTACTCTGGCACCTGATGGTCCCGAGAGTTGAAATTTTGTACACGTTTTTCTGTCGTGTAAACAGTGTTCTTGGTCGCTTTCGAGTTTTTCAGTTTTATATACCTTGAAATTTGCGTCATTTTTTGGAGGTGGAAGGGGGATGGGGTAACAAAAACTTCTTTCATGCTCGATTACAAAGGTTCATAATAGGCAATTTCCATCAGTTAAATATTCCAACTTTTTTGGGCCAAATTCTGTTTAATAACGGGAATTAATGCTTATTGACCAATAATGAGGTGTTTACGTCGGAAAGTCTAGGCTGAAAACGAGTGTGAAATCTGAATTTCTGGGTTCCCGCAAGAAATGAAGTATCAGGTAAATTGCCGATTAGTTCAACTCAAATCCCGCTTACAGCGCTAGAGCATCACTTCAAACGATGTACCGAACCGTCATAGATGGATGGATGGGAAATTTATAAATAAATTTAAAAATCAAACTACGGGAAAGGTCACGGCAAAGGTTCTTGAAGGTTGCCAGGAAGGTTTGCCATTTCTGATGTTGGGTTGTTGGCAGCATTGAGAACCTTCGCCTCTGATGCTTCGCTCCTTGGGTCAACAGCCAACCAGATGTCAAACAGATCTGATACGTCATTTCTTGCCGCTTTTTTACTATTAATTACCCTAATTTAAAAAATATCGCTTATTTTTGAAAACGGGCTTCAAACGACCATTTTTCCGTGAGTTCTGAATATTTTTTTTTCCAATACAAGTTTTTGTCAAAAATTCCCCATTGAAAATAGTGAACCAAAATAGACATTTAAAAGGTCAAAGTACATAATTTATTATGTATTATATATTTATGTTCCTTCGAAAATTCCCTTGTTAGATCATGAGCTCATGAGGCACATAATATTACAAGTTTTCCATTTCAACTATTTCGATAACAGCTAAGTAGGTACGTGGTGGTAAATCGTCATGGCAACACACACCTAATACAATGAGTAGTGAAGTAAAAATCTCTACTCTCAGTTTCGTTCGGTGAAATACTTGTTTTTACTCCATTGTGCTTTATTATTTTGTACACTTGTAACACTTGTTTTATGAATCAGGCCCCTGGTGATGTTGGCCAGATTAAGCCTGCAATACACACGCGTGTTGCTGGGCGGGTAAGTTCCGACGCGAGGCGCCGTGTCAATGAAATTTCGAAACGGAAAAATCACTTCACACTTTCGTTCCGTGACACTATAAACTCCTTATGTAGTATCCATCATATCTGAACAACTCTTTGAACTAAAGGAACTACCGTTAAATGGATACTATAAACTCCTGATGTAGCAAAGGAATATCTTTCTGTGGATACTATACTCTCCTCAAGTAATTCACCCGACCTGAATGACTCCCAATGAACTAAAGGAACTATCGTTCAGTGGATACCATCAACTCCTCATGCAGTAAAGGAACTATCGTTCCGTGATACTCTAAACTCCTCACGTAGTAAAAGAAATATCTTTCTGTGGATACTATACTCTCCTCAAGTAATTCACCCGACCTGAATGACTCCTAATGAACTAAAGGAACTATCGTTCAGTAGATACCATCAACTCCTCATGCAGTAAAGGAACTATCGTTCCGTGATGCTATAAACTCCTCATGTAGTAAAAGAAATATCTTTCTGTGGATACTATACTCTCCTCAAGTAATTCACCCGACCTGAATGACTCCTAATGAACTAGAGGAACTATCGTTCAGTGGATACTATCGACTCCTCATGCAGTAAAGGAACTATCGTTCCGTGATGCTATAAACTCCTCATGTAGTAAAAGAAATATCTTTCTGTGGATACTATACTCTCCTCAAGTAATTCACCCGACCTGAATGACTCCTAATGAACTAAAGGAACTATCGTTCAGTGGATACTATCGACTCCTCATGCAGTAAAGGAACTATCGTTCAGTGATGCTATAAACTACTCATATAGTAAAAGAAATATCTTTCTGTGGATACTATACTCTCCTCAAGTAATTCACCCGACCTGAATGACTCCTAATGAACTAAAGGAACTATCGTTCAGTGGATACTATCGACTCCTCATGCAGTAAAGGAACTATCGTTCCGTGATGCTATAAACTACTCATATAGTAAAAGAAATATCTTTTTGTGGATACTATACTCTCCTCAAGTAATTCACCCGACCTGAATGACTCCTAATGAACTAGAGGAACTATCGTTCAGTGGATACTATCGACTCCTCATGCAGTAAAGGAACTATCGTTCCGTGATGCTATAAACTACTCATATAGTAAAAGAAATATCTTTTTGTGGATACTATACTCTCCTCAAGTAATTCACCCGACCTGAATGACTCCTAATGAACTAGAGGAACTATCGTTCAGTGGATACTATCGACTCCTCATGCAGTAAAGGAACTATCGTTCCGTGATGCTATAAACTACTCATATAGTAAAAGAAATATCTTTTAGCGAATTTTCAAAGAAAATGAAGCTATTGCAATGGCTTCGAAATTTAAATAATATAAATTTTTGGAAATTTTCTTCATAGAAATCCGTTTCAGACCATTCTAAAACGATTCCTGAAATTTAACACTTTTTTATATGTATATATATATATATATATTTATTTATATATGTGTCACTCCAGACGATAACTCTCGATAGAATTGAGATAAACAGCTCAAATTTGCACAAAAAATCTATCTTGGCAATCGAAAGGCTAAGTTCGAAGATGGGCGAAATTGGCCTACTCTAAGGAGGGTTTTGGCGCACTTAAAGTGCGCAAAAATTACCCAAAAATCCCCAAAATGTTATTTTCCAACAAGTGACCCCTCATTTTAAAGGTTTTTGCACGCTGAACACGATGGTGGAATCGGATTTTAGATATCTTGATCCGTTCTCAAATTAGAGCATTTAAAGTGCGCAATAATTACCCAAAAATCCCCAAAATGTTATTTTCTAACAAGTGACCCCTCATTTTAAAGGTTTTTGCACGCTGAACACGATGGTGGAATCGGATTTTAGATATCTTGATCCGTTCTCAAATTAGAGCATTTAAAGTGCGCAAAAATTACCCAAAAATCCCCAAAATGTTATTTTCCAACAAGTGACCCCTCATTTTAAAGGTTTTTGCACGCTGAACACGATGGTGGAATCGGATTTTAGATATCTTGATCCGTTCTCAAATTAGAGCATTTAAAGTGCGCAAAAATTACCCAAAAATCCCCAAAATGTTATTTTCTAACAAGTGACCCCTCATTTTAAAGGTTTTTGCACGCTGAACACGATAGTGAAATCGGATTTTAGATATCTAAATCCGTTCTTAAATTAGAGCATTTAAAGTGCGCAAAAATTACCCAAAACTAGGATAATCTTTAAACTCTTACCCCCCCCCCCCCCCCCCCCTTAGAGTGGTCAGATTGAAATATGTGAGAAGTATTAATTGAAGACGAGAGTTCGAAGCAAAAAAGGGGGAGGCAAACGATTAGTACAACTCCTTGAATTTACCCACAGCGATCAAATAAATAAGCACTTAGTACAATTACGTAATAAACAAACGGTAGAATCAGGATGGACAAAACGTACAAATTAAAATAAATACGAAGAGAATATACATAGAAAACCAAATTTTAGACCGAAGTTTTCCTTTATTCAAAACCATAGCCATTAATTCGAATATTTCTTTGAAAATTCGCTCATTAAGTCATGCTGCATGACTGGTTTTTTTGTGGATACTATACTCTCCTCAAGTAATTCACCCGACCTGAATGACTCCTAATGAACTAGAGGAACTATCGTTCAGTGGATACTATCGACTCCTCATGCAGTAAAGGAACTATCGTTCCGTGATACTATAAACTACTCATATAGTAAAAGAAATATCATTCTGAGGATACTATACTCTCCTCAAGTAATTCACCCGACCTGAATGACTCCTAATGAACTAAAGGAACTATCGTTCAGTGGATACTATCGACTCCTCATGCAGTAAAGGGACTATCGTTCCGTGATACTATAAACTACTCATATAGTAAAAGAAATATCATTCTGAGGATTCTATACTCTCCTCAAGTAATTCACCCGACCTGAATGACTCCTAATGAACTAGAGGAACTATCGTTCAGTGGATACTATCGACTCCTCATGCAGTAAAGGGACTATCGTTCCGTGATGCTATAAACTCCTCATGTAGTAAAAGAAATATCTTTCTGTGGATACTATATTCTCCTCAAGTAATTCACCCGACCTGAATGACTCCTAATGAACTAGAGGAACTATCGTTCAGTGGATACTATCGACTCCTCATGCAGTAAAGGAACTATCATTCTGTGATGCTATAAACTCCTCATGTAGTAAAAGAAATATCTTTATGTGGATACTATACTCTCCTCAAGTAATTCACCCGACCTGAATGACTCCTAATGAACTAGAGGAACTATCGTTCAGTGGATACTATCAACTCCTCATGTAGTATCCACCGTTCCTATGAACTACAAGAACTAAAGAACTAAATGAATCGCCTTGTGAATGAGTGAGTTACTAGTTCCTAGTGCATCCATGATCCTACATGATCCATGATCCTTCCTACATCCATCATCTCTAGACAACATGATTCTTTTACCCTGTAAACCTGGTGAAACATCGTTCAGTGAAGTGAACTAGGTCGAGGAGTTGTTCAGTTGGCGAGTTACTTCTTCAAGTGTAGTTCAGTCAGGAACTAGGTACTCCACAACATATTTTTATCTCAACTACGCCGTCTCGCCAACATCCTTGCCTGTCTTGCCTTTACATTTAACTAGTTATAGCAGTATACATAAATGTGTGTCAGAACTAAATGTTTCATTGCGGGATTCTCTAATATAGCTAAAACCCGGTAAAAAAATTATAACAAATCACCAAAAGTGACTCGAATTTTCGAACGAAAAATTATGATGGATCCAAAACTTTTAGTATGTTTGTGCATTTTTGGAATATTTTGGAATCCTATTCAGAATGTTATGAATAGGATTTGCAGCCAAAAACATTCCAAAAATGCATAAACCTATTAAAAGTTTCGGTTTAATCAACTGCATCAGGATTCAAAAGGTGATAATAAACCTATCCAGTTTAAAGGAGGAGAAGGTGAAGGTTATGTTGTGAATAATGAAAGTTATGCAGCCTCAATTAATCCCGAATCAAGAGAACCCCACCAAAAAACGGCTAAGCACTTAAAATTCCTGGACACATCTTCTTCTTCCTCGTCGAGCAGCGCCGGTGAAATTAGTATGATCATTAGATGGACTCAGAATGTTAAATGATGAATAGGTTATCGAAAAATATTCCAAAAACGTATAAACCTACCAAAAGTGTTGCATCCATCATAATTTTTCATTCAAAAATTCGATTCACTTTTGGTTATTTGATATCATTTTTCATTGAGTTTTAGCTATTTAGATATTTATGACGTAAAACATTTAGATTTGACGCACATTTACATGTGTTTTACTTTTTCCAAAATGTATATGAAGAAGAAGCAGAAGAACTGTATTTTTACAAATATGTATACAAAACAGATGATTAACCATAAATTACAGGGTACAGCAATGGACATGGACACGGCCGGAGTCTCATCATATATCTTGTAAGTAGGTAGGACCTATACAGATAACAAAATTCACGGTTTTTCGTGGTATATTGGTTTTTTGAGATTTTTTTTTACAATACAATTTTACTACTAAACATAATTTATGAACAGATTATCCGAACAGTTTTACATTGTGTGTGTCTTATTTACAACACTTCTAAGTTTATTATTTTCAATAGACATCAAAGTGCCTTCCCAGTTAAATTCTGCCACTAACTCCTTTTTATAAAACCACACGAGTCCACAATAATGAGCCAGTCTCCTATTCCACTCCCCGCTATTCAAAATTGTCACCAACCTCGGCCTTCAGCTGCCAAATAATATACTATATCCTATATAATATAGGTACGTATGTTATTTTCACAAATTGGTTTTTGAACGGTTTTTGTAGTCTGCAGAAGTATAAATAAATCGAGAAACTTGGATTGTTTTATAATTTTTGTTTATTTTTTAAAGCAAAATCACGTTGAGTATATGTGACGGTTTAACAAGTAAGGGGTTTATTCGGCCTCTGTGCCGAATATTCAATAATAATGAATATTCGGCCTCTGCGCCGAATATTCAATAATAATGAAAAAATAAAATACAAAAATTTGCGTTAAAATCACATTTCGGACCATTGAGCGTAGCGTCGTAGCGAATAAACCATTTTCACTATCACTATCGATCATCGAAATCTTATGTACCATAGAAAAAAATGTACACTGCCTACATAACAAAAGTAGCGACCGTTTCACCAGAGCCAAACTCGGGCTAATATTAGCGTAACAAATATAGATGGACTTCTGACCTTCCAGTCTCTCATTTGCAACATCACACTTCCCTACTGGACACATCGCCACATTAAAAGGAGGTCTAATTGAGATATTCAAAAATGTCCTTTGTTGAAAAACGATGCGAAATCCTTGTCACATGGGTTTCTTATTTTATCGGACATACAAAAATGCTGGCTATTAATTTATTGTTTCTTTCATGTGTAGCTATTTTTATGATTTCACCAATTTTGGCCCCGAAAATTCGAATTAGGCTCCTGTTTTTCACAAATCATCATCGATCATTGAACTTGTCATTGAATTGTCTTGATTCACCTTTTAACACTCCCCTAGTGTGTTATTATACAAATTTCTGGTGGTTACAGCCATTTTCACAGGTTTTTGGCCCATAATTATTGAATTTTGAGAGTTAAAACTTCGTTCGAACCTCAATCATTCACTCGCTGGTCAAAATCAACTTCATACTTGGTCTCCTGCCCTTATAAAACATGAAAAACTATACCTTACAAGCCCCAGTTTCACCTGGTTTCACTGATTTTTTTTTTTAAATAATAATTTTTAATTGAAATCCACCACGTTACAATGCTTCTAAAGTGACCACCTTTAATAATAAACATGAACCAGTAACGAGGATACGCGAAGACTTAGTAAATGAGGCAATGAATAGATTTGATTAAAATAGATTTGAGTAAAATTTCGTTCATCATATTTATTATTTTAATACATGCGTGAAAACTATTATTAGAAGGAAAATTATACATGGTCCATGGTCCATAGACCAACTGGAGGGTTCATTATTATGTACCTATTGTTTGTAATGTTCGGGGTCATTGTGTTATGGGTTATCAGGGTAATAAGCCCTGCCTGATCCAATCTGGATACTGGCAAGTTTCATGCGAGTAGAAAAAAATTAATGTAAATAAATAAAAAATAAAAAATTAAAAATTAAAATAAAATAAAATAAATAAAATCTGACGTTGGACAGATCCTGTGTCTGTGGCAATATTGCCGACATAAGGATTAGGTATGTAAGAGACCCTCTAACGTTCGGCTAATATCGTGGACATAATGGAGAATTTCCGCTTTTTTTTATATTCAGAGCTTCTGGAAAAATGAATGTTTGAAGCCTGTTTTCGAAAATAAGCGTCATTTTTTGAGTGAGGGAATTTTTGAAAAAATGCGGCAACAAATGACGTTTGAGGTTTACTGACATCTGATTGGCTGTTGGTCCAAATAGGGGGAACGAAGCTAAGGAGCGAGGGTTCTCAATACTGCCAACAACCCAACATTAGAAATGGGAAACCGCGGAGGCAAACAGCGTTCAAGAACCTTTGCCGTGACCTTTCCCTCGGTTTGATTTTTACATTTATTTATAAATTTGTGGTTCCATCCACCCATCCATTGCGGTTCGGTACATCGTTTACAGTGATGCTGTAGTGCTGTAAGCGGGAACTCAGAAAAAATTCAAATTTCACACTCGTTTTCCTCCTATAATTTCCGACGTAAACACCTCATTATTTGGGCAATAAGTGTTAAATGAAATTTTATTTGAGTGAACAGAATTTGGCCAAAAAGGGGGAATTTGCAACCCACAAAAATTACCCATTATCACTATATTCTGCTCTCCCGTAAATTACAGGGCTCAAGATAACTCACCAGTACTCCAAAAGTCCCGGTACGCAGCTGATGAATATCACTCAGGTACTGATGAAAGCTCGTGAATGTACAATACCTTTGGCTTCCTCGGTGAGTTTTACGGTGCTGCTACGTCAGAGGCAAACGACCACCGCTGGGCGATGTATTAACCGCAACTAACGTGAACGTCCTTGCAAACTCCAGCGTGACTGATGACCTTTGACGGTAGATGTCGCTGTTTGGATTTACATCTTAAATAATCGTCATTACGAATGAAGAAACGAGGTAGGTACTATTCGCTCGAGCGCTGATGGTAATGATGATTATAATAATGAGTGTACCTATTGTGAATTATTTTTACTTATATTCCATCATTAGGTCATCATTTCTTATACTAAGTAGCGTACGTGCGATTTACAGGCCTCGATACAATCAACAAGAAACCTGCAGTAGGTTAGGGATGTTTGAGGGATGAACTTGGAAACAGAAGATCATTAGAGAGTTGAGACAATCAATTAGTTTAACAATATTAATTACAGTGAAACCCCTCTTAACGGTCACCCCTTCTAGGCGGACACCGCTCTTAAACGGACATTGCGCGGTCGGTCCCGGCGGAGGAAATAGGAAATCCTACGTACACCGACCACTAGAGTGGTCACAAAGTCAACTTTCGAAATTCAATCGTGGCAACCCCCTAAAAGGTGCCATTTGACTAGAAAATGAGATTCCCAAAGTTTTAGGTCGATCGGATAACATTAACCCGTGCCGCATCGAGGTTGAAGTTTAGAAAAACTCACTTTTTTTCATAAAAATATTATTTCTTTCCTCATAACATAGTAACCATTTGTCCTAGAGACTTGAAATTGGTCTTATTTTATTTGAAATGTTATCTTCTTCAACTTTTACTCCAATAATGTTTTCGCTAGATCCTATAGATTTTATGTTATTCAGCTTTTCCCATCTCAAAACGTGGTCCGTTTCAGCAAATGTGCCTTTTTACGCATCCCCCTAAAAACCACACTCCAGTCAATGAAATCGACCTCTAGGCAATTTGATACTTCTTTATCACTCTGGTATATTGAAAATTGATACATTTGAATCTAATATATAATATATGGAGGGGGAAGGGGGGAGATGGGTGGGTGGTGGGTGCTATGAAATGCACAAAAAACAATAAAAATTATGTAAAAAGTGTTTTAATAATACAAATTGAAAGTTTTTTGTATAGAAAATAATAGCCTGGAACAGACAACAGAATATATCTATTCCAACACCACTGAATTTAGAACTACATTAATGGCTTAGATAGTGAGGCTTTATCGACATCAGGGTAAATTTTCCTACATTCTGACACAACTTGTAATAAAAATTGGCGCTGTTCTTCGTCTTTTGTCAAGCAAGAGTTGAAGTCTTGTATCAATTTCACTCCTCTTTCAGCAGTGTCGTTGACTACCCTTAAACCGTTCACTATGTTTTTAGCATGCAAATAATGAGGATTTTTGTTCCATAAGCGTGTATCGGTGTTTAAAAAATCTGTCTCTATGGAAAACCGCTTGAAAAAATTCAAGGTTTGAGAGGTGACAAAAAAAAACAAGTTGCTTATCCAAAATTTGCTCTACATGTGCAAAATCTAAAATCGCTTTTCTATCCCTACCATCAATTTCACTATCGGGTTCACCTAGAGAAAATAATTTCATGGCAATACTTTTTTTAATGTTGTCGTCTAAAGTGTGGTCGAAAAACGAGAACGCTATTTTCTCTGAGCTGAGGTACCACAGATGGTTTACAAATTTTGACAAAGCCTTATCTGCTATTTCTGTGTCAATTTTCCTATACTCTCCAGATCTTGTTTAGGGGCCAAAGCAGGTTTGGGGGCATTGAACCATGCCTTGGCGTAAATATTTATTATGGAACAAAATTTATCTTTTTAGAGATCAATTGTTATTAGCTCAAAAAGAAATGAAAGGAATAGAAGAAATTTGTGTTTTTATAATAAATATTTACGCCAAGGCATGGTTCTATTTATGGCATTATTTTCTATACAAAAAACTCTCAATTTGTATTATTAAAACACTTTTTACATAATTTTTATTGTTTTTTGTGCATTTCATAGCACCCACCACCCACCCATCTCCCCCCTACCCCCTCCATATATTATATATTATATTAAAATGTATCAATTTTCAATATACCAGAGTGATAAAGAAGTATCAAATTGCCTAGAGGTCGATTTCATTGACTGGAGTGTGGTTTTTAGGGGTATGCGTAAAAAGGCACATTTGCTGAAACGGACCACGTTTTGAGATGGGAAAAGCTGAATAACATAAAATCTATAGGATCTAGCGAAAACATTATTGGAGTAAAAGTTGAAGAAGATAACATTTCAAATAAAATAAGACCAATTTCGAGTCTCTAGGACAAATGGTTACTATGTTATGAGGAAAGAAATAATATTTTTATGAAAAAAAGTGAGTTTTTCTAAACTTCAACCTCGATGCGGCACGGGTTAATGTTATCCGATCGACCTAAAACTTTGGGAATCTCATTTTCTAGTCAAATGGCACCTTTTAGGGGGTTGCCAGAAGTGATTTTCTCAAAAACAATTAGCTGGAACTACGGTAGCCGCGCGACCCAGAGACGCGTATATGACTTCCAATCTCGCGATTCTAGCCACTATCAACGTCACACGTGACTTCCGATTGCTTGACTTTAGTACCTACGTTAACGCCATGGATAGTACATCGCTGCAGTTTTTGTTGTCCTTAGTCCAGGAAGAGGAAGAAGAAGAGCTATTGCTGCTGGACCTTATGAAAAACAGGCGTAATCCTCACCCAATGTACTTGGCGAGAGAAACCGAGGGGTTTCAGAACATTCTTATAAAGAGGCACCTTCTGAAGGATGAAACCGTGTTCAGGAAGTTTTTCCGGTTAAATATTGAACAGTTCAACTATGTGTTACCTATCACTTATTGAACCAAAAATAACAAGCGAGTCGTGTGGCAACGTCAAGCAACCCCATCAGCCCTGCTGAAAAACTGGGAGTTACGCTCAGGTAAAGCAATTTAATCGTAATAATATTTATTATTACCGCGCCACCTCCAAGCCGCCTCGTTCGAGTCGCTTCGGCCGCGCTGCTGCAAACGCGCCATTCGAATGGGTTCCATTGTATTATTGTCAAAGCAGTCCTACTTCTACAGTCGCTTCGGCCGCGTCATACGAATCCCACCTTATGGCGGGCCCCGCCTATAACGGTCGCGGACACGAATTTTGAAGTGACATACGATAACATTACGCCCCTCTAAGACGGCCACTAATTGGCCGACTGTGATGTTTGGCACCACGAAAGTGAACTATGTTTGTCAACATTGAAAAAACGCTGCAAATCCCTGCACAACGGTTTATTATTTTGTATAGAATACCCTTCTGTTACAGATCACAGCTCTATGTATAGATAACCCGTCTATATAATAACATGATATGTACTATTCTATACATATTATGTAGATCGCAGACCCTCCGTAGGTTAGTACCTAACCCCGTACTCGTTACTAGGTACCTACCTAAATCACGAGTTAAATGTTGCTAAAATAATTCTGCCGATGACAAACAGTACCTAACAAAAAGAAACACACATAATGAAGTTCTGAAAAGAAATTGTTGATGAGGAGTAGTACCTACCTACCAACTTCTACGTAGATGGTATAATGAACCGTTGTGTAATAATTTACCGTTGAGTAATGATTTACCGTACTAATAATTTACCCATCAATAATACTTCAACGTTTGTTCAAGTTTCACTACCTACCAACAAACTCCAAAAGAGCCATCATTTTTCAAATTAAATAATATCACAGAACAACCAACTCGACTTCATACTCCGCCAATATAATCAGGTGATCCCTAGCAATGATTCTATCTCCGCCAAATTTCCTATTGTGGGCGCGTCTCTGGTTACGAGATTTGGTTTGAATTGTATACAATTTCATTCACACTGGAGTCGAAAATGCCTGTCGGTGCAAACTTCGGGGCCTTACTGTGAACGAACGGCTGGACGTACGATGCTCCGGATGGTCTTAAAAAACTCGCAAGTTCAAGAACTATTTAAAACCGTAAAAATATTTACGTAAAAAAATGGTATAGGCGTTTTGAAAATTTCAACCCCTATTTTGAACCCCTTAGAGATGACTCACAGTAACGTCGAGCTTCGAGGACCAACTAGACGCCGAACGGAACCTATAACCCGAATTTCATCAATTTTTTTTCATGGTAACTAAGAAAAGTGGCCCGTACGGCGTACGGCGGACAGACAGAAATATTTTTATTGCAGTTTTGGATTCTACATACCTTGAAACGTAAACCATCAAATTTTGAGGGGGGGTAAGCATTTTTTTTTCATGCTCGATTCCAATGGTTCATTATTGAAAATAATAAACCAACACAGCCAAAGATTACATCATTTTTAGTCAATAAATAGGTTTAAATAAATCAATGATTGAGTTTGATTAAAAGTGGTAAATTTGAATCATTATGGTGATTGTTCAGGGCAAATAAAATTGTTGGTCATGGTGCAATGAATTGGTGTTTTTTTTTCTTGAAACCTTCTTCCGGGGCCCTCACACCCTCTATCACGGTCTCTCACTATGCCGAAAAGATTGGACCGTTTTAGAGGGGTGACCTTCCCAAGACGGACACCCCTCTACGACGGTCGATTTTTTTGGTCCCGAGGGTGTCCGCCTTAGGGAAGTTTCACTCTATTGTGAATTTTTACTTATATTCCATCACTAGGCCATCATTTCTTATACTATTCTTATACTATTCTTGTACTATTCGCTCGAGCGCTGATGGTAATGATGATTATAATAATGAGTGTACCTATTGTGAATTATTTTTACTTATATTCCATCATTAGGTCATCATTTCTTATACTAAGTAGCGTACGTGCGATTTAAAGGCCTCGATACAATCAACAAGAAACCTGCAGTAGGTTAGGGATGTTTGAGGGATGAACTTGGAACCAGAAGATCATTATAGAGTTGAGACAATCAATTACCTACGTCGTGAGTCCCTCCCGGAACTCCAACTCACTACAATTAAGTTCTCGCCAAAAACAACCTGTAAAAATAAGGCTCTGGGAATAAACGGTAAGAGTGGGGCAACGGACGCAGGACCCGGGACTCAACCTGAAACCCCACCACCAGGGTGGGGACTTCAGGGTCTATATATAACCCTGGATCCTGCGCCATTTTCGCCATTCTACGTCTCCTCTAGCTGCTGGCTACTCTCTCTCTCTCCTCAAACCTCCTCCCTTAAAACTCACTTCTCAAATGCTCTCCTAGTAAATTCACACACACACAGTAAATTCACACTCACCCATTTCATCAGAGTTAGGTGGAGGTCTCGCCCTTAACCAACCCTGATGAAACACACTACACGCTCGGTGGAGGTCCGCCCTTAACCGCACACACTCGCTACACCAATTTACCATTAAATTCACTCACACACATTTCATCAGGATCAGGTGGAGGTCTCGCCCTTAACCGATCCGGATGACACACACCACACGCTCGGTGGAGGTCCGACCGCACACACAATCACTTAAATTCAAACACACACATAAATTTAGTTTGGTATAGTGGAGGTCTCGCCCTTTACCAACCTGACGAAATTTATCACACGCTCGGTGGAGGTCCGCCCTTAACCGCACACACACACACACACACATCCAAATTACACGCACTTCATGCATTCAAATTCTCTAACTTAAATTCACTTTTAACCTTTTCAACACGCTCGGTGGAGGTTCGCCCTTAACCGCAAACAGACCAAAATCAACACAACAATTTTAGCTCTAAATTCACTCCTATCCAACATCCAACTACCTCCACCTCTCATGGTGAATTTTACAGCAACCTAAATTCACCATAGTGGTAACCACCGACGTTCCCGCTTCCTTCTTCCCTCTCATCATGGAGTCTCCCGACGTCACTTCGCCACCCCTCTTGATGGCGCAATCCACCCTGCAGGCCGCTGCGACGCCGCCCGCCGACCCCACGTCCGCTGCGACACCGCCCACCGACGTCATGACCGCTGTGTCCGCACTCCCCTCCACCCTTCCGCCGTTCTACACGCACGACCCAGCCCTATGGTTTTTCCAAGTCGACGCAGCCTTCTCCGCCGCCGCCGTCCGCAGCCAAAAGGTCCGCTATTCACGGGTCATCTCGCTCCTCCCCTACGATATCTTACACCAGACGTCCGACATCGCCCCCGACGGCACCGCCCCCTACGACGTCCTTCGCAGCCGCCTCACCTCCTTGTATCAGCCGTCGAAATATTCCCGCATCGCTGCGCTTTCGCAGCCCCAGCACCTCGGCGACCTCAAGCCGTCCCACCTCTTCCGTCGCTTACGTCACCAGCTCCGTGACGTGATGACCTCTGACGTCACGCGCACGTTCTGGCTCAAGGCCCTCCCCTCCACTGTCCAAATCGCACTGGCCAGCCACCTCGACGCAGACGACGACGATCTCCTCCACCTGGCCGATACTATCTTCTCCTCCGCCGCAGCGGTAAACGAGGTGCGCAACCCCACCCCTCGCCCGACATCATCTGACCACACAAAACGCCCCGTGTCGTCCGACCGCCGAGCCCGATCCTCCTCCGCCGACGGCCGTCGGACGGCCCCCTCCGACCGACGTGGGTGCTCGCCCGCACAACGTCGGGACGACAAACCGCCGCAGCGCCAACCACCCCCCTCCTCTGCACAACAACCTCGGAAGCAGTGGCTCCCTGCGGACCCCCCCAACCGCTGCTTTTACCACGTCAACTTTGGCGCAAAAGCACGCAACTGCCTACCGCCCTGCGCCTTCAACGCGGCGCCGGGAAACGACAATGCCCGTCCGTAAATCCGACGGGCCCCCCTCCATGCACCCTCGGGGGGGGACCGCACAGCCTTTCCCCCCGCCAACATCGCCTCCGCCGCAACATACGCCGACGCCGTCCGCTCCAACCGGACGACGCCTCCCCACACCGACGACCGCTCCCGCGCCGCCGCCGACGCCGCCCGCCTGACCCGGGCGACGCACCCCGTAACCGCCCCTGCGACACCTCAAACCATCTGTGACACCGCACCCACAGCACTTCGCCGCATCTGCAACACCGCACCACAACACTTCGCCGCACCTGCGACACCGCACCTTCCCACCTACCCCACTCACCTCCGACGACTCGCCGCACCGGCGACCCCGCTCCACCGCCGCTGATCCTCTACTACGCCCTCCGCGGCCGCCGCAACAAGCCCCGCCGCTGCCGCAACCTCCGCACATAACACACCCGCATCCTCCGCATCCAAGACTGTCGCCGTCCGCACGACACGGACACCGCCTCCCCAGCACTCCGCACCCGCCGCAGTGGCCCCTGCCGCAGCTGCCGCAGCCGCATCCGCCGCAACCAACGCTGACGCCGTCCGCACGATACGGATGACGCCTACCCCGCATTCCGCATCCGCCGCAACAGCCTCTGCCGCCGCCGCAACCTCCACACATGCCGCAGCCACATCCTCCGCAATCACTGCTGACGCCGTCCGCACGATACGGACGACGCCTACCCAGCGCTACGCAACCGCCGCAGCGACCCCCGCTGCAGCCGCAACCTCCGCACATCCTACAGCCACACCCTCCGCAACCAACGCTGACGCCGTCCGCACGATACAGACGACGCCCACCCCGCACTCCGCAACCACCGCAGCGGCCCCCGCCGCAGCCGCATCCTCCGCACTCATCGCAAAAGGAACCCCCACACCCAGCGCAATGCCATCCCCGCCAAGCAACCCCGCACCTTCCAGACGCAAGCGCCGCAACCGCCGCCACCGCAACACCGCACCTACAACCTTTTGCCGACGTCAACCCTTCAACCCAGCCAACACAAACCCCACTCCGCAAACAGGTCTCCTTCACCCTACCTACCAACCCTCACAAACCCCTTCCATCCCCTCAACCCTCTCCCGCCGCCTCACCCACAGACGCTGTCTACCCCCACCTAGCACCTTCCCACCAACGCCTTTTCGTCCGATGCGAGCGAACGCAAACCCCCTTCCTCGTCGATACTGGGGCAGCCCTGTCCATCTTCCCCAACTCCCTCCTCCGTCAGCAAGCGCGCTGCGACCGTCAGCTTCTCTATGCCTTCAACGGAACCTCCATTCCCTTGTACGGCACGTAGGATGTTCAAATCATTCTCGGCAAACTCGCCTATGAATGGACGTTCACAGTGGCGGACGTGGAGAAGCCCATCCTGGGGCCGATTTCCTTGCGTATTTCGGTCTCCAGGTGGACGTCAAGCACGCGCGCTTGCTCGACCCCTC
Source organism: Leptopterna dolabrata (assembly GCA_954871275.1). Taxonomy (NCBI): domain Eukaryota; kingdom Metazoa; phylum Arthropoda; class Insecta; order Hemiptera; family Miridae; genus Leptopterna; species Leptopterna dolabrata. Next base: position 32,947,705 of record OX940986.1, on the reverse strand, counting down.
CACTCGCACCCACCTCCACGGGTTTATAAATTCAGTTACCCCTTCATATCGTACCACCCAACTCCTCCACTCCTACAAACCCCTGCCCCGGCCTTCAGCCCACCTCAACTCCGTACAACACCACATAGAAACGACAGGACCGCCCCTCTCCGCCAAAGCTCGCCGCCTCCACCCCCTCCAACTACAACAAGCCCGCGATCACTTTAATAAGTTGATCGCGGACGGCATCATCCGCCCCTCAAACTCCCCATGGGCGTCGCCCCTCCACGTCGTGCCTAAACCCGACGGGGGGATACGACCCTGTGGGGACTACCGCCGCCTCAATTCTCGTACCACCCCTGACTTATACAACGTTCCCCACCTCCGCGACTTTTCTTCCCACCTCCACGGCGCTACCATTTTCTCCACTATCGATATCGCCCGCGCATTCCACCACATCCCCATCTACCCTCCCGACGTTCCCAAGACAGCGATCATCACCCCCTTCGGATTATTCGAATACGTTATAATGGGTTTCGGCCTCCGCAACGCGGCCCAGACCTGGCAGAGGTACATGGACCAGATCCTCCGGGGTCTCCCATTCGTCTTCTGTTTTCTTGACGATATTCTGATCGCCTCACGATCCCCGGAGGAGCACCATGATCACCTCCGCCAGGTCTTGGCTATTTTCGCTGCGGAGGGCCTTACCATCAACAAAGACAAATGTTCCATCGCCCAACCTACTGTTCGCTGTCTTGGGCACCTCGTCTCCGCCTCCGGCATCACTCCCCTCCCCGAAAAAGTAAACGGGATGCTCAATTTCCCGCCCCCCCAAACCGCTACGGAGCTACGACGGTTTCTGGGAATGATCAATTTTTACAGGCGGCACATTAAGCATGCCGCCCAACACCAGAAACCGCTCGTAGCTGCCGTCCCCCAACCCGCACGCAAAAATGACCGCCGTCCCATCGAGTGGACCCCCCAACTCAATGCCGCCTTCGAAAAATGCAAGGAGGACCTGTCTGCCGCCGCTCTTCTTGCCCACCCCGACCCCCACGCCCCCCTCTCCATCACTACAGACGCCTCCGATTGGGCCATCGGGGCAGTCCTCCAACAACACGCTGTCGCCGGCCCCCAACCCCTCGGGTTTTTTTCCAAGACCCTATCCCCCCGTCAGCAAAAATATTCCACGTTTGACAGAGAGCTCCTCGCCATCCACGAAGCCATTCTTCATTTCCGTGACTTCGTGGAGGGCAGGCAGTTCTCTGTCATAACGGATCATAAGCCCCTCACCCATTCCCTCCTCCAAAGTAGGAAAACCGCCTCACCCCGCCGCCTCCGGCAGCTTGAGTTTATCGGACAATTCACGTCCGATATACGATATCTGCCGGGGGCGGAGAACTGTGTGGCGGACACCCTGTCCCGCCCCACACCGGCGCCAGTGGAGGAACTGCTCCCCTTCCCCTCACCACAAGTCATTTCCTCCCACCAAATTCCAAACTCTGACCCAACCCTCGCCAATCTCCTCTCCGCCAACAAACTCGAACAACTGCCGCCCCACAACCTCTGGTGCGACGTGACGGCCGATTCTCCGCGGCCGTACGTCCCACCGGACCTCCGGCGGCAGTTGTTCGACCATTACCACGCCCTCCACCACCCCGGCATCCGCGCCAGCCGAGACCTTATCAAGTTGCGGTACTTCTGGCCGCACATGAACACGGACATCAGAAATTGGGTCCGTGCGTGCCAGAAGTGCCAAACGTTTAAGGTCTCGGCGTCGCCCGCCGTCGCCCCCCAACCCATTGAAGACGCGCTGCCGTGGGAGCACGTCCACTTGGACTTAGTAGGTCCCCTTCCCCCTTCGGAAGGAAAACGGTACTGCCTCACCATGATTGACCGTGGAACAAATTGGGTCGAGTGTATACCACTCGCCCAAATTTCCGCGGACGCCGTCACGACTGCGTTCCTATCTACCTGGATCGCCCGCTACGGCTGTCCGCGGAACATCACGGTCGATCAGGGGAGGCAGTTCGAGTCCGCCCTCTTCACCGACCTACTACGCTCCCTCAGCATCGCTAAAACCCGCACCACCCCTTACCACCCTCAATCGAACGGCAAGATAGAGCGGTGGCACCTGGTCCTCAAACAAGCAATAGCCACCTCCGCCTCAACCCCCTCTTGGACCAAACACCTCCCATATATCCTTCTCAGCCTCCGAACTTCCCAGCGCCCCTCCGATGACGTCAGCCCGGCCCAGCGGGTCTTTAGAGACCCGATACGCCTGCCCGCTGACGTTTTTTCCCCCGCCAACCCGTCAATTAACAGGGACCCCCCCCAACCCTCAACACCTAAAACCGACACCACGTACCCCAAACGCTTTCATTCGGCAACACACATGTACCTCAAAGAGCCGGGAATGCATAAAACTTTCAAACCACTCTACGCCGGCCCATTTCCCGTAATCCGCACATCAAACACCACTGCCGCCCTGTTAATTGACGGGAAACCCTACACAGTCCCGCTCGTCCGCTGCAAACCCGCACCTGTTCTCCCCGATCCCGCTACACCTCATACCACCACCGATCCAACACCCTCACCGCTCCCCGTCACCTCAGTCTCCCTCACCGGACCCCGACGTCGCCACCGCTCTCCGCGACGTCCCGGGTACCAGCTCCCAACCGCTCACCCCCTTCACCGCCACCTTTACAGTGAAGGGACCCCTCTATCAGTCTTCACCAACGTGAAGACTGTTAGAGGGTGACACCTCTCCTCAATGCTCTCCTCCCCACGTACATATCACTCCACCCCCATTCCCTTTATTATCATCGCCCACGTTCGTTCGCTCGCCCCCCCCTCACACATCACTCCTCCCTCATCGTCTGCGCGGCTTCCCCAAACCCCACCTTACCTACTCCATATACCCTTTTCCTAGCCCTCTTATTAGCACTACATACCCTCACGTTCGCTCTCTGTACATAACGCATCAACCCCTTGTACCCTCCCTATAAGCGCACACCCACTGTACATACCTCCTCACCCACCTTATCTATAAGCTCATACCCTCAGTATAGCCCCTCACCCTATCTATAAGCACACACCCACTGTACATACCTCCTCACCCACCTTATCAATAAGCTCGCAACCTCTGTACATAACTCATCATTTACCTCATACCTTACCACTAAGCTCCCACCCTCTGTACATACCACCTTATCCATAAGCTCACACCTTCTGTATATAACTCATTATTTATCGCATACCGTATCATTAAGCACACACACTCTGTACATACCTCATCAAACGCCTTCTATCCTACCACGTAAGCCCTTCTAGTCGTAAGTCGCCTTCAGCGTTCACATTGTTTGCCGCCGCCCTCAGCGCCTGTACTCTTCTTTTCTTACCATATCACATCGCCTTCAGCTATCCCATTGTTTGTCTCCGCCTTCAGCACCTGTAAACCTGCGCCTTCAGCCCCACTACTGTTCTCATTGCCTTCAGCCGATGTAACTCTGCACCCTCAGCTCCTACAATTTTGTTTTTTTTTTGCTCAAACTGGGGGGACCTCTGTCGTGAGTCCCTCCCGGAACTCACACAACACTCCAATTAAGTTCTCGCCAAAAACAACCTGTAAAAATAAGGCTCTGGGAATAAACGGTAAGAGTGGGGCAACGGACGCAGGACCGGGGACTCAACCTGAAACCCCACCACCAGGGTGGGGACTTCAGGGTCTATATAACCCCGGATCCTGCGCCATTTTCGCCATTCTACGTCTCCTCTAGCTGCTGGCTACTCTCTCTCTCTCCTCAAACCTCCTCTCTTAAAACTCACTTCTCAAATGCTTTCCTAGTAAATTCACACACACACAGTAAATTCACACTCACCCATTTCATCAGAGTTAGGTGGAGGTCTCGCCCTTAACCAACCCTGATGAAACACACTACACGCTCGGTGGAGGTCCGCCCTTAACCGCACACACTCGCTACACCAATTTACCATTAAATTCACTCACACACATTTCATCAGGATCAGGTGGAGGTCTCGCCCTTTACCGATCCGGATGACACACACCACACGCTCGGTGGAGGTCCGCCCTTAACAGCACACACACTCACTTAAATTCAAACACACACATACATTTAGTCAGGTATGGTGGAGGTCTCGCCCTTAACCAACCTGACGAAATTTATCACACGCTCGGTGGAGGTCCGCCCTTAACCGCACACACACACACAACCAAATTACACGCACTTCATGCATTCAAATTCTCTAACTTAAATTCACTTTTAACCTTTTCAACACGCTCGGTGGAGGTTCGCCCTTAACCGCAAACACACCAAAATCAACACACAACAATTTTAGCTCTAAATTCACTCCTATCCAACATCCAACTACCTCCACCTCTCATGGTGAATTTTACAGCAACCTAAATTCACCATAACCTAGTTTAACGATATTAATTATCGAGTAGTAATCATTATTAATTAGTTTATTCATAATTGGTAGGTAAGGATGGGGTTATATACCCTAAGGAAATTTCTCTACCACAGCCCAATTTCGCACTCTGGAGAATTTCGATGGAAATTATAGAACAACATCTCCAGTAGTGAATTAATTTAGTAAATATTTAGCAACTGGATATGAGTTAACTACAGTTTACAAAACCATTCTGAATGGCGGTATTACCCCGAGCTAGCTCTATCTACTAAAGCGTGGGTAATGCCGCCATAGGAAACCAAGGAGGGAATGAACAAACATGAACAAGCTACTCAGAACATCGGAATTCAACGATTTATTACATTAAAGATATAAAATCTTCAAATGGGAAATTTAACTTGCGGTAGGCACGTATTTAGGTTGCTACCGACGTAGGAAAGATTTTGCCCCACTTGGATAATGGTAGTAAAATCCACCCTATGTAATTTTTCGCAATTTAGGAACTCACTTGGCAAGAAAAGAACGGGTAGGTTCGTTGGCTAACATGACCATATCAGCACAGTAAAATTAGAACGAATATAAAAACACCCTGTGGAGTAGAGTAATGCTGAATTACAGTGTACTTGTATTGGAACACGATTCGAAGCACCTACAGTTGTGGAACGATTTGCACTCTGTGAACTTGTAAACGTAAATAATATACTTACGTATTGGTTATATTAATCCCGTTAAGTTCCCTTATGGTGTTGTATTTATAAATCATTCTCACTCATTTGCAGAAAATCCCGCTTTCTCTCCCCCAACACGCCCTGTAAAAACAAATTTCTAAATTCTGGTGACGTAGTGCACAAATAGACTTCATTCTGCGTCGAATAATAAAGAACCAATAAATCGGTTGAGAATTGCTCTCAAACTTGAGACCACGGAGCATCGTATGACCAGCTGTTCGTCTGCACCGAAAAGCATCGTCAACACGATCGTGAATGAAACAGTATAAGTTCGGCCCGGATATCATTGCTAGGGATCACCTAATTATAATCACGGATGGCTGTACGAAATTGAATTGGTTGTTCTGTGATATTATTTAATTTGAACAATGATGACTGTTTTGGATTTTGTTGATTAGGTAGGTACTTTTGCAACTTGAAACGCTACAAATCCCTGCACAACGGTTTATTATTTTGTATAGAATACCCTTCTGTTACAGATCACAGCTCTATGTATAGATAACCCGTCTATATAATATTATGATATGTACTATTCTATACATATTATGTAGATCACAGACCCTCCGTAGGTTAGTACCTAACCCCGTACTCGTTACTAGGTACCTACCTAAATCACGAGTTAAATGTTGCTAAAATAATTCTGCCGATGACAAACAGTACCTAACATAAAGAAACACACATAATGAAGTTCTGAAAAGAAATTGTTGATGAGGAGTGAAAAAAGTTGCAAAAGTACCTACCAACAAACTCCATTCCCTTCTACGTAGATGGTATAATTTACCGTTGTGTAATAATTTACCGTTGAGTAATGATTTACCGTAGTAATAATTTACCCATCAATAATACTTCAACGTTTGTTCAAGTTTCACTACCTACCAACAAACTCCAAAAGAGCCATCATTTTTCAAGCGAAATAATATCACAGAACAACCAACTCGACTTCATACTCCGCCAATATAATCAGGTGATCCCTACCAGTGATTGGCCGTATTCGCAAATTCCTATTGTGGGCGCGTCTCTGGTTACCAGATTTGGTTTGAATTGTATACATTCACACTGGAGTCGAAAATGCCTGTCGGTGCAAACTTCGGGGCCTTACTGTGAACGAACGGCTGGACGTACGATGCTCCGGATGGTCTTAAAAAACTCGCAAGATCAAGAACTATTTAAAACCGTAAAATTATTTACGTAAAAAAATGGTATAGGCGTTTTGAAAATTTCAACCCCTATTTTGAACCCCTTAGAGATGACTCACAGTAACGTCGAGCTTCGAGGACCAACTAGACGCCGAACGGAACCTATAACCCGAATTTCATCAATTTTTTTTCATGGTAACTAAGAAAAGTGGCCCGTACGGTGTACGGCGTACGGCGGACAGACAGAAATATTTTTATTGCAGTTTTGGATTCTACATACCTTGAAACGTAAACCATCAAATTTTGAGGGGGGGTGAGAATTTTTTTTTTCATGCTCGATTCCAATGGTTCATTATTGAAAATAATAAACCAAAAAGTTATGCTTCATGAATAACAACAAATACTTAATTATTGATTGAACTGTTGAATCCCGCGCATTTTTATGAAACTGTAATTCCCGGGCCGGCTCCAGCACTCGATTTAGGGCTTTCCAGGGAGGAGATGGCGGGTAGGTATTGACCACAGAAAACTGTGATATTTATACGCAGAAGGGGCGTCTTACAGAGGTAAATAATAAACCGTTGTATAATAAGTTGGATCATTTTTCTCTTTAGAGCTTGATAAGTGTAGGTAGCTACTTAAGCGCATAGTTCCTCCTTAATGTTGATTGTGAATGTTAGTACCTAATAAAACAAATAAAAGGAAAGTACCTAATAAAAAGTACCCACCTAAACCTTTAGTGGTAGGTATATATAGAGATGCATCGTTTTAGCGAATTTTCGAAGAAAAGGAAGCTATTGTTCTCGGTCCAAAATTTTTAAAAGTCGAATTTCCGAAAGATTTTTATACCAAAATCCGTTTCAGACCATCCTGAATTCACTGCCGAAAGACACCAAAAATTATATGTATATATATATATATATATATATATATATATATATATATATATATATATATATATATATATATATATATATATATATATATATATATATATCCGTCTGTGAGAGGCACTACATAATTCATCAATATGGAAAAGTTACATAATATATATATATCCCATTTTCATATTTACGTTACCTACTATAAACACGGTGTAATTCAAAAACCACAGTCATGCAGCATGGCTATAAGAGCGAATTTTCGAAGTTTTCGGCATCTTCCTCCTCCGCCTAAAATTTTCTGAAAATTAATTTTCGGCCAATGTTTTCCCAACTTGATACAAAATTAAAACAGGAGTAGTTTTACGCAAAGTAAAATTTGGGGTGGAAGGAGGGGGAGGGGGAAATCAAAAATGTTTTGAATACCAGAAGAGTAGGTATTGGATACGTAACAAATTTTTTGTTCCATTTTTTGCCGAGTAACACCTCGGTTTGTAGATTTTCCAACGCTGAACACGATGGTGAAGTCAGAATTGCGATATCCCATTCCGTTATCAGATTAGAGCAGACGAACCAGGAAGAACATCTCAAGAAATAACCACGTTCCTTCATCTTCAAAGTGCTCCAGTTTGAGAATGGAATGAGATATCGCAATTCTGATTTCACCAACGTGTTCAGCGTACAAAAACCTTTAAAATGAGGTGTCACTTGTCAGACTTTTTCATTTTGGGAATTTATGGGTAACTTCCCCCCCCTAAAACTCCCCAAAACTCCCCCTTAGGGTGACCCGATTCTGCCCATCATCGAAGTTAGCCTGTCGATTGCCAAGACGGATTTTTCGTGCAAATTTGAAATTTTTATCTCAATTCTTTCGAGAGTTATCGTCTGGAATGACACATACATATATAAATATATAAATATATATATATATATATATATATATATATAAATATATAAATATATATTTATATATTTATATATTTATATATTTATATATGTATGTGTCATTCCAGACGATAACTCTCGAAAGAATTGAGATAAAAAGTTCAAATTTGCACGAAAAATCTGTCTTGGCAATCGACAGGCTAAGTTCGAAGATGGGCAGAATCGGGTCACTCTAAGGGGGAGTTTTGGGGAGTTTTAGGGGGGGGAAATTACCCATAAATTCCCAAAATGAAAAAGTCTGACAAGTGACACCTCATTTTAAAGGTTTTTGTACGCTGAACACGATGGTGAAATCAGAATTGCGATATCTCATTCCATTCTCAAACTGGAGCACTTTGAAGATGAAGGAACGTGGTTATTTCTTGAGATGTTCTTCCTGGTTCGTCTGCTCTAATCTGATAACGGAATGGGATATCGCAATTCTGACTTCACCATCGTGTTCAGCGTTGGAAAATCTACAAACCGAGGTGTTACTCGGCAAAAAATGGAACAAAAAATTTGTTACGTATCCAATACCTACTCTTCTGGTATTCAAAACATTTTTGATTTCCCCCTCCCCCTCCTTCCACCCCAAATTTTACTTTGCGTAAAACTACTCCTGTTTTAATTTTGTACGGTATCAAGTCGGGAAAACATTGGCCGAAAATAAATTTTCAGAAAATTTTAGGCGGAGGAGGAAGATGCCGAAAACTTCGAAAATTCGCTCTTATAGCCATGCTGCATGACTGTGGTTTTTGGTACTTGAAGTCGTTGAAGAAAAATTCAACGTGTTTATGATTCGAAGCGCTGCAAATGGAATGGGAACTAATAATGCATGGTGAGGTGATTAATCGAAATCTAGCTGGTAAGATAAGCCATGAAAATTAGCATTAGGAGCGAGCAAGCAGTCTCTGCTCCATAATACATAATATGTGCCTGCCTACTCCCCGTAATGGCGTCACCGCGCAATTCTACTATAATATGAGTCATGATCCGTCTTGGAATTGTGTACGGGGCAGCCAGATTTTGTTTGAGCACATAAAGTACGCTTCCTCAAATTTCAACTCTAATTTTAGGACCTTACTGTAATACAGACTCAACGGAACAATACATCATAGTAAGAAACAATTGAAATGTTTCCTGCAGGTATTAGGATGTTATTATGAATTTATAGGAACCCGGATAAGAGATTTACGAGTAAAAGAAGAATTAGAATATTTTACGAGTATAAAATTATGTTACGAAATTAGGCCCGGGTAATTAGACATTTTCTGAGGTGGGGTTTTCCGAGGTGGTTTTTGGATCGCACCACCAGTGTTACAATAAGTAGGTAAGATAGGTAGTTAGAATCATGAAAACGTAGTGGACGAGTAGTGCGTGGGTGATATTGCGTGTCCAGATGAAACGAGATGAAAAGAATTCCCTAATTTCGAAATACACAGTTAATATTCACGTAGGTACCTACTAAAGAAAACATAAAGAGACCAGCTACTTAGGAGGTTCTCAAAGTAGTGTTTTTAAATTTGTGTGTTTGTTTTGTGAATTATTTCGCCAAATATCGTCGAAAAAAATTGTTTCAAGGCACTTATGGGCAGAAATGAAGAGCACGCCTGCAATATTTTGGAAAAAACGCTGCAAAGTCCTTGTCACATGGGTTTATTATTCTATTGGAGTTCTAGAGATTTTTGTTGGCTGTTAAATGTATTGTTTCTATCATGTGAAGTAATTGAAATAGCTATTTCTGATGATTCCCACCAATTTTGGCCCCCAAAACATGAAATAGGTACGCTTTTTTTTTCTTTTTTTTAAGATCATCTTTGATCATTGGTAGTGGCATTTAATGGTCTTGATTCACCTGTTTACACTTTTTCCAATGTTATTGTACACATTGATGGTGATTTCAGACAGTTTTCCAGGTTTTTGACTCATAAAAAACCAATTTTGGGAGCTGAACCTTTGGTAAAACCTCAATTTCCGCGTCTTTGGTCAAAATCGACTTCATATTCGGTCTTCTCGTCCTCAAAAACATGGAAAAAGATACCTCAAAAGCTCATGTTACTAACATGTTGTTAAAACGCAAAAAGTACCTATTTTTATACACATTTTCACTCATAACACCCCTGGGTATATTCCGATCGGGCTGAAAAGTTTCAGCACACAACTAGGGCCCAAATGGAGCATGTGTGCGAAAGAACGACTTTTTTAGACCGAAAATGAAGCCTGTACACGTGATACGGCGTACGGCGGACGGCGTACGGCGGACGGCGGACGGACATTGCATTTTTGGAATCTACGCACCTTGAAACGGAAAAGAAAAAATTTTGAGGGGGTGTAATAAAAATGTTTTGCTGAGCAAATACATAGGTGTATTATTGACAGAATAATAAACCAAAAGCGCGAATTATTACACAACTGTTTTTATTTGCCTGTATCGATGCCCTTTCTGCAAACATCAGTACCCCCCCCCCCCCCAAAATCGAGTACAGGAGCCGGCCTGGCAATTATGTTTTCATAAATATGTGGTCATATTATGTTGTTATTCATGAAGAATGACGTTTGTTCAAGTTACAAATTACCTACATATCAACAAAATCCAAAATCTATTTTCTTTACAAAATCTTATCCATTTCTTTAGTTTTAAAATAATAATGGATACGAAATAAATCACTCGCGCTGAATTCGTGGAAACCATTTCAAAGAATAAAACGTAGTTATTGACAGGTTGTCTATTTCCATTAATACACGCAATATGTTATTGTTAATTTACGCTGTTATTGTTTGTTTATGTTTGTTACTGACGTTAGTTTGATCAACGCAACCGGTATAACAGTGTATTTTTCGTGTATTGGTTGAAATGGACAACCTTTCAATAACTCAGTTTTTATTCTTCAAAATGGATCTTGAAAGCTGATTTTCCCAAAGAAGCTTCCTCTGGTAAACATAAATCGAGCCTCAAATTTCCTTTCGCAATGTGCGCAGATGTCTTCATTATCCTGGCGAGTTCCAGAAAATATTATTTTTTCATGGTTACAACACTACTTTCATATTACTCTATAGAGGGGATCAAAAGCCTCCTTAGTAATTTCATGTGAGCATTCTCCAAAATAATGAAGGTTGAACGTAATAATAATTAATAACCTTTATTTCCTCCAATTACAACTTAGGACATGAGTCCCTGTTGTAATTTGTAAGGTAGGCAGTTAAAAAAATGTACGTTGTATGTTTATCTTTTATTTCCTGTCGTAGACGTTCTTGATAATACCAAAACGGTTGGAAGTTACGGTTTTTTCTTCTTAATGAGTAAAAGTGCAATTGGCTTTAATTGCGAAACAAACTTAGAAAAAAATGTAGCCGAAAGGGCCAGAGGAAGTACAGTTCACCAATCAACCGATGTAGATAGCGGGAGGAGGCCACCACAAATCGAGCATTAATTTACACTTAGCTTTTTCTCGTGCAACCTACGCAGTTACCCACTCACGCTCAATATTTTTTAAACATTTCCTACAATGCACAGTTTTAAATTGTACAGTAGTAAATTGTATTTACATGGTTTAAATATTAAAGCAGGATGAGTTGGATATTAGAATGAATGTTTATTCGTTAAAAACAATGTCCATGATGTGTTGTCGTAAGGTGAGACGTCTGATAAGAACTAAATCACTCGCGAAGAAATCCTGGAAACCCATTTCAGAGAAAACTGAGTTACTGAAACGTTGTCTATTTCCACTAATACACGAAAAAACGCGAAAAAGTCACTGTTATAATAGTTCTAACTGTTATATAACTGCTATAACAGTTCGAACTGTTATAACAGTGTATTTTTCGCGTTTTTTCGTGTATTAGTGGAAATAGACAACGTTTCAATAACTTCGTTTTTCTCTGAGACATCTGACTTCCGGGGATTGAGATTCTTTGTGAACTATAGGGTTGTGATGATTGGCGTTACGTTCGACGAATCGGCAGGCGAATCCCCTACCTACATTACCTTCCTACAGCAGGGAGCTAGCTCAACTACTATTTCCGTACATACGTATGTCAGAGCACGTAGGTCAACCGTAGGTACTTCCATCAAATGCCCAGCCTCATCCGCCATTCCACTGTACGGCTCCATTTTCTAAGTGATGGTTACTCGATTTTAGGGTATTCCTGGGGTGGAGGGGGGGAGGGAGCACGATGGCAGGTATTGATCACAGAAAACAGTGATCAACACAGAAGGGGAACCCATACTGAAATTAATAAACCTTCTGTAATAATTTGCAGCATTTTTTGTATTTTATGAGTATTGTTGTAGTATGGTATATTTTATTAGATTATTTATTTTTTACAAATCCACATCCATGCCGAGGATGTTAAATTACAAACAAGATTTTCAAATACCGCAAAGAAGGTTTCCCTGTGCTACCTAATGGTTTTGATGTGGAATATAGAATGGAGATTTTGAATTCGTCGCCACAAACGTTGTGTACCACACGTCATGTTCAGTAGGCATAGCGAAGACGTTGGTAACCCTCGAGTACTTACGTCGGGTCCAAAAGGACCCGAGTCTTTTGTTTTCACATTAAATTCTGTTGAGCTCGGCACAGTCAGCCTCACCTCTCCCATTGCTAATCCTCTTGCAAAAGCAGACGCAGCTATCAGCGATGATTTGGCCTGCGAACTATGAAGCTGATAGAGTGAAACGAGCATTTGGACCCATTTTTTTCACCCCAAAGTGGCCCGACGTGAGTATTGGCGTAAGTTTTATACTCGACTAGAAATTTTACACTGAATCAGCGTCAGATGTCACTTATTGTATAATTTTCACTATTTGTGCTTTTAAATTGTTCGCTCATATTAATTTAAAAAACGCTGCAAAGTCCTTGTCACATGGTTTTATTATTCTACTGGAGACCTATAAAAATTTTGGCTGTTCATTTATTGTTTCTTTCATGTGAAATAATCGAAATAGCCATTTCGGATGGTTTCCACCAATTTTGGCCCCCAAAACACGAGTTAGGTACGCTCCTTTTTATTTATTTATATTATCTTTGATTATTGGTAGTGTCATTTAATCGTCTTGATCCACATGCTGACACTTTTTCTAGTGTAATTATACAAATTGATGGTGATTTCAGATGATTTTCCAGGTTTTTGACTCATAAAAAAAATCAATTCTGGGAGCTGAATATTTGGTGGAACCTCAATTTTCCGCTCTTTGGTCAAAATCGACTTCATATTCGGTCTTCTCGTCCCCAAAAACATGGAAAACGATACCTCAAATGCTCATGTTACTAACATGTTACTAAAACACAAAAAGTACCCTATTTTTATACACATTTTCACTCATAACACCCCTGGGTATATTCCGATCTGGCTGCAAAGTTTCGGGACACAACTTTGGCCAAAATGGAGCATGTGTGCGAAAGAAAGAATTTTTTATACCGAAAATGAAGCCTGTACACGTGATACCGCGGACGGCGTACGGTGGACGGCGGACGGACATTGCATTTTTGGAATCTACGCACCTTGAAACGGAAAAGAACAAATTTTGAGGAGGTGTTATAAAAATTTTTCGCTGAGCCAATACATAGGTGTGTTATTCACAGAATAATAAACCAAAAAAAATGAATTCCACCACAAAAAATGAAAAGTCGATTATAGTTGATAGAAACCTTAGTAGAACGGTTTGCCCAGAATTTACCTACGTAGCAATGTTTTTCTAGGAATTTAGTTTTGAAAAATTGAATGCCATAATAAATCCCCAACTCTTGGAAGTATTTGTACAGTTTGAAATAAACATTACTGCAAGTCAAGCGATTCTGTCACGTTCATTCATTGTTGACTATCCAGATCGACATAGAGCGCATCAGTCGTGTATGCGACTTGCATACGTGTTAGCTGCATTTATAGCACTTCTGGTAAAACTAGTAGTCTTTCGTGGTTGGGCAGAGATGGCATCTCTCTTTTTCGTTCAACAATTTTTTTGCAAAATTTTAAATTTATAATGAAAAAGTATTACAGTATGTTTTTCAACGCATTACACACCATGATAAATTATTATGGTGACCAGATCTCTAGGTTTAATATAAAGTTTCAATAATAAAATCAGGTAATTTTCAAAAATTTTGGGTACGACAGAGTTTTTTGAGTATCAAATAAACCGTATTTTTTTTTCAAGTGTAAAGTTACGTTTTTTGGTTTATAACGAGAATAAAGAATATGTGATCAGGGATATGTGGTATTTTATCATGTTTCGACTAATTTGTAGTCAGAATTTAAATTTATTCATGTTGAGGCCCAAATTGCGTATGTAGAATGAGGTGAGTCCTGGAGATTTGCAGCCGGCGCAGTGTATTGCTGGATGTGTGAGAACCTGAGATACCTAACATTCGAGTCAACTCTACAATGCGAATTCTTTCCACCTGCTATCGTATCGGAGCCTTCCTACATCCCTGGAGTTATCAGCCAATCACCACCCACCCTAAATATGAGATTATACGTTATTAATTGCCTGCTGAATTAGGCCTAACTAATTAGCTATCATCAAATGACAGGTGATTGTAAAAAAATGTTACACTCTATTTCCTGCGTTTCTAACTGGTTGATACAATAGGAAATTCGTGCGGTAGTTATGCGGACTCATTCTGAGCGTTTTGTAGGCACACGCGCAGTAGGTACAGACGACTCCCAGTAATTGAAAATCTCTATAAAGTGAAACTCGGTAATTTTAAGAAATTCTCCGGTCCCTTGAGATTTTCTCGTTAAATTAAAAAATACCTGTGTGTTTGGATGCATTTGGTAATTTGAAGTAGAAACGCAGATATTTTCCTCGCGAACACGATGTATATTGAAGTCAGAGGAGACTCCTGCCATTAATTGAAATGAGCAAAAATATTTGTGTGAGGATGAACATTGCTCATCATTGAACAACATCCTGATCATTGTTTACCAGTTGTTTACCAAGTTTAGACTCTTTCAGGAAAGCGTAAACATGACGGCGAGATCGCGCAAATGTCTTAAGATTTCCGAGAAAAAAAGCTGCCTATTGTTACACAACGGTTTATTATTTACCTGTATAGGTGCCCCTTCTGCGTAGATCACTGCTTTCTGTGGACAATACCCTCGAGCTCCCTCCAGTAAAGCCCTAAATCGAGTACTGGAGCCGGTCCCGGAATTTAAGTTTCCTACAAATGCGCGGGATTCAATAATTCAATCATTAATCACCTATTTCGTAGTTATTCATGGAGCATAAGGCAAATAATAAACCGTTGTGTAAGAAACAGCTGTGTAATAAACCGTTGTGTAATAATTTACCCTTATAGATGCCCTTTCTGCGTAGATCACTGTTTTCTGTGGTTAGTACCCTCGAGTTCCCTCCAGGAAAGCGCTAAATGGAGTACTGGATCCGGCCCGGGAATTACAGTTTCATACAAATGCGCGGGATTCAATAATTCAATGATTAATTATTTGTTGTTATTCATGAAGCATAGCGTTTGTTCAAGTTCCGAAAGTACCTATCAACTAAGTCCAAAAGAGCCATATCATTCTTCAAATGAAGTAATGTCACAGAACAACCAACTCGACTGCATACAGCCATCCGTGATTATAATCAGGTGCTCCCTAGCGATGATATCTGGGCTGGATTTATACCTTTCGATTCACGATCATGTTGACGAAGCTTTTCGGTGCAGACGAACTGCCGGATGTACAATACTGGGGGTGGTCTTGAAAAATTCTTTAGTTCAAGATCAATTTAAAAACGTGTGACGATAGCTGCATAGTATCGTCACGGGAACTGTTTCTTGGAGCCTCTAGAACTCAAAAGAACAGTTCTTCGGCTTCCTCCTCTTTTGGAACCTCCTAGAGCAAGTTAGTTGGCCTGAAGCCTTTACATCGGTTAGTCATTTGAATACCATTCTAATAACCACCAGTCCGTTACCTTGCGGTTCAACCCTTCTATTCTAAATCGTTAGAATCCTCCCCTAGAACTTTGAGCCTAAACCTTTATACGGGAAATACAAGTTTCCTGGCTAATCTGATAGTAACCTGATAATCTTGATCACCATTAAGAAGGTCAGCGGGAATTAATTTTTCTATAGCACAATTCTTAGCCCTATTGCCTGGCAGAATTTATTATTATACTTTTTAGTGAGATTACTGGGACTCCAGCAATCGAACTGGTTCACCTTAAATTTCCTCCTCTACGGAGTCCCACCATCTTACAAACGTTTAAAAAAAACCATACCCTTCTATTGAATGTTTTCGAGCTACGGCGTTCTGAAACTGTCAACCCCTATTTTTCACCCCTCAGAGATGACCGACAATAACGCCGATCTTCGAGGACTAACTGGACCCCAAATTAGACCTGGAAACCAAATTTCATTAATTTTATTTCGGCTCATGGTAACTAAGGTAAGTGTGAAGTAAGGCGTACGGCGTACGGCGTACGGACAGAAATGTTTTAATTCCATTTTCGGATTCTACGTACCTTGAAACGGAAACGTTCAAATTTAGAAGGGTGGGGGGGGGGTTAAAATTTTTATTTTTTTCAAGCTCGATTTCAAAGGTTCATCATTGAAAATAATAAACCAAAAAAGTTATAGAGGGCAAAAAAAGTGGTGCTAGGAAAACAGACGTCGCGAAACAATTCGGGATTCTACTCTCCGCACTACCCAATATTCTGAAGAAGAAATACGACATCGTTGGATATGCAACCAGTGGAGGGAGGTCTCGTGGAAGAGGTTTCATTGAGGTGAATTTACCCGGCTAGTCACATGGAAGTGAATGTAGGTGCAGAACTTACCTACCCGTTGGATATGTTCGTTGGATAATTATGAACATACCCGTTGGGTATCTCTCGTTAATTTGAAATTTTTCCTCGATAAATAAAACAACTGATAATTAAAATCTCCCGGTATTTTGAACTGTTTTCGAGGTCCTTGATGATACTTGAGGTTCCGGGGTAGCGGACCCACTAGATTCGGACATTCGGCCAAATGCTCCGATTTGGCCCTCTTTTTAGGATTTTGTTTGAAAGAAGTGGAATAGAACATTTCAGATTGTCTTAGTTGTTAGTCTTGAACTTGCTGATAGGTAATATATTAACAGCAACACCTACACGCATAGCATTCGATAGCATTAATAATGCATATAATTTCTTCTAGCGTTAATATATAACAAAAATAGAGATAATATAAATGTAATGATGCAAGTACTTACCTGTAAAATAAAAAATATCTCAGTAATTATAAATATAAAAATGATCTCTTATATAAATATCTTATTAAGATCTGCCTACTATCTGAAGGACCAAATGTCGAACAGGAACCTCGAGTGTTTGAGCACAAGTCATTCATGAGTGTCTAATTCCGGAGACACTTGAGTTTTGCGTGACTCGACGGCTCAAACGTAAAAACATTAACCGATCCCATGAGTCGCTTCATAGCAATCGAATTGGTATCGGGTGAGATCATTCGCCTGTTTGAGGAGCGAGAGCAACAAAACCGGCAGGTCGTCCTGATGAAGGATTCCGAGTAACCTTCTGAACGGAACCCCTACCGCGCATGCGCAACTTTCTACGATATAGCCTCCAATTCATTCCTCCCGCGAACATTTACGTAGTGGTGCTTCGGTTGATCGTAGTGGGCTTTGAAAAGGACCAACGACAAGGTAAATGAGCCATTTTGTTTACATCCTTAGACTAAAAAATGACATAATCATACATCATGACAGAACATAACAATTATTATCATCGAGCCATAGCGTGATGGTTTTCACCTTCATGACAAAACTTACACAGTTGTACCTAAATAATCAAAGTAATTAAGATTTTAAAGAAATTGCTCCATAAATATATTTAAAACTTGGAGGAATATTCAAATACAAAAACCCTCACGTATTTATCCATTTCAAAGCAGAAAGGATGGAGTGGTCCATGTGTTATTTTACCTACATGAACACGCAAAGGATATTTTTTAACGTTCGTAGCACATGCTAATGGTACACGGACAAGGCGGATTTCCAATTTCTGGAATCAAAAATCGCCAAAAATAACCACAAACCACCAAAAACAGCATTGTATTGTGTTCAGAAAAGTAAAGATAATTGTCATGATCCAAGAACATTTTTTAGCATAGAAATGTTGAAAAGTTCTTTATATAAGTTTCTTTCAAATCCAAATACCATCATCAGCAAACAAATTTTCATTTCGGCAACCTTCAGCAAAAACTCCCATCCCCTATTACCTCGTAAATGATTCGTGTAGCGTTAATAAGTCGAGAAGATACAGTCGGACAGAGAATTTTTTTTAGTCATAGTGGAACGAACAGAATTAGGTACGATTTTATTATTATAATAACAAATACCGTTTATTCTGATCGAACAAGATTGTTCATAATATACATAATGGAATTACAACAAGGTTCGTTAATAAAGACTGTGTTTTCAAGTCGTGGGTACCTGTCAGTTCACGTATACAGGCAGCTATATCTGTCAGTTTTCAAAAGGCAGTGAATTTCTCTTTCGACTTCCAGAAGACGTTGGAGTAAGTGGAAGTGCTATTAACCCAAATGATAGACACTATTAAGACGTTTAACACCAGTTGAATGCCCTACGAGTGTTTATTTTGAGTTTTTGAGAGAGCTCTGTCGAGAATATCATGTGAGATCGATACTTTGGGTATCTTTCTCGTTATGCATTACGAAAGAGTAACTAAACTCCATACAAGGTAGTGGTGCGCCAAATAGGGTCAAAATTCGGCACCTGGTACGCTGGTGCGATTTCATCTATCAAGTTTGTTCGTGTTCTGCCCAAGGAAAGCAAAAAATCAAAAACTCGAGACAACGAAGGTTGAATATAGCAGATTATTATTATTAATTTTTATTTTCATTTATTATTATCATCCCCAATGGTTTTATTATTATTTATATTTATGTATTTATTGCCGCTTGATAACATCAATTTATTCAATTCAATGCATTAAACTCCATTGTGCACACTGTGCGTTATTTTCGTACATTTGTTTTATGAAACAGGCCCCTGGTGATTTGGGCTAGGTTAAGCCTACAATACACACACGAGGCGTCCGAACCGTGACTATAAAATGTTCTTATAAAATGTTTGTGGTTTTCATATTTAAGTAATTATTGCCAAGTATTTAAATCAGGTATTAAATTCGAACATCAGGTAGCGACTACTGAAAGAAAAGAAAAACGCTGCAAAGTCCTTGTCACATGGGGTTTATTATTCTACATAAACGTTGGCTGTACATTTATTGTTTGTTTCATGTGAAATAATTGAAATAGCTATTTCTGATGGTTTCCACCAATTTTGGCCCCCAAAACACAAATTAGGTAGGTACGATCTTTTTTTTTTTTTTTTTCAAATTATCCATGATCATTGGTAGTGCCACCTAATCGTCTTGATCTACGTGTTGAAACTTTTCCTAGTGCTATTCTACAAATTGATGGTGATTTCAGACGATTTCGCAGGTTTTTGCCTCATAAAAAATCAATTTTGGGAGCTGAACATCTGGTACAACCTCAATTTTCCACTCCTTGGCCAAAATCGACCTCATATTCGATCTTCTCGTCCCCAAAAACATGGAAAACGATACCTCAAAAGCTCATGTTACCAACATGTTGCTAAAACGCAAAAAGTACCTATTTTTACACACATTTTCACTCATACCACCCCTGGGTATATTCCGATCGGGCTGAAAAGTTTCGGGACACAACTAGGGCCCAAATAGAGCATGTGTGCGAAAGAACGACTTTTTTAGACCGAAAATGAAGCCTGTACACATGATACGGCGGACGGCGGACGGCGTACGGCGTACGGCGGACGGCGGACGGACATTGCATTTTTTGAATCTACGCACCTTGAAACGGAAAAGAAAAAAGTTTGAGGGGGGGTTATAAAAATTTTTTGCTGAGCGATTACATAGGTGTATTATTCAGAGAATAATAAACCAAAAGGCAGTTATTCTAATTCGTTTGTGGTAACTGAATTTATTTGATTAATTTATGATTCCGTTGGTAGGTATGTCGAATGGATCGCTTAGCAAAGGTAGTGTGCGATCCTCAATGAGTACGTACCTAATCACTGAAATTATTGTTCCCCATTATCGGCTACAGTTTCGTTCTTGCTAGATAAAAAACTCTTCACACACATCTTCCCTAAAAGCCAGCTCATACAAGACGCTTTGCGTTTGAAAGTAAACGAAGTTCAGAATAAGCACATGTGACTAGACAACCATAGACGACGTTTATTTATGACTCCATTCATAAAAGGAGGGTTCCTTAGATCATTCGAAAGTTTGTTTTTTCTCGAATGTTGTTTTCCGGGGCGATTTAGGGAATAATATTTACTTAACTTATTTCAAGAAAAGTTTCAAGGCAGTCGAGATTCCTGAGAAAAAGCAAATCCGATATTATACCGCCTACTCCGGCCTCAGTCTGTTGCAAGCGGATGACCGATGTTGTACCGTATTTTTAGAGCCTGACGAAATGGGTGACTTTCTGTCAACGGAGCCCACCCATTTTCTCGATTATTTCAGTTTGAGTAGTTTGGGCGTCGTCCCGGATGAAGAATAATTCCGTCACAGTTGACGTGCGGTGATTGAAATGAGTCACTTCGCTCTGCCTACCTGATTCAACGAATGTTGTCTTAAAAAAATCAAAAACGCTGAAATCCATACACAACGGTTTGTTATTTTGTACAGAACACCCATCTGTTACAGATCACAGCTCTCTGTATAGATAACCCGTCTACATAATATAATACGTACTATTCTATTATGTAGATCGCAGACCCTCTGTAGCTCAGTACCTAACCCCACGCTCATTACTATAGGTACCTACCTAAATCACGTGTTGAATGTTGCTAAAATAATGCTGTCGATGACAAACAGCAGCTAAAATGGCAAAAAGTAACACAAATGATGAAGTTCTAAAGGGAAATTGTTGATGTGGAGTGAAAAAATATTCAGTCCCGGTAGGGTTTCGATCTCGGGAACTTTAGCGTATCAGTTCGTCAGTCGGACCACTACGCTGTATCGTCCAGCTAGCAGGAGACCAGTGATGTGCGCTCTCAGCGCATCTTGATGCCTGCTTACACCCTGCTCTGTACGGCAAATTGAATAGCAAATTTTATAGCAACATCTTAGAGCGTTCTGGATGGTCTCAAAAATTCAGAAAAAAATCAAACTATTTAAAAATGCGAGAAAACTCACACCTCAAAATACAATTTTCTGAGATAGGGATACTCTGGACATTTCACCTCCTATTTTTCACCCCTTAGAGTTGAGTGGCAGTAACGCCGAGCTTCGAGGACCAGATAGAACCCAAACGGGACCCATATACCAAATTTCGTGAATTTTGGTTCATGGAAACTAAGGAAAAAGCCACAAACGGCTTATAGTACATTGGACGACGTACGGCGGACGGACGGAAATTTTAGTATTCGATATTCGTACTCTACGTCCCTTGAAACGTAAACAGCCACATTTTGAGGGGGTGTTAAAAATGTTTTCTTCATGGTCGATTCTAAAGGTTTATTAATGAAAACAATAAACCAAAATCTTATTTACTTCACTCTTATTTACATCATGATATACCATGGAATTCGGGTTCCGTGGTCACTCCGTTGGTATGTTTGCCTGTACTGATTTCCTTGTAACCACCATACCCCACCACACCACCACGTTTGGTACGTGGAACAATCTACCTTACCTAACTGGCGAGTTTTTAGTCACGCCTGAGAAAATAAATTTTGGATCTACCCAACTAGTTATTTATTTATATAAACACGGGTATGTTAAAACACGAGTAAGCCCATTCAACATCATAATAATAATAATAATAATAATAACCCCCCCCCCCCACTCGCGTCACCCCGTGGCACTTTTTACCCCCCACGGGTGATGACCACCAAATAATAATAATAATAATATAGGTATTACGTGGGTAATATTATGAAAAAGAAAAGGGAGATTAACTAATTAACGTCTTTAGCAATAATATAACAGTAAACTAGTGGAAAAAACCTTAGGAAACCTGGTAGGTATCGGACTCCTCCGATGTCACCATGTTGATGAACAGCTTAGTGCGCAGAAACACCTGCGCACAGTGGTTCCCACTCTCAAACCATCCACAATGTCTGACTTCCAGGTAGCTGGATTACAGGAGAACGCCTGTACATCTTTCTAAAATCTGCAGTGAGGACCAGAATTCATTTAGTTAGCTGATTGTTCAACTAAGATTTACTAGTTTATTAATTCGTCTATTGTCACTAGTTCGCCATTTTCACCTATTGTAATTTCATTTTTGTTAATATTGGTTTTCGTCTGTTGTCTGCTGCCGAGTCTTGGGTCTGCTGTCACTCGTCTTTATCATTATGTTTTCTATATTTTTGTTTTCTCAAAGAACTGGTATTCTTTTTTCTGTTTTGTATACGTTTTTCAATTCTTTTTAATTTGGGAAGGCACGAAAGTTTTGTTATTTAACTTTAATTGTATAGCTGATCCTTGTAATGTCGCAAGATAATACAAATAAACGAAATAAATAAATAACTAGAGGAAAAAATCAAACAAGTACCTAATTATATAAACAATCAATGCAAAAACAAAAACTAATTATTTAAACTAACAACAACTAACCAATTACACAACCAACAAGCAACCAACTAATTATATGGATCGACGAAACGACGTGAGAAAGATTTTTTTATACTGGCCTCCCACTTGCCCGGTTTTTCTCCCCACTTTAACATTCAAGCTAAGCTGTAAAAAATACAACTCCTCCTCAGCCAATTATTAAAATGTGACTTCTGAATCACACGGAGAATAATTATTTTAGTGTGATAATGATGGAATTGATTTTAAAACTCCCCAAAGCCACATTAAGCATGTCATTATTCCACTAGATGTATATTAATAATATCTTCATTTCCTATAATTATATCCTATTACCTACGGCGAATTAAGAAAATCCACGTCTGTTGCCTACTACAAAACACTGCTAGTAAATCGTGTGTTTCAGTCACGAAGGACGTACTTTCCAATGGAAATAGGTAGCAATAATAATTAAACAGATGGTAGCCTTAAGGAATATAATTTAGGTGTACCATTCCATAATTTTCATTTCGTTTTATTCGTTTTGGTTTATTTTTTCGTTTATTCGTTTCATGACATGTGGTTTATTATTTTCAATAAGAAACCTTTGGAATTGGTAAACAAAAATTAACCTTCCTCAAAATGCGTTATGGATTGCATTTCACTGTACGTAGAATCCGAAAATGGAATAAAAACTTTAGAAAAGTTGTATTTGTGCCGTGTCTGTGTGTTTGTGCCTGGGTAGGTATCCACCGCACAAAACGACCCTACTAAATCTTACACCAGGGTCTGGCACTAATAGGAATTCAGTGGTCTACGAAGAAGGGGTTTCAATACTGGAAAACAATAAATTATGAACAATTTTTTATTTATAAAACGCTATACTGCAAAATAATAAATAATGATAATATAAATCTAGAGTCATTTATTTTTAAAACGCTGCATAATAATTTGCAGCGTTTTACTAATAAAAACTTGTTCATTTCAATTGACAGTGACTCTCTAGATTTATATAATCATGATAATATCATTGAATCACTACATTTAGTGAACGTAAGATCCAAAAATATAATAGGTATCCATGATTCAATGTTTCCGTGTACCGGAGAAATTTGATGTTTTCTATCTTCACGAAGGAACGAGCAAGCAGCGTTGTAACAAGGGTCTCCCTTACGTATATCTCATCTTTCGATAACCTTTCTTTCTTTCTTCAGTAATGGGATTCAACTTGTATCAGAACATCGTTATCTTCTACAAATGGCTAATAAATCTCAAAAAATCATCCCAGGCCGAAAATACGGCAGACATGAACTCGAGGTCGGAGGTGATTTTTAGATATGATTTTCTATCATGAACCCGTGGAATCGACCAGCAAGGAAATGATTCCTACCCCTACCGCTTTAGTAATTTATTGTTTTAAATTAATTTACTGCACGAATAATTCCAAAATCGAATTTCAATTATGTGAGGGGTGGTATTAATTTATGGCTGGTTTAGGAACCGGATCAGCCATGTTTTCGTGGTATTTGAGAAATAATGTTTACCACAGTAGGTGAACTCCAGTTATTTACCATGATTTACCATAGATGTTTTCCGTTTCAAGGAAAAGGAGGAGGTTTCATTTTCGAATCCGAAAATGGAATGCCGTAATTCATTTTTTCTAGTTGTCATGAACCAAAATTAATGAAATTTGGATTGTAGGCCCCGGTTGGGGTCTAGTTGGTACTCGAAGCTGCCAAAATAGGGGTTGAAATTTTCAGGGCGCCATCATCTCGAATTTATTTACGTTTTTAAATTGATCTCAACTTGGGAATATTTTGAGACCACCCGGAGGTTCTGCCGTTCGTTCACATCGAGGCCCTGCATTTTGCACAGAAAAGCTTCGTCAACATGATCGTGAATGAAACTGTATACATCCAGACCAGATATCATTGCTATGGAACACCTGATCATAATCACGGATGGCTGCATGAAATCGAGTGGTTTGTTCCATAATATTATTTCATTTGAAGAATGATTGTTATTTTAGATTTCGTTGGATGGTCCTTTCTTAACTTGATTTGTTTTGCTTCATGAATAACAATAAATAATAACTATTAATGATAGAATTTCTGAATCCACCGCGTATTTTTTAATATAAAACTGTAATTACCCAGCTGGCTCCAGCACTGGATTTCAGGCTTTCCTGGGGGAAGCACGAGGATAGGTATTGACCTAAGAAAACAGTGATCTACGCTGAAGGGTAAATAATCCCTGCTTGTGTAATAATTCGCAGCGTTTTTTGTTGAACACTGCATAGGCAGCAGGCCGCATGGGCCGCGGTTCTCATGATATACATTTATGCCTACTTATACAGGCACACAACAACCATGACAACCATGACAACCATGTTCTGTGACTAACATCCAGGACTCTTGCAGGACTCCTAGAAAGAGGAATAAACCGAGCAAATACTGAATTTCTACGGGAAGAAATTGAAATTATCACGTAGATAGGTTACTCGATCTTAAATTTTTTCAAACCAACTTTGGTTTTGTGAAATTGTATTATGGCTGGGTGTAATAAATTGATTGCGGTCTCAGCATACAGCTCAGATGAAGGCAAGACTCGTAGAAAGAGGAATAAAACGAACATTAATACTGAATTTCTACTGGAAGAAATTGACATTTTCACGTGCATAGGTTACTTGATATTAAATTTATTCAAACCAACTTTGGTTTTGTGAAATTTGATTATGGCTGGGTGTAATAAATTGATTGAGGTCTCAGCATACAGCTCAGATGAAGGCAAGATCTTGGTTCCGGGCATCGTCCTCAGCCTCCAAACAACAATGTACAACTCATCCCTGCAGGGCGTTCTCACGTCCCCATTCCAATTGAACCTTACAGAGGCGAGGCCACTTGACGTTATTAATCCAACTGTCAGCGATGATAAAACCGAGATCTTCCGTGATTTACAATGGTGCAGCTCCTGCATCGAGGCCGTTCCTGACCTCCTAACATTTGTTGGAGAAATCTCGTTTCTTCTTGGGCTATCTACGTTCGCTTTCTGGCATGCCAAAGCGATAAATGATATATTTTCGGAATTAAAAAACGTCTGCCAATTCGAGTAGGCAGTATAGCTTCCTCACTTGAATCGCATGAACGTGTAGAGTAGTTGGGTAGGTTAATTTTGATACGGGACCATCTGCGATCCAACACGCGTGTACCCTCAAAATTTCAGCTCTCCACGACTATTTTCCGCGTAGTTAGAAACGTACAAGAAAACGGTCAACATATCATGTTCGCGCATGCGCAGACAAATGAAAGTCATATGGAACTATCAGAGTATTATTCCTGATCGAGTCTCCAAATCTGAACATTTCAACGATATTACGGGCGTTTCAAGTATTTCACGTTTGCGCATGCGCAGACTGGACGATTTCCATGATATTGAAGTGGGACTATCTGCGATCAAACCCGCCTGTACCCTTGAAATTTCAACTCTCTACGACTATTTTTCGCATAGTTGGAAGCGTTACAAGGAAATAGTCAACATTTCATGTTCGCTCATGCGCAGACGAAAGTTACATTACTTTTTCAATGATTTTCGTACAGGACCATCTGTGACCAAACCCGCACCTACCGTTCAAATTTCAGCCCATTTCGACCATTATTTCGGGTAGTTATGGGCGTTACAGGGAATTACCACAGACAGGCACTGAACGAAAAACGTTCCTCGATGTCTGAAACGCAAAATGGTTGTGGAAATTTTCATTTTGGAGGAGAAATTTTTTTACTCAATCACGAATCCAAGGCTTCCCTACCTTCCGGCAGTGAGGCAGCAAAAAGTTTCCTCTGATACAATATCTCGAGTCTCACTGTTGGTTTCAATGCATACTGAGTATGTACGGTCTTCAGTACCCTCATTTGTCTATGTGGATTCTTCTACTGCTCTAGACCAGTCCATAGATCTCTGTTCTAACGTTAACTAATGCCACACTGGTCTCATTCAGCACGAATCATGTGAATACGAGGACAATTTCAGATTACAACGATATGAAAGAATTGAAAGATCACTTAATGGCTTTTAGATGTGTTGAAAGTTGATTACGATAACTGATGCCTACAACCGTAGTATCACCTTAACAAATGCATTAGGGAACGAAAGGTTTTAGCGAAAGGATTTCTACGAACAACATCTGTTCCAATTTAATGGTGAAACCAAGAGCGAAGAAATGCAGGGAGTCTTGGGCAAGTACTAGACCTCGGAACAGTGAAACGGCAAACCCTATAAAAATCATTGCGTGTATATCCACATATGGTACAGTATGACTGAAACCGTAATGAGGGGTAACGAGCTACTTGAGCATAATTTCCGGGGTTTATCGGTTCGCCACATCCTTTTGTTCCCAAAAGATGGGTTTCCTATAGGTCTGCCACAGAAACTTTGCGTTCGTGTGGCGCCCCCTAGGTAGCGGATCCGCGAACTACTACGATCGAGTCTACCTTCCATGGTGAAACCTTCACGGAAATTGGAGCGGTGAGAAATTTGATGTTCTTGTAGTGGCTGCGCTGTGAACGAAATGGCGTCTTGTGTTGTTTCGAATCGAAAGTGTTTGTGGTCCTAGTTATTGTGCTCTCAAGTTTTTCCTCCCGAGTTTTTTCTCTTATCAAATTTATTTCAACTGTTCGTTATGAACAACCCCCCATCTACGTCTAGTAGGCGAAATTCGTGCAAAGGCCAGGGTAAGGCGCTTCGTCGACAAGCCCGTGAGATTGTGTTCAATGTTGGCTTTTAGAGATGTTTTTACCGAATCTTCCTCCAAACTCAGTCGTGGTTCTCGACAGCTGCTTACCACAATGTTGAGGTAAATAAAAAACCTAACTCCGGTACTCTGAAAAACAAAGTAATCGACTGGTTGAGAAAAAAAACCAGTCATGCAGCATGACTTAATGAGCGAATTTTCAAAGAAATATTCGAATTAATGGCTATGGTTTTGAATAAAGGAAAACTTCGGTCTAAAATTTGGTTTTCTATGTATATTCTCTTCGTATTTATTTTAATTTCTACGTTTTGTCCATCCTGATTCTACCGTTTTGGGTTTTGGGTAGGTTTTGCGCACTTTAAATGCTCTAATTTAAGAACGGATTTAGATATCTGAAATCCGATTTCACCATCGTGTTCAGCGTGCAAAAACCTTTAAAATGAGGGGTCACTTGTTAGAAAATAACATTTTGGGGATTTTTGGGTAATTTTTGCGCACTTTAAATGCTCTAATTTGAGAACGGATCAAGATATCTAAAATCCGATTCCACCATCGTGTTCAGCGTGCAAAAACCTTTAAACTGAGGGGTCACTTGTTGGAAAATAACATTTTGGGGATTTTTGGGTAATTTTTGCGCACTTTAAATGCGCCAAAACCCTCCTTAGAGTAGGCCAATTTCGCCCATCTTCGAACTTAGCCTTTCGATTGCCAAGATAGATTTTTTGTGCAAATTTGAGCTGTTTATCTCAATTCTATCGAGAGTTATCGTCTGGAGTGACACATATATATATATATATATATATACATATAAAAAAGTGTTAAATTTCAGGAATCGTTTTAGAATGGTCTGAAACGGATTTCTATGAAGAAAATTTCCAAAAATTTATATTATTTAAATTTCGAAGCCATTGCAATAGCTTCATTTTCTTTGAAAATTCGCTAAAAACAATATCGATTTTGATGAAACCAATACGAAGGCACAGCTGCTCCTACAAATGAAGGCTGCTCCTATTGAAAAAACTTTCAAGATTGACGAGATGATCACAGCACAGGGCCACGACGTTCTTCACCTACCTCCTTACCATCCTGATCTTAATCCTATTGAGATGGTCTGGGGGGATTTGAAAGGGAAACTTGCCTACGGGTCCGTTGGAACTTCTCTCGGAGAAAAAGAGAGGTACTTGCGTACTTCATTCGCTGAATATTCTGTGGAACAGTGGCAAAAGGTGTGCGGGAAAGTAAAAGATACTGAAATGCAATACATGCAAACTGACCACATCATCGACGAACGAGTAGATGAGATGATCATCCGATTGGATGGAGGTTCCAGCAGTTCCTCTGAATATAGTTCTGATGAGTGAGATTTCTCTGATGATGAATAAAAACATCCTATACAAGTAACATATTGTACAATAAATTTCTTGTCAATTGTTTTACATGTTTCCTGTTTTTATTTCTTATTCTTTCCTGGTACCTAATCCGCCATAAATGATTTTTGTAGCAGGTAAGTAAATAGGTAGGTACCTACCTTTTTTCGTTCTCAGATATTTTTGCATTGTGATAGGTTGTATTCGGCAATCAGAAAATAATAACGTAGAATCAGTTTTAAACAAAATTCGAAGAAAATCGTGCAGAAATCAACTTCATACACACATTGGGATAATACGAGAGTAGAGTTACTTCTATTATTATTATTTTCCAATTTTTAACAGTTTTCCGAATCGAATGAGAGTGCCTACAGTATTTTTATGGGGCAATTAACTTGAGTAATTACTAATTTTATTATAGACATTATTTGCAATATTTATGTCATAATGCAAGCAATTATAATGGAATTATAGTAGTGGAACTATAATATTATAGTGGAATAATAGGCTTCAAAACAGATTCGGAAATTCACGAATTTCAAGCTGCAGTAGGAGGGAAATCATGTCACTTTTGAGGGGAGAAATTTCCGAAAAATTATCGTACGCACGGGAATCTGCTTGATGATAAGAGATAATTAGTTCTATGTTCTCCAGAAGAATGCGCCACACGAACGCAAAGTTTCTGTGGCAGACAATAGTCGTTTCGTCAAGTGCGAGTTTTATGCGATGTTCAACCGTTTTCGCTACATAAGAGTATTTCGTTTGGTTTGACTGTACCTTGGACGAACTCGGCCGATGATATTCAAGAATCCGGTTGTTTACTGCGCCTTGTTTTTGTTTTGTAAAACTTGGAGGCCCGATGTGACTCCGACAAACTATAGTAAAACCTGGATATAAGGAATAATCCCAAGAGGCCAGAATTTTTTCCTTATATCCAGGTTTTCTTTGAATCCAGGTTTCCTCACATTCAGGTTTTATCAGTCAAAAATTCCTTATGTAGCGTTGGATACATAATGAATCTTCAAAACTGAATTGGAAAAAATGTATACTTATTTGAAATACGAATATTTGAATGTAAGTTGAAAACTAAATTTGAAAAACTTACAACTTTATACTGCTGAAATAATCAGTCACTTTTGCTTGTTGTACGCTACCAGTTTCTAGTCATTTAATGAGTTTCTCGAGCTCCCACATAATGATCAAACGATGATGGATCACTGACGTTACACTCGAAAAACTGCATATAAATAAATAAACAACGCATGATTCATGAATGGGAACGGGGGAACTTCCGTACACAGAGGTAGCGTCTTGGAAATTTTCCTTACACAGAGGCAAAGACCGGCCAGCCGAGATTCCTTGCATAGAGGTAACGAAATTCCTTACAAAGAGGTTTTTGGGCCCCAAGGGGGTGGGACAGGGAATTTTATTCCTTACATAGAGGATTTCCTTATATACAGGTTCCTTATATCCTAGTTTTACTGTACTTAGAAAAAATGTATCCGTGCCTCCCAACATCCCAGGTGGTCTCCTCTAAACGTGGCGTTGCAATTATAGCCGATCAGAATAAATTAACGAAATTGCGCGAGTCGAACGGCATTGCAATGTGATGTGCCGTGAACAATCGTAAACGCAGCGTGTAGGTGACGACGGACCTCGAAAAACTTGAAAAATGTGATCTGACTTGTTGTGTGTTATGGGTGGCTTTGATGTGTTGTCAAAGTTCGTATTATCAACTCATTTTTTTTTCTTCAAAAATCCATTTTTTCGTGTTTTACACCCTGTTTGCTATTGAGTACAATCAGGATAGAAACTTCGAATCATGATTATGGGATGTGACGAAATAAAATTTCTCCCTTATTTGGAAAAACATCTGATCATGGATATGTCTGTTTTTCGCAGTAAGGGAGAAATTAAGTAATTTGCATAGAGTGATAACCACAGTCGCTTGATCCTACTATCTGTATCCCTTTCTATATAACGTAGGGTGCCAATTACGCCATTAACGAGTCCGTCAAGTACTTCAATATTTTTGCCCTAATCATGTTTCAATCATGCTTCAACATATATGGGAAACCCTCGTCAAGTTTCAGCTTGTGCACTTTACTTCAAGCACTAGCAAGTTGCTCAGCGGTATGATGTCCTGAGTAAGTGTCTTGAGCAACATATTCAATCATTTCTTCATAGAGTGAATAGCATAGAAATTAGTTGTAGGAGCCACTCACCTGATCCCGGCCCTATGCTGCTTAAAGTGTAAGTCCTAAGGAGGCGACATGCAAAATTTCAAGTCTCTACCACCATGGGAATTGCGCCAAAAAACGTCACATTTTTTGTATCACGCAACTTTTGGAATGATCCCAGCCATAAGACATATCGTCACCACAATGCCAAAACCGCCTAAGTGCCATTTTGGCCAGTTTCACCTAATTGCATTTTTGGAGTCACTCTATTATATTCCACAACATGCCAATAGCGCCAATCCCTGTTTCAAACAGGTTAGTTACAAAGTAACAAATTAGTATCGCATATCTCCAGAAATGAACAATCCGACCATGCAAAAATCGCCCAAGTGACACAGAGTGGCAGTTTATGCGTATTAATTTCGCCTATCTCCAGAAATGGACAATCCGACAATGCCAAAATCGCCCGTGACACAGAGTGGCACATTATGCGTATTAATTTCGCTTATCTCCAGAAATGGGCAATCTGACCACGCCAAAATCGCGTAAGTCCTCGACAGGAACCCTTCCTTCCAAAGTCAGCAGATGTCCTTAGAGCTATTTCAATGTTGCCCATAAACGTTTAGTATTAATGAAGACAATAGCAGATCAAAATATTGTTCGTTGTTGAAAAGAACTTAAGCACGAAATAGCGATTTAATACGAAGTGCACAAGGCCAAAATTGCAAAATATGTGCCCTACCCCCTCCATATTGTTTCGAAAAGGCTTTTTGATGAGTGAAAACCTGTGTCATAATTATGGAAGTGCCGCCGCATCAAAGCCATTTTTCGATTTATAAGTAGCATCAAAACTTTGAACACGTTTTTCTAGAAACTGGTTGAAAGCACTTAGGCGGTTTTGGCGTTGTGGTAACGATATTATCCATGTCAGTAACAGAATCATTGTGACGAACCGGGTTAATCATCTTATGTGACGAAATGATCGACGCCAATAATTCACTCAGTGCCCTGTAATGGAATGAGCCAGTGAGAATACTGAGCTTTCAGGGGCGATGCACTTCCGGACCTTTGGGACCAAATGCACTTTAATAAATGTGGTTACTTGTTTTAGGTAATCCAATGAGTTGTTAAAGTGAGTTTTCAACAATATTTTTAATAGGTATGCAGGTACCAGGTAGGTACCTAAGTAGTAAAGTACCTACCTAACCAGTTTATTTACGAATACATTAATATGGTCTCCCCCTGTCTATCTTACAAATTATAACACTTCTGTTTCAAGTAAGTAACAATCTAATGAGTAAATCCGCTTTCGCTTTTATAAGAGTTCTGGGCTGGGCGGGAAGGTGTGCCAATAAGTGAAAACTGAGCTGTGCGCTGTTAAAAAATTCCGTTTCGAAACCAAAGTACGTGCGATACCTCGTGTTGGTAATCTGCGAGCGAAGCCGTGCATAATGATCGAACGGTTGATGTCACTGCGATGAGCAGTCGGGAAGCCCATTTCGATTTATCGATGAAATCTCGACTGTGCTGCGGAATTGATGCACACTTTCGGAACTGTTAACTACCATCGATAGCCCTAATATATCATGAATGGCATCAAGTCCTTTTCGGGCAGAGAGAACAAAGGTATTGTTCTCAATTCGCCCCGAAAAGAATACCTTCTTAGCCAGCTGATGACATCCTGCCAACAATAAATTGTGGCTTCTGTTAGAATACATGTTCATAACTGCTCCGAAAAATTTAGTTAGCTTGAAGATGGCTCAATTAAATGAAAATCTCGTTGAACATTAAACTTTTTAGAATTTTTTTTATAAACAGAGCTGGTTTGCCCATCTCATAATATAATACGTATATTTTGGCGAAGTTTTTGAGAAAATACGTTGGAGAAAGCTATGCTAGGTACTATGCAATTGTTGACATTTTGTTTCGATGAATTTCCGTATCATAGCATTTTGAATCCATCTTTAGATTTTGTTTTTTTACTACCTATTATATGTTTTTAACAGCGGCCTTCAAGCATTTCGACCTGCAATGCTCACCAGGTCTTCCTCATATAATATTAGGTATGAGGTACGTTTTGACTAAATTTAACAAACAAGAAATGTAAAAGTATTAATTTGGACTACATTTAATTAATTTTCCATTTAAAATTCCATTTTCATCAGCCAGTTTACAACAGTGTAAGTCCGTAAAATACAATGAACATACCTGGCATTGAGCATATCTATCATCAGCTAACGTATGGTGTCCCACATTAGCGTAAATTACCATACTCAACATTTTATATACACATTATCAACAGCAGCACATTGCAAGGAATGTTCTGTGTATTATATGGTTGATCCTGGTTGTGACCTGATTGATTTAAATGAACCTGAAAGATAAATTCGAATAAGCCGCTGTAATTTCATGTTTATCAAGTAACTACCTACACAATGCCCAGTACACCTACGTAAGCTGAAGAAGCATACCTGAGGAAGACCTGAGCATATCACCACCTAACTGCGGACCCGAGTCCCCAGTTAATGCGTAATTGCATGCTGGTAACCAACTATCGTTAACACAAAATGAATAATTATAATACCTATAATGATAAATATATATAATTTATTAATGTTTTCAAGATATTTTCTTGAACGACTCCCTAAGTCTGCAAACTCTACTGTGACTGAACGATACATTTCGTAGTTCCCTGAACGATCAACCCAGGATTAGAAACTCTGCAAATTATTACACAATGGTTTATTATTTACCTGTATAGATGCCCCTTCTACGCAGATCACTGTTTTCTGTGGCCCCAGGAAAGCCCTAAATCGAGTATTAAAGCCGGCTCCGGGATTAAAGTTTCCTACAAATGCGCAGGATTCAGTATTTCAGTCATTAGTTATTTGTAGTTATTCAAGAAGCATACGGCAAATAATAAACCCTTGTATAATAATTTACTGTATAGGTGCCTCTTCTACGTGGATAGTATAATGAACCGTTATGTAATAATTTGCCCATCAATAATACTTCAACGTTTGTTCAAGTTTCAAAAGTACCTACCAACAATATCCAATAGACCCATCATTTTTCATATGATATCACAGAACAACCAAATCGACTTCTTACAGCCATCCGTAATTATAATCACGGATGATAATTATCTGGGCCGGATTTATACCGTTTGATTCACGATCGTGTTGACGAAGCTTTTTTGTGCACACGAACGGCTGGGCGCACAATGCTCCGGGTGGTCTCAAAAATTTTTTTAGCTCAAGACAAATTTAATAACGTAAAAAAAACCATACCCTTCTATCAAAAGTATTCGAGCTACGGCGCGGCGTTCTGAAAATTTCAACTCCTATTTTGAACCCCTTAGAGATGACTGACAGTAACGTCGAGCTTCGAGGACCAACTAGACCCCGAACGGAACATATAACCCGAATTTCATCGATTTTGTTTCATGGTAACCAAGAAAAGTGGCCAGTACGGCGTACGGCGTACGGCAGACAGACAGAAAAATAATTTTATTGCATTTTCGGATTCTGCATACCTTGAAATGTAAACCATCAAATTTTGAGTGGGGGGGGGGGGGGGGGTTAAAAATTGTTTTTTCATGCTCGATTCCAAGGGTTCATTATTGAAAATAATAAACCAAAAAATAAATAAATACCGAACTGGCGACCTCTTTCGATGTATAGGCGATTTTTACCAGGTAGACTGGTTACATACCGCAAAGAGGTAGTTTGAATCAAGATTTGATGTGATTTAATACGAGATCAACTTGCGGATAAGTCAGCCCTCTTCAATTTCCGAGGCGGGGTCTCAGTAGGACTCAAAGTTAGAAACAGCCCCTTTCCTGAGGGACGTGAAGTAATTGTCAATTCCAGGTGGTTTGTATCGCAATTATTCAGTGAAACTAATTTGTTTGATTCATTTTTCTCGTTCCAAAGAAGGTTGATGAGGCGGAAATTGCCTGGACCGAAAATTAAATGACCGAAATCGTGACATTTCTCCGTCGAATGACGTAAAGATAATGATTTCGTGATCGTGGAGTCTGTGGAGGGCACTGGGGGGCGTGTAGTTCAATTCACTGGAAGATTGTAAACAACCGTGTGGTCCCAAAGCGCCTTGGTCGATCTCCGTATACACCCCGATTCCCTTGACACAGATTCTCTGCTCTGTTCTGAAGCTACGGTTTCTCTGGACTATCCTGTAATATGCTAGCAGGTATTTCAAGGGTACGTTTTGTGAGGAGTTCAATAAATAAATATCTTTCATTCAGATCAAAGCTATTTATTCCTATTTAAACCGCTAAAGGTACCTATTTCAATAAATATGAAAACTAACTAAACTACCTAATTAAACTAACTAAAAATATGAGAACAGGGTTCTCAACTTTTCAGTTTGTGTATTTGTATTTACGAGCAAACGATTTGGTCTCGAATGACCCTTCATCTCACAAGAAGGAACCTCGTCCAATAAGTACAACCATATTTAACGATGGTTTCTCATCTGTTCCATAACATCCACAGCAGCAATATTCCAGAGATACAAAAGTATATCTTGGCAGGCGCATTTGAAAAGATTAAACCTAAAATTTAACTTCTGTAATTATTTACAAAGAATTAGGTAGGTACCTCAATCCTCAGTTACCTCGTGTTAAAGTAGGTAGCCATGTAAGTGCCAAACTAATTTTAATAAATAGTTCTCTCCGTGATCTGTCCTCTCCAGCAGTAAAATAACCACTGGATAAGTGTGGAGAGAAAGTAGGAGTCCTTGTTCAGGCACCGTGGAATTCTGCTTCATTGAGCGCGCCGGTATCTCCTTTTGACCGAATCCAGGCCTTGACAATGACAGTTTCAGAGTTTTTCTTTGAGCTTTGAGGCGACTTGCTGTGATTAACCTAGCGGAAGATCGTCCGAACGGTCACCACTTCACGAATAGGTGCGCCAAATAGGGCTGAACTACAAAAAAAAACTAGTGTTCTGCGGTCCATTGGAGGTAACTGCCTCGTAGATTACAAGTACGTTGTAACAAAAAAACCAACAAATTATAGGAGATACCTTAGTCGATTATAAGTCGTCAATGCTGAGTTATTAGGACGAATAATATGTACTAAGTAAACAAAAAAAATCAGTCATGCAGCATGACTTAATGAGCGAATTTTCAAAGAAATATTCGAATTAATGGCTATGGTTTTGAATAAAGGAAAACTTCGGTCTAAAATTTGGTTTTCTATGTATATTCTCTTCGTATTTATTTTAATTTGTACGTTTTGTCCATCCTGATTCTACCGTTTGTTTATTACGTAATTGTACTAAGTGCTTATTTATTTGATCGCTGTGGGTAAATTCAAGGAGTTGTACTAATCGTTTGCCTCCCCCTTTTTTGCTTCGAACTCTCGTCTTCAATTAATACTTCTCACATTTTTCAATCTGACCACTCTAAGGGGGTGGGGGTAAGAGTTTAAAGATTATCCTAGTTTTGGGTAATTTTTGCGCACTTTAAATGCTATAATTTAAGAACGGATTTAGATATCTAAAATCCGATTTCACTATCGTGTTCAGCGTGCAAAAACCTTTAAAATGAGGGGTCACTTGTTAGAAAATAACATTTTGGGGATTTTTGGGTAATTTTTGCGCACTTTAAATGCTCTAATTTGAGAACGGATCAAGATATCTAAAATCCGATTCCACCATCGTGTTCAGCGTGCAAAAACCTTTAAAATGAGGGGTCACTTGTTGGAAAATAACATTTTGGGGATTTTTGGGTAATTTTTGCGCACTTTAAATGCTCTAATTTGAGAACGGATCAAGATATCTAAAATCCGATTCCACCATCGTGTTCAGCGTGCAAAAACCTTTAAAATGAGGGGTCACTTGTTAGAAAATAACATTTTGGGGATTTTTAGGTAATTTTTGCGCACTTTAAATGCTCTAATTTGAGAACGGATCAAGATATCTAAAATCCGATTCCACCATCGTGTTCATCGTGCAAAAACCTTTAAAATGAGGGGTCACTTGTTGGAAAATAACATTTTGGGGATTTTTGGGTAATTTTTGCGCACTTTAAATGCGCCAAAACCCTCCTTAGAGTAGGCCAATTTCGCCCATCTTCGAACTTAGCCTTTCGATTGCCAAGATAGATTTTTTGTGCAAATTTGAGCTGTTTATCTCAATTCTATCGAGAGTTATCGTCTGGAGTGACACATATATAAATAAATATATATATATATACATATAAAAAAGTGTTAAATTTCAGGAATCGTTTTAGAATGGTCTGAAACGGATTTCTATGAAGAAAATTTCCAAAAATTTATATTATTTAAATTTCGAAGCCATTGCAATAGCTTCATTTTCTTTGAAAATTCGCTAAAATCAACATCGTACCAAAAACGCTGCAAAGTTCTTGTCAGATGGGTTTATTATTCTACTGGACATACCTACAGAAATTTTGGCTGTTCATTGATTGTTTCTTTCATGTGCAATTATTGAAATGGCTATTTTGATGGTTTCTACCAATTTTGGCCCTCAAACACGAATTAGGCTCGGCTTTTTTTTTACAGACTATTTCTCACCATTTAATTGTCTTGATTCACTTGTTGCTACTACTTCTAGTGTTATTATACAGATGTATGGTGATTTCAGACAATGTCCCAGGTTTTTGACTCATAAAAAATGAATTAGGGGAGCTTAACCTTCGCTAAAACCTCAATTCTTCACTCTTCGGTCAAAATCAACCAAATATTCGGTCTTCTCACAATTAAAAACATGGGAAACGATACCTCACAAGCCCATGTTCACTAAAACATCAAAAATCCCCCGAAAACGCCTATTTTTGCACCGATTTTTCTGCCATAACACCCCTGGGTGTATGCCGATCGGGCTGCCGAGTTTCGGAGCACAACTAGGATCCAAAAGTGTTCCCAAATAGGGACCCAAACTATGTGCGGAATAACGACGACTTTAGACCAAAATTTAACGTAAATTTAAGGCTGAAAATTCGTTAGAACCTCAATTGTTCACTCTTTGGTGAAAATCGACTTCATATTCGGTCTTCTCGTCCCAAAAACATGGAAAGCGATACCTTAAAAGCTCCTACTAACTTGATACTAAAACACAAAAACGCTGCAAAGTCCTTGTCACATGGGTTTATTATTCTATTGGACATACCTACAGAAATGTTGGGTTGGGTTCATTTATTGTTTCTTTCATGTCAAATAATTTACATAGCTATTTCTAACGGTTTCCACCAATTTTGGCCCCCCAAAACACGAAGTAGGTAGGTACGCTCATTTTTTTTTCAAATTATCTTTGATCACTGTTAGTGCCATTTAATCGTCTTGATCCACGTGTTGACACTTTTTCCAGTGTTATTATACAAATTTATGGTGATTTCAGACGATTTAGTAGGTAGTTTTTTCACTCATAAAAAATCAATTTTGGGAGCTGAACATTTGGTAGAACTCAATTTTCCACTCTTTGGTCAAAGACCAAAGACTTCATATTCGGTCTTCTCGTCACCAAAAACATAGAAAAAGATATCTCAACAACTCATGTTACTAACATGTTACTAAAACACAAAAAGTACCTATTTTTGTACTCATTTTCACTCATAACACCCCTGGGTATTTTCCGATCGGACTGCAAAGTTTCGGGACACAACTAGGGCCCAAATGGAGCATGTGTGCAAAAGAACGAATTTTTTAGACCGAAATTGAAGCCGGTATGCGTGATATGGCGGTCGGTTGACGGACATTGCATTTTTGGAATCTACGCACCTTGAAACGGAAAAGAAAAAAAATTTTGAGGGGGTGTTATAAAAATTTCTTGTTGAGCGATTACATAGGTGTATTATTCACAGGATAATAAACCAAAAGAGACACCTAAGTGGATCATAAGTCGTCAATGCTGAGTAGTTAAGACAAATAAAATATGCACTAAACAGTTCCTCTCGTAAGAACAATTATGTATTGACACTGAATTTAGGCAACTACGTTGTTGAAATAGTAATAAAAATAATATAATATTATGGACCCTAGTCAATAAATTGGTACGGTTGTCAATAATTGACACGAGCGAGCTCCTTTCGCTTACGGAACGTTAATTACTTGTAAGAGATAAGGAATTCACGTTCGGGTACCTATTTCTGTCATTATCACTGTGTCCCATGTTATTTTAATCTACTCACGCAGTTACCTACCTGACTTTCAATATTTCTCGAAATATATATTTTGTGGTCTCTTACGACTACTTCAGTATGTAATAGAACTATTGATGTTTGCGGTCTGAGGGGTTTTTAATTTAAGGTAGTATTTAACATCTAGACCTTTACATTGCGTCTAATTCACAAGATAGGTAACTCATAACTACCAACTCTTTGAGGAAATCGCCGACGCATGGTTTTTGTGTTCGGCAAAAGAAGAAGTAGAACATACGAATAGAGCGAACTATAATAATAAATAAACATGGCGTATGAGTGACTTCGCCACTACGATAGCGTGCCACTGATCGAGGAACAATACCCCTAACGAACTCTGTGTCGGCCTCTATCATTATTTTTTATTAATTAACAGTCTTAACCGATGATCAGAATGCCCAAAGGTCCTGAAAACACTGTTGTTTCGAGTCAGTCCAGATGAGCCCCTACGGTTCGGTGGCCATCAAGTGCCTCCAAGTATAACGCGCTGATAGGTACAATAAGGCGCGGACTACCCGCTGTTTTGGTAGTGACGTCTTCATTTTGGTTTATTATTTTCAATAATGAACCTTTGGAATCGAGCACGAAAAAAAAATTTTTAATCCCACCTCAAAATTTGATGGTTTCCTTTTCAAGGTAAATCCGAAAATGCAATAAAAAATTTCTGTCCGTCCGCCGTACGCCGTACGCCGTGTTGATCACTTTTCTTACTTACCATGAACCAAAATTGACAAAATTCGTTTATAGGTCCCATTTGGGGTCTAGTTGGTCCTCGAAGCTCGGCGTTAATGTCAGTCATCCCTAAGGGGTGAAACCAGGACGCCAGGACGCCGTTATCTCGATTTTTTTACGGTTTTAAGTAGTTCTTGAACTTGGGAGTCTCTTAAGACCACTCGGACCATTGCACTTCCAGCCGTTCGTTCACAGTAAGGCCCAGAAGTTTGCACCGACAGGCTTTTTCAACAGCAGGGTGAATGAAATTGTATACATTCAGCCCAAATATCATCACTAGGGACGCGCTAACAATCGGGAATTGGCCCGAGATCATCATTGCTAGGGAGCACCTAATTATAATCACGGAGTATGAAGTCGACTTGGTTGTTCTATGCATGATATTATTTCATTTGAAAAATGATGGCTCTTTTGGAGTTTGTTGATAGATAGTGAAACTTGAACAAACGTTGAAGTATTACTGGTGGGTAAATTATTAAACAATGGCAAATTATTACACAACGTTTCATTATACCATCTACGTAGAAGGGGCTGGAGTTTGTTGGAAGGTACTTTTGCAACTTGTTTTCACTCCACATCAACAACTTCCCTTCAGAACTTCGTTATTTGCGTTTCTTTTTGCCATTTTAGTTACTGTTTGTTATCGACAGAATTATTTTAGCAACATTAACTATTGATTTAGGTAGGTACCTAGTAACGAGTACGGGGTTAGGTACTGACCTACGGAGGATCTTCGATCTACATAATATGTATCTATAGGATAGTACGTATTGTATTATATAGACGGGTTATCTATACGGAGACCTGTGATCTGTAACAGAAGGGTATTCTGTACAAAATAATAAACCTTTGAGCAGGGATTTGCAGCGTTTTCAATTGTGCCGAACTATGGTCTCTAAATCTAAGCATCGTTTTGGGCACGAATCGATGCAAATATCTTTTCATATAAATCCAATATAAATTCCTTTCTTGAAATTCCAAGTCAGCCTTGTATACCCCCATATTTAGTTGGCATCAGAGGATCAGCCAGAAAATCAGACCTCAGCTATAAGCAAATTATAGCAGATGCCTACTATAATTAGAAATAATAGAATAGTAGAACTTCTTATAATATTTAATTTATAGATATCAGCCAATGCCAAAATACACGTAAAACTCTGGAAAGTTCTGTAGTTTTATTGATTTATTTATAAATTACACCCAAATACAAACAAAAAAGTACTATAAATCGTTCGAGAAAGAGAAGAACCATTGCTTCGTGCAAAAACTCGGAAGCTCGCAGTTTTGCCCGCTAAATTCGTTTTCGAATCAACATGAGTCACGAAACTCGGAAGGAAGATGTTAAATGATGAATATGTACGTAATATGGGGTATTGATGTTTACAATCATAGACCACTCAGTTGGTCGAGACGCGCGTATTTTTCTGGACCGAGACGATGTTGCCTCAACTGACCTTGTTCTTCCTTGTTGCTCTGACTCATTTCTGACGGGTTCTCCTTTGAGAAAAAAATAAAAACCCACGGACTAACTTAAATGATGACCTCAACCTCCTTAATACGAGTAGGAACGACGCTTTAGAAGGTTAGTTCTTGGCGTTCGTAGTAGTGTGGGCTGATGAGAATGAGAGGGTCTTCACTTTCGAAGGCACACCTAACGCACCCAGAAACAACGAGTACCGGCCGACCCTGCCTGCAGGCGT
This sequence comes from Leptopterna dolabrata, assembly GCA_954871275.1. Taxonomy (NCBI): domain Eukaryota; kingdom Metazoa; phylum Arthropoda; class Insecta; order Hemiptera; family Miridae; genus Leptopterna; species Leptopterna dolabrata. The sequence continues at coordinate 32,906,123 of OX940986.1, read as the reverse complement.
TGTGATTATAAAACCCTCCAAAGTCCTTGTCACGTTGGTTTATTATTTTGGCCCCCAAAAGCACGAATTAGGCCCCTATATTTTTTAAACAATATATCTTAGATCGTTGATAGTGCCATTTAATTGTCTTGATTCACCTGCTAATACTACTTTTAGTGTTATCATTCAAATTTATGGTGATTCCAGAAAATTTCCCAGGTTTTTGACTCATAAAAAATGAATTTTGGGAGCTGAACCTTCGTTGCAACCTCAATTCTTCACTCTTTGATCAAAATCAACATCGTATTCGGTCTTCTCGCCCTGAAAACATGGAAAACCATACCTCACAAGCTCATATTCACTAAAACCTATTTAAAAAACCCCTCTAAATACCCTATTTTTAACCCATTTTCCCCCATAGGACCCCTGGGTATATTCCGATCGGGCTGCCGAGCTTCGGAGCACAGCTAGGACCCAAATGGGTTCCCAAGGGGACCCAAACTGTGTGCAGAAGAACGACGAACTTAGACGGAAATTTAACGTAAATTTAAGGCTGAAACTTCGTTAGAACCTCAATTTTCCACTCTTTGGTCAAAATCGACTTCATATTCGGTCTCCCCGTCCTAAAAAACATGGAAAACGATACCTCACGAGATCATGTTACTAAAACACCAAAGACACTATTTTTACACCAATTTTTCACCCATAACACCCCGGGTATATATGCCGATTGGGCTGCATGGTTGCGAGGCACAGCTAGGGCACAAATGGAGCATGTGTGCGAAAGAACGATTTTTTTAGACCGAAAATGAAGTAGATACGGATGATACGGCCGACGACGTACGGTGGACGGAGGACGGACATTGCATTTTTGAAATCTACGCACCTTGAAACGTAAAAGAATAAATTTTGAGGGGGTGTTATAAACATTTTTTGCTGAGCGAATACACAGGTGTATTATTCACAGAATAATAAACCAAAAGGTAGATGCCTAGTGAAAACGGATAAGTAGATGGCAAAAAGAATACCAAATGAGGATGATGGGTGGTACAAGCAGACGCAGGGACCGTTTACATAATACTGAACATTGTTAAATGAATATGAATAGCCATTACTTACGAGTATTGTATTCATAAGGATTCGCTCCATCTCTCTGGAACATGTAGGTACCTAGTGTTTTCCCTCGATGAAATTCGTTTTTGTGATTTCTCATTGAATATAATCAATCCTTTGCGAGTCCCAATAGGTACATTCTGTGTGAATATGTTAAATTGCAATAATTATGTGAATGATTATAATTTTAATAATAATTTTAATTTTGTAATGATTATGATTTTTGATGAATCTGAATTCTTTTGTGTTTCAGAATAACAGAAATGGGGTTCAGCAGGTTATCCATTATTAAGCTGGTTGAAGCTGTAAGTACCTCCTTAAGCCCCTCTTATCCTACGACATAGGGATCAATAGAAAGCTTTGATTCAAATGTTTACCTCCCCCTGGTTAATAGCTGAGTTCAATAATTGGCACATCCTAGGTTCCGAATCATCCAAAAATCACTCCTACCGCATTATGCACACCCATTCTCTAATTGTTATAATTATAAATCCGTATTTATAACTGATATTATGAGAATGACTAAACAAGGCTATGTCCCAAAAATATTATAGCGTCGCAAATTACAGTCAACTGTTTTTGAGTAGGTATTTTACTTCTGAATTCCTTAGACAACTTAGAATGTGATCTACGACGAGAATGTAAATTTACTCGGGAGGGGAACTTATTCTCTTTTCGCAATAAACCTATTTCTATTCTATTTCTATTTCTAGTACGAGCTCATGATTTCAAATGCTCGTAGCTTTATACTGCCGTGTGACAGAGAAACAGAGAAATCATCTGCTTTTGCGATCGAATTCCTACTAGATGTTGAGGGTATTTTCCTTTAAAAAGTGCTGCAAATTATTACACAACGGTTTTATTATTTACCTTCTTTTACCTTCTTACATTCTTAAGCACTCTTCTTTTTTATCTTATATTATTTTTCACATTTTTTTTTATATACCTATCTGTTGTAATTTTTTATACTATCTTGTATTTTGTAATGGAACCAAATAAATAAATTAACCTCTATAGATAGATGCCCTTTCTGTGTAAAAAAAAAAAAACTTAGCGACATTGATTCGTGTGAAGGTAAAAGAAAAACTCGTCAAAGGCGAGTTGAGGCTTTTCAACTTCGAAAATATTCCAAAAAAGTTATAATTAAATTTAAAAAACGCCATAGTACGCTTAATCGACTTTTTTCTTTTTTTTTGAAAATTTTTTAGACGCACTTGAGTGAATTGGAGAATGGGGTTGTTAGAATGTACTGTAGGCAACCTACAGTACCTAGAATGTACTGTATGTAGTGAACCTGCAGTACCTAGAATGCTCTTTGCCTGGAATATACTGTACCTAGAATGTACTGTATGTAGGGAACCAACAGTACCTAGAAAGTACTGTAGGGAACTTGAAGTCCTATAACTGGACTTCAATTCATTGGAGAATGAGGTTCCTAGAATAATATACTGCAGAGAACCAACAGCGAGGATTATAAATGAAAAACTTTAGGGCGATTTCTGGAATGTTTTATTTTTGGAGTTGAGGCGGTCTTCCTTCACACGGCAGTGTAGGTTTACCACAAATGTAGCTACAATTCGAGTAATGAACGTCGGTGTCCAAAAAGCCTTCCACACGATAATCCACGCGTTCCTCAGCCGTAACAACGCGATTGTTCCACTTGGAGAAAACTAGCTCTGCCAGCACTTTCTGGCCTCAAGTCCAAACGCCAGGGATCCGGTCAAGGCAAACCAGTGCTGATGGGAAGATAGGGTTACGAACCTGTTGAAATTATTGCCACTTCCTTGAAGCCATCGAAAATACTTCCATTGCCGTCATCTGGGATGTGGAATTATGATGAGAGGAGAACAATGCATACCGAAAGTGCCTCAGTGGTTTTTATCTTTGGTGTTCACTAAGGAATGTTAGCAAACTTCTAAAATTGCGATATTATAAGGCTTATTTCATTTTCCCAATTATTACGAGCAAAAGTCTTGATTTATGCATAAGATGAATTGCAAGTCTTCCTTTAAGCTTAGCCTCGAGAGATTACATGGAATAGAAGTATTACCTTCTGGTCCTCTCCTGGAGCACAGGGTAAGGCTATGGACAAAGACGTTTTGGGAACATGTTACTGTAATTAATATAATATTACATTTCAATTCTGCTCTTACAATGTGTCTTAATATTAATGTCGACAGTCCTCGATAAGTCTTAATGCTCTCATGTATCCCTAAACATCTCGTGACGCGACCGATTTTCGGCGAGAAGAGAGTCTAGGTGTAGAGGTGCTTGTATAAATACAATATTTCCTTTTGCGACCGCTGGGGTGGAGTGCTGGGGTCGGCTATGCTGTTGAAGAGAAATAGTACAATCACGAAATCGTCAGTCCTCAAACGGCGGACTTGGTCGACGGCTCCACTCAATGAGGAGTATATTTGACTTTTGTTTATACTTTTAAATGAAAGTCGGTTCCACTCTAAGAATTTTGAGACCCACCGCACTCTCCTACGATGAGTAGTTCTTTTAGCGAATTTTCAAAGAAAATGAAGCTATTGCAATGGCTTCGAAATTTAAATAATATAAATTTTTGGAAATTTTCTTCATAGAAATCCGTTTCAGACCATTCTAAAACGATTCCTGAAATTTAACACTTTTAGCGAATTTTCAAAGAAAATGAAGCTATTGCAATGGCTTCGAAATTTAAATAATATAAATTTTTGGAAATTTTCTTCATAGAAATCCGTTTCAGACCATTCTAAAACGATTCCTGAAATTTAACACTTTTTTATATGTATATATATATATATATATTTATATATATATTTATTTATATATGTGTCACTCCAGACGATAACTCTCGATAGAATTGAGATAAACAGCTCAAATTTGCACAAAAAATCTATCTTGGCAATCGAAAGGCTAAGTTCGAAGATGGGCGAAATTGGCCTACTCTGAAGAGGGTTTTGGCGCATTTAAAGTGCGCAAAAATTACCCACAAATCCCCAAAATGTTATTTTCCAACAAGTGACCCCTCATTTTAAAGGTTTTTGCACGCTGAACACGATGGTGGAATCGGATTTTAGATATCTTGATCCGTTCTCAAATTAGAGCATTTAAAGTGCGCAAAAATTACCTAAAAATCCCCAAAATGTTATTTTCTAACAAGTGACCCCTCATTTTAAAGGTTTTTGCACGCTGAACACGATGGTGGAATCGGATTTTAGATATCTTGATCCGTTCTCAAATTAGAGCATTTAAAGTGCGCAAAAATTACCCAAAAATCCCCAAAATGTTATTTTCCAACAAGTGACCCCTCATTTTAAAGGTGTTTGCACGCTGAACACGATGGTGGAATCGGATTTTAGATATCTTGATCCGTTCTCAAATTAGAGCATTTAAAGTGCGCAAAAATTACCCAAAAATCCCCAAAATGTTATTTTCTAACAAGTGACCCCTCATTTTAAAGGTTTTTGCACGCTGAACACGATAGTGAAATCGGATTTTAGATATCTAAATCCGTTCTTAAATTAGAGCATTTAAAGTGCGCAAAAATTACCCAAAACTAGGATAATCTTTAAACTCTTACCCCCACCCCCTTAGAGTGGTCAGATTGAAAAATGTGAGAAGTATTAATTGAAGACGAGAGTTCGAAGCAAAAAAGGGGGAGGCAAACGATTAGTACAACTCCTTGAATTTACCCACAGCGATCAAATAAATAAGCACTTAGTACAATTACGTAATAAACAAACGGTAGAATCAGGATGGACAAAACGTACAAATTAAAATAAATACGAAGAGAATATACATAGAAAACCAAATTTTAGACCGAAGTTTTCCTTTATTCAAAACCATAGCCATTAATTCGAATATTTCTTTGAAAATTCGCTCATTAAGTCATGCTGCATGACTGATTTTTTTCTATGAGCTTTTAAATTTTCGGCAACGAGTGATGTCACACTTGGCAAGGGGGTGCAATGACGTCACGCGTTGCCTAAACTTGAAAGCTCACAGAAAAAGAGCTATTCATCATGGGAGAGTGCGGTGGATCTCAAAATTCTTAGAATGGAACTTACTTTCATTTAAAAATGGGAAAGTAATATAAGCAGAAGACCTGGGTACTTCTCATTTACATGACGCGGAAACTCTTCAGGGCTCGTATTGCATCGAGCGTAACAGCAGCAAGATATGAGACGCAAAACGGGTGAAAGGCCAAGACTAGCCTGTCAGACCCGATTCAGCGAAAAATATTCATTTCACCGATCGCCTCGACATTCTTTGTGCCCCATTTACAAAGGGCGCTGACCCAGGAGCTCATTGCGTCCTCGGCCACACGCGCCTGTGTTCGCGCATTATGATTGGTGGAAAACAATACCCCACCAATCGAAGAATAAAACTTAGAGCAGGAAAGACAAGGAAAACGGGTCGTTGAGTTCAGGAACCCGAACGAGAAGCATCCTTCGAGCCACGGACCCGACCCCTCAACCGCAGTGCCATCGGAAGAGGTACCTATCAGCTGGCCCGATCCTTGGCACTTCATCGACAGAGCCAGCAAACCATCCGACACCGGCACGACTGGGACTTAGCTCGTTTCCAGGTCGGAGGAGCAGGATCGAAAGGTACGTGGACCACCCCGGGGAATTTCATTCCCGTCCGTTTCCGCGATCGTCGTACAGTCGGGCGTAAACCGGGTAATTCACGCACAAATAGCCCTTGGGAGGAAGTAGGTAGGAATTAGGGAGTAGCATATCGTTAAGGCTTATTTAGTTATCAATAAAATTTTCCCATTTACCACTGAATCCCGGCGTTGTGTGTCTCAAATCCCAATACCATCAATTCTGCTCCCTTCAGGAGCCCAGCATTGCCTGGCCCCCAACCCACCCAAGGTAGGTGGAGGCCGACAGGCAAAAGTTAACGCAATATCAAGAATATTAAGGGCTCACATAGCCAAATACGTCTTTGTCCATAGCCTTTTTCTGTGCTCTCAGAGAAGTAAAAGAAGGAGGCATTTTTATTTCATGTAGGTAATATCTCGAACTCTCCTAGGGCAAAGAAAAAAGGAGTTATTGAAAGGTTGTCTATTTCCTCTTGTGCACAGAAAATACACTGCTACACCGTTTTCGGTGATGACACCATCGTCAATAGCAAACATTGCAATAACTGAAGGCACATTGGAGAGAGGTGACCTTATAAATAGTCCCAAAAGTGAAAGGTGGTTGATTGGGATTGGTTGTGAAGAGATGAATGGTGAAGGAAAAAAAAGTGCAGGGGGTCGGATTCTGATTGACGGAAAGGGTGAAGGGGGGAGGAACCGAACCTGCAACCTGTTACAGAAATGGCCTTTCACTTTTAGAACTATTTATAAGGTCACCGCTCTCCAATGTTCCTTCAGTTATTGTTTGTTATTGACGATGGTTTGATCACCGAAACTGGTATGACAGTGTATTTTTTGTGTATTTGTGGAAATAGACAACCTTTCTATAACTGCATTTTATTTGTTCTTCGAAATGGGTTTCCATGATTTCATTGCGAGTGATTTAGTTCGTCTCCTAGGGCTTACAGGAGACAGACTTCGAATTCATCATAAGCACATCATCACGACTCTTAAACCGCAGGGCCGAACTTCCTTGAATACAATGCCGTATGCACGTAACTCTTATCACTAAGCTGTTTACCTTCACTGCAGATGAGAGATACTAATAAGCGTATTCTTCATTCATCTTTCAGATTCTGGCGGCGGTCATCATATACATGCATTATGAAACCTTCGAAGCTAACGGTACCTTCAACCTATTCTTCATTACCACCACCTTCGGAGGTTTCCTCATCGTCACCATCGGAACCTTCCTCGGTCACATCTCTGGAAACGGCCTCAACCGGATTGTGGTAAGAAACGCAAGTCGAGTAGGTAATCGATTCTGATTAGCAGGTGCATCGAGTGGAGGAATATTGCATCGCCATACGCGATGGCTAAAATCAATTATTCAAGTTCTGTCTAATTTCGCTTCGCCACTGCTGACTGTATAGGGAAGTTCTGAACTCGTACGAACTGATCGAACGGTTGGATGACTTCATCCTGAGAAATCTACCGGGCTCGGCTCTACAGTAATAGATAGGTACTGTAGAGAATTCAACGGCCTCGCGAGCTTCTGTGTGAACAGCCAAAATTCTGCCACAACTCCCAGCATGGGAAAATCAGCAGAGGTGAAATGTAGAAATAAGAAGACTAAGACTGAAATTGCTCCAGGCAATGGTCGATTAAGCATACAGGGCTTATAGTTAACACGATGTGAGCGAAATCGGGCATGTTTTGAAGTATTTGACCACCGTGATAAGTCATGAATAACTGTAAAACAGACCACTGGGTTATTTTCAAACCTTATTCTGCATATAATTAAACACTTACCTGCCTACCTTACCACTTACCACTACAATTTCCACATGACAGCTGAAAACAGTTTAGTTTTCAGAGTTATGGCTGGGGGGACAAAGTGAAATGTTGCTGTTGGGTCAATGTGTTTGGGCCAAAATGCAGCGATGCTTTTGGGCCAGTGATCTTCGTTGCGGTTGGTAGGTAAATATCGAATACAGAAATACCTTAACGCTTAAATACCTAAATTGACATAAACAAACAGTTTGACACTTGATAGCCTTTTTCTGCCTCGAATCGCAATTCAACAACACGTTTAGTGATTCAGTTTATTAGGATTTGGCAATTTTTACCCATTTTTCAAAATGGCGAACAAGCTGACCTGCGTTACCTCGGCACCGTGCGTAACCGGTATTATTTTCCACTTCCACGACGACTAATTCAGACAGCTTAAGGTAATATAAATTTCCCTTGCGGATTTCGGCTCTTTCCACCGTTGGCCCAAACCCATTACTTCTGCACCAAACGAAGCCTTTGGCCTTGGTCCAAACCCATCGCATTTTCACACCATTGTCCCAAACTCGGAGCCCCCATGGCTAGATGGGTACAATCCCAATCTAGGGTGCACAATCAAAGAATATCAATATCGCCATGGCTGTGATAGTTGAAATTCCATCGTCATTTTCATACGACATCGATATTCACCATATTGTAAAGAAGTTTTTCTCCTGTATTCAGTATTATATCGGTTGTTGTAGCCCGCTGAACAAGCCAGTTCTTAGTTGATGACAGGTATCGCGGAAGTTCCTACTTATTTCTCCTCGTTACAGTAATAATTGGAAAATTACATGGTCCTTCCGATTCCTGCACTTACACTATAATTCGAATAAAACACACATACGCGTGACCGAATCCTTCAACTATCATATCAGCCTTTTCTGCTCTCAGGATGCAGGAAGCGACTGTCATCGGTTTAAACTAAGCGTGACGTCACATGTACCTACGCTAAACCGTTGAACTGGGAGGACAGCATACACTTGACTAGTGAATATAGGGATGGTAAAATTTTTAAGTAAATCGATATATCGGTTTTCCGATATCGCAAGCAACACATCGATGGTACAAAAATTTCGGGTGAAAAATATCGATATATATACGATGTATCGGAGTTTCGATATATCGCTAAATTAAGTCAAAACTGAGGGTTAATTGAGTGATAGAAATATCGTACAATAAACATAACACATTCAATAACACGTATGTATTTAGTATAAGTAACAAAATAAGCCAATTACATTTGTCAATTTCTTGCTTAAGTTATTTTAGTACAACATTCATGATAGTACAAACTGACTATAGGCCTAAGCACGCTACAATAACCGTAAAATAAAATAAAAATGAATGAAATTTACTCATAATAAAGTTAGTAAACTATCGGTACCTACACGCCAATCAAATCATAAGTCAGAACTAAGTGTTGAATCAGTGATAGAAATACTGTGCAACAAACAAAATATATTTAATAATACTGAACTTATTGAGTAAAATGTAACAAATTAGGCATATATACCCCACGTTTTGGAGTCGAGTGGATGTAGAATGTGCGACTTTTTGTACATCACTGACGACACCTACTAGGTCGATATCTCGGTTCAAAAATATCGATATTCCCGATAATATCGAAGGTCAAAAACCGATAAAGATATATCGGAACCTAAATATTGATATTTCCGATATATCGATATTTTGTTGCCATCCCTACTAGTTAAAAGTTGGACATCCTCACGAAGTTGGTACATCCTCCATTCTTTTCACAAGTTGATTGGGCGAGCTGCCCATAGTCTGGGTTGCCATACGACACAGCATAACAAGTTTATAGTTTATAGTGTTGGTTTATCTGACTGCCGTATTGAGGAGTGTCTCGCCCAAGATCCGCTGTGGACTGGTGGCGCTGCAGTTGGCTGGTGAGCGTACTACTCTCCTCCCCGCGCTCATTTTTGTTATCAGTATCTATTCAGAAGTCCCAAACAACCTGCTCATTCACGGGATAGTTTCTGGGATTGTTTATCTTTTTTGAGATGCGAGCGCTAGCGAGCATCCAGATCGCTTGACAATGCGAGCGGCGGAATGGTAACTAAACTTCTTGTACACCCACCGTCTTGTCTGATACACGTCATCGATACCACAAGGATCGATGTATTTGAGATAATCGATACAATCGATATTGGCGGGGCTATAACATACTTGTACCACACCACCATTTACCACACCTACGTGAAATATGAATACGAGATTTTGCTTCAACTTGTGATGATACAGAAAAACAATATGGTCGCCATAATCACCCGTCGACCACAGAAAATCGTAAAATAGCTGCAAAAACATCCTATTTTTCACATGAACTGACAACCAAACCACTGACCTTCCCACTAGTGATAACAAAAATGAGCGCGGGGAGGAGAGTAGTACGCTCACCAGCCAACTGCAGCGCCACCAGTCCACAGCGGATCTTGGGCGAGACACTCCTGCCGTATTGGGCCGTATTTTATGAATGTCTATCAATTTTTAGCCAAAGGTCATGATTGTGTTGGTAGGTAACTAACCCATCCTTGGTCCGTCCTTCATAGGCTTCAAAGAAGGTTAACCTTCTACAGGTACCTATGTTCTTCTACATCTACAGGAACGTGCGGTTTCGTCATGCAATCAACTTTTAGGAATAGGGCATGCGATGTTTGCTCGCTGTGGCGAACCACTTGAAAGTCACTTGAACGATCCCAGGAGACTGTTGGGCTTACCGTTTTCTGACGGGGACGGTGGGTTTGGGCCAAATGAGAGTAAAAGGTTGTTGTCGGGCCGATCTTTTTGAGCCAAAGGGCAGCGATGAGTTTGGGCAAGTTAGCTTCGTTGTGGTAGGTAGGTAAGTATCTAATGCCTAAATAAAATAGAGTTGCGTGGGCTTTGAAAACGGTGGAGCACCAAACCAGAACACAAAACGAACAGATTTGTCTACAAAATACCCCAAGGCAACAACACAATTCCGTTATTTACTGATTGAGTGATATTCAGCAGATTTTATATCTTTTAATCAACACTATCGTCGTAGAAAACTCTCTATCTACTGCAAATTAGCCACGGAATTCATGTGTTACGAAAATATAGCAAACTAAAATACAACGAAACAATGACTGCCGGCCGATACCTACTTGAATGGAGAAGCTAATGACTAGAAGCTAGGTAGTTATCTTCGTGATCAATCCACAAACCATAAACAGCAAGCAGAACAAAACACACGTAGGTACCACAAGTACAAATCTGTCATCGGAACCGGACCGAACGCAAAATGCACAACATTTGAGGCAAACAATTGAAAACTAACAACAGACTCAACAGAGAAAGCGAATGTGATTCACGAAACGATTCAGAACAAATCGAAGACGAAGAAGCATCTCGTATCGAGATGAAAAATTGAATCGAAGGGATCTAATCGATTGTGAAAAGGAACATTTTTGGGGTGGAAATCCGATACTGGGGACAGGGCGTAAAGTGGTCAGGGTGACAACGGTTTTACTCAACTGAGCATGCGCGGGCAGGCCACTTTTCTCAGTTGCCATGGGAACACCAGGTCCCAGGACCTACCTGCCAGTTTCTGGATCCTAGGTTTCGATTTCGATTGTAGAACTTCGATTACTGTCGCTTTATTCCAATAACATGCTTGGCCTATGGAGCTAACATGAAGGAACCACCATGGATGCTCTACTAGAATAATGAATATCCATAGCCAGAGAAATCTGGCGAGTCGCTGTTGAACTTTCTGAAAAATGCTAGGCACAGTGTACGGAGGTTAATTCAAATGCCAACTGAACAATGGTTGCAATGATACTATATTTTAGGTGCCTAGAAATTGAATGTCCAATAACAGGAATTAGTCGTAGCTCAAGAAGGTACGTGTAGGTACCGAGATGTGAACTCCACTTGAATTTCCCCAGTTTACAGCCTGTGAATTTCTTCGAGTCCATCAATGCCAAAGGCTTGAGGAGAGGTGCCCCGCACACTTGCAGCATTCCCTCGCTGGATAGCAAGGGAAATACGCTGCACGAGGAAGGCCTTGGCCCGGGCGTCCCCTGATTTTGCTTTCAGCATGGTCCCCACCTCTGCGACGAATTCCTTAGCCTCCGCACACCATGGGCCAAGGGTCTCGAAGGCGAGACCCCTAAAGGTGAAGTTGGAAGCTATTAGCCGAGAATACTTGTCGCGTTTTTTCCTACAAGCCAATTCAGCCGCCGTCCCTGCTGTCGTTGAAGTTTTAGGCAAGTTGGTAGGCGCCAAGGTATCCACACAGGTGACCTCCCACAAAAGGCGTTGGCCCCTAGACCAAGGTGCAAGGGTAACACCATCCGGGCGCTTTCCGTCATCACGGCTCAGATTACTGGGCTCCAGAGCTGAGAGGATGTCTGCTGAAGCGAGTGCCCTATAGATGATCCTGTTTAGTTCATTATGCCGGGACAAACGGCCCTTGCCATGGTTGCAATGGTATTCCTAGTGTTTTTGGGTGCCGGGCAGTGGTCCAAGTGGCTTATGGACGCAACTCCCCTCCCTAAATATCTAACTTGGCATAAACAAACAGTCTGATACTTGAGATAGCCTTTTTCTGCCTCGAATCGCCATTCCATAACACATTTAGTAATTCAGTTTATTGCGACTTTGGCCATTTTTACCCATTTTTCAAACTGGCAAACAAGCTGTCCTGTGTTACCCCAGCCGTGCGAAGAACCGGTATATTTTCGACTTCCACGACGACTAATTCAGAGAGATTATGGTAATATAAATTTTCCTTACGGATTTCGAATCTTTCCACCGTTGGTCCAAACCCATTACTTCTGCACCAGACGTAGCCTTTGGCGCTGGTCCAAAACATAGCTTTTTTGGCCCAAACCCATCGCATTTTCTCACCATCGGCCCAAACTCGGAGTTCCCTTTCTGACGAGATGCCCTCACCATGTCCCGTCAGCGATAGCCAGTTAACTCATTTGATGTCCAGCTTCGGATTCCTGCGTGCTCGTTGTTAGAGCTTCCTCGTCCTCATTATGTAAAGTCCAGGCCCAACCTGGTCGCGGTACTCGAGACACGCGGTTTCCAAGTTGCTGGCGGTCGCGCAAGCTCACTCGGCGGTTCACAAACCGATTTACTAGTAGTTTGCAAGTCACCAGTAAAACACACCCACACCAAGAAAGCAACCCACAGCTAACAAACATATTATATATAATTAATTATATATATAAATAAACAACGAATTCTTAACGAACCATGTCATGACGTCTACTTTATTTCAACAGGACATGTACTTCTGCGTTCTTGGTGCCGTCCTGTATATCGCCTCCGGATCCATGACAATCAGCCATTTCCAAAATTGGACATTCAAATCCTCCACCAGTAACATGGGCTTGACCAAGGGCTCTCTTGCGATCATCCAAGGAGCTATCCTCCTTGTCGATGCTTTCTTTGTTTACAAAGCGTAAAACACTACCTACTTACTATGAAACATTATGGACCATTAAATTCTGGCCATTTTTCAATTCTGGCATATCTTTATGAGAATCTCATCCTTCTTCATAAAGCGTGAGAATTCCTCCAATATACTTTGTAAAATTCGACCCTTCGAATGATTGGTGCAAAATGTTACCCTTCAAATGATTGGTATCAGTCATTCGTGATAGGAACCTTGTTTTCAAAAGAGCGGTAAGCGATACAACGTTTGTCCAATCATACGTAGCAACTAAGTGCTGTAGGTATCACCGAGTAAAAGATATTAAGTTTACCTTCAAATTTTTCATGATAGTTGGATTGTTCAAAAGAAGTTTGCAACTTTTCCGAGTCTTCCATGTACAATACCGATGTACCAAACACCTTATCCCTTTTTGTGTATTGTACCGTTGTTTCAGATAATTATTAGTGATTAGCATATACCTACACTAATAAGCTCACCTCGTACATGACACTCACACTTTTTATTACTCATACAGCATGTAAATAATTTATTTTTATCGTAACAGTCCATCTTCACTTGATTGAATTTGGTTCGCTTGGTGCACCAAAGAACTAGGTTAACCTCATTGTCACTGCGTTTTATTTTTGTGAGTGAACTTTGTTTTATTAAATAATACATAATTGTTTATTGTTAAAATGATACATAAATATTCAATCCGCATATGTATTACTGTTCAGAACTCATTCGCAAAGCCGTCCAGACGCAGCCTCGCATCATCATTGTACATAATAGCATCACAATAGGATTTTTTAATTTTAATATAAAAAGAATTTATTCTAAATTTTGCCTAATGAATAAGATTTTTTCCAAATGTTGTTGATTTTTGTTCTCCCCTTGTCCAAACATTACAGGTATCAAAGCCGGAGACGATGTCAGCGGTAGGTACCAATAAATTACGCTAGATCGTGCAATAGACGATTGAGTAATAAGAGCCTGGAATTATATGCAAAAAATATTTTCTCCCCATATATTCCAGAAAAGTGAAAATGTATACAAACATAATTATGCTAATCTAGTTTCTAAATTCGAAATCTCCCCAAATCGATTACAAAATTTTCTGGGAAGATAGATTCCAAATAAATACACATTTTAATGAACTTTTGGTGTAGGTATTTAAATGTTATTGAATTGTATGGTTACCAGTTTTGGTTTATTATTTTCAATAATGAACCATTGGAATCGAGCAAGAAAAAACAAATCCTTACCCCCCCCCCCCTCAAAATTTGATGGTTTACGTTTCAAGGTATGTAGAATCCAAAACTGCAATAAAAATATTTCTGTCTGTCCGCTGTTTTCTTAGTTACCATGAAAGAAAATTGATGAAATTCGGGATACAGGTTCCGTTCGGGGCCTAGTTAGTCCTCGAAGCTCGACGTTACTGTCTGTCATCTCTAAGAGGTTCAAAATAGGGGTTGAAATTTTCAGAACGCCGTAGCTCGAAAACTTCCGATAGAAGGGTATGGTTTTTTTTACGTTATTAAATTTGTCTTGAGCTAAAAAAATTGTTGAGACCACCCGGAGCATCGTACGTCCAGCCGTTCGTGAGCACCAAAAAGCTTCGTCAACACGATCGTGAATCAAACGGTATAAATCCGGCCCGGATATCATCACTAGGGAGCATCTGATTATAATCAAGGATGGCTGTATGAAGTCGAGTTGTTTGTTCTGGGATATTATTTCATTTGACAAGTGATGGACTACTGGATTTTGTTGGTAGGTACTTCTGAAACTTGAACAAACGTTGAAGTATTACTGATGGGTATAAATTATTACACAATGGCAAATTATTACACAACGGCAAATTATTACACAACGGTGAATTATTACACAACGGTAAATTATGGCACCACGGTAAATTATTACACAACGGTAAATATTTTGTTGATATGTACTTTTGCAACTTGAACAACCGTTGAAGTATCATTGATGTGTAAATTATTACACAATGAAAAATTATTACACAACGGTAAATTATTACACAACGGCTCATCTACTCAGAAGGGGCTGGATTTTGCAACTTGAACAACCGTTGAAGTATTATTGATGGGTAAATTATTAAAGAATGGCAAATTATTACACAACGGCAAATTATTACAAAACGTTAAATCATTACACAACGGTAAATTATTACACCACGGTAAATTAATACACAACGGTAAATTATGACACAACGGCTCATCTACCAAGAAGGGGCTGGATTTTGTTGATATGTACTTTTGCAACTTGAACAACCGTTGAAGTATTATTGATGGGCAAATTATTACACAACGGTTCATTATTCTATCTCCGTAGAAGGGGAACCTATACAGGTAAATTATTACACAACGGTTTAGGTAGGTACCTAGGAACGAGTACGGGGTTAGGTACTAACCTACGGAGGTTGTAGAATAGTACATATGTTATATAGAAGGGTTATCTATACAGAGAGCTGTGATCTGTAACAGGAGGGTATTCTATACAAAATAATAAACCGTTGTGCAGGGATTTGCAGCGTTTTCCAGTTGTACTGTCGTTAAGCATTGTCTTCGTCCAGATAAAAATAATCAACTTCAACATGTGTTGACATCGCAACCGACTGTAGGTAAATATTTTAGTGCAAAATTGTCACTAAAATACAGGATAATTATATAATATAATTATAGCTTCTCCTCGTTACCTGAGCCTACCTCAATATTCTATCGAGAAATAATAACTAAGATGGTGAATATATGCTGATTTTCTCAAGAATATGCAAAATCTCCGAAAATGAAAATATACCTACCCATGGAAATTTAAATTTGAATTTTTTAGCTATAATTGGTTTGAACCGCTTCAGAACGTCTGCATAGATAGATATAGGTACCAAATAAAAACTGCATAATAATATATAATTATGCAAATATGCAAAATTCCAGGATCTACTAATAAGTAATAATGGGTGATATCATTTGAAATATTGGTAAGTAGGCATTAGTTGAACACGATTTTCTCTTTAATCTTCATATAATTACTGTGATCAACGCTAATGTTGAAACTGTGGCACGCGCAACATGTCTAATGTGACTGAAATTTCACAAATGTATAATCAATAATTGATTACAAAATTATTGTTACACAATTATTGAGTGAAAAATTGGATTGTTGGACAACGCCATTGAAAATCAGCCCGGGAACTGGTTATTGAGAAAGATACAACTGCAGCGAATTTCAGTGTGAAGCGTTCGACTTCAAAATGATCGTCTTTCGAGGGTTATAACAGTATCGATGCCAAATTTTGGGCCATTCGAATTTCGAACTTGGTGTCAGAAGTGTATGAGGGAGCTGAGCTAGTTGTCCACCAACTCGTTCCCTGTGTTATCAATTCAACACAAAACTAATTATACGAGTATCCTTTGCATCGCACGGGTCATACAACGAGTTCACGAGTAAAACTACCAATGATCATAACACAAGTCACAAATTTTACTGGTCACGATTCAGAAAGAGACTGGATTTCTGTAATTCTCTGCAAAGGCGAGTTTCGGGTTGGATTCCTCCGATTCGCCTTCAGCATCGTATTTCTGGTTTCCGAGTGATCGAGGTGGTGGAGCTTGGTGAGAGACCGGTAGTCTGGGGTTAGAGGAACGATCGCTCCTTTTCACTCTACTTCTTTTGTAGTGGATCACAGATCTAGGTTCCTCTGCAAGTATGAAATAGAATCAAAAACAGGAACAAAATAGAATCAAATAAGTAAAAACAGTCAAAGGAAAAACAGCCAAAAGAAAAAAAGTCATGGAAGAAAAAACAACGCTTTTGGTAGGAAGAAAAGTCAAGATCAAGTATGGCCATTAATTATTAAGTAGAAGAAGAAGAAAGAAGAAAAATAGTATGCTAAAAGAAAAACACATCTTCGGGAATTGAAAACGTAACAAAACAAAATATTATATAATAAACAAAATTTCGGCATGGCTTGCGGCCGTCTGCCGGAGGTTCGGAAAACCTCTGAAAACGTCTGCCAATTCGAGTAGGCAGTATAGCTTCCTCACTTGAATCACATGAACGTATAGAGTAGTTGGGTAGGTAAATTTTGATACGGGACCGTCTGCGATCCAACCCACGTGTACCCTCAAAATGACAGCTCCTCTCTACGACTATTCTTCCCGTAGTTAGAAGCGCTACAAAAAACTATCAACGTTTCATGTTCACGCATGCGCAGACGAATTAAATTCATATGGAACTATCAGAGTATTATTCCTGATTGACCATCCAGATCTGAACTCATTTCAACGCTATTTAAGGTAGTTATGGGCGTTTCAAGTATTTCACGTTTGCGCATGCGCAGACGGATTTCTATGATTTTGGAACGGGACCATTTACGATCCAACTCGCGTGTACCCTCAAAATTTCAGTTCTCTACGACTATTTTTCCCGTAGTTAGAAGCGTTACAAGGAAACTGTCAACATTTCATGTTCGCGCATGCGCAGGCGAAAATTACAGTACGATTCCAATGAAATTGATTAGGAACTGTCAACGTTTCATTCCTGATCGGCCCTGTAAGTTTGAACTCATTTCAACGATATTTGGGGTAGTTATGAGCTTTTCAAGTATTTTACGCTTGCGCATGCGCAGCCGAAATTTACCGTAATTTTCCAATGAATTTCGCATGGGACCGTTTGGGACTCTACTCGCACCTACCCTCCAAATTTCAGCCCATTTCGACCATTATTTCGGGTAGTTATGGGCGTTACAAGGAATTACCAAGCCTAAAAATGTTCCTCGATGTCTGAAATGCAAAATGGAAGTGGGCATTTTCATTTTGGAGAACATAAATTTTTTTACCTCAATCACGAATCCAAGGCTTCCTTACCTTCGGTAGTGAGGAAGCAAAAATCAATGGCCCAATTTTGTATTGACTCTGCTCTGTATTCCTATAAAATAACTTCTATTATGCTGCATCAACAAAGAAGCAGCCAGCGATATGAGATGTAAACGCAGCTTAAACAATTTATTCACTAAGCACTGCTCATTTGTAGACCAAGCTCATATCCTGGAAGAGCAGCTGATCCACATAAGCATCCTCAAAAGTTGAACTCGTCCACCAGGAAACGTCTGTACCGCCAGGCCTGCCGGCAAAACTCTGCTAGATTCGTTAAGTCCAGGGCCATTCAGAATCTGTAAGGCTTCATGAGTGCTGAGTGTTGGGTGACCAAAAAGCGGGAAACCGAATTCTGATAATAAAGGACACACGCACAAAAAATGATGTGTGTCTTCCCGTACTTGCAGGCTACACAACGAGCATTCTTTATTCTTTAATTTCTTAAATTATTGTTAATTATTAAGTACTGTTATGGCTACCTGTTAATAAATTATTAATCACATCCACGATCGTGTTAATAGTTTTACCTTTGGTAGTGAGGAAGCAGAATTTGAAGCTTACCTAAGCTTACCTTGTCTTGATTAGGTTCATATTGTGTTTAGGTGGCTTGTTCTTTCATAGCTGTAATAAGTTTTGCTACGCCGATTTTTGAATTGCTAGGTGGATGGTTATGACTTTTTCTTTCTTCAGGATTCGCATTTTCAGAGTTCGTAACAAGACACTGAAGTGAAGACCTAAGCACACACTTCCACCACACATGAAAACTTACACGATGATATACCTTTCATAACAAATTTCATTCCCCCTTTATTACTTTTAATTATTTCAATTTTTAGCGAATATACACACACGATATTACGACGACCCAAACGATAGACCTACCACCCGCTTTCGAATGCTTCATTTGCCTTACTTTGTTACTTTGAAGTTATTACACTTTAAAGCTATTATACTTAAAAAACGTCTGCCAGTTCGAGTAGGCAGTGTAGCTTCCTCACTTGAATCACATGAACGTTAGAATAATTGGGTAGGTTCATTCAGTGGACAGGTGGGGTATCCATACATGGGTTACATGTTTTTGAGACCATCCAAAACCTCACCTCCACCTACCTATCTTCAAAATTTCACCGCTTTACGACCATTTGCAGGGTAGTTACGGGCGCTACGAGGATCTGACGCTTGCGCACGCGCAGACGAAAGTTACGGTACGATTTCAATCATTTTGATCAGGGACCGTCTGCGATCCAACCCACGTGTACCCTAAAAATTGCAGCTCTCTAAGACTATTTTTCGCGTAGTTAGAAGCGTTACGAGGAAATTGTCAACATTTACAGTTCAGTCCGATTCCAATGAAATTCTTGTGAAACTATTCCTGACCGACCCTCCAAGTTTGAAGCCATTTCAACGATATTTAAGGTAGTTATGGGCGTTTCAAGAACTTCACGTTTGCGCATACGCAGACGAAAGTTACAATACTTTTTCAATGATTTTAGTATGGGACCAAGTGACCCAACCCGTACCTACCCTCCAAATTTCAGCCCATTTCGACCATTATTTCGGGTAGTTATGGGCGATATAAGGAATTAACTACAGACCGACAGACAGAAGGACCGACAGACACGGAGCCAAAAATTTTCCCTGACGTCTGAAACGTAAAGCGGAAATTTTCATTTTGGAGGACATAATTTTTTCGACTCTCGCACGAATGCAAAGCTTCCCTGCCTTAGGTAGTGAGGAAGCGAAAATGGCTTATTGCCTCTTATGAAACTAGTGCCCGCGATAAACCTTCAAAAAATCACAGTTCTACCCTCGAGCACCTGCGTATCAAATTGGTTTTTGTAAGAGAAATGTTAAAGACAATCATATGAGACCAAATCAAGCTCTCTAGCTATATAATCATGCTATTTACTTAGCAATTTTTCAGTTTCCTCATGGCTCACACGCATTAAGACAAGATAAACAGCTAGAGAGATCCTTAGGATAGTATTTCAGCGCAAAATATACGAGGGATGTTGATAGGTTCCTACACGCGCATTTTCTCGCGATTCACACAAACCATGACAGGATTGTTGATTTGATGCTAGCATTCCCTACCTTCTTTATAATCCTTTTCGTCAGTCATCGAATGGTCCGGTTCTTCATAATCTGGACTTCTGAGAGTGTCCCTCGCATAGTAGCCCCATACTGCACTAATGGGAAGAATTCAGTAAAGCATTTTGTGCATATAACAACACAGGCGGAATATCGCAACTTCAATCAATATAAATTATATTCATAACTATAGGTACTTGGGGCCTATTCACTAAGCGAAAGAGACATCTCTTTTCGGTCCGACTCTCTCTTTTGGCAGAAGAGATTTTTATAGTATCCACGACAGGGTTATTCTGGGGGCCTATTCACTAAAATAGACAGTGGAAAGAGATTATCTATTTTGAAAATCTCCCGCGAGAGATAGTCTCCCCCGGGAAGACAGTCTCTTCCAATGTCTCCCTGTTCGTCTATTTTACAGAATAGCTCCAGAGACTTTGAGAAAGAGATATGGATCCTAATACACGGAAATGCCATAGTATCCATGAAGTGCGAGATGTTCGTGCCCCCGGGAGTTCAATTCCTTAATAATGAACGCATTTCTTAATACCTATTCAATGGGTACCTACCTACCTCAATCCATACTTGGACGTTTTTACTCACGAATCGGATAAAAGTTTAAATGAAATTGAAAAAAGTCTCAATTATAAACAGAAAAAGTCGAATTAGGGGGCTTAATGCTTGTATTATATCTGCACCTAATGAACCTCTTAGGTAGGTAGGTACCTACCTCAACCCGTACTTGGACGTTTTTACTCATGAATCAATGATTATGTATATATTTTTAATTTAAATTGACTTACCTTTATGAAATGAAAGAATACACGATCAAAAGTACCGATGTGGTTGCGGATGAAGGAGGATATTACACGGATGAAGGAGGATATTACACGATCACTGTGAAACAAACGAGAAATAGACTCTCTCTTTCGAGGGAAGACACCTAATTAGGTGTCTCTCTGAAAGAGATCGAGAATGCCAAGATGGCCGCCAACTCTCTCTTTGAAAAGTTACTGAATAACCCTGTCATGGATACTATAAAAATCTATTTGGCCCAAAGAGAGAGTCGGACCTGAAAGAGATGTCTCTTTGGCTTAGTGAATAGGCCCCCAGTAACTTCTAAAAGAGAGAGTTGGCGGCCATCTTGGAATTTTCGATCTCTTTCAGAGAGAAGCTAATTAGGTGTCTTTTCTCGAAAGAGAGAGTCTATTTCTCGTTTGTGTGACAGTGATAAATCGTGTAATATCCTCGTTCATTCGCAACCACATCGGTAATTTTGATCGTGTGTTTTTTTCGTTTCATAAAGGCAAGTCAATTTTCATTAAAAATATATACATATTATTGATTCATGAGTAAAAACGTCCAAGTATGGGTTGAGGTAGGTACCTACCTACCTTAGAGTGGCCTTTCATTAGGTGTAGATATAATACAAGCATTAAGCCCCTTAATTCGACTTTTTCTGTTTATAATTGCGAATTTTTTTTTCAATTTCATTTAAACTTTTATCCGATTCATGAGTAAAAACGTTCAAGTATGGATTGAGGTTGGTAGGTACCCATTGAATAGGTATTACTAAGAAATGCGTTCATTATTAAGGAATTGAACTCCCGGGGGCACAAACATCTCGCACTTCATGGATACTATGGGATTTTCGTGCATTAGTATCCATATTCCATATCTCTTTCTCCAGGTAACTGGAGCTATTCTGTAAAATAGACGAACCCCGGAGACACTGGAACAGACTATCTCCCGGGAGATTTTCAAAATAGGTAATCTCTTTCCACTATCTATTTAAGTGATAGGCCCCCTTAATTGCTCTATTTTTAGCTGTTTGTCGAGTCTGTAAAAATCGTGAAACCTTCATTTATATCGAAATCTTGACTCACTCAACAACAACAAGACACAGTAATAATTGCAATTATTGGTAATAATAATAGGTACACCCTATTTTGTGAGGAAAGACCTATTCTAAAATAAATAATATATATCATGTTAGCGAACACAGAATCAGCTTGAATCTATTCAGCAACAACATAACAAGAGATGAATTCTGTTATGGTTCCATTGCACACTTACCATTTTTCAACGACAGCAATTGAAATCACTGCAAGTACTACGAGTCTGGCCAACATATTCGACACACGTTACAGCTTGACCAGGAAGTAGTATGTCCCCTAGTTGAATCGATCAATCAACATTAAAATAAGAGAGTACAGTTTAAATTTGCAAAAATCCTTTTGATCAGTTAGTGATTTATAGAGGAACCAAGGTGATGATAGTAGCAATGGGTTTGGTTTTTATAACTCTCTCTTTTAATAAGGAAACTTGAAAATGAAAAATTACTTACGTGATGCGAAGAAAATGTTTAGGCTAATGTGTCTCAGTTTGATTTAGTACGAACAAATTCCCACGGTTCTTAAACAGTGAAGAATATTGTAGTGCAGCTAAGTAGAATTTGATGCAAAACCTAAGAATCAGCGAAAAATAAAGTCTACCTACTCGTACTTACTTAGGTACCTGTCTACTTGAATAGTGGCAAGGACCACCTTTTGGTGTTTCTCTCAAATAAAACACAAAACGGTACCTAACCAGCGTTTTCTACAACCATTATCTCTAGGAAGAGATCGACGTTTCCTGTTTTAATCAATTATAGGCTAACAAGGTAACGAGAATACGATACCAAACCTATCTTCTCTATCAACTAGAGACAATCATTAGATCTAGTTCTCCATGGAGAACCCTAACGTGGGACATTTATCTGAAATTATTTAGAACCGTAGATTTAGATAGTTTGAGAGATTTGAATTTGTTCAGGAAGAGACGAAAGAATGGTGGTAGACGGCTCTGCAATTTACACTAAATTGAAGACAATATGAGCAACCAGGAAGATGCAGGACAGCCGAAACAAGAGGCTTCGAAGCCGCCAATTAGTGAGGGGATTCCTGATGCTGAAGAATATGATCCGTACAAAAACCGTAATGGTCACATCAGGTAAGTAGTTTTTCCCAACTGCTGCCTACAACTGTTCTACTGTTTGTAGCACCTTTGTTTGATGTACCTATCTTACTATTATTTCATATCGCGTACCTGTCGCTATTATAAGCCTCATGTCGACAATCAACAAGATGGACACAGATGCACACCGTCACATGCTTCGGTCATGCATTCTTCACATGTTACCTACTTTACATTTCTGATAGGCAGATACCCGACAGTCAGGTATCTAGTCGAGATACCCGACAATCAGGTATCTAGTCGAGATATCCGACAATCAGGTATCTGGTCGTAGATAACTATTAGTGACATCCAGACCGTTAAACGCACATTTAGTCGAGCCACAGAGTACACAGGTACTTCCTATTATTCACTTTTCTGTACCTTTTTAATATAACCCGTATACTCCTCGATGAGTGAGAAAAATTGCGTTTCAGCAAGTACCTAAGTAGGTACCACCCACCTACATCTTTGTAGGTTTTGCACCATTTGTTATCAGTCACTGGTCATTCATTATCAGAACAAAATAACATTGATAAAATCTTCTAGAGTTAGTTAGGTAGGCACTCTTCTATTTTACTTTAGCTTTCCTATTATTCTAGTCAATTACAACTTCCTATTCAGATTCACCTAATAAGAACCCCAGGTGCAACATAGAGATGACAACGATATATCGATATATTTGATAAATCGATAAATGTATTGTGATGAATTTAAAATTGGCTTATATTCATCACGGTGGTGTGAGGGAATGCCCAGGCGGTTATGAGCGAATCACCACCGACATCTGAGATCTTTTTGGAGAGGTTTTGCCCAGGCGGTTATGAGCGAGTCACCACCGACATCTAGGATCTTTTTGGAGGTGTCCAGGCGGTTATGAGCGAATCACCACCGTCATCTGGAATCTTTTTAGGAGAATTTGCCTAGGCGGTTATGGGCTGACTACCACCTTCATCTAGGATCTTTTATGGATTGGTTGGAGAGCAGGGTAGGAGAAGAGAAAGTAGCCAGCGGCTAGAGGAAGCGTCGAATGACTAGAAGGGCGCAGGATTCGAGTTTTTATAGCCAGGGAGGCCTTCTCCCTCCAACCCCCTGACCAGGTTGTGCACTCAGGTCCTGCGACCTCTCTCCCCACTCGTACCGTTTATTGAAGAGAACTAATATTTGCGGACAATGTTTGGCGAGAACTTAACTTGTAAGGTGGAGTGGTTCCTGGAGGGACTCACGACATGTATTTTGAAGATTTTGAAGATCGATATATTTTGAAGATAAAATATTTATATTTATATATTTATCTAGAACAAATTAAAACAAGAAATTCATACGAGGGGACACTTCAATCGACGTTTCGCATTTTCGTATTTATATTTTATATTTATGTGTCACTCCAGACGATATCTGACCTTGGGAACATGATAAAAAATCCAAATTTTGCCAAAATATTCGTATTGCTAAATAAAAGGATGAGTTCGAAGATGAGTAATTTTCAAAAATTCTGAAGGGTCAAATTTGAGTTTTTGGCGAAAAAGCTCTGTAAAAACGGCTGAAATTGCTAACAATTTATATAAAATTACTGAAAGTAGTATGGAAGGGGCTGTCTGAAGATAGAAAAATACCATGTCAGTTTTCGTACAGAGACAAATTTGGACTTTTGTGGGTCAAAAATGGATGTTAAGGGCTAAAATCAACATTAATTCACCTGACGTTGTGTGGGATGGTGGTTCACGACAGAAAGCGGGACTATTTCGATGTTGAAAATATTTGTATCAAAGGGTCAAATTTGACTTTATAAGGGTCGAAAATTGGTAACAATAGCTAAAATCAAGAAAAAATGAGATTATATTTTTACAAAAGGTGGTATGGTTTGTCTTTTTACACAACAGCACGAATATTTCTTTGAAAATTCGCTCTTATAGCTGCATGACTGGCTTTAATTATATTTTTAATGAATTTTAAAAGAAAATAAAGCTATTACAATGTCCAAGTTTATTGTTAACTGCAACGAGGGAACAATAGCTCCTATGTTCGTTAAGTCTTTAAATAAATAAATAAAAATAATCTCATCACCGTAACTGTAATTTCCAAATTGGTTTCAGTACCGCCATTGCATTCTTTCACCTCATCAAAAGCTCGATAGGAGCCGGTGTCTTGTCGATGCCTTTCGGATTCAAAAGTGCAGGAATGCTTGGGGGATTCATAATCGGCATCCTAGTTGCAGCTTTTGTTATATTCTGCTTCCTCGTAATGGTAAGTTGTACACGTCTTACGAATTTTGAGAACCGTCTCTATAAATAACTTTTACTTAATGTTTCGATGGTTTAGTCATTATGAAGAGTTGGTATTTGTGTTCTAATTGGATCCGATTTCCAGATTAACACAATGACTAACGTAGCCCGAGAGCTGAAAGTACCTTACGTTACCCTTCAGGAGGCTACGTCTTATGCAATGAACCACTCATTCGAGAAAATGGCTAAATTTGCTAAAACGTGTGGGTAACTATGAAAATGATTGCACTAGCTCTAATTTATTATAGTCAACCTGGAATATTTATGATTTTACCGACTGGTAGATAACTTCCTTGAAAACACAATATACGCAGGGATTTCACATATTTGATCAGTACACAGTACATCAGTCTAGCTGTAGAGGGCCATAATGAATTTTACAAATATATTATTATTTATTTAATTATCATGTACATAGGAACTATAGCGTTCCCTCATTGTGTACATAATGTACAGTTACATTAAATTAGGTAGGTATATACAGAACATTATAATACAAAAATATTTACATTAATACTTAAAGAATAATATGTACTTAAAACCAACACATTTTAACAATTTATTAAATGTTGAAGGTTTAATAGGTCAATAACAATATGCTGCTGGGGGAGGGAGGTAAAACGAAAATTGGGGGGTGATAGAGAAATAAGAAGAGTAGGAAAAACGCTGCAAAGTCCTTGTCACATGGGTTTATTATTCTATTATCTTATTGGTCTACAGAAATGCCGGCTGTTTATTTATTGTTTCTTTCATGGAAATTAATTGAAATGGCTATTTCTGGTGGTTTCCACGAATTTTGGCCCCCAGAACTTGAATTAGGTACTACGCTCCTTTTGGTTTATTATTTTCAATAATGAACCATTGGAATCGAGCATGAAAAAAAAAATTCTTACCCCCCCTCAAAATTTGATGGTTTACGTTTCAAGATATATGTAGAATCCAAAACTGCAATAAAAATATTTCTGTCTGTCCGCCGTACGCCGTACGCCGTACGCCGTACACCGTACGCCGTACGGGCCACTTTTCTTAGTTACCATGAAAAAAAATTGATGAAATTCGGGTTATAGGTTCCGTTCGGCGTCTAGTTGGTCCTCGAAGCTCGACGTTACTGTGAGTCATCTCTAAGGGGTTCAAAATAGGGGTTGAAATTTTCAAAACGCCTATACCATTTTTTCACGTAAATATTTTTATGGTTTTAAATAGTTCTTGAACTTGCGAGTTTTTTAAGACCATCCGGAGCATCGTACGTCCAGCCGTTCGTTCACAGTAAGGCCCCGAAGTTTGCACCGACAGGCATTTTCGACTCCAGTGTGAATGAAATTGTATACAATCCAAACCAAATCTCGTAACCAGAGACGCGCCCACAATAGAAATTTGTGAATACGGCCAATCATTGGTAGGGATCACCTGATTATATTGGCGGAGTATGAAGTCGAGTTGGTTGTTCTGTGATATTATTTAATTTGAAAAATGATGGCTCTATTGGAGTTTGTTGGTAGGTAGTGAAACTTGAACAAACGTTGAAGTATTATTGATGGGTAAATTATTACTACGGTAAATCATTATTCAACGGTAAATTATTACACAACGGTAAATTATACCATCTACGTAGAAGGGGCTGGAGTTTGTTGGTAGGTACTTTTGCAACTTTTTTCACTCCTCATCAACAATTTCTTTTCAGAACTTCATTATGTGTGTTTCTTTTTGTTAGGTACTGTTTGTCATCGGCAGAATTATTTTAGCAACATTTAACTCGTGATTTAGGTAGGTACCTAGTAACGAGTACGGGGTTAGGTACCAACCTAAGGAGGGTCTGCGATCTACATAATATGTATAGAATAGTACATATCATATTATATAGACGGGTTATCTATACATAGAGCTGTGATCTGTAACAGAAGGGTATTCTATACAAAATAATAAACCGTTGTGCAGGGATTTGCAGCGTTTTTTTCTTCAAATTACCCTTGATCATTGATTGTACCATTTAATCGTCTTGATCCACGTGTTGACACTTTTTCTAGTGTTATTATACAAATTGATGGTGATTTCAGACGATTTCGCAGGTTTTTGACTCATAAAAAATCAATTTTGGGAGCTGAACATCTGGTACAACCTCAATTTTCCACTCCTTGGTCAAAATCGACTTCATATTCGGTCTTCTCGTCCCCAAAAACATGGAATACTATACCTCAAAAGCTCATTTTACTAACATGTTACTAAAACACAAAAAGTACCTATTTGTATACACATTTTCACTCATAACTCCCCTGGATATATTCCGATCGGGCTGAAAAGTTTCGGGACACAACTAGGGCCCAAATGGAACATGTGTGCGAAAGAACGATTTTTTTAGACCGAAAATGAAGCCTGTAGACGTGATACGGCGTACGGCGGTCGGCGGACGGACATTGCATTTTTGGAATCTACACACCTTGAAACGGAAAAGAAAAAATTTTGAGGGGGTGTTATAAAAATTTTTTGCTGAGCGAATACATAGGTGTATTATTCACAGAATAATAAACCAAAAGGAGGAAGGAGATAGATCAAGAGGATTGGCTACTCAGATACTTAAGCGCGCGAGCCTTGAATGACCCCAGAGCAGGAATAGCCCTTATGTTCGCCGGCAAGGAGTTCCATATTTTCCCACCCACCACTCTAAAACTATTTTTAAATTTGTTGCAATTCGCTCTAATCAGACGGACGGTGTGTAAACGTTGGGATGGGCCGAATTGGATGAAGCTTTGGAGATACGATGGTAATGTGAACTGATTAGGGACTTCTATCTTTCAAATAGTTTAGGAAATTTCAGCCCAACAAGTTATTGAAATGTTGGGAGATGTTGCTGCGCGCTTTCAAGTGATAAACGTAGCGCGTGCAGCTGTTAAAAATAACATTAATTTTGCGCGATGAGGAGTGGTCTAGAGGACTGAACAAAACTTCACCGTAGGTCAGTAGGGGTAATACATCAAGCAATTTTATCAAGAGGGCTTTAAGTGACGAGGGAGTGAAGAATGAAAGTCTTTTAAGAGTATGCAGTGCAGCATACGCATTTTTACAAAGGTAATATTAACATGGTGCTCCCGTGGGAGATCATAGCTTAACATCACTCCAAGGTTTTTTACAGTTGACATGTAAGGGAGAAGGATAGGATTTAATGATACTTGTGGGAGCGCTGTAATATTCAATTTAGACTTCGAGAAGATGATAACTTGGGTTTTGCAAGGATTGAGCTGCAGAGAGTTAACGTGAGAATAACTTCAGATAGCCATTAAGTCAGAATTCGTTTGAGAAATTGCTGTTGGCTGTTGACGTAGTGGGCAGGTTAAACATAGCTGTGTGTCGTCAGCATATTGATGGGATTTAGAAAATTGTAAATAGGCAGGGAGATCGTTAATGTACATGGAAAATAAAAGTGGCCCAAGGATGGAACCTTGAGGCACCCCTGAATGCAGTGAAAGAGGAGAAGAAAACTCTTTGGCTGAGTAAACACTCTGTGATCGTTGATTCATAAATGAGTCAATGAAGTTCAGAGCGGAGGATGAAAATGAACTCATCACACAACTTATGGAGTAGAGTACTGAAGCAAATCGTGCCAAAAGCGTTTGAGAAGTCTAAAAGTACCATAAGCGTGGCCAAATTATCATTGAATCCCTCCCTCATTTCTTCTGTTATCTTAAGCAGGGCTGTCGTCAACTTTATTGTTGCCTGAACCCTGACTGACACACATTGAGCAGCTGATTTAATAATGTATAATGTATTATATGTTCGTTCCATTAAACTCTAAATCATTTTCAGTTGAAGGATTAATTGATGCCATGCTCATTCTGAATTATATCGGAACCTGCGCATCGTATTACAATTACATAATAATTTGCACCCTCACGGTAAGCAAAATATTCATTTTGTTTTCTTTTTTTTCTTTTTTTTCAACGCATCAACAAGTTGCAAGAGGGCTGTTAACTTCTGGATCGAACTGACTAAAGTTTGCAAAAATTGAATAGTTTTACGGTATGAATGGGATGTTTGGGACTGAAATGTACAATCAGCGTGATATTAAATTGATTGTCTTAAATTGCGCTTTGGGTAAAATACTGGTGCTTTACGGTTTCAGTCTCGCAGAAACACAAAATCCATTTCAGTAAATATACCTAGGTACAATATTTTCGAGTACAGAGTACGTTGTCGCTCTGTGTAACTCTCGCTCTATCGGGTGCAGATCGCTGGGTACAAGGAGTACGCTGAAGGAGCTGTCAACCTTTACAGAGCGGCCGCGGCAGGTGACCTAAAAAAAAAATTATGATTTTGTTTTATTACACGACTGACTATTATAATTTAATATTGCACATACCTACCTAATCATAATATGTACCTACCAATTTACATCACACGCACACAATACATAAATGACACAATAAAAATCCGTAATAAACACATAACATAGTGTAAACACATAATATTTACATTCACACTATAATCCAGTTAATTTTGTACAGGTATTTGGTTCGTACCGCTGTTCGCGGTTAACTGCGTCCGCAACCTGAAGAACATGGGACCGATTTCGATTGCCGGAAATGTCCTCATTTTGAGTTCGATGGTAGTGGTTTTTTACTTTATTTTCTACCCGGATGAGGAAGGTTTCAGCAACACATGGTCGTATTTCGCTGAATTCGAAACCACACCCCTGTTCGTCGGGTTGATGATATTCTCTATTGGGTCCATCGGTGTGGTACGTCATCAAGGTATCCTTCCAGCCCAGTCAATTAGACCAAAAAAGCGACGTGCCTACGATAAATTCAGATAGTCATAAAATAATTATTTCAATTCACTTTGGGCATCTGGAGTAAGAAAAATGGTGTTTTGCAACGGTTTCAGAGTCGAGCCGAACTTTTGGGAACCAAAAACCCCCGAAATTTTGGCACTTTTCTAGGTTTTTAGCCAGAAATACAACTGAAACGTGCATCGTACAGAAAACCTTGCTTTACCAAGAATTCGCATTAAATTCCGCGTCGAATGACCCGTTTTAATTAAATTTGGTTCAGCGGTTATGTCAGAATCAAGAATAGGCGAATTTTTCCATTTCGAATGAAAAGTCTGTTATGCTCAGTTTCACACGCCACGATTACCTACTCCAAATGAAAAATTTCATGCGACTAAATTTGTAGAGCATCAAATTCTGTGTTCAGAGCAACCCTAATTTTATGAAAATATTTCATTTAAAATTTAAAATTTAATGAAATACACTGCAAAGTCCTTGTCACATGGGTTTATTATTTTACTGGACATACCTACAGAACTGGTGGCTGTTCACTTATTGTTTCATTCATGTGAAATAATTGAAATAGCTATTTACGATGGTTTCCTCCAATTTTGGCCCCCAAAACACAAATTAGGTACGGTCCTTTTCTCCAAATTATCTTTGATCATTGGTAGTGCCATTTAATTGCCTGTTGTTTTTTGAGGTTTTAGTTAACATGAGCTTGCGAGGTAGTTTTCCATGTTTTTTAGGACTAGAAAACCGAATATGTAGTTGAGCGAATATGGTGAAGAGTGATGAATTGAGGTTGTAACGAAGGTTCAGCTCCCAAAATTAATTTTTTTATGAGCTAAAATCCTGGCAAATTGTCTGAAGTCACCATAAAACTTGTATAATAACGCTAGAAGTAGTTTCAACAGGTGAATCAAGACAATAAAACGGCTCTTTCAATGATCAAAGATAATTTGTCAAAAATAGGAGCTTATACCGTGTTTTTGGCGGCCAAAGTCGGTGGAAACCATCAATAATTGCTATTTCAATAATTGCACATGAAACAAACAATAAATGTATTTCCAGAATTTCTGTACGTATGTCCAATAGAATAATAAACTCATGTTACAAGGGCTTTGCAGCGTTTTTTTTTTACGTTTTTGGTTTATAATTTTTCAAATTGATCTCGAACTTGAGAATTTTTTGAGAACACCCGGAGCATTTTATGACCAACCGTTCGTTTGCACCGGGAAGCTTCGTCAACATGATCGTGAATGAAACTGTATAGATTATTATCCCTGCTAGGGAAGACCTGATTATAACCACGGATGGCTGTATGAAATCGAGTTGGTTGTTCCGAGATATTTCATTTGAAGAATGATAGTTATTTTGAATTGAGTTGATAGGTACTTTTCAGTTTGAACGAACGTTATGCGTCTTGAATAACAACAAATAATATTAATGATACGATTTTCGATTCCACCGCATATTTATGGAATGTGATTGTCCGGCCGGCTGCAGTACTCGATTTACGGCTTTTCTGGAGGGAGCTCGAGGGTGTTGACCACAGAAAACAGCGATCTACGCAGAAGGGGCCATCTATAATAATAAACCGTTGAGTAATAATTTGCATCGTTTTTCTTTTCCTTTCTTTCTCCTCCCAAAAGTTCGGCTTGGCACAGAAGCTGCCGCAGTACCCGAATTAGATACTCTTATTTAGAATTCCCGAAGTGAATTAAAAATCATTTCCAGCTCCTTTTTCTGAATTTATGGATACCAAATTCTAATTTTATTGGGCTATTCTGTTTATGGTTTTTTTTTTGCAAAATAATAATAATATACTGTTATTATAGGGGATAGCGATAGAAAGAGACATGAAAGAGCCGAGAAAATTCGTTGGGTGGTTCGGCATATACAATATCTCTATGACGGTTGTGGTGATTTTATACTTATTCGTCGCCTCCATGGGCTACTGGAAGTTTGGAACGGATACCAGGTCTACCATTGTTTTGACACTGTCATCCGAAAGAGATTTTTGGTAAGATCGGTGTACGTTTTCTCTACAACCAAAGTTGATGCAATGGAATTAATATCCGTACTGTGCCGTGAGGTATATTGAGAATGCTGGAGGTCGCAGCGTAGAAATTCGAGCTCTTAAACAGACTAAGGAAATTTTCTGTCTACAAATGTGTTATAGGTTTGTTGTTAGCGTTTGAATAGGGTTTGTTTGTATTTTTTTTTTAATGTTTTTATTTACTATTATTATTATTTTTTAAATATTTTCTTTGTAGGATAGTCGTATCCGTCCAAATAGCGGTGGGGCTAGCGCTGTTCTTTTCCTATCCATTGATGTGCTTCGTCTTATTCGATCTCATCTGGTTCGGGAAAATCACCCCTAAACTAGAAGAGAAAAACATGGAAACCAAACGGCAGTTGATGTGGGAGTACATGTTCCGTTTGGGGATCACCGCTTTGACAGGTAATTACCTGAACTTGAACTTGATGTTCACGAAATAAGAATACAAACTTGGGTGCTGTCGAATTGCACCGCTGGTTCGCTATAAGTGGTCGAACTGCCCCGGGTAGTTTTACTCCCATGTTCCTACTGTGGTAATGGAAGTATGGTGATACCGCCAAAAATGTGTGTCAAAAAAGGTGTTCGAGAAAGCCATCGAATCTTGTTCAGAAGTGCTCAAAACGAGTTTCCAGAAGGTTTTCCGCTTGATGTCGTTCCGTACTTATTTACGTATTTCATAAATATAAATCCCCCATAAATTTTCATAAATTCCTTAAATTTATTTCAAATGGTCACAAATTCCTCAAAAGATACGGTCTTTTTCATCAAAACCATAGAATCTTGTTCAGAAGTGCTCAAAAATGGTGTTCGAGAAATCCCTAGAATCTTGTTCAGAAGTGCTCAAAACGAGTTTCTGAAAGGTTTTCTGCTTGATGCCGCTCCGCACTTATTTACGTATTTCAAATTTTCATAAATTTCTCAAAAATACGGTATTTTTTCCTTTTTTTCTTTTTGGGTTTCGTTCAGCTCGTTGAGCTCTTCAATTTGAGATGAGAACGAGCTTTCTAGGTGGAAAAATAAGGGAGTTATGACGGGTTTTCCCACTTTTTTCATTTTTAACTATAACTGCCGTAAAAATGGACCAAAACTGGTGCGGTTGGTGTCAAAATATCGATTAGGACGTCTAGATCATGCCTGTTGATTTTGAGCTCGATTGCATTTGACCTGGCTAATTGACAGCAAAAAACAAGTCAATGGGTCCAAAATTTTCTAGGTTTACTATCTAAATGACGTTGATGTGGTGTCAGAAAGTGGTTTAAAGTACCGTTTCTATGCAAGTATATTCCCATGCTCATTAAAGCATATTCTTATGATCAGGCTAATGAGCAGCCTTTCAGGCCCAAAGGGGTGGCCAGTCTTGTCTTCCACACTGGTCTTGCTTTACTGTTGTAACAGTGTGGGTGTTCTCGAGTAGTTTATTGGTCTGGTGGACACGCGGTCGCTGGGCGGAAGGGGGACTCTCGAGGGTCCACCACCACTGTCACACTCTGTCTGTCACACTGCTCTGGCTGTTACTGTGTGGCAATCTCCACACCGAAACTTCACAGATAAAACAAAGACAGTGGCCGAATTGCACCGAGTACTTTTTCTAGGTAAAAAATGGAAATGATCGAACTGCACCGATTGTGTGGTCTGCAGCCTATTTCCTCTTCTGCGTGAGCCCATTAGTGTTATCCAGAGGACACCACGGAGAGGTTAGCTAATGATAATCCTCAAAAATCACCACTGAGTTGTGGTTCGTCGTATATATTTTTAGGTATTTATCTTCTTACCAACTTGTTAAGAAATTGCTCTAAGGAAATCTAAGAGCGCTATTTGTTTTTCGCGATACCCTATGGACCAGTGAATCTATACCAGCTTTTCTAAGTCGATATACGGCGTTCAAATTTCTCAGCGTTTTATGAGCACTTCCGATAGCGGGATAAGCTGATGTACGCTTCTTCGGATAGCCGGACGCGTGCGAACATGCGAAGACATGCGATGAGACCCTGGTGCAGTTTGAACGTTGGATTTGCAACGGAGCAGTTCCACGTCCGGTGCAGTTCCACCACAGCCACAAAAATCAATAATACATAGGTACTGTTTCGCAAACGCCCGTAGAGTTGTAAATCAACTTGCTGTTTCATTATTGCCTACATTATTGAACGTGCAGTACTTTTCAGGTTTCGTGGCTTTGCTTGTACCTCGTTTGGATGTCACTTTGAGCTTAATTGGTGCGCTTTCTCTTGGATTCCTAACAGTTATAATGCCTGGCATCCTCGAATTCACCTTCACCTATGGAAAATATCGATGGTCGAAACCGCGTATTATCTACAAAGACATTTTAATAATGGTATTCATACTTAATTAATCTACTTGAATGGTATGGAATACCTACCACTTTATCAAATAGGTACACGCTTGCTTAGAATTTAAAATAGGTACGTACCAATGTAGTACAAGGATTTGAGTTGGTACATGTACCTAAAGAAATACTTTGAAGTTAGAATTCGTGCAGGAATTTACACTCATGTGGCTACGTACCTGTATTTTGTTTGTTGATACTTGTCATTGGATGCGCTGGCTTGGTATTTTCAAATAACAATGAAAGTTCCTACTTGTTGGCAGAAAAAACTCCAGTTATGGAGAAAAAACTATTTAGAGCAAAATTGGTAAAATAATAACTTCTAACGTGTTCAAAATAGGATATAAAACTAAAAATGATCTCAGATCTATATTAGGCTCAGTTAAAGATAAAATTAATGTTCATGATAAAAGTGAGGTGTAAAAATTTAAGGGTTCTTGTGGACTTAACTACTTTGGTCAAACTGGTAGGAAGTTTAGAGAAAGGATAAATGGAACATGAAAAAGATTTCAGGGATAATAATGGTGATTCATCCTTTGTACGTCACTTGAATGAATCCGGTCATAGCTTCAATTCTGATGTTACAAGTAGACAGTTTGTTGGGTTTATTAGTATCTGTCCGAAAGGGAGCATGTTGGATGTACTAGAACAATTCGAAATTATTAAGATTTATAGGTTCGGTAAATGTATCTTTGAATTCTATAATTCCTCAATGTTTCTCTCTATTATTGCGATCATTTCTGCAATAGCTTGGATCCTCCTCCCCCCCTCCACCACTGAAATCTACCTTCTTTTCGCTGTTTGCCCTTCACTTCCGTAGCCAGTCAGAACCGACCCCTTTCACTTTGCTCCCTTCTCCTTTCATCTTCACAACCAATTCCAATCGTCCACCTTTCACTTTTTGGGACTATACATTTCATAAACTCGCCTCTCCTCTCATAATGTGTCTTGAGCTATTGTTTGTTACTGATGATGTTTTGATGACCGAAACCGGTATAACAGTGCATTTTTCGTGTATTAGTGGAAATAGACAACCTTTCAATAACTCTGTTTCTATTTTTTGAAATGGATTTCCACGATTTCATCGCGAGTGATTTAGTTTATTGAAAATACCTGCTAGGTAGGTACTTGGTTATGTAGTCACAAGGATTTGGGTAGGAACACAGATCTACACAGACCCACAACATAGGTACCTACCTAACGATGTGCAGGCAACACATTTCACCCCTTGAAGAGTGGAAGTCAGAATTCGAGAGCCAGAGAATTTGTTGCGTTCGGGTTGTAGATGCTAACATGCAGTACTTTATCGGCAGGTAGTTGGATTCATGTGCCTCATCATAGGGACGTATTCAGCACTTTACTCATTCGTTGTGGAGTCGCTCAAGGGACATGACCACAGTGCGAATGGTACTCGCGTGAAACAGTATTACGAAATGCTCCAGGCCCATGGAACCACACCCGAGTTCGCTGTAACTAAAATAAACTGACGTCTGTAAACCCATCGTCTGAATTTACTTTATACGATTATAAACCATACGGTAAACCTATGCTGGAAAAAATCGCACCAGCGAACTTACCCTAGCGAACACCTGCCTAATAAACCTTCAGTTTACAAAAACACAGTGAACTATTATTGAATAACTTTGCCAAGACGCCGTTGCTAGGGATGGCCGCTTCACAAAGAAATTAATAGGAAATCCGGAAAGGATAATATATGGCCAGCTATAAACAATTCCCCGGCCAATTCCGAGCATTGTGCAAAAAACCTCATAAAAATCCGTCAAGCCGTTTTTCCGTGATTCGAACAGAATCATCAATTTATAGTGCAGAATTTATTTGTAAGTAGTATATAGTAAGGTACTTGTAAGACTCAAGCGTAATATAACACGATTTATAGATTTTTGCCGACTATTTCTGATGTTGGCTGGACAAATAAATGACTCTCAGTAGATTTACATTCATAGTTGTTGTACTTATTACTATTCTTCCGTTATATGACCATACAACTTAGCTCGTAAGCCATACTAGCGAAATTGAATTAATTATTGGCGAATAATTTTGCCAAGACGCCGTTGCTAGGGATGACCGCTCTACAAAGAAGGAAATCCGGAAAGATGCGACCGGCTATAAACAGTCCCCGGCCAACTCCTAGCATTGTGCAAAAAACCTCATAAAAATCCGTCGGGCCGTTTTTCCGTAAATTGTAACGGTGATGGGGCAGCGCAGTGGAAGCGCGCTGGGCCCATAACCCAGACGTCCATGTATCGTAACCATTCTCTGCTACCACCTAGTTTTTTTTAAAGAAAATTCCCAGGAAAACTTTTTTTTTAATTGAAAAAATGGAAAATGATAAAAATACGAAATAAGGGAAAATAGACTGTACTTGTCAAGTAAAACGAATGAATAAAAATACCTCCTTCTCTGCAATGAGGAACAAATATGAAATAAACAGAATGAAAAGCTGTAAAGAACAAATTAATTAGTCACCGGCTCGAATTGAGGAAAACTGAACTCAAATGAAATAAAAATTTAAAATGAAAAAATAGAGAACTAGATCGACGGAGAACAGCGCTGATGGTAGGCAAAACGATAAGAGAGAGTTAATAATGGATTGTTTCACACCAGAGTTGGAAATTAACAAAGTGGGGTGAGCCTTAATATTAATTGAAATTAAAAGGGCTGATTATATTGAATTATGGATATTATTATATTTAGGATGGATGTATACAGCTAGTCATGGAGGTAGGCACGTAACGTGACGAATTCGAAAAGAATCATAGATTTATAGTATAGATATTTCACACAGAAAGCCAGGAACCTGTCCTGCAGTCACTACCCAACACCATTTCCAAAGCGATCTCATTTTAAAAGCAATACGTAACCATCGTTTTAAAATCGAAACCTCAGTTACGCAGGATTGACGCAAAAAGAGATCTTAGCATTGAAACACACAAGAATTGAAACCTATGTCTGAAGAACAAGCGTCTAGCAGGCATTCTGTCGAGCAGGCTACTGAAACATACGATCCGTACAAGTTTAGAACTTTCGGGCGCATAAGGTGAGTTTGAACACGAAGGGTAGACGCACTGATCTGACATATCAACTCCGAAATCAATAGCTATAGCTACACAGATAACTTGCGCTCAATTTTGGTATTTTTCTACTCAAAATCTGGGTGCCCTCATTTTATTTTATGTTATTTTTATTTATTTTTTTACAATTCGTCTACAATAGAGATGTCTTCGAAATTACCATAAAATTGCATTAACTTATTTTTAGCATGGAACATGCTTTAGCCTTGGACTAACTAGCCGAAAAATGTCACGCGGAAGTGTTACGAAATTTTAACGATGATTTTCACGATACAATATCAATAGTATGATTAAATTTACATTCCTTGGTCGCGTTTTTGCATGGTAAATGGAAATGCAAATAATAAATGTATTATAAGTATCATCTGTGCACTGTAGCTGCTAGTTCATGTGTAGGCGGAGATGAAAGGTTTGTGGTAACAAACAAAGAAGTTATTTACCGTTTTGTATTTTAAATTATTATGTTTGTCATAGTATCCTACCGGAATACCACTCAAAATATTCATACCCAAGATTGTCCTAAATAAACCGAACGAATGGAGGGCCTACGTGACTCAAGTGGGATAGGCCTCCTCTCCCTCCATCGATCCTCGAACGGCTCCTAACGACCGTCAGGGGACCGGAGGAGGGTGGAACAGCTCCTATAAAACTCGCTCTTCTCACCCAGCTCGCCATTCTGCGCTCAAACCTCAAGAGGATGACTTCTCTCTCCTCATACCTCCTTACCTTTCTCGCCTAAAAGGCCTCAGAGTGGTGGAACCGGTCTGGTGATAGCCGACCTGTTGGAACCGTCTGGGCACAACCCCTAGCATTTCTAGTGGTGGTAACCTTCCTGGCTTCGCCATAGGTGTAACCTTTCAAACACTAGCTATCCAACCTTAAATATTCACATCTCTACCTCACCTATCCAAGCCAGCCCTCGTTCTTCTATCACCAAAAATTGCATTGATTAATGTTATTCGTCTAAATTCATTCTGCCTTATGACGTTTTTCAGTGATTTTTACGCGTTCCTCCACCTCGTCAAATGTTCCTTCGGCACAGGAGTCCTCACTTTCCCGTATGGGTTCAAGAACGCGGGAATGATCATCGGATTCGTTATCGGGATCGTTACGTCGATATTTCTTATATACTGCTTTCACATGTTGGTGAGTCCAAATAAATTCCGAGAGCAAGTTGGTATTTTTTTACAGCAATCGCCTTATAATAATTTTAGGTCCTGCCCACCTTGGTACCTCCGTGTTAAGGGCTTCCTATAGCTATCTCAAGGGTTGATTTACTTAAGCTTTGTTGTGATTCTGCAGTTCATCTGCGTTTGCATGCCTACAAGTGGTTTTGTTCAAATCCTGTAGATCAAGAATATGATGAGGATAGCAGCTGACCAGCAAGTCCCTTACACCTCGTTTGGTGAAGCTGTAAAGCACAGTTTCACGGTGCGAGGCGGGAAATGCACACGTGTGGCGAAATATTCAAGGTTTGTAACACATTATCTACTGAATTGAACAATAATAATTAATACACCTACTGCTCATAGGATCATTCCACGAATTCGACTTACCGTTCACTTGCTCATATTGGTAGGCAACGTTAAAAATAAATTTAAAAACCTGCAAATTATTACACAAGGGTTTATTATTTAGCTGTATAGATGCCCCTTCTGCGTAGATCACAGTTTTCTGTGGAAAATACCTGCCTTCGAGATTCCCCCTTCCCCCAGGAAGCCCTAAATCGGGTACAGCAGCCAGCCAGGCAATTACAGTTTCATAAATAATATGCGGTGGATTCAAGGATTCTATGATTATTTGTTGTTATTCATGAAACATAACGTTCAAAATAACTATCATTATTCAAATGAAATAATAACCCCCCTCCCCCCACAACAACCCGCCAACAAAACCTCCTCAGCCGCAAAAGGGATTGATTGATATATCCATTTTGCACGCCGAAGTAGCATGCTCGGTGCTTCGTACCTGGCTTCTAGATGAGCATAATATAGAGACCTGTTCCTTCCCCCCAAACTTTGAAATTTCTTTCAACGCTGTTTGGCGGAGGCTTTTTGCCTGCCTGGCAAGGATGTTGGGGGAAGGACTGAAAACCTTCCCTTTGTTTTGGAGTCGGTAATAAAACAAAACTAAATAAAAATGAAAGTAGGTACCTGTGGTGATCGGCTGCTCCCTAACACTATGTAAATAGCGTCGCTTGCATTATAAGCCACGTCTAACGGCTTCCCAGAGCGGGGTTCCCCTACCCCTCTCTGGGGATGTATCAAGGGGTATAAAAGAAGCTGTGAACTGCCAATAAATTGTCATTTGACCACACAAACCGACTCAAGTAGTCTCGTGTATTTATTTCTACTTTTAGCTCCCGCTGGATCATCACACTGGTCACCCCGACGTAGAACACGCACCTTCACCTTCGCATCGGCTTCTCGCCTACTACGATCGCTGGCGAGGCGGCGGCGCCCGGCGTAGAACACGCACCTTCGCCCCGGCCTTCTGCGAATGCAACACCGCCTTCTCGCCTCCTGCGACCGTCTCTTCTCCCCGGCCTTCTGCGAACGCAACACCGGCGATGTTAATACACCTCTCGCCCCGGCTTCTCGCCCTCTGTTATCTTCAGCCTACGGCGACAACTCGGCGTGAGACACGCTCATTCGCCCCGGCCTTCTGCGAACGCAACACCGGCGAAGTTAATACACCTCTCGCCCCGGCTTCTCGCCTCCTGCGATCGACAGCGAACCGCCTACGCCCACCACTCGTCAGATCCACGACCAACCAGCTATCGTCTCTCCAGCGAACCAACCAGAGAACATCTCGCCGTTTCCGCTGCCTACTTAACGAGAGCGACCATCAACGGAGCATTCATTCCTCGGATTCACACCTTCAGGAACATCAATGAAGAAAATGGAGACCAGAGCTACGAAGACACCGGAACCGCCTCGTACCCTTCTCCATCCTCCTCGTGTGGCTACCGTCAACGAGGAGTTACAGGTGATCCAGCACCACCAACAACCGCGGCCTTCAAGGCAGTCTCTCAATAGGACCACCGTCTACAAAGAGCTTCCAGTAGCTTCGAGAGATATCGAGGAACATTTTACACACGTAAAATTACTACTCGATACTCTAACAAAATACGGCCTCCAAGTCAACAAGTCGAAGTGTCAACTGGCCCACACCTCCGTCAAATTTCTCGGCCACATCGTATCACCCAGCGGCGTTAGACATCTGCCCGATCGAACGGCCGCCCGTAAGCGACATAAACGCCTACTCCACTGCTCTCACGACTCCGAAGCCGCTTTCGAAGCAACGAAACATGTCCTCGAGAGAGCTGTAACACTGGCACATCCTGGCCCGACTCGGCGCCCCGGCCGTACTTACCTGCAGCTCTACAGCGCCCGGTCTTCCGTCACAAACACGGCCTATCACACCCTGGGACACAGGCCTCTCCCGACACCGTCTTCACTGGGACCCAGGCACAGCCGTTACTCCAGGCGCGGCCAACGTCACCTGCTCCGGCACCTCCTGCCTCGCCATTCAAGCCGCCTCGGAAGATCACCTCTTCCAGCCGCCCATTCCAGCGCTCTCCGAGACATCGCCCTCGACGCTTCCAGCTGGACCGCATCCGAGCACGTTCACGCATCCCACACCGCAGCCGCCGCTAACACACGACGGCGAGACACCACGAACTCCTCAAGCCACCCACCTACACGGCAACTACACAGCTCACACGCAGCCTCTTTCGCCAACACCGACGCCTCATCAACAAGATTCATCGTCATTTACATAATTGCAGTATTTAACTTCAATTCTGGGGGGAGCAGTGTGGTGATCGGCTGCTCCCTAACACTATGTAAATAGCGTCGCTTGCATTATAAGCCGCGTCTAACGGCTTCCCAGAGCGGGGTTCCCCTACCCCTCTCTGG
Source organism: Leptopterna dolabrata (assembly GCA_954871275.1). NCBI lineage: Eukaryota > Metazoa > Arthropoda > Insecta > Hemiptera > Miridae > Leptopterna > Leptopterna dolabrata. Next base: position 32,864,755 of record OX940986.1, on the reverse strand, counting down.
GGATGTATCAAGGGGTATAAAAGAAGCTGTGAACTGCCAATAAATTGTCATTTGACCACACAAACCGACTCAAGTAGTCTCGTGTATTTATTTCTACTTTTAGCTCCCGCTGGATCATCACAGTACCTATTATGAGACACATTACAGCTTACTTATTGGAGGGCTATAAATAGTGATATAAGTAGTTATACCTATTTATGAGTTATTGTTTATTTTTCAGTGTCTTCATCGATACAGTAATCGCCTTGTATCACTTTGGGATATGCACTGCTTACATAGTTTATCTGGTTGCGTCATGTCTGACAGTAAGTTGCGTTCGATATTATTATTATATAAATATATAATTCACCGCTTTGCTATATATCTAGTCAAAGGTGTCTGAAAGTCCCTTGAGTAGGTACCTTGTCAAGTACCTAACTTGAGATAGGAGATACCCACGCGTGTGCTTCGGACCGGCCCTACAAACCAATCAGTTAAATGGGTTACCTGCCTGCATTATCGTATCCCGCTAGATGGCTGAGGAAATCTCATCCTCAGCTGGATTTCGTAAGATGAGACTCCAGGTTATGTGGGACTCGGAACTACACCCCCAAGGTCGCCCACTAACTTGCACCAACAAGTTGGAACATTCTTTCTTTAGATTCTCTTCCCGGCAGGTTAAAAGCAAACACGAGTCCTAGAGGATATTCTCAACTAGGTACCCACATTGTCATGTCAGTCCCGTTAAACTAGCTTCCCTCTGTTGCTTCCACACTACCGAATGTAGAGAAGCCTTGTATTCGTGATTAAGTAAAAAAATTCCTCCAAAATGAAAATTTCCACTACCATTTTGCGTTTCAGACATCGAGGAACGTTTTTGGTTCAGTGTCTGTCTGTGGTAATTCCTTGTAACGCCCATAACTACCCGAGATAATGCTCGAAATGGGCTGAAATTTGGAGGGTAGATGCGGGTTGGGTCACAGATAGTCCCCTAACAGTGGTTCGTCTTTCAGATGTCAAGGCACAAAGATATGGCGGAAGGTCCCGTGAACTCTGTGCGCACCATCGCCACGCTCATCTGGGTTGTGCCGCTTTTCATGATCAACTGCCTCCGCGATCTGAGGCTCCTGATGCCGGTGTCCCTCATTGGAAACATCACGACGATGGGGTCGATGATGGTCATCGTCTACTACATCCTCGCCCCGGACAACGTCGGGTTCAGCAAGGACTGGCAGTACGTCGGAACTTTCGAGAAGGCTCCGCTATTCATCGGCACAGTGCTTTTTGCAGTGGAATCATTCGGTGTGGTAAGTGATAACCTGAGCCCTTCAAAACACGACATTCATTTTTGCCAAAAATTGCACTTAAAAACATGGCAAAATGGCACTTATTTTGGCCAAAAATGGCATTTATTTCATGGCATTTATTTTTCGTGCTTCCTTTTCCGCATCCCTGATTTAATGGGAAAATAGAATATTGCCGTTCGAATAACATTATATTTATTTTGCTGACTAAAACTATGTACGAAACTATAATAAAAACCAGCATAAAAAAATTACAAATGAATTAAATTGTCGGGGTCACAATAATTGTTGTAAAATAATTTCAGGTGGGCTGCGATACTGTCCAGAGCCCTTCAAAACACGGCATTCATTTTTGCCAAAAATGGCACTTAAAAACATGGCAAAATGGCACTTATTCTGGCAAAAAATGGCATTTATTTCATGGCATTTATTTTTCGGGCTTCCTTTTCCCCGTCCCTGATTTTATGGGAAAATAGAATATTGCCGTTCGAATAACATTAGGTATATTTATTATACTGACTAAAACTACGAGCAAAACTATAATAAAAACCAGCATAAAAAAATTACAAATGAATTAAATTGTATCGGGGTCACAATATTGTTGTAAAATAATTTCAGGTGGGCTGTGATACTGTCCATACAAAAACCAAGGCGTCGGTCGCTCAAAATATATTTCAACTGGAGAAGGTGCGTTCCAAGTCTGCTGATGTTGCCGGTGCGAATTTCATTGATAGGACATCGGCAGCTTCCCAGTCTTCCTTTAGGGTAGCTTCTTCCCCTGACAGATTGGCAGCTAAACTCTTCACCTCCTCCCATCCACAATTCCGGGAAAGAACCGCCTCAACCTTCTCTTGAATTTTCTTCCCAGTAGCTCCAGGATAGCAGGTCGAAGAAATGTCCTTCATTTTCTCAACATTTGTTGTCAGCAACACCGTTTGAGATTGCATAAGCTCGATCGTTCCTGGGATGGCCTTAAAATTTGCTTCCAAATAGACAAGCTGAGGAAGGATGGATGCCATCGGGGGGTGTTGACCTCGTTTTTCTGCAAACACGACTTAGAATTCAAACTTTCTTTCCAAGCTAGTTTTTTGTTTGGGGCGGAGAGGGGGGGGGGATATAATAATAGTAGCGAAAATGAGACAAAAACGGCAAAAAAGTACCATTTTCCCCGCAAATTGGCAAAAAATGGCATTTTAGTATGGCGCCATGGCAAAATGGCATTTGAAGAGCTCTGGTGATAACATGCCAGGTAGGTGTGTAAAGCGATTCAGGTACAAAGGACGTTTATCTGCACACTACTCCGAACTCTGAAAACGACACAACGTTTAAAATTGGTGCAGGAACCTAACGAAATTTATCTTACCAGCGTTGTATATTGGATTATTTTCAATAACTACCCTTGGAATCGAGCATGAAAAAAAGAAATTAACCCTTTTATAGTTTCCGTTTTAATGTCCGAAAATTGAATTTAAAAAATTTCTTTTCTCCACCGTATTTCTATTTTGGTTTATTATTTTGTGAATAAAACACTTATACAATCACTTAGCAAAAAACTTTTGTAACATCCCCTCAAAACTGTTTCTCTTACGTTTCAAGGTGCATAGATTCCAAACATGCGATGTCCGTCCGTAGACTCCAAACATGCGATGTCCGTCCGCCGTATTACGTATACCGGCTTCATTTTCGGTCTGAAAAATTCTTTCTTCCGCAGAAATGCTCCATTTGGGCCCCAGTTGAGTCCCAAAACTTGTCAGCCCGATCGGAATATACCCAGGGATGTTATGAATGATGAAAATGGGTGTAAAAATAGCTTCTTTTTGTGTTCTAGTGACATGTTAGCAACATGAGGCCTTGAGGTATCGTTTTCCATGTTTTTGGGACGAGAAGACCGAATATGAAGTCGATTTTGACCAAAGAGTGGAAAATTGAGGTTGTAATGAATTTTCAGCCTTAAATTTACGTTAAATTTTGGTCTAAAATCGTCGTTTTTCCGCACACAGTTTGCGTCCCTATTTGGGAACACATTTGGGTCCTAGTTGTGCTCCGAAACACGGCAGCCAGATCGGCATACACCCAAGGGTGTGATGGAGAAAAATGGGTGTAAAAATGGTGGTTTTCGAGGGTTTTTTGAGGTTTAGCTTGTGAGGTATTGATTTCCATGTTTTTAAGGACGAGAAGACCAAATATTAGGTTGATTTTGACGGAAGAGTGAAGAATTGAGGTTCTAACGAAGGTTAAGCTCCCGAAATTCATTTTTTATTAGTCAAAAACATGGGAAATTGTCTGAAATCACCATACATTTGTATAATAACACTAGAAGTAGTATCAACATGTGAATCAAGACGATTAAATGGTACCACCAATGATCAAAAATAATCTGTTGAAAAACAAAGCCGAGCCTAGTTCGTGTTTTTGGGTGCCAAAACCACCAAAAATACTCGTTTCAATAATTGCTCATGAAAGAAACAATAAATGAACAGCCAAAATTTCTGTAGATATGTCCAGTAGAATAATAAACCCATGTGACAAGGGCTCCGCAGAGTTTTTTCAGTTACCATGAACCAAAATGGATGAAATTCGGTTTGTAGGTCCCGTTTGGGGTCTAGTTGGTCCGCTAACCTCAGTGTTACTATCAGTCATCTCCAAGGGGCGAAAAATAATTTTGAGAGAACAACCACTTTATTTACAATAAAAACGGCGAGCTGCCCATAATCTGGGTTGCCATACGACACAGCATACCAAGTCAAACATAAATTAAGTCACTAGGAACACTATAAAAACAGAATAACACGATAACGAATAATAATAATAGTTAATTAGTTAATATTTATTAGTGTTAGTTATTAATAGCTAATAGTTAATTTTGTATCTTTAACGTTACCATGCTTTATGAATAACAAAAAATAATTAATGGTAGAATTCTTGAATCCACTGCACATTTCTGAAACTGTTATTGCCTGGCGGCCTCCATTACTCGATGTAGGGCTTTCCTGGGGGGAGCTCGATGGTAGGTATTGACAACAGGAAATAGTGATCTACGCAGAACGGGTGGCTATGCGGGTAAAAATAATAAACCATTGTGTAATAATTTGCAGCGCCTTTTTTTCTCAATTACCTACTAGTTTTCAGTGCAAAATGTAGAATTTTGTTAAGAAAACCATGGTGTAGAAGTTTTATTTATACAACTTGGCGTTTCGTTAATCAACATCTGAATAAGTCTTGGTAGGAAATAGTTAGGTAGGTCTTAGTAGGTAGTGGTGAAAAGTGTTTGGGTCTTCCGTAGTTAGTGAAGAATGTAGGTGGCATACAGGACGGCCGAATCTGTTACCTACTGAATGCAGCTGAAACTGACTCCTGAAGATAAATCTTGCAAAAAGCGACGACCCATTCAGCAAAAGCTTTACAGAGTGTACAAATAATTAGGTAAACTTTGCGAGATTTCATACATGAACTTGCTCATGAACAATGTGAATTGTACAGATCGTGGCCATAGAAAAGGATATGGAGAAACCTAAGCATTTCTTGGGATTGTTTGGCGTTTACAACACGTCCATGGCCGTTGTCGTGCTCTGGTATATGTTCATCGGTTCAATGGGCTACTGGAAGTACGGTTCGAAGATAGGAACAACCATCGTGTTGACGATTCCGCCGGACGACTAGTAAGGAGGTTGTTTATTTATAACGATTTACGTGACACAAATAATACTGTATCCTATGTACTCAATTCGCAATTTGTACATGCCGAATTCGTGGCTCGTCTAAATAACTGTATTTTGGATATTAGTGTATTCACGGGCCCTATACACACTTTCCCCCATAACTTTAATGAATCCACTAAGGTAAGCCTAAGCTAAGACGTTAAAATATGCCCTTCGAGTACGGATTTACCATAATTATTGTGTTGGTAGCATTGATCTAATATCTCCAAGAAGGACTTCCACTTCCACCTTCCACTTTCGTAAGTAGTAAGATCGCCGATGTGCCTATTACATTAATGAATCCGTTTGACTTCACTATGGTCCTGCATTTTATTCAAGTTGCCACCATATCCAAAATATTAAGACATTATTTACCTACTTACCTACTACAGCGATACCGATAGGTAGCTTTTTTAGAGACACAGCAATATCAAAATAAATAAATAACAAACTTTTTTAAACACGTACCTATATTTATTTCGAAATGATCTAAAAGTAATGAAATAATTTCTTTCTGCTACCCGGGGACATAAGAATTTTTTATGAGTAGATAAAAATAAAAGAGTTGGGTGATAGAAATATTTTACTTTTGAATATGGTTTTTTAAAAATAATACAAGAATTTATGATTGAGAGTACCTACCTGCTTATATTTCGTAGGTGTACGAAGTATAATCATTATGGGCAGTCCTTCGCTTTTATTTTTAAAAGCGAAACCATAAAAATCCCGGTTAGCAGAAAGAAATTATTTTATTTATTTTACTTCATTTCGAAATGAATGAATGACTCAACTAATTGACCATTTAATTAATGTGTTTTTTTTTTAAATTGATTCATGTATTGTCATCAAGATAGATGACTATCCAAAATTTCAGCCCTATTGACATCGGGAAGTGAGCCAAAAATCGATTACAATTTGACCGCCGCAGACACAGCAAGTTAAATATAAAATCCTGTAATAACAATAAAAACAGGTCATCAGGAGGACTGCGTTGCTTCCCGTCCCGTCCTTTCATCATTTTGGCTGTTGTTCTTTAATTACTTCATAACTAATAATAATTTCACAATATAAATGAAAATAATTATATATTACCGTGAAGCTTCGTTCACAAATGGAAGGTCGATGATGTACAATGCATTCTTAGTACCTACCAAATTACGACGTCGAGCAACGGTAGTAGGTGCCTACCTACCTATTCGAAACTTCAACCTAGGAGCTCCAAGCTACAAACAGAAAAAGTAAACCCCCTGTCAAGTTCTGCATTACAGGTGGTAGTTACCTACCTACACAGGTCATTCAAGATCTGCTCGGGCAACCACTAATCTGTTCAAAATTGGCCATCCCTTAGGGCATCTCTTATCAGTAACTATAATCGACCAAAATAAGCAGCTGGTAGTCTCTAAGAAAAATCAACTGTTTTTATTTTTATTCTTCCAGCCTTGCAGTAGCTCTTCAAGTGACGATGGGAATCGCGTTATTCTGCTCGTACCCTTTACAGTGCTACGTCGTCTTCGATATTTTTTGGGGAACTTACTTGGAGCCAAAAGTTCAAAAATGGAAATCAGCTTGGGAAATCGTGTTCAGATTCGCTATCACCCTAGCAACAGGTATTTCACAAGGATATCTCTAAATTTATAACTTGCGTGAACGATAAATCTAAAAACAACTCGTAGAGTGATGCATTACAGTGGAGGTCCCTTGTGGCGGTGTATAGCAGATCACTCTCACTCATTGCAGATCGTCTGGAATTATACATGAGTAACTGATCTATGGTGATGATGAATTAATTGCGCAGACGCGATATGAACAGCTTACGTACATGTTTGATTACCTGCATTAGAGTAGGAGTGTGTGTGGATGGGGGGGGGGGGGGGGGTTATCATCACAACAACGCCCCAAGAATATACTGAATAATTTAGGATGCTAGAACTAGTTCTTTTAAAAAGTCTAGGGCCTGGGCAAAGCACATATTTAGTCAAAACCCCTCGTTTTTCGGCATTAACTCCCCCCTTTCCCTCCTCTGGAAATAAATTGAGAAATTCCGTCGACGTAGTGCACAACTAGGTAGCTGATTTCTGCTTGAAAAAAAAGAACCACGTAAAATCGATTAGGGCCAGGGCAGCGCCAGCGCGTTTTTGGGCTTTAACCCCCCCCCCCCCCCCCCACCATTGTACAGCACAACCAGAACGATTTCTGAACCAAACTAAGTGAGCCAAGTTCAACAACTTAGCTGCAAGAAACTCAGTTCATGTGGAACTCGGTTCATAAAGGAGTGGGGAAGGGGTGTAGGTGCAGCACCGGTTCAGAAAAGTTTTGGGTTCATGAACCCTTGGAACGCAAATAAAAGTTTACTTCTGCACTTGAACTCAAAACGCCGACCCTGCTCCCCCGTGAGTGCCGGATGTTCATGAACTTAGTGCGGCACCCATAAGAACACAACGAGCTTGGAACACAGTCCAATGCACAGTATGGGTATTTAAAGTAAACTTCGGGTTCATGAACTGAAACGCTTGGAACGCGCTGTCCGATGCGCAGAGCGACTGATCAGAACTGGTTGAAGAGTTCAGCTCGCTTGGAACGAAGCTTAAGATTTAAAGAAAATCCCGCGTATTCCTCCCTCCCCACACCGTACGTGTGGGGAGTAACCCCCCCCCCCCCCCCCCTCCTGTACCACTACAGAGATAAATGTCGAAATTCTGGCGACGACGTAATAATGCACAACTAGACTGAACTCTACGTCGTCGAACAAAACAAAAAACCTGTAAATCACATACACACACACACGCGCCCGCGCGCACGCACACTCACAGCCATACAATACACCTAAGGGGTTTTTTTTCATGATTTGGATTCATGATGGTCTGAAACGGATTTGAATGTGGTTCTTTTCGTTCTCGGCTGTGCTGTCCTCTTCTGACCGAACCAAATACATAAAGACGTTCTAAAAAGGGGTTTAACTCATTCAAATATCAAATTCCAGGACTGATCGGCCTTACCATACCCAAGTTGGATCTCATCGTCAGCCTCATAGGATGCATATGCATCACCTTCCTGGGAGTCATCATACCTGCGCTCCTCGAGTACAATTACTACTTCAGCGTCCACCAATGGGGAAAGCCTGGCGTTCTCATCAAAGACATTATCATTATGGTTCTCGGATTTCTCGCTTTCGTCATAGGCACGTACTCGTCTGTATACGGCCTTATCACGGAATCCATTGGGTCGTGAATGTTAAACTGGAACCACCCGAAGATTCGTCAGAAACCTGTTACACCCGGCGTCCAATGGACAGAGTACCCTTGGACGAGATTTATGTGATTGAGTATGTTAAATTGAGAACATAATATTATATAATACCGAATTTTACATCGACAATAATGAGGAAATAATCTGAAGCCAAATAACAGTGTTGTAGTTTAATTGACATATTTATACACAAATAAAATTATATTCCGAATTCAACATTCATAAATAGACGATAGCTATGTACAATAGTTAACCACCATTCAAACCATGTCTTGCTGACAAATAATCCAGTAAGTGGTTCATAAGTTATAGAGTGTGGTATTCATTGAATAATACCAATTTTAGGTATTTAGTACAGGTCTCAGTATGGCTGGTACGACTTCAAGTGACAGAATCGTTTATAGTTACCTGGGTAAGTAATGTTTTATATTCTTTTCAGGTACTACTTAACTGCTAATCAGTTCTGCATGGATGATCGACAGATGTATTTTTCTTATGTTTTGAAGTAAATTTGACATTGTCGAACAAGAACAATCCGTGGAGGATATTTAAAATCTCTGGTTTACCTACCTTAATTTCAAGTAGGTAGGTGCAAGTATCGCAATGTCTATCTTTCATTCAACTCCAAAACAAAATCAAAAATCCTGCCCATCATCTCTTTTATAGCAGAAATTGATCGGAACATTCGTTCTCTAAGGGGAAGCCTTTACTGATTAAAAAATATGAATTCCTCTTTTTGATACAAATAAATTAATATTTACACGAGTTACCAGGCAGTAAAAACCGATGATTTGTGGGACTAAAGAGGGCTGAGAACACTGTGGTTGAGACGGACGTCTGTAACGAGGGAAAAATGATCTGACGGGTAGTGGAAAGAAGGGACGCGCCCTGGCCCCATTTCCTCTCCTGTGGGAAACTCCAAGACGTCTTCAACTGAGAATTTGTTTTTAGAATAGAAGATGTAGTCGATGGTGTGTCGAACTTCCCCCTCTTCTCTAACCTGCAAACAGAGTTATCGAGTAACAATGTGAGAAAATAACATCTGATCTGAGGGTATCGAATAATAATAAAATAAACATATGCGAGTTTATTCGACCACTTTTTGATAAACAGGTTGAGATTCTCGAGGGTTGGTCTAATTTTGACGTTTTGATGAATTTATTCGTCTTTTTCAAGGCTGTATACATGCACAGAAGAAGGTACGGTATGGACATCTAACATAATAATAGTGTGCAGCATACCTACCTTAAATGAAATTCCATCTACATCTCAGAACAAGGCCTTAAAGCCAGAAAACAACTGTTTTAACTGTGAAATCAGGTCTGAACTGTAAGATTCACCTGAGAAAAGGGTCATGTGACTCTCACATAGAGGGTTCTTGGACTGACAAGTGTTGCTTTGCCCACTGGCGGCAGCTTGGAACCATAGTCGACATTTAGGAAGAACAAACCACTTGAAAACGTCTTATTTAGGTGTAAAATCAGACCAACCCTTGAAAAAACCTCAACCTGTTTAAAAAATTAATTACATGGATTATGATGGTAGTTAGGTGCCTACACGTATGGTTGCCAGATCCCAAATCGAAAAAACCGTGCAATAAGACAAAAGCAAGGCAGCACGAATTTATGATCCTACACATATAAACCTTCTTTAAGTATCTCTACATAAATATCATAATCCAAAATAAATTTTAATGAAGTTAGTGAGGATACCAAATCCATGGTAGGACTTAAATTTTGGTGCATCAAATTAAATCCATTTCGTGTATGGCAGTTGAACTCTCATGGCGTTGATAAGGATGTTTTAAATGTGAAAATCACTTTATACGGCTGAAACACCATTTCTAACCATTCAAATTTCTTTATGAGTATGGGTTTTACAAAGGGATAGGGTTCTGGGACCCCTCTTAGCTCCTATACACAGTGTACATCCTTCAATTACAGATGGCGTACAGAAAATACTACATTTTGATGAAGAGGAAGAGAAAAAAAAAATCAAGTGAAAAAAAATCAAGAAGGGATTGAGAAAGAAAAGATCTAACCCTAATGATCTCTGAGGTGTCTTAACCCTTTCACCCCTGACGGGACGTATATGTACCATCAATATTATTTGCACTAATAAACCTGCTGGGATACAATATGTGTGGGATCTGAATTACCTACTGCTTCAATTTTCCAATCGTTTTAGGGTCTGTGGAATACTAAAATCCTCATGGAAGTCTGGGTATGAATAATTCATCATGCTTCTTCCATTTCCAACATGGTAGGTAATGAAAACCAAAAATCAAAATGACTGTGGGGCACTCACAAAACTGATGGGACTATTACGTCCCGGGAAGTGAATTACCTACTGCTTCAATTTTCCAACCGTTTTAGGGCCTACCTAACACTAGAGACGAATGGGTATAATTCATCATGCTTGTTCCAATACGGTAGGTTGGAAATGACTGGGACAGCAGAGTCCCACCTCAAGAGCCCTGAAAAAACAGATGGGACATATACGTCCCACCTCTATAACTCTACTTAACCTGTGGGACCTATGTGTCCCAACCACAAACGTTTATTATTCTTTAAGCTTGATTCTCAGCCGGGTTGAAAGGACGGCCATGTAACAAAATCCTCAACCATTTCAGCTAGAATCAATTTTGTTGCACACACCCCAGCCAAACCTCCCTATACAACAGGAAGTCCCATGCAATCCCTGTCGGGGTTCTCTCTATAGACATTCCAACCCAGGCAAGACTTCTCTGTCCCGACCAACCTTCAACCTACGGAACAACCTTCAATGGACAACGTGATTCCGGTGGTGAAGTTATTTTAAAACTTGCGCCTGGCTCCACATTTTTCAAAACACCAAAAAACTGGTCATTTCTCGTCCCTCATTTCTTTTATCGCAGTTTGCATACATAATGTTCGTTTTGTATGTCCCACAAGCAACCGCACTGCTCCGAACAGTCCAATAACGTCATCGTCACTGATTTTTCATCATTGCTTGGAATTTGCGACATGACAAGACCGAAAGGCAATTTAAAATCCAAAAACAAAATTACACCACCTCGGTCAAATACTTTATGTAGCGAACTGAGTTGGGTAGGGGGCAAGAGCTGGCCAACAAAGCCACACATATGTACCAACCTGTAAGGAAGTCTGGGTAGAAAGTTAGGCGGTTCTGCCAACCATTTTCCGAATGGTGACAGACCTACAGACATTCCAACTGTTAGGACCAACTGTGTTGGACCCAACAGTAGGGTGCTTTGGTTGAGGCGTGTGAAGGGCTGGTAAAACCTATAATAACCATATTATTATAAGGGTCCTCCATCATATAGGCCATAATTATGAATCAGTCTACCTACCTGAGTAGCAACGATTAAAATGAGTTGTTTATTTCCACTAATACACGAAAAATATACTGTTATCCCAATTTCTGTGATCAAACCATCGTCAATAAACAATAACTGTTTGTTTGTTAATTACGATGGTTTGATCACCGAAACCAGGAAAGCAGTAAGTACTATATATGTCATGTATAGACAACGTTTCAAACACAACAACGTTTCAGTAACTCATTTTTCAACAACGTTTCAGTAACTCGATTTTCAACAACGTTTCAGTAACTCAGTTTTTATTTTGAAGTGGGTTTCCGCGACTTCATTGTGAGTCACAAATCAAATTAAAGCAAATAATTGTAAACTCAACGCCTACAGGGAACATGGGTTGAGGGCAAATGAAATATGTGCAGCATTTGATAGTTAGGTTACATACTACGTACGTATGCACTTCGGTAGGTACTATAGTACGTACAGTGCCCCAATACTTAGGTACCTATCCAGTGCGTATAGGTGCTAACTAAGTCTCATCCAAAGTAACAGTGGTGAGTAGGTAGGTACTCTCGGGAGAAAGCAGACGAAACCCCTAGGTACATGTAATACGTCAGAATCCCATGGCTGGCACATCTACTGGACAGGTAGATAGGTAGGTATCTTTTTTCACTTACGGGTGGATTTCATACCGAAAGAACAGAAAAATGTTCTTGCGCGTAGGTATGGTCATATATTTACTATATGTATTACCTGTGCTATATGATCCAATAGGGATCCAATTCTCACAGATCTACTGACTCAACGTCTGATAACTACACATGAAGATCCCGAAATATTGCAACCCGTTTGAATCCAGTCCTGGTGAGGACGATTTTAAATTTATTTGCAAAAGACACAGAATGCAGAACAAAGAGATGGTCCGAGGGCGAGCCCTATATCTACCTGTGTGGACGAGTTCAGGCTGTACTGATTAGCATCAAACCATTCAATTACCTTCCAAGTGGTGTAAGGAGGTTCCCCTTCACATGTGGCGTAAGCGCTTGCTAGACGGATGCTGGGGTGCGTTGTGACGGAGGTGTAGATGGGTTCGATTGGCTCAGCGTTGAAATCCCCGCAGAGGATCACAGGTCGATCTTGAGCCGCGGATGCCACAAAGTCCAGCAAGTCCTGAAATACGGATATGGGCTGTGTAGGTTCTGACAGATACCAGTCGAACGGGATATTGGGCTATCAAAGGAAACTGGTCCCAGCCATATTCACACTTGGGCCACAGACTGTCTTCCCCATGTTTCTTTCGTCAAAGTTCCACCTTCTCACAAAATATGCAGATTAAAATGTGTTTGCTGAAATACTTGAGAATCATAACAACACCTCTAATTATATAAATTAATAATATAAATCACCTTTCCCTGCTCGTTTCTGAGAGCTGCTAGGAGAGCGCCATTTCGCGCTTTCAGGTGAGTCGTTGCGATACAGATTTCCTTCCCGTCTGCTCTGTTCCTGAGGATAGCTAGTAAGGCAACCTGTAGAAGGATTACAAGAACATTATTGCTATGTAAATGCGTAAAAATATAGGTAGGTACAGTAAAGTGGTAGACGCGAGTGGTAATGAGATGAACTAGGTAGGTAAGTTCAGCTGTTTTTCTGTGAACGAAGTAATTCCAATTTTCCATCCAATGCTTATGCAAAAGTGCAATATTTTGCAGAAAAAAATTAACGCCATCTTGTGAAAGCCTCTTATTTTTACCTATACAATTTTTTTTTGGCACTTTTTGAAAAATTACTAGGTATAAGAAAAGTTAAATAGTCCGAAGTATTTGTTAGTAAAATATGTAGGTACCACATGACTCTCAACTTATTTGTACTCTTCATAATTTAATTTTGTTTTTCAAACGTAGGTACTATAAAGTGGGTATTCGTACCTGATTACTTTGTACCTTCCACACTTCAAGAACTCGCGATGCGTGTTTGACTAGCTCGAACCTGCTCGTTCTGAAGAAAATGGCGCATCCGTCAGGTCCATTGTTGTCGTTGATGTACATACAAGGGGAGTCTGGTTTTGGGAAGAACATGCCGTCGTAGCCTTGCGTTCCCAACACTTTCTTCAGATAGTTGAAATGGTCCACTTCCTAAGTACGAGAGAAATTTCATTTAATTTCAAATAGTATTTTCCAGAATTGTAGCAGAATAAGAAGGAAAGAAGAAAAATCTATGAAAAATCCATTGATCAAGAGATTTGTACCCTACAAATCTCCCCTTGTTGTATGTACCCTACAAATTTCTTAATGATTCACATTAGGTATGGAACTGATCTATGGAACTAATGGTACAGTGAACAGGAAAGAGAATATCAGCTAGTTTCACAATAAAATCTGGTTTTGGATTTAGGAGTATCACTCAACTCTGGAGCGTGTGATGGGAAACAAGTCATCTAGAACACCAGTGAGCATGGAGTAGGTACTAGCTGGCCAGGTTTAGTTCATTCCAATGCTCCTAGCACCAGAATCGCCTTCTGAGGCTCGAATTTCCCTTTATTTTGAAATCATCAGTAGTGTAGGTATGTACGCTAGATAGCGCTGCCACACGGGAAAAGTTGCCCCTGTCATGTAGGGTTGCCATCCGTCCTAGTGTCCCAGGACATGTTTGTGTTTTGGAGGTGTCTAGTATTGTCGGGTCCTGGTTTTTCTCCTTCCCTAGGAAGCGTCTCCGTTTTTCAAATTCTTATGCCATCAAATATTTTCAAAAACACACACCTAGGGCTATGACCTATCGATATATCGATGTTGACTGAAGTGCTCAGTGTTTGCCTCATTAATATGTTGGCTGACATTAGTAGTTGTAACCATCAATAATATTAGCAGCTACCTACTGTGTCTCATTTTGAGTGTTACCTACATTCATATTTTAATACTACCTAGTGCTTAACATAATCTGACGCTGTGTAAACGTGAAATGAACTTCCTACTATGAAGATGAAAAATGCCTATCTTTAAATTCTTTGGTCATAAAATACGACTGGAGATCTTAAAATAATAATTGCTCATGTCCTAAGGCTGTGTCTATGTGTAAGTTCCACACAGAAAACTCATTCAAGTTCCTTAAAAATAACTGTTCATAAGATGGCAGCACTACTGTCCATAAGATGGAGATGGCAGCCCTACTATCAAGTGGTCCCTTCTTCCTATTTCATGACCTAACCATACCTAGAGGTGCTTTCGAAAAGTACGCAAGTCCATTTTTTTTACGAAAATGAGTTACTGATAACTATGTAACCCAAATAGCGTCCTCTTTTGTTTAAAATAGAAAATCGACCAGGGCGTTACTTCAGCGCTATTAGCGGTTTTTGAGTTAGCTGATTTACCCAAGACCATAAGGCACATGTAGGTACACTTGCAAGCAATAGGGCCCAAGTCCATATGGCACATGTTCATTTGAAAGTCAAAGTACCTGTTGTGGTTTGAGATTAGAGGTGTGAGAGAAGGATGATGAGGCATCGAACCAAGCACCTAGGACATGCCCAGTGGGTATACCAGTCTGGGATCTTTTAGGACATGCCCAGTGGATATACTAGTCTGGGATCTTTTAGGACATGCCCAGTGGATATACCAGTCTGGGATCTTTTAGAGTAAGGAGGGCGAGGAAGCGTGAGCGAGGAGGAGAGATAGATAAGTCATCGACTTGAGGAGAGCGTAGAATGAAGTAGAAGGCGAAGGAGGCGAGTTTTTATAGTCTGGGGACTATTCTCCCTCCATCCTCCATGCTAGTTGGAGGATGGTGGGGATCCCTTCCAGCTCTCTCGAGCTACCTGTGCCTGACTACGTCTGCCACTTCATTTACGTGTTTATTTTCGAGATCTTAACAACTTAATAGTGTGATTCTGGGAGGATATCACGACAGTACCCAAGTCCACAGAAGTGGACTTCATGGATCCCCACAAAAGGTGTCTCAAAAAGTACCCAAGTCCAATTTTGGCAATAGGGCCAGTAAGCCCAGAAGTGCGTCGTTTTTCGGTCAATACTTTGTGAAGAAGTCTAAATAATACAATTAATGGTCTCAATTGGTTTTTAGATACGTATGAACTGATGAACATAGGAAAACTAGAGAAAGAAACTATTGCCAACTAATAAGTGTTATTTATCAACTAAGTGCTATTTATTAACTTTAAACTTGAGAAAAGTTAATTAAACGAAAATCAGGAACGTAAAGCACCCCTCGATTTGTAGTGAAGGGTTCAGATTCCTTCTGCTCCTGTTTCAATTCACCGCACTGCGCACGTCTTGTACTCCAGTAAAGGTGGACCAAATATTTATAAAGAGAGAGGATGGTAGTCGTAAGACTTTTCTTTTGTACATTTTTAGCATCACATTATCCAGTTTCTTTACCTGTAAACATATCACGTCTGGAGAGTATCGTACGATTTCTTGTGTCAGCAAGTTCCTTCTTCTCTGCCACTGCAGCGCTTCAGGCGGACAACAAACGAAGTTGTCGTTGTTCACTCCCAAAGCTGCACAGTGACGTAAAAACGAATGAATTCGACCAGCCAAGAAGGGTTTTACGGTATGAAAACAAGATAGAATGGATATAATTGAGTCAAGAGGAAGGTTTGCTTCGCATGAAGTCAATCCAGGACCAAGTACCTACCTTCATTATTCCACAAGGTACATAGATGATGTGATGTGACGGACATAAATGCAGGTTATTTACTTCCCTTTTTGAATTTTAGTTATGGTAAAAACTATTCAAAACACCACGTAAATAATAATAATAATCTATAATAATAACGTAAATAATAAAGTTAACTCAAATGAGATTAAGGAGACAAAACGAACCATTTTTACATGCGAATGTTAGCAAGTGATGTAAATAGAAGAATTTGTGACAACCTAGGATGATAATTCGAAGTATTTGTGTATTTTGTCAATCCCCGACAGTGAAGCTGCATAATAGTACGAAATAATGCGATTGTGTCACATCTGAATGACAGCACAATCAAAATTCATGGATTTGTGTTCAGATTCACAGATCAAGTGTTTGCAAAAGGGACAGATGGCCTGGTTTTGATCGAAACTTCCTGAATTGATTTCTCTCCCAATGATTTAGAAAAGTATGTAACAACCACCATCAGTTCGTATTATAAAAACTATGTAATTATACTTATTATTAGGTTGGTACTAAGCTAATAGATTAGTATTTTGTTCGCACACCAATAATTACAATATTAGGAGGTACGCACACATTTTGATGCCCAATAGAATAATCAGCGGTAGTTGTACTGAGCCAGAAACCCCGGTTAAACCTAGGGGAACCACAATATTCATAGATTTAAATAAAATGAATAATAACGAGTAGAATTTACGGCGGTAGCATTCACCCTCGAGGGACGATTTCTGCTTCCTCGCTACCTACCCGAAGGTAGATAGGCCTTATATTCGTTTCATGAAGTAAAGAAAAGTTGTCGTCAAAAATCAAGATTTCCACTCGATTTTTGCATTTCAAAGCTTTCTAACAATTTTGGTTCCGTGCCTGTCTGTGCGGTAATTCTCTCTCTCAGGCAAAACTACCTACCTATCCGAAATTATGGCCATGTTTTGATGAAATTTTCAGGGATTGTGCGGGTTAGTCCCTAGACTGTCCTCTATTAATTCCATCGCCATCGAACCAATTGTAGCGTGTGCACATGCGCAAATGTGAATTTAATGAAACCACGATTTCTCAGTACCTAATCGACCGATTTCGCCCAAATTCGGAGGGTAGTTTGCGGCTGGCTTCAAGGCGATTGCCTAATGGACAGATTTTCGCCCCAATTCGGAGGGTAGTTGGGGCTGGCTTCAAGATGATCGCCTTGAATTTCGTCGTATACTCTACTCATAGTTTGATCAAATTGTAGATTGGAATTAAAATTTTAATGAACTCGAATGATTACTATTAAAAGGTTATTGACACAACCCTATCCCGTTTTCCGAACGTTTTTCCAACTACTAGTAAGCTTATTCAAGAAAAATGTAAGTACTGTACTTTATACTACTCCGTCACTCACTTTGAGAAAGGAGATTCCACTGGAGAATTCTGATCGATGAAGGGTCCTTCACCTGGGGTAGATCTTGATCTATAATAAATCAATAGAAATTCGGTAGGTCCTTGATTTTTAGCAATAAAAATGAAGATGGGTAATATAGTTTTCAGGCGCCTTATGCAATAAAATTTTTACCATTTTAAAGCAACTATACCAGCCTACTCACAACTGTGTAGTACAAGTACACCACAAATCACACATTCAGTGGAACCTGGATAAGTGGGAAACCTCTACGTCTGGAAACAAAAGTCCGGCCCCGACCCCATGAGAACCAAAATCCTCATTGAGTGGGAAAATGAGACCTCTATGAGTGGGATTCGTTTTTCCCCAGGACAACCTCCATGAGTGGGAATCTCAACCACCAGAGCCTGTACGAGTGAAAAACAAAAACGACAGGATAAAAATAGAATAGTCTATTTCCACGTAAACTGACAAAACTGTAGAATGATTTCGGTCGTTAAACCATCATCAGTACACAATAGAATCCTTTTTTTGTTAAACTATCATCAGTACACAATAGAATGAAACTGCTGGAACTTGAGCTCCTATTTATACAACTCGAGTGAATGGCAGTGCAATCTCATTGGCTGATGAGGACAAGGAAGTGAAAGGGAGGTGGAGCCTGATTGGCTGGAATGAAGGGTGGTACATTCTGATTGGAAAGGAGGTAGGACAAAAGGAAAAGGAAACAAAGCCATGAGGTGATAATAACCAAGCTTACAGAAATAAATCAATTAAAGGTGAATGATTATGGAAACTTATTTCATTTACAGAAGAGCCTAATTTATGAATTTTCAGTATTTCCAATTGTTCCATCCAGTGCATCCAGTTTCCAACCATTATTACAAAGATGAGCGCGCGATTCAACGAGTAAGAGTGGGACTCCTTGATCTGCCGACTTCTAATAGTCTTTATTAAGCTCACTAAATTATTTTTAAAGAAAAATTAATTTTTTTAAGCTCTGTAAGTAAAATTTCCACAATACCTACAAGAAAATGCATGACTTTCTCCAACTGCATTCAGACGCATTCTAAATTTCTTCTTTTTTTTTTCTTCAGGTGGGAAACTCGGGTAAGTAGGAAACCTCTATGAGTGGGATTCAAAAGCTGCTCCCTTGAACTCCCACTTATCCAGGTTCCACTGCAGTAAGGAATATGTTTAGCAAAAACACATTCCCAAATTGATTTCTCTAGTATAATCTTAGAGAGGATGCACCTAAGCTTTTTCATAACTAAAATTAATTCAAACAGGTCAGACAATTTCTTTGGACCACGCATCACAATTAACCTGACCTTTGACGGGAATTAATTATAAATTTAATTTGTTAACTTACGATCAGGTAAGTATGTACCTACCTACTTTTCATAAGTTTATGAAGGGTTTAAACCTTACGTTTGAACGTCGCATCATGGTAGTCAGGTGCCGATCTGAACCTTCTGTTGAGTACCGAAGCTCCTTGGAGCTGAGATGAGCAGTAGCGCATGAGCTCTTCTCTGCTCATGTCCTCAGGCAGACTGACATCGTTGTCTTGGGTGTCTTCATTCAGGATTTTGGGGGAAGACGAAAAGCTTCCCATCCTGCACAACGAAACATAAATAAATACCGAGTCAGAAGACCGATAACGTGGAGTTCATTACCATCAGCATTAATTTATTTACATTTCAATTTGGAGAAGATACCTCACAGTCGTATTACAGTAAATTTTAATGAAGTATCTACCTACACCAACTTATTTTCCGACTTCGGGCAGTTGAGAGAAATTATTCTCGTTATGGGGCTTAATGGATTTTCGGCCAAATCCAATTACTGCCTCGTCCTTCAATGTCAGTACCTACCCACTTACTGACGTTTCCTCCGAATAAAATCGTGCGAAAAAATAATTTTACCGCTTATTAGCAACGCAAACACACTTTGGCAGTCATTTAAAATTATAATGGTCTTGAGAGGGTTATTAGCTTTTCTGCGGGACTCGTATTTTTGAGTTAATTTAAAGAGATTGGAAATTGGTCCATAGCACCCAGTTGGGTAGGTACCTAAGTGATACTAGACCATTCTTAAAACCTTCATTTTCGCAATCCTAAGGATTTAGTTTGGTAGTTCTGAGCCTGAAGACTCAGTTACCTATAATACAAGTATCTGCTTACGTAGCATATTTTTATTTGGTTTTTTACCTTCATTTTACCGATCAACAGAAAAGGTTGAAATGTTCGGCTACAGGTATTTTCGGGGTTGTGCTACTACCAGTTTTCACCTGAAGATGGGTCAACTTTGACCCGAAGCGTTGTATCAAAATAATAAATTATGAAGGAAATGTGAGGCTCTTCTTGCTTCTTCGGAATTTACGTCAATACAACAATGAATCGTGAACGTAGGTAAGTGGTAGTTCAAAAAAATGTAGGTAACGCACGTTTATGCTGGAGAATGAATCTAACCCTTCTTTTCGCTAATCCTGTGTATTTTTAACTTTTACCCTAATTATTTTTAAATCCGTTTTTCCTGTAGGTATGTAATATTTCCCACAACATACCTCGCAGTGTGGCTGACTATTGCTAGATTGAAAACATAATGACATATTTTGACGGGGAACAAAAAAATTGGACTGGGGAAAACATTTTGGCTGGGAACAAAATTTTTCTGGTTAACCCGCCAAAAAAACCTCCTCAGCCGCAAAAAGGACTGATATCCATTTTGCCCGCTAAACTAGCATGCTACGTACTTGAAACCTGTTCCCCCCAACTTTGATATTTCTTTCAACAATGTTTGGCGGATGCTTTTCGCCTGGGGGGCTAAAAGCTGTCAGGCTGTATAGGTATCTCTCTTCATTGTTAATCATTATTTTTTCGCTTACGTTCTGAGGGCCTAATGGCCTTTTCGCAATAAATAGTTTTTGATTTGACCTAAGAATCTACTTGCACGTCTGAGTAAAAAACAAAAAGTAAAGTAACAGCCACTTTCGTCCTGGCTTTTCGTCCGGCCTTTCATCTGCACGTCCGAGTAGATCCAATATGGACAACAATTCTAATCGAAATCAGAAATAATTAGCGACCGTTAGCGCCCTCAGCAGTTGGTAATCCTCGTTATATAAGTTGTTGTCGTCCTGTTAGGTCTTGACCCTCCCAAATGTCAATAGTTTTAATCGGCGCCTTGATGATGTAATCCTTTATCCTTTGGTTCTGAACAAAGAAGACGTAGGTATCTAAAATAATGTCTTCTTCAATTTAGTGAATCAAAAGTACCTCGGTAACTGTTTGCATAACGTCTGAGGAATGGCTGCAAGAAAATGATGCAGGCTGTTGTCGAATCCTTTGGATTGTCTTTGGATATTGAATTACGTAGGCACATAACTATCGTACCCGTGGCTGTTTTCGGTTCATTTTAATTGTCTTTCAATTTTAAATTTCTATTTTTAATTTTACTTTATTCTTCAAAGAGCAAGTTAGGTGATGATCAAATTTTTTGGGGTGTACACTAATTGTGACGAGGATAACATAATATTAACTTCAATAAATTGTGTCAACTATAGCCACCATCATCATTAAGAATGAGTACGAATCATATTTTGCACCTTGTTCAATTGTGCACTCACGATTACATGGGTACACAGATGTACATGTTATATTCATTTGTAGTTACACACACACACACACACATCGTGCACCTAGAAAAATACAATGAACTACACTATTAATGAATTCACAGGAACATCATCCGTTGGTTTATAAATTGCAGATGTAGGTATATTGCGCATGTGCCATCTATCGTGCAGGTGGTACAATGCATACCTACTGACAGCTCAGGGAATGACGTAGGACAAAATTTTCCAAAAAGGACAATTATATCTATTGAGTCTGTCTGACACAAGACAATGTGTTCGCTGAGTTCACTCATAGTGATCTGACGTCACAATCTAAGATACCTCAGTAGACTGAATTTGAATTCCAATTTAAATCCTTTTTATTATTATTACAAAATTATTACACACCGGTTTATTATTTACTTGTATACATGCCCCTTCCGCGTAGATCACTGTTTTGCGCGATCAGTAACCCCCCCAGCAAAAGCCCTCAATCGAGTACTAAAGCCGGACGGGGAATTAAAGTTTCACAAATATGTGGTGGATTCAAATGAATAATTCTATCATTAATAGGTAATCATTATTTGTTGTTATTCATGAAGCATAACTTTTGTTGAAGTTTTATAAGAATCTATCAAAGAAATCCAAAATAACCATCGTTCTTTAAATGAAATAATATCTCGTAACAACCAACTCGATTTCATGCAGCCATTCGTGATTATAATCAGGCTGTTCCCTAGGAATGACGTCTGGGTCGGCTGTATACAGTTTCATTCGCGATCATGTTGCTGTACAAATTTCAGGGCTTACTCTGAACGAACGGCCGGACGTGCAATGCTCCGGGCGGTCTCAAAAATTCTTAAGTTATTCCATTTTCAAATTCTACGACCTTGAATCGTAAACCTCAAGTTAAGGTGGACGAGGGGTTACACATTTTTGTCATGCTCGATTCCAAAGGTTCATTAAAATAGGTATTAAAAATAATATACCAAAAATTTAAGATTATTATTTTATTAATGATACCTGATAATTCTGGTGATTAAGTATTTCAACTTTCTCTTATTTATTCATTGTTTTAATTAGCTTTAGGTGAATAAATTTTTAGAAGTGAACCTATCAGAGGATTTTTTTATTTATTTTTTTTTATGCGTTCTTTGACCTTGGTGTTCCACAATCTGTTGTTTATACTGTTATTAAATTAGGTACTATTATTTTAGTTTTTTTAGTACAATTCTTACTAGAATATAAACTGTAACGCAATGTAATTGTTATGAAAATTTTGACCATTGTCTACATCGGCATTTGCAATACAGATTTTGATTAATTGACAACACCAGGAAACGGCGCCTCGGCACCGGCAATGGTGCCGACTTTGGGTTTTATGACTTGAAATGAGGCCTATACGGCGCCACTTTGTTTGATAGGTACCGCCGGCGGTTTTTTGAGCCGGTGGCACCGTTGTGGGGGTATTGTTTCCCATAGATATGATGGTTTAATTACCTAATGATACATTTCAGAAAATTAGTCCAGTAAGTTAGTTTGTAGAGTTCAAAAACAATTGAAATACCTACACAAGAAAGTCGGATTTCACCCAGGATTCTTGAAAAGCAGGCAGTTCCAGGGCGGTCATTGCGAGTGTTACGAGCGAAGATACAAACGGAATGTGACTAATCGAGGTCTCGCTACGGGTAGGTACAACACAGTGTGGAAGGGGACGGGAGTGAAAAACACTCTGACGTCAAACCTGGAGGATACGAAACTGATAGCCGACAGGCAATTAATCCGTATCAAGGTCCGAAGACACACCCGCAGAGACGTAACGTCTGCTCTCGTTGCACATTAATCTGGGAATAAACACGAGGCACTGAGCTGTAGATACGAACTAAATCACTCGCGAAAAAAATCGTGGAAGCCCATTTCAAAGAAAGAAAAACGGAGTCTTTGAAACGCTGTCTATTTCCATTAATACGCGAAAAAACGCGAAAAATACGCTGTTATACCGGTTTCGGTGAGCAAACCACCGTCAGAAATAAACAATAACATTATTGCCAATTATTGCCATCAGTGTTACTGTTTGTTACTGACGATGGTTTGATCACCGAAACCGGTATAACAGCGTATTTTTCGCGTTTTTGGTTTATTATTCTGTGAATAATACACCTATGTAATCGCTCAGCAAACAATTTTTATAAAACCCCCTCAAAACTTTTTCTTTTCCGTTTCAAGGTGCGTAGATTCCAAAAATGCGATGCCCGTCCACCGTATCACGCATACCGGCTTCATTTTCGGTCTAAAAAATTCGTTCTTTCGCACACAGGCTCCATTTGGGCCGTAGATGCGTCCCGAAAATTTGCAGCCCGATCGGAATATACCCAGGGGTGTTATTAGTGAAAACGGGTACAAAAATAGGCATTTTTTTGTATTTTAGTAACATGAGCTTTTGAGGTATCGTGTTCCATGTTTTTTGAGACGAGAAGACCGAATATGAAGTCGATTTTGACCAGAGTGCGGAAAACTGAGGTTCTACCAAAGGTTCTGCTCCCAAAATTGATTTTTTATGAGTCACAAACTTGGGAAATTATCTGAAATCACCATAAATTTGTACAATAACACTAGAAAAAATGTCAACACGTTAATTAAGACGATTAATTGGCACAATCAATTATCAAAAATAATTTGAAGAAAAAAAAAGAGCGTACCTACCTAATTCGTGTTTTGGGGGCCAAAATTGGTGGAAACCATCGCAAATAGCTATTTCAATTATTTCACATGAAAGAAATAATAAATGAACAGCCAACATTTCTGTAGGTATGTCCAATAGAATAATAAACCCATGTGACAAGGACTTTGCGTTTGTGTTTTAGTAACATGAGCTTGAGGTATCGGTTTCCATCTATTTTGGGACGAGAAGACCGAATATGAAGTCGATTTTGACCGATGAGTGGAAAATTGAGGTTCTACCAAAGGTTTCTGCTCGCGAAATTGAATTTTTATGAGTCAAAAACCTGGGAAATTATCTTAAATCACCATAAATTTGTACAATAACACTAGAAAAAGTGTCAACAGGTGAATCAAGACAATTAAATGGCACTACCCATGATGAAAGATATTTTGAAAAAAAAAGGAGCCTAATTGGTGTTTTGGGGGCCAAAATTGGTGGAAACCATCGCAAATAGCTATTTCAATTATTTCACATGAAAGAAATAATAAATGAACAGCCAACATTTCTGTAGGTATGTCCAATAGAATAATAAACCCATGTGACAAGGACTTTGCGTTTGTGTTTTAGTAACATGAGCTTGAGGTATCGGTTTCCATCTGTTTTGGGACGAGAAGACCGAGTATGAAGTCGATTTTGACCGATGAGTGGAAAATTGAGGTTCTACCAAAGGTTTCTGCTCGTGAAATTGAACTTTTATGAGTCAAAAACCTGGGAAATTATCTGAAATCACCATAAATTTGTACAATAACACTAGAAAAAGTGTCAACAGGTGAATCAAGACAATTAAATGGCACTACCCATGATGAAAGATATTTTGAAAAAAAAGGAGCCTAATTGGTGTTTTGGGGGCCAAAATTTGTGTCAACCATCAGAAATAGCTATTTCAATTATTTCACATGAAAGAAACAATAAATGAACAGCCAACATTTCTGTAGGTATGCCCAATAGAATAATAAACCTATGTGACAAGGACTTTGCAGCGTTTTTCGTGTATTAGTGGAAATAGACAACGTTTCAATAACTCCGTTTTTCTTTCACTGAGCGGTAGATCGCGTATCTTATTGCAACCTGTGAATCTTCATGCTCGAAAGCTCTGGGAAATCTGTTAGCGTTACGGTTAGAACCGAAAGAGAATCGACGCCGGAAAGGACGAAGGAGGAAGAGAAGAGGACGAAGAGGTCAACAACCGGACAGCCTCAACTTTTACAAGACGAATAAATAGCTTTATCTACGTACGAAGTTTATCTCTCCAAGCTACTTATTAATAAACTCTCAAGAAACCCGACTTTCGTGTTACGTGGAAACTCAACTGCATCATCAGTACTGCCAGGCAATTGGTGACCAACGATCCAGTCAGACTATAATTTATTACGGTGATGTAATGCTACACGATTTGAATGAAGAATCTTCCAGTCATACAGCCAACTTCAAGGTAAACAATTCTAAGTAACCTAACATTCTAAACAATAACAACAGCATGATTTTGGAACAATACAAATAAAATAAAATACACTAATTTGAACAGTAATAATAATGACAATAATATTTATTCGCGGTCGTTTATAGGGTACCTTCATCCCTTCGTCAAAATTCAGGTACTTCAAGTTGAGGGAAAAAGTATATAAATAAGGTTGGTAGATAGAAAACATGAAGCACGCCCCAGACCGTAGACCGGACTAGCTCGAAGAATTCACCCAAGGAATATACAAATATAGATAGGAGGAGAGTTCGTTAGTTTGGTTCGAGTTTTTATCCATAATAATATAGCACTAATCAAAATAATATAGCACTAATATCATAATATTATAGCATTTAGCTAGCTCAAACCTTTTGTCACACCTATCTCAAATATGATTAAAATTGTTGCAAATGAATTGAACTTTTTGTACTAGTACCTATTTTCCGTATTTAACAAAAATAATCAGTAACAATAAATATTATTGATCATGTTCGTAAACTATGAGTTTATTTACTCAAGTAGGTGTGTGCTGTGTTCCTATATTTGTAACTTTTCTGAATTTCCCACTCCAAGACACAAAATAACAAAATATCCAGTTTTTTGTCCCGATCTTACCAATATCCCCCCCCCCCCAACCCTATTTTTGTGCATGAAGTGCTAAAAAAATTTTGTACTTCAGTCTTTACCTAGATACTTATTGGTCCTTCTGTTTTCGATAGGTACCTTATATATTATATATTTTGTACTGGGATTGGTCCTAATTTTTTTGAATGAAAAATGGAAAAAAACACAACACTAAAATAAATGGCAGGCAAGAAAATGGCGTGCGCGATAAGACAGGGCCGCCAACGTGGTATCAAAGAAGGTCCCTACCCTCATTTTTCACACAGGTGGTGGTTGGGGTTGGGGGAGGGGACCGCTCCTCTCACTGAAATATGATTTAACACGTGTTAGTGGGAAAAATGATTTCACGCAAGGGGGAAAAACAGGAAAAAGGAGCCGTGCAAAATTTCCCGAAAATGTTCCCATGGGTATTTCCCACCAACTGGCAGCACTGGTGCACGAGTGCAAACGAATACCTTCTCTATGTTGAGTGTCAATACCTTCGTGCATTAGGTACAAATCTTGCAACAATACCTTCCTGCCCGCAGAAAAAATAGCTTTCAATTCAAGTGGTCCCTAATACAATACACTTTCGTATTTTGTTCTAAACAGAAACAACTCGTCGATGAAACGTTTTGAACCTTAATGAGGCATTTATGGACGGTAACATCAAGAAACCAGACCTCTGAGTTGGACTTGAATTTATACCTATACCTGCTAGAGGTTAGAAACGATTCGCTATCTGTATATTGGACTTCTACATCAAAAATAGCCATAGTTGACCATACACTAGTTCGGAGGAGGAAACAATTTTGTTGACTATTATTTTACAACATGACTGTAACATGATGGTGAAACTCCACCAGACTGAGTTATTCAATGTTCGAGTCGATTTATTGTAGACTAATCACAAGAAATTAAATTTAAAATAGGTGAATTTGCAATCACGTGCCAGTATTTTACAGGAGACATTACTTATTTCGGGCCTCCGTCCCTACCCACCGTGTTTTTGTCGATAATAATAAACCCTAATTTAGAAATAAGAAAATAACTGGAAAGGAATCTACATATTGCTTAAATTCCAATCCTCAATAGTTCAACATCTTCTAATCATTTTTTATAGAAGGATGCCTATTCCCAAGATGTCATTTGCATTGATTTTGACTTTATCAAGTCAAAATCAATTCGTCGTATATTTATTTAAGGCCCACTCTTTATTTATCTCTAATCTTCGTTCAAATTATGCTACTCACAAAGAGCTACGAGTTGTTTTCATTAGAACGCTGGCAAAAAGGTATACTTAAATAGTCTAGTCCATCAATCAAAAGTTCAACAACACAATAACCGCTCCTAAGGGTAGGTACGCAGGCAAAACGCGCTCAAATTTTTGCTCCTACATAAATTCTTAATTTCGCGCTCAACTTTTGGCTCCTGCAGTAAATACTAAGTTCTGTATCAAGATTACAAGGTTGATGGATTACGCCAGGATAAAGGCTGTAATGATTCGTTCATCGTGCAAAACGTGCGTATCAAGTGGATTTCAAAATCTACTGAGTGTGGATCAAAAATAAGTTTAAAAGTTCCTCTTCTAAAATGTGCTTACAAAAATAACGCACCTGCTGAGGAGTTCTTCGCGCCATGTAGGATACGTATTGTCCGTCTGATCGCTCATCAAGCCGTTAGAGTTTGAAGTTTCAGCAATTATGAATTTTATTAATTTCAATCCTTTCCTGGCACATAAAAACCTGCCTTTGAGCCGAATAAATTGAACACTACACATAACTACAATAATAAATTATACCTAGGTACCTCTTCTTCACATTTGACTGATTTATGTTTTTGTTGGGGGAATCGAGTACGTATATAGGGTGTCCCATTTCATACGCACATCCCTATTCTTCCCAAACCAAGAGATTTTCCAAAAATTCAAAAAATTCGTATCTAATTGTTTTTAATGGCTATTCTTAAAATGATGCTGCTGCGCTTTTGCGCGCGAGGGCAGTGTATGCAATCCACATCACTTTCCTTATTCAAATGAGAACCCCCATGTTTTATTTCAGATTCGGATTCCATGTAAAATTTCATTAGAAAATGACCCGCCTTTAGAATTTTCGAGTGCTCATAATGTGCGCAAAACGTAAATAATCGAGCTGTGGTTGTAATAAAATACAACCACAAGTACCACAAGTGTGATAATAAAATACAATCATAACAAGTGTGATACATGACTTTTATGTGTTTTTCAACGCTGAACACCGCGTTAATGTTCATTTTTTCAATCTGCGCATTTTAAAGAGCGCAAATAAGCGCAAAACGTGCACAAGTCCACAAACTGCGTCCAGAACGTTTATACTCAAGTGCAAACCATTATCATGAGTTGTTGTTTGTAACGCTGAATAATACTTACCACATCATTTTGACATTTTATGTCTTTACTTTGCTACATAAACTCGAAAATGA
This sequence comes from Leptopterna dolabrata, assembly GCA_954871275.1. Taxonomy (NCBI): domain Eukaryota; kingdom Metazoa; phylum Arthropoda; class Insecta; order Hemiptera; family Miridae; genus Leptopterna; species Leptopterna dolabrata. The sequence continues at coordinate 32,836,318 of OX940986.1, read as the reverse complement.
AACGCGGGACATGCAACGGAGACATGCAACGGAAACAACGTCACGAAAATATTTCTGATGATTTTCGCTTACAACCGATTCGTTGCTACGGAACTTTATCTTCGCCAGTTATCATCGTACAAAAATCGTTCACCACTCGTTGGATAGCTCTCGATTTACCTAACCATACTACGTTAACCACTGCGGACTGCGTGGCCAACAAGCTGCGGTATGAGCGTGATTGTTTAAATGAATGTTTACGTACATAATACAGTGGAGTCCGGCTAATCCGAACTAAATGGGACTGAAGGCTGTTCGAACTAGGTGATAGTTCTGCGACAATTAAGTACGAAGTACTTGTTTTTAAATTGAAACGTGATTCTTTGTCATTTGTGACCGCCCAAGGACAGAGTTTACCATTCGTTGGAAATCTTGACCAAAACAATTAAGTACGAAGTACTTGGTGTGGGTGCGGGAGGGGGCGCTAAGACATAAAATGTCCCTCGTGGTTGCGTACTTGTACGGAAGCTGTACCCACCGTTTGTGTTTTTATATTAGGTTCAAAATTTTATTACAGTGATCGAGTAATGTGACACCACGGAAAAGTTTTTTTTCTGGCACTCATGGCCTTCATCAGGGATTGCACACAGACAGACACGGAAAAATGTTCCTTGATATGTGAAAAGCACTATGGAGCAGAATATACATAGGTATACTCGTATGATAGGGGATGGGGACTCCAGTGCATTTGTCAAAATTTCTCAAAATGTTTCGTATGGACGCAATATGACAAAAATTGAATGCGCCAATCACGTAATCAAAAATTGTACAAAACGGCTTTGTGGTTTGCATAAAGATTCCCGGACTTACTCTAAAATGTTAACCAACTCTGTTATAAAGCGGCTGAAAGCGTGCGCGAGAGGTGCAATCGCGCACAATTCGAAATCCACCCGTCTAGTAGAAGATTTAAGGATAGATTAAACTAATGGGCCAGTTTCAATACGACCCTACCCGACCAGTTTTCGGGAATTGTTGGATTTTTGCACGTTTTGCGCTCTCAAAAGTGCGCAAATTGAAAAATGAACATAAAAACGTTACCTATTTAGCGTTGAAAAGCATAAAAAAATCTCAAAAGTGCGCAAATCGAAAAATGAACATCAACACGTTATTCGGCGTTGAAAAAAAACACATGCAAAATCACACTTGGTATTACCACAAAACTAACCACAAAACTGGATTTTTTTTCGTTTCGCGCACATATGAGCGAATTTGCGCACTCAAAACACAGGCAATTTCCTCATAAAATTTTACGTAGAACCCGAATCTGAAATAAAATGGGGGTTCTCGTTTCAAATATGGAAGCTGGTGTGGATTGCACAAGCTGAGGACGTGCGCAAAAGTGCAACAGCACATTTTCAGAATACTCATAAAAAAATCATTAAACACGTATTTATTCGTTTATTTTATTTTATTTTTTGTATGTCCTGGTTTGGGAAAAAACGGGGTATGTGTATGAAGTGGTACAACCTGTATTAGCAACCTACCAAGGGGTGGACCTATTTTTTTATTAGTTTTCCTACTACTGATTGTGTTATTAGTTTTCAAGACCATTCTGAAAAATCCAGTTAAACCTCACATTTTGAAGGTGTTGTGGGTGACGGCTATTTTTCGTCCGTGGATGACAATTTTTGTTTCTCGGGCGATTTTCAAAGTTCGCTGTCAAAAAATAATATTCACAGTCAAAAAACTTCCGGTGATAACGCGAGTAGAAAGCTGGCGATTCAACAGCCCACCACTTTCTACTGCCGTCGCGGAGAGGCCTGAAAATAGACTGTTCCTCTCCAGTCCAGCGGAGTAGAAATGGTGGCTTTAAATACGCATAAGTTGGAATGTATAGCATTTTCTAGCCAAATTCAACCTTTTCCAAACCAAATTCAACTTTTTCCAAGTCGAATTCAACTTTTTCCATTTTAAATTCAACTTTTTCCATTTCAAATTCAACCTTCCCCAACTTCAGCAAAAAATATAAATTTTAATAAACTGAATAGTTACTAACCATTACTATTTGTTGCATTATTTAAGGCTTAAATTAAACAACGCTATAGTGGTTCAGTGCAGGTACTAGGTAGGTATGTGTGTTATTTATTTTTTATAAGTATATTTTTTCATTGCAATTTAAAATTTTTCTTTTGGAAACCTTCAACTGAAGTAAGTACTATAACTTGGTGTTTGCAAATTCTTCGTGTTTACTTCTTTAATGCCTATTTTGTGGCCCATCAAACCTTCTGATTAATCGAACGCACCTCACCTGATTCCATACGAAGTAGCGAGGGAGTTTGCAGTCGCTATCTGAGGTCATCCGAAATTCAATTTAAGCCTTAAATAATGCAACAAAAATTTAGTAATGGGGTTCAAAAATTCAGTTTATTCAACTTTATATTTTTTGATGAAGTAGGGGAAGGTTGAATTTGAAATGGAAAAAGTTGAATTTGACTGGGAAAAAGTTGAATTTGACTCGAGAAATGTTGAATTTGACTTGGAAAAAGTTGAATTTGGTTTCGAAAAGGTTTAATTTGGTTTGGAAAAGGTTGAAATTGACTTGGAAATTAAATATATAACGAAAATACTCTGCCTAAAAAGCTGTAACAGTACCTTCTATAGTCACTGAATTTGCTTAGATTACCGGAGAATCATCATTTTCGTGATGACCGAAGATCTAACAATCACTGCTCCGTTGTAGGTAATTTATTGGGATTACAATAGACATCTAGTCACAGACAGATAGTTTGTCTCAGATATATACTCATTATAGAGCAATATAGAGGCTGTTAATTCAAATCAAGTTAATTACCCGTCTCATTCTCATGGCAGGGTACCGACGTTGTCATGTTTTGCTCTCTACTCGTGTGTGGATATATATGTATAGGTACTATGGTATCGGTATTTAATATCAATAACAACCTTCGATGGTAAGCAGCGGTATTTTGAAGGTGGATTTTTAATCACCATCACAGGGCCGGCCTAAATAATTTGTGAGCTAAAACTATTCAAAAACCGCGTCTTTCAGACGAATTTTTGTCCCACTGCAATAATTTAATCGTCTTCAAAAACCAACCAACTGCAAGGGGTTTTCGTTTCGTCGCGCTATATTTAGTTTGGATCAAATTTTTTTAAATTTATTTATGATAGGTTGGTTGATAACTTATTTTTGAACAAAACTCCTTTTAACTTCAAAGCGAAGGGTTGAATTTTTTTTTTCATGCGAAAACATGGGAAATTTTGCGAGGATTATCTCCTGTTTATGTATACTTGAAACACTTAAGAATTAAGAGCTGCAAAGTCCAAAAAATGGGGGGGGGGGGGGGGGGCAACAGAATGAATATTCACATTGTAACTGACCATCAGTATATACACACTAATCATGGTTTTACCTACTACAGGGAAGTAAACATTCTGAGCCACATCAGACCAACGCCGGCCTTTCAATTTTATTAATTTTTGGAAATTTCAGATTTTTTTTTTATTTTTGACTTTTTGTTCGGTCCTTATCCATCATAAATTCAGACATAAAATTAAAAACAAAACTGGTGAATGTAGGTACATCTACCGAGTTGGAGTTGGTAGCTAGTGACTTCACACGTTTAGGCTAATTTTTTGCTTCCTCACTACCGAACGTAGGGAAGCCTTGGATTCGTGGTTTCGTAAAAAAACTGTTATGTACTCCGAAACGAAAATGTCCACCACTATTCTGCGTTTCGGACATCGAGGAACATTTTTGGTCCCGTGTCTGCCTGTCTGTCTGTCCGGTATGTCTGTCTGTCTGTGGTCAATTCCTTTTAATGCCCGTAACTGCATGAAATAATGGTCGAAATGGGCTGAAATTTGGAGGGTAGGTGCGGGTTGTGTCTCAAACTGTCCCTTAACAAAATTATTGGCGATGTACCATAACTTTCGTCTGCGCATGCGCAAACGTGAAATACTTTAAACACCCATAACTACCTTAAATACCGTTTACATAAGTTCAAACTTGGAGGGTCGATCAGGAATAATACTTTGATAGTTCCACATGAATGTCACTGAAATCGTACGGTAACTTTCGTCTGAGCATGCGCGAACATAAAATGTTGACCGTTTCCTTGTAACTCTTCTAACTACGCGAAAATTAGTCGTAGAGAGCTGAAATTTTGAGGGCACACGCGGGTTGAATTCCTGATAATCCCGTATCAAAATCATTAAAATCGTACCGTAACTTTTGTCTGCGCATGCGCAAACGGTAAATACTTGAAATGCCCATAACTACCAGTATCGTGGAAATGAGTTCAAACTTGGAAGGTCGATAAAGAATAATACTTTGATAGTTCCGTATGAATTTCATTGGAATCGTACTGTAACTTTCGTCTGCACATGCGCGAACAAGAAATGTTCACTTTTTTTCTTGTAACCGCTTCTAACTACGCGAAAAGTAGTCGTAGAGAGCTGATATTTTGAGGGTACACGTGGGTTTGATCACAGATGGTCCCATTTCAAAATCATGAAAACCGTCCCGTCTGCGCATGCGTAAACGTGAAATACATGAAACGCCCGTAACTACCTTAAATATCGTTGAAATGAGTTCAGATTTGGAGGGTCGATCAGGAACAACACTTTGATAATTGCATATGAATTTCATTCGTCTGCGCATGCGCGAACAAGAAATGGTGACAATTTCCTTGTAACACTTCTAACTACGCGACAAACTGTCGGAGAGCTGAAATTTTGAGGGTACACGCGGGTTTGATCGCAGATGGTCCCACTTCAAAATCATGGAAATCGTCCCGTCTGCGCATGCGTAAACGTGAAATACTTGAAACGCCCGTAACTACCTTAAATATCGTTGAAATGAGTTCAGATTTGGAGGGTCGATCAGGAACAACACTTTGATAATTACATATGAATTTCATTCGTCTGCGCATGCGCGAACAAGAAATGGTGACAATTTCCTTGTAACACTTCTAACTACGCGACAAACTGTCGGAGAGCTGAAATTTTGAGGGTACACGCGGGTTTGATCGCAGATGGTCCCACTTCAAAATCATGGAAATCGTCCCGTCTGCGCATGCGTAAACGTGAAATACATGAAACGTCCTTAACTACCTTAAATATCGTTGAAATGAGTTCAGATTTGGAGGGTCGATCAGGAACAACACTTTGATAATTGCATATGAATTTCATTCGTCTGCGCATGCGCGAACAAGAAATGGTGACAATTTCCTTGTAATGCTTCTAACTACGCGAAAAATTGTCGTAGAGAGCTGAAATTTTGAGGGTACACGCGGGTTGGATCGCAGATTGTCCCGTATCGATATGAGCCTACCCAATTCTACACGTTCATGTGATTCAAGTGAGGAAGCTATACTGCCTACTCGAATTGGCAGACGTTTTTCTTTGAGATGAATTTCGGTAGGTGAAATCCGTGCAGTACGAGGGGTTTTAGAGGATTGAGCTGCGAGCTATTTCACGTACTAAGTGATCGGTTACATTCAGAACATGCTTAAGACTGTCCAATTGCCTCCATTGATCGGTGTACAAGTTTTGTTTTCATGTGAGATTAATGGAAATTTACGATAGTTGAGGATGATGAAGCAGAAAGGCGGTCGGAAGTTTGGGGCAGACCAGGCCGTCTGGTGGCGATGGCGTGACACCGACTGGACTCCTCGCCCATGACCTTTCTTGTCGAAGGCTGTGATGCCGATCCACCCACAAGAAAATACTGAAAGGTGGGAGCCGGGCGCGGGATTGCGGAGGCCGCGGAAATCGATACCGAAGACGCCACAGCTTTCGTTACTACAGCGATAACTTTGGTGTTTGTTTTTCGTTGTGTTTTTTACCTGAAAAGACGAGCCAGAGATCTCACCGCGGCGCGTGCGAGGCCCATCACTGAAAAGCCCCGGCGGAGCAAGTGGCGGCGCCCCGCGGGTGAACGGTGAAACTCGTCCGGCGGTGGGGAAGAGTCGCGGAATTGGCCGAGCGAAATCGCGGCAGGTGAACGAAAAACGCTGCGTTCCCTGTCACATGGGTTTATTATTCTACTGTACATACCTACAGAAATGTTGGCTGTTCATTTATTGTTTCTATCATGCGCAATAATTGAAATGGCTATTTTTGATGGTGTCCACCGATTTTGGCCCCCAAAAACACGATCTCGGCTCTTTTTTTTTCAGATTATCTTCGAACATTGATAGTGCCATTTAATTGCCTTGATTCACCTGTTGTTATTACACAAATTTATGGTGATTTCAGACAATTTCCCAGGTTTATGACTCATAAAAAATAAATTTCGCGAGTTGAACCTTTGTTACAACCTCAATTTTTCACTCTTTGGACAAAATAAACTTCATGTTCCGTCTTCCCGCCCTAAAAAACATGGAAAACGATACGTCACAAGCTCGTATTCACTAAACTCTCAAAAAACACCTCGAAACCCCCTATTTTTACATCCCTTTTTCTCCCATAACGCTCCTGGGTGTATTCCGATCGGGCTGCCGAGCTTTGGAGCACAACTAGGACCTAAATTTGTTTCCAAATTGGGACCCAAACTTTGTGCGTAAGAACGACGATTTTATACCAAAATTTAACGTAAATTTAAGGCTGCAACTTCGTCAGAACCTCGATTTTCCACTCTTTGGTCAAAATCGACTTCATATTCGGTCTTCCCGTCCCAAAAACGTGGAAAACGATACCTCAAAATATCATATTACTAAAACACAAAAAATACCTATTTTTATACCCATTTTCACTCATAACACCCCTGGGTATATTCCGATCGGGCTGCAACGTTTCGGGACACAACTAGGGCCCAAATGGAGCATGTGTGCGAAAGAAAGAATTTTATAGATCGAAAGCGAAGCCGGTATGCATGATACGGCGGACGGTGGACGGACTGCATTTTCTGAATCCACGCACCTTGAAACGTAAAAGAAATAACTTAGAGGGGGTGATTTGTGCTGAGCGAATACATAGGTGTATTATTCACAGAATAATAAACCAAAACGCTGCAAAATCCTTGTCACAGGGGTTTATATTCTATTGGACATGCCTACAGAAATGTTGGCTGTTCATTTTTGTTTCTGTCGTGTGCAATAATTTAAAAGGCTATTTTCGATGGTTTCCACCAATTCTGGCCCCCAAAAACACGAATTTCGGCTCCTATTTTTTGATAAATTACCTTTGATTACTTATAGTGCAATTTGTCTTCATTCACCTGCTGATACTACTTCTAGTGTTACTATACAAATTTATGGTGAGTTCAGACAATTTCCCAGGTTTTTGACTAATAAAAAATGAATTTTGGGGGCTGAATTCTTCAATCTTCGGTCAATATCAACTTCATATTCGGTCTTCTCGCCCTAAAAAACATGGAAAACGGTACCTCAAAAGCTCATGTTCACCAAAACCTCACAAAACAACTGCCCTATTTTTACACTCATTTTTCCACCATAACACCCCGGGTTTATTCCGATCGGGCTGATGGAGCCTGTGTACGGAAGAACGACGATTTTAGAAGAATTTTTTAACGTAATTTTAGGCTAAAACTTTGTTAGAACCTCAATTCTTCGCTTGCTCGTCAAAATCGACTTCATATTCGGTCTCCTGGTCCTAAAAAACGTGGAAAACGGTACATCACAAGCTCATGTTACTAAAACACCAAAACACCCTATTTTTACACCCATTTTTCACCCATATCACCCTTGGGTATATTCCGATCGGGCTGAACGTTTCGGGACACAACTAGGGGCCCCAACGGAGCCGGTGTGGGAAAGAACGAAATTTTCAAACTGATAATAAGGTAGATCATTAAGATTAGATTGTTGGTTGTTTAGCAAATCCCTGCACAACGGCTTATTATTTTGTACGGAATACCCTTCTGTTACAGATCACAGCTCTCTGTATAGATAACCCGTCTAAATTATATAATATGTACTATACTATACATGTATAGATAACCCTTCTGCCTAATATGTACTAGTCTATACATATTATGTAGATCGCAGACCCTCCGTAGGTTAGCTAAACCCGTACTAGTTACTAGGTACCTACCTAAATCACGAGTTAAATGTTGCTAAAATAATTCTGTCGATGACAAACAGTAACTAAAATAGCAAAAAGAAACGCAAATAATGAAGTTCTGAAGGGAAATTGTTGATGTGGAGTGAAAAAAGTTGCAAATGTACCTACCAACAAACTCCACCAGTATCACAGAACAACCAACTCGACTTCATATTCATACTCCTTGATTATAATCATTTGCTCCCTAGCAATGCTGATCTCGGGCCAATTCCCGATAGTTAGCACGTCCCTAGTGATGATATTTGGGCTAAATGTATAAGGTATTAATTCACCCTGCTGTTGAAAATGCCTGTCGGTGCAAACTTCTGGGCCTTACTGTGAACGAACGGCTGGACGTAAAATGCTCTTAAAAAACTCCCAAGTTCGAGAGCTATTTAAAATCTTTTTAAAAATCGAGAAAACGGCGTCCTGGAGATTTCAGCCCCTATTTTTCACCCCTTAGGGATGACTGACAGTAACGTCGAGCTTCGAGGACCAACTAGACCCCAAATGGGACCTATAAACCGAATTTCGTCAATTTTGGTTCATGGTACTAAGAAAAGTGCTCAGTGCGACGTACGGCGGACAGACAGAAATTTTTTTATTGCATTTTCGAAATCCACATACCTTGAAGCGTAAACCATCAAATTTTGAGGGGGGTTAAATTTTTTTTTTCCTCATGCTCGATTCCAAAGGTTCATTAGTGAAAGTAATAAACCAAAAACAACAGCCAATGTAACTTTCCATTTGCACCTTTTGGCGATACCCGGCTTATTGTAGTGAGTTTTTTTCATATTCTGATTTTGGTTGCTGTTGATAGTGAGATTAACTTGAGTTTTAGACACTTAATTTTTGAGTTTTGACTTTCGAGTTTTACACTTTTTTTTCAATTTTTCCGAGCCGTCGCCTAATGCGGCCCCTTCAGGGGTTTATAGAGATTTGACTCCTTTATCACAGTGAGCTTTGATAATATTTACGATTGTTAAATCCAACCAACCACCGTTTAAAATCACAGTTGATGGGAATATCTGTTGGAATTGGATTAAAATATATTGAGCATCCTTACCTCAACAAAGGTGCCGTCATAGTGCACGTGGTGCCGAATCGAAATGAGAAATTTAGCGCGCTCTACCAATGAACGGCTCTCAACGAACTGAAGCATTCTTCCTCCACCTCCTGATTTATATGAAGGAAACCCAGTTTCGCAGTAGATTATGACTGATAACGGTTATGCGACTGTTTTCCCAAGGATCCTCCTACAAAAGAATGTATTATTTGGAACGTCGATTTACATTTGAATGGCGTCCATGCCGACTAAGATGGCGACTTAAGATTACATTATTGTCCTTCGTTATCTTTCGCCATTTTGCGCGTACGAGTAAAGTATATCTTTCTCTCGTCGCGGAATTGTCCCATATTTCCGCCTCCTAACCACATTTTAACGTCCATAGCTATCCATATACGCGGGGAATTTCACTGTCGTATTGATGTTTAAAAATACCACAGCTTGTTGTGGAGCCAATCACGCTAAATTTCGATGGAGATCGTACATTCCCAATATCAAGCTACAACGCGATTATTCGATTTTCACACGCTATTTATAATCATTCACTTGCTGAAGAAACTCTCTATTTTTTCGAATAGTTCTTACAGCTTTACTTGGTAAATTTGAAAAATGAAGTGATCCGACGTTGAGTGAAGAGAGAGAGTGAGAGAGAGAGAGAGAGAGAGAGAGAGAGTGAGCAAGGAGCCAGGAAAACAGGGAATAAATTATGGACGTGAAAACATCAGAAAGGTTCTTTCAAAATCAAAAATTCGATTAATTTTGATGAAACTGAGTATGAATTAGTTGAAATCCTGCGTACTGCATTATTAAGAAAAACTATTACGAGCAGTCTGAAGGTTTGCTGCATGACTTTTACAACCAGAGCTTTATACTTTTTTTAAAAAATTATTATTATTATTACTTCATGAGATGATGTCGATACCATTTATCTTCCAGTTTACCTGTGGGAGTAATTGCGAAGGTAATTCCCTTTAATAGCTGTCCGAAGTATTAAGTTCAATTATTTAGTGCCAAGTAGGTACCTATTGAAGAGGATTTTTTTAAAATACCGACCATTCGCATAGTGTTACAAACGGTACCGTTAAAAGGACAAGGCGAACAAAAAACTTTCATAGCGTATGAAACGGAGCAGACGTACGGTTATAAATTATTGTAACCTCGACCAGACGCAAGGTCACAACGGTGCCCGACGAGGAAGAGGAAGCAGGCGCCTCGGTTAGGCAAACCAACAACACCTACCAGTATTTCCGTTCAGCATTCAACGCCGCATGTCACGAGGCAGGAAGGAAATGAAAATTCTCCTTCCCGTCATCCAGGTAGGTATTCACAACAGTCGTGTCTGTGGTAAATAATAAATTAATAAGAACGCATCATCATATGCAACGGGATTGTTGCGAGTAGAATCACGCTAAAGAATTACGTATATATCCAAGGGCGGCACTACGATGGAGCATTCGCCGCAATCTGAGGGGGTAAATTCAACTAAATAGGCACCTAAATAAATTAAAATTACGATTTTCCTTTTCCTAAGTGGAAGGGGGATAAAAATGTATCAATTTAACCCTCTGCCTTCTTGAAATCAATTATTATCACAGTCCAAAATAATGATTTTTGATTGTTCAACCTCTACTTTCAATAAACCACCTCGAACCAAAATACCTTTCGGGGTGTACCTACAGAAATCAGTAGCAACAGAAATCAATAACTGGAGAGAAACATAAAGAGGAGGTGCATACCTACTCCATCCATATAAATATCCTTTTCGTACTTGAACTCTCTACTACCGGTTTTCCTAAACTCCAGTCCATGGCTTTACATCTCATTTTCTACAACTCTTTGTGTCTTATTTTTATTACCGGCAAGGTATGTTTGTTATTAAGTTTGATTTATTTAATAACAAATTTTTCATTTTTTATTATTTTATTTGCCTAATAATAATTTTTTTAATTATCTTATTTAATGATGATTTTTTAAATTAGTTTATTTAATAATACGTTTTATTTTTATATGTTATATCCATGGAGATTTGTCTAATAACAAATAAGGTTGTCAAATGTCAACAGGCAAACGACAAGATTATCTGCGAGAAGGACACCTCACTGTGATTGTTCCTGATACCCTGCAAAGTACTTACGTCTAATAGACGATGAAATCACTTAGCTTTACGTTCTTTCTCACGTACGAAGCTTTCGGCTGTACAAACTCTGCAATGGCATTCACACCCACCATCGCTTATCATAAATAGACGTTCCATTTTTGGAGATTTATTTGACGAGTCGCAACTCCGTCAGTTTAAGAGTTATAATAAATAATAATAAAATAAATATTAATTATCCACGTGCCCCACTTTGCCAAACCTGAACACGGACACAACGGGTCCCTAAACTTCGCGGAGCAACGGAACCCTGCAGTTATCCGGAGTCCCAGATTTGGCTGACTTGAGAACCTGCAACCTGCCGACCACCAGCGATAAGCTCTGATTCCTCTCCAAGGCCTCCGGAATTCATCGGATCATCGCATTGGGGATCAGGAACTTCGCTCTAACCAAGAACTGATTCCTAAGGAATTGGATCAAAAGTACGCCAAAAGAGGTCGAAGAAATTAAAGAGAAAACACACAGCCAGTGTTAAACTAAACCTATAATTTCGGCCTATAATTTTGAGTTTTCATTATTTATTTTTTCTAATTTATGAAACTTATAGATTATTGAACATTATTTTTAGGAGATTTGGGTTTTTGACCGCTGATTCAGACTAGGTAATCTTGAGGTTCGGTCGAGAAATAAGATCAGATAGTTTTAGGCCGACGTTTCGATGTTTTTAGCGAATTTTCGAAGAAAAGGAAGCTATTATTCTCGGTCCAAAATTTTTAAAACTCGAATTTCTGAAAGATTTTTATACCAAAATCCGTTTCAGACCATCCTGAATTCACTGCCGAAAGACACCAAAAATTATATGTATATTAATTGCTATGCAATTTTAACGCCGGGGGTCATGTGAAAAAAATGTCCTGTCACAATATCCTGTCACAAAAACGCGTCACGCAAAGAGGAATGTGATGAAGATGAGCACAAAGAGGAATGTGATACAGATGAGCACAAAGAGGAATGTGATAAAGATGAGCACAAAGAGGAACGTGATAAAGATGAGCACAAAGAGGAATGTGATAAAGATGAGCACAAAGAGGAATGTGATAAAGAATCGTTTTATTTTTTTGTGTGTTGGTGGTGTGGGGGGGGGGTAAATTGCATAGCAAATTCTCCTTTGTTATACGGAGTATAAGAACACATCCTTCGGGGGTGAGGAACGGCGAAGCCGTTCCGAGGGGGCGGAGCCCCCTTTGGGGGTCCAGGGGGCTTGCCCCCTGGCGAGGCCCGAAGGGCCGAGTATTTATATATATATATTTATATATTTATATATTTATATATTTATATAATTATATATTTATATATATTATATATTTATATATGTATGTGTCATTCCAGACGATAACTCTCGAAAGAATTGAGATACAAAGTTCAAATTTGCACGAAAAATCTGTCTTGGCAATCGACAGGCTAAGTTCGAAGATGGGTAGAATCGGGTCACTCTAAGGGGGAGTTTTGGGGAGTTTTAGGGGGGGGGGAAATTACCCATCAATTCCCAAAATGAAAAAGTCTGACAAGTGACACCTCATTTTAAAGGTTTTTGTACGCTGAACACGATGGTGAAATCAGAATTGCGATATCTCATTCCATTCTCAAACTGAAGCACTTTGAAGATGAAGGAACGTGGTTATTTCTTGAGATGTTCTTCCTGTTCGTCTGCTCTAATCTGATAACGGAATGGATATCGCAATTCTGACTTCACCATAGTGTTCAGCGTTGGAAAATCTACAAACCGAGGTGTTACTCGGCAAAAAATGGAACAAAAAATTTGTTACGTATCCAATACCTACTCTTCCCTCCCCCTCCTTCCACCCCAAATTTTACTATTGCGTAAAACTACTCCTGTTTTAATTTTGTATGGTATCAAGTTGGGCAAACATTGGCCGAAAATTAATTTTCAGAAAAATTTAGGCGGAGGAGGAAGATGCCGAAAACTTCGAAAATTCGCTCTTATAGCCATGCTGCATGACTGTGGTTTTTTTACATCTCTTCATTTCTTAGGTATCATGTGCAGTTGTTCCCCATGATTACTATACGAACGGCTGCTGTATTGTGATTAATTAAGTAACCCATCACAATACAGCAGCCGTTCGTATAGTCATCACGGGGAACAACTGCACATGATACCTAAGCCCTGAAGATGATGTACAAATACATCGAAACGTCGGCCTAAAACTATCTGATCTTATTTCTCGACCGAAACACAAGATCCCCTTCCTTCACCTAATATTATGTTTCTTTTTTATTTTCGCTAGGGAACAACGATCAACAGTCAACTGCGAACAACAATCTAGTCCATTTTTTTCTGGTTTGTATGTTACAGAATTACTTAAATAAAGATGTATTTTCATGAATCTAGCAGTCAATTTTTACTCAAGTAATTGTTACGTTTCAACTAGCCTGTTCCTTATACATAAGAACCAAAACGTTTATTTTCGCGAACCATCAATTGGTCATGTCTCCATACACACTTGAATTTAGTATAAAAGTTCATATTTATTATGTACTTATATTCATTGCCTTCGGAAGGGAATTTAACGCTGAATCGAATGGACACAACCAAGTTTTTTCAGCTTTTATAGTTTACGCGATAATGTAAGCCTCGGAATAGAGAAAACGCTGCAAAGTCCTTGTCACATGGGTTTTTATTCTACTGGACATACTTACGTACAGAAATTTTGGCTGTTTCATTTATTTATTTATTTTATTTTTATTTTTTTTATTTTATTTTATTTTTTTCATGAGCAAATAGCTGTGAAATAGCTACGTATTTCTGACGGTTTCCATGCACCAGTTTTGGCTCCCAAAACAACGACTTACGCTCTTCTTTTTTTTTCAAATTATCTTTGATCATTGATAGTGCCATTCAAAGTCTTGATTCAACTCTCGACACTTTTTCCAGTGTTATTATAAAAATTTAGGGTGATTTCAGACCACTTCCCAGGTTTTTGTCCCATAAAAAATGAATTTTGGGAGCTGAACCTTCGTTACAACCTCCATTCCTCACTCTTTGGTCAAAATTGACTTCATATTCGGTCTTCTCGCCCTAAAAAACATCGAAAAGTATACCTCAAACGCTCATTTTACTAAAATACCAACAAAAAAACCCTATTTTTACACCCATTTTTCACCCATAACACCCCTGGATATATTCCGATCGGGCTGCAAAGTTTTGGGACACAACAAGGGCCCAAATGGAGCCTGTGTGCGAAAGAACGAATTTTTTAGACAGAAAATGAAGTAGTTACGGCGGACGGACATTGCATTTTTTGAATCTACGCACCTTGAAACATAAAAGAAAAAATTCTGAGGGGGTGTTATACAATTTTTTGCTGATCGAATACATAGGTGTATTATTCACGGAATAATAAACCAAATCGTGAGACGGCTGTATGCCGCCGCGCGGGTGCTAGCGTCACCTCAAGAGGCGCGAGTACTGGAGGGTTGAAATAATGCGCTTTGATATCAATGTTAAAGACTAAATATAGATACATACATTTAAAAAAGCTGTTTTGGGTTTGGGCTTATTCTAACCCCCCCAATGGCCCTACCCAAATCGCAGATCCGATACCTTCAAATTAGAAATTTGTAAACGAAATCGTCTGAAATCTGAACACCGAAAAAATTCCAGGTAACGACGTCCAAAACTCTGAGTACGCTGACTGATTGTAGGGTCCAGCAGCACCAACGTAACTCTGTACCCAATGTGTTCTTTGGGCCGGCGAGGGTTCAATACTGTCATCGAAAACGTACTTATAAGGTTAGGAAAATTGTGTGATACCCACACAATTATTAGTGGTTCGTGGAGCAAACGAAGGTATCTACCGTGAAGTTTGTCCAAAACGTTCTGAATAGAAAACACGAAGCTCGAACCGCTACTGAGGTATGAGCTTTGAAATCGACATACCTAAATGATGGCCAAACTCAAGCAACATACAGCGGAAAAGAAACATAATATATAAGAGTCTCATCGACGTACGTATTGCGATTTTATAATAAATATGTAATAATAGATTAGAAGATAACTCAAACCACCAGTGCCTACTCCACGTAGCAAAAGTGAAGTGCCAGTCTGTAGGTTTATTTTCAAGATCTTCCGATACTAAATACTTACCCTCTTTGGCGTAATTTATTTGGGTAGGAGGTGGGGATAATCTATACATATAATAAAACAGTGTCACTTCCTTGAAGCCATCGAAAATACCTCCATTTCCGTCATCTGGGATGTGGAATTACGAGTATGATGCGAGGAGAACAACGCATACCGAAAGTCCCTCAGTGGTTTTTATCTTTGGTGTTCCCTAGAAATGTTAGCAAACTTCTAAAACTGCGATATTATAAGGCTTATTTCATTTTACCAATTATTACGTGCAAAAGCCTTGATTTATGCTTAAGATGAATTGCAAGTCTTCCTTTGAGCTTAGCCTCGAGAGATTACATGGAATAGAAATACTAGGTACCTTCTGGTACTCTCCTGGAGCACAGGGTAAGGCTATGGACAAAGACGTTTTGGGATTTATGTCGATAGTCCTCGATAAGTCCTAATGCTCTCATGTATCCCTAAACCGCTCGTGACGCGACCGATTTTCGGCGAGAAGAGAGTCCTATCTAGGTGTAGAGGTGCTTGTCTATACATATAATAAAACAGTGTCTGTTTGTTTGTTTGTCTGTTTGTTTGTTTGTCTCGGCATCAATTGAGAACGGCTGAACGTAGAAAGTTGCGGCTGGTACCATTTGACGCAGAATTTATCTGGGAAGGTTTATGAAAAATCCGCATTTGAATCTGTCCATCCGTTGAAACGCTATGAATGAAATACTACTAAAAAACGTGTTATAATCACTTCTATGAGGACGTTTATGCTTATAATAACTTTGAACGGTTGGACGTAAATCCGATTGTAATTAGATTCTGGATTCAGCTCGACGAGTACATTCAAGTGGTACTTCAATCAGGATGTTAGTGGGATGGGGGTACAGGTTATGAGAGGGGGGGGGGGTCTACAGAAATTTCAAAACTACTTGACCAATTGGAGTGCAACTTTGGGAATTTGTTGTGTGAACATTGAGGAATGTTTCTAACCAGGTAGGGAGGGTTCATAGGATACGGGGGGGGGGGGGGTTAAAGGCAGTTAGGCTCGGCATTGGGGCAAGACCGTTGGCTCCATTTATTTAAATCGCAGCAACACGCGTCGGTTCAAATAGTATAATCTATACATATAATAAAACAGTGTCTGTTTGTTTGTCTCGGCATCGATAAATGAGAACGGCTGAACGTAGAAGGTGGTATCTGTTATGAGTGGGGCCTGTCCTAAAGGGGGTGTCTGTTCTACCGTTGCGAAGCGCGGGTACACAGCTAGTATATATTATATACAACATCGGGTGGCTCAGAATCGACGTGGGTCGTTCCCCCAAAAGCGGGGATTCGAACTCGGCACCCGCGCAACTGACGTCTCCAGTCGAGTGAAATACTTACGTACCTAACTGGACGGTCAGGCCTTTTGTTTTCCAGTTAGTTCAGTCGCTCCGAGCATTGGGAATTGAAGTGTATTTATTTATAAAAGGAAATCTCGTGCAGTGCGTGGGCAAATGTGGCAGTGGGCAGGCGTGTGAATCATCAGTCCCTCGCTCTTTAGTTTTATGTACAGACATGCATATTTTGTCAACTGCATTTTGGTGTTAAATTTCCAAATGTTGTGGGGAAAAACACAAACCTGAACTTCCCAAGTGTACGAAAACTGTTTATTTACAACAATAATATGTTGTGTGTGCCGTGGACTAAAAAACGCTCCTTACAGGGTCATAATGGACCGGTATATACATAACACAGACCCAGTGTTGCCAGGTGCGGTTCTAGGTGAATTACCTCACCCAGGCTAGAGTCATATTAGGTTCTGTATTTCGTGAGAAAGATAATATCCCAGGTGGTGCGTATTCGAGACACGAGAATCCTGGAAGGACATCGACGAGAAAAAAACTTTTACCTACTCATCTGTGATCATCACGTAGGTATTTAGGGAACATTTTGGTTAATTATTTTCAATAACGCACCTTTGGAATCGAGTATGAAAAAAAAAAATCTCTATAGATAATAATAATTATCGTTCAACACAGTCATTAATAAAATACTCATTACCCCGCACCACAGTATTCAAGTCATGAGCAGCAACCTTAAAACTTCCGCAGCATCAAAATTCTACGTAGGTACCTATATAATACCCGCAACCCCACTAAAATGCTAAAATGTTTGTTACTGCAAATGAAAGGATGAGTTCGCAGTTGAGAATTGGGCATTGGAATAGGTGACCTGCCTAAAAAACGTGGGCCAAAAACCGCTAAACATAATAACGAATTGGAAAAAACTGGAATAAATCTGTCGAGTCTACCAACATTGCAGGAAAAACCTACTCAATCAAGTAGTGTGACCGAATTTTTGTAGCCTATTATACATTACTTTGACCTGAAGGATCCACGCGGTGTAATTAAATTCCTGAAATTTATGTTGGTACATCATGTCCGGTAATATATTTTTAAACCGCCGATCCACTGAGCGCTGAAACCCTGGACTGGTTCCAAACTAATGTTTACAAACAATTGGCCAATTCTAATCGCAGCCTTAAAAAATTGTATTTATAGAACTGCGTAGATTTTCCTGTACGTAACGTCCGCCACCTATGAATCCCGAAAATCGATCTATTTGTACAATATCACAAATAAGTAATACTATTTTCTTCGAAAAATAAACATTCCATTATCAGTTATTTTCGGTCTATCCATGCATGCCCTGAAATGCTATGCCATAAAAATATAACCTTGATGATCATTTCAATGGTGTTGCGTACAGAACAGTGATCCAGACGTAGACAAGAGTGTTCTATTAAGTAAATAATTAATAAGTGTAGACCATTGTGAAACTAACAGGAGCTCTCAGTTTGGAAAAATGTTAGTTGCGAATTGAGATTATTGCACCAGACTTTTTTTCTCGATAGATTATTGAAAATTCTGTAAGATTTGATGCCATCGTGGATACTCGGCAGATATTAATCCATGACTCCGTTGAGGCAGGGGTACCCACGCTTACTTAGCGTATGACCATACGTTTGACTTAATTATATTATCAAAGATCCAAAGATCACCACTTTCGGGACATTGTAACAAGGTAGATTGCTAACTAATTATTTTCTAAGTTGAGTGAAAAAAGGTTGAAGCCAAATGAAAGTCGTGTTTCAGTAAACACTGAACGCGAAACACACTGCGAGGGAGAGCTTGACAGTATATCGAATATCGATTGTTCGGGATTCCTGGACTTCGAAGATATCGAACATCGATTGTCGCCGGTGAACGATTTTGGAAACCTAGAAAATACGAGGTACTACTACCTACTTTACTTGGACATGATCCAACACAAATTTCGGGAATGTAATTACACCGAGTGGATCCTTGAGGTCTAACGTAATGTACTCGTTGGAGTATATGTGGAGATAGTAAGGTCCAGGAATCCCACTGCTTATGTGGAGATAGGGCCCAGGAATCCCACTTCTGATGTGGAGATAGGGTCCAGGAATCCCACTTCTGACGTGGAGATAGGGCCCAGGAATCCCACTTCTGATGTGGAGATAGGGTCCAGGAATCCCACTTCTGATGTGGAGATAGGGTCCAGGAATCCCACTTCTGATGTGGAGATAGGGCCCAGGAATCCCACTTCTGATGTGGAGATAGGGTCCAGGAATCCCACTTCTGATGTGGAGATAGGGCCCAGGGATCCCACTTCTGATGTGGAGATAGGGCCCAGGGATCCCACTTCTGATGTGGTGATAGGGCCCAGGAATCCCACTTCTGATGTGGAGATAGGGTCCAGGAATCCCACTTCTGATGTGGAGATAGGGCCCAGGAATCCCACTTCTGATGTGGAGATAGGGTCCAGGAATCCCACTTCTGATGTGGAGATAGGGCCCAGGAATCCCACTTCTGATGTGGAGATAGGGTCCAGGAATCCCACTTCTGATGTGGAGATAGGGCCCAGGGAACCCACTTCTGATGTGGAGATAGGGTCCAGGAATCCCACTGCTGGTGTGGTGATAGGGACCAGGGATCCCACTGCTGATGTGGTGATAGGGTCCAGGAACCCCACTTCTGATGTGGAGATAGGGCCCAGGAATCCCACTTCTGATGTGGAGATAGGGTCCAGGAATCCCACTTCTGATGTGGAGATAGGGCCCAGGAATCCCACTTCTGATGTGGAGATAGGGTCCAGGAATCCCACTTCTGATGTGGAGATAGGGCCCAGGAATCCCACTTCTGATGTGGAGATAGGGTCCAGGAATCCCACTTCTGATGTGGAGATAGGGCCCAGGGAACCCACTTCTGATGTGGAGATAGGGTCCAGGAATCCCACTGCTGGTGTGGTGATAGGGACCAGGGATCCCACTGCTGATGTGGTGATAGGGTCCAGGAACCCCACTACTGATGTGGAGATAGGGTGGGGGGTCGTATATATTCAGAGTAAATAACTAAATGATTTGAATGGAACGGAACAACTGAACAACTGACGAAGTGCCCTCTTCCTTTTGATTCCTCACTACCGAAGCTTAGTATTCGTGCAAGACCTCGCATTTTACGTTTCAAATATTTGGTTCGGTGTCTGTCGGTCTGTGGTTAATTCCTTGTCCCGGATAAAACCCAAAAATTTGAAATTTCCTGAAACATAAAATTGTAATTGGTTTCACAAACAATTCCAATCCAAACCATGTTGTTTTCGTTCTCCCATTTGTTTTTGTTGTAATTATATTTACACATTATGTATGTTACCAAATGATTTTTATTCAACTACCTAGGTATATCTTGACAACTTGTGCATAAACTTCTTCCTGTGTAAACAGACCTCGTCTTCAGTTTCATTTTGGTTTATTACTTTCAATAATGAACCATTGGAATCGAGCATGAAAACAAAATTCTACCCCCTACCCCCCCCCCCCCCCCCGACCCCTCAAAATTTGATGGTTTACGTTTCAGGTATGTAGAATCCAAAAATGCAATAAAAAATGTCTGTCTGTCCGCCGTAAGCCGTATTTATGGTATACTCTAATAATTATTATTTAGCATTTATTGTTAACGCTCAGATCTGTTTTTTCCTTATTTTTTAAACGAATAGGTAGATACGCAAATAATGGCGGAATTTATCATATTTTTAATCCTAGCAGATATGCCCACGCACAGGCTCCTTGCTTATGTGGGATTTGTGCTTTCTTAATACTATACTTCTTACAAAACTCCCATGCATATTATATGTAAATCACCTTGTAAACTTTTTCTTATTACCTTTTCTGTACAAATAACCCAGTTTAAAAAAAAAATCAAATTCACTGCAAAAGTGCTGTAACTTTTGTCTGCTCATGCGCCAACGTGAAAACTTGTAAATCTCATCACCCTAAAAATCGTCGAAAAGAGCTGAATGTAGATGATGCAGAATGGTACTCTGATAAGTTCCATGTCATTTTCATCAAATTCGTGTCCCAATCCCTTGTAGCGCCCATAACTACCCGAAAAAAATAGTCTTCGCGAGTTGAAATTTGGAGGGCAGGCGCGGGTTGGAGCACATCTTCGCATACCTGCTGCCTTCGAGCTGACTCGCGCTTCCGTTCGTCGCATTTCGTTATCTGCGCCATCGCGCTACGCTATCTTACGACAATTACGTTATTTTACGACATAGAATAAGCTTCTTCAAAAATTCGCTCACACTACGTGACTGAGTCGGTAAATACAAGTAATTCTTGACTAACTGTAATTGCCTCATCCGTAAAAAGCGTAATAAACAATTCGAGTAGAATATCAGCCAGTTTCAGACCCCAGGGTTTGCCTCATATTTAGCATTCTCCACAGGGAAATTACCTGTGTCCCAACAACGTCTTTAAGAAGAAATTGTTTGTGGTAGATTGGAAGATGTGGGTAAGGTAGATTAGGAATCATCGTCGGGTTTGCGTTCCCATACCTAAAAGAGGTAGTGGAACTCCGAACGTGGAAACCGTGCAACTAATTCGAAAGTTGTCAGTATGTGACACGAATTATGCCGATAAAACGCGTATGAAATGTTGCACTTCTTATCTGGTTTCCCAACACCTCGCAATGGTTTCATTTTTACGCCTAAACTCACGTTGCATTGCCGTTTTTCACACTGTGTGCAGAAACTGAAACGGCGAGGGAACTCGAGGAGAACAAAATACATAATCACGTTCCCGAGATAAGGAAATCTGCGTTGATGCTATCGAGTCACGTGACACCGGTAGAGCGGTCGAGTCACGTCGTCTCGGACGAACTCGTTAAACTGTCATTACCTACATTAGAAATCGGCTCGACAAACCTGAATGTGTTCGTTGAGATTCCCCCTAAATTCATTAAGTATATTTAGCAACGAGGATACGATATTAACAAAAAAACAGTCCGGCAGGTAGAGGTGAATAGCATAGTATACCTATACAATTTATGTGAGGATGGGTTGAGGGACGTGAATTAGTTGGTAAATTTGAGTCAAGTTGACAAATTTAATCAGGGGTACAGGAAGTTCAGTCAGTTGGTAAATTCGCGGCAAGTTAACAAATTTAATCAGGGGTACAGGAACGTCAGTCACTTGGTAAATTTGAGTCAAGCTGACAAATTCAATCAGGGGTAGAGAGACGTCAGTCAATTGGTAAATTTGAGGCAAGTTAACAAATTTAATCAGGGGTACAGGTCAGTTGGTAAATTTGAGTCAAGCTGACAAATTCAATCAGGGGTAGAGAGACGTCAGTCAATTGGTAAATTTGAGGCAAGTTAACAAATTTAATCAGGGGTACAGGAACGTCAGTCAGTTGGTAAATTCGCGGCAAGTTAACAAATTTAATCAGGGGTACAGGAACGTCAGTCACTTGGTAAATTTGAGTCAAGCTGAAAAATTCAATCAGGGGTAGAGAGACGTCAGTCAATTGGTAAATTTGAGGCAAGTTAACAAATTTAATCAGGGGTACAGGTCAGTTGGTAAATTTGAGTCAAGCTGACAAATTCAATCAGGGGTAGAGAGACGTCAGTCAATTGGTAAATTTGAGGCAAGTTAACAAATTTAATCACGGGTACAGGAACGTCAGTCAGTTGGTAAATTTGAGTCAAGCTGACAAATTCAATCAGGGGTAGAGGGACGTCAGTCAATTGGTAAATTTGAGTCAAGATGACAAATTTAATCAGGGGTACAGGAACGTCAGTCAGTTGGTAAATATTAATCAAGCTGACAAATTCAATCAGGGGTATAGGGACGTCACTTGGTAAATTTGAGTCAAGCTGACAAATTCAATCAGGGGTAGAGGGACGTCAGTCAGTTGGTAAATTTGAGTCGTTGACCAATTTTTTTAGGGGCTAGAGGGGCGTCACTTGGTAAATTTGAGTCAAGCTGACAAATTCAATCAGGGGTAGAGGGACGTCAGTCAGTTGGTAAATTTGAGTCAAGCTGACAAATTCAATCAGGGGTAGAGGGACGTCAGTCAATTGGTAAATTTGAGTCAAGTTGACAAATTTAATCAGGGGTACAGGAACGTCAGTCAGTTGGTAAATATTAATCAAGCTGACAAATTCAATCAGGGGTATAGGGACGTCACTTGGTAAATTTGAGTCAAGCTGACAAATTCAATCAGGGGTAGAGGGACGTCAGTCAGTTGGTAAATTTGAGTCGTTGACAAATTTTATAGGGGCTAGAGGGGCGTCACTTGGTATATTTGAGTCAAGCTGACAAATTCAATCAGGGGTAGAGGGACGTCAGACAGTTGGTAAATTTGAGTCGTTAAATTTTATAGGGGCTAGAGGGACGTCACTTGGTAAATTTGAGTCAAGCTGACAAATTCAATCAGGGGTAGAGGGACGTCAGTCAGTTGGTAAATTTGAGTCGTTGACAAATTTTATAGGGGCTAGAGGGACGTCAGTCAGATGGTAAACTTGAGTCAAGTTGACAAATTTAATCAGAAGTATAGGAACGTCAGTCAGTTGGTAAATTTGAGTCAAGCTGACAAATTTAATCAGTGGTCAGTCAGGTGGTAAATTTGAGTCAAGCTGACAAATTCAATCAAGGGTAGAGGGACGTCAGTCAGTGGGCGAATTTGAGTCAAGCTGGCGAAATTTAAACAGTTGGAACATTTATTTATTTATTTGGCAAATCCTATTCAATTGAAAATATCTAGATGAGAAGACGAATCCTAATTAACTGACAAATTTGAGTTCAGTTGGCAAATCTCGATCAGCTGGAAAATTTGAGATAAGTTGGCAAATCCTTGCCAGTTGCTAAATTGGATTTATATAGTCAAAACCGAGATAGTTGGAAAATTTGAGTTTATTCTCTCACATATATTCAACCGGTACACATACAAAAGTATGGAATGGAACAAATGGTATGGAATATGGTCCAGGGACCCCTCTTAGTTCCTATACATAGGAATTACACAGGACACAACCTACCTACCGGTCATCATCAGGTTCTTTTGGGATGCAGCACCTGCCACTAGATTCTGGTCGACCACTCCTCTGTGACTAAGTGTCTAGGACTAGGACCCCTAAACGAAGAGCCGGTCTCATTTCATTTCATTATCATTAATGTCATTAAAGGTACGAGGTAGTTATCTGAAGCTTGCTACCAACCTTATTCTTCCACTTCTCTAGATTCGAGGAAATGTAATTTGACAATTCAATGATTAATGGCGTTACTAGATACCTAGTGGTGGCAAAAGTTCTTCTCACGAGATGGAGTGAATCCCCGAGACTTTTTTTAGCATGGAACATGCTTTAGCCTTGGACTAACTAGCCAAAAAACGTTACGCGGAATGGGTGACGCGGATGGGTGACGAAATTTTCTTATGATTTTCACGTACAATCGAGTAGTTGCTAGGGAAATGAAACTTCTTTCATTTTCATCGGACAAAAATCGATTTCCATTCGTTGGGAAGCTCTTGATTTATCACGCATTTTTTTCGTATTTGTTCTTGGTATTTATTTCCTAGTTTCATAATATAACTGTATAAATGGATGTTATAAATCGATAGTAAACAATGACGCTTGTTTGGTTGTCACTTGGTTGTTTCGATGTGTATAAGCGTGGCTAAAGCATGTTCCATGTTTCTTGAATTTTAGCCGTAGGCTCTAAGCAGTAAGCATCCGGGGGTCCAGGGGGCTTGCCCCCTGGCGAGGCGCGGAGCGCCGATTTTTTTTTAAAATTGCGTTTATTTTCAATTATTTATATTTTACATGAAGTACAATATAATAAGCCAAACACTACAACTCCATTTAATGTAACCTTGTGCTAGGAGTTGGAGCCATGTTACAACGATGAGCTATGGTCCAACGAAAATTAGTGAGGACATCTATTTGATACAAAAAATTATACAAATGAAAATACAATAAATTTTGACTCTCGGCAAAAACAATAAAATTATGGAAAAGTTAATTTATTAACTTTGTACTTACTATAATGCAGTTTTGATTTCTTCTTGAAGAGATTCATTGATAACGGAAAAGAAAATAAAGCTGGGGGGACAGTATTAAATAAATTTACCCGGAAGTGGGAGCAAAATCGTTGCCTCAGTGTGGTAAACACCGAGGCAAAACCAGGGTTAATCCGTCAGAAGACCCCGTTTGGCTTTCCAATACTACGAAGTCTCCAGATAAATACCTCTTATACAGGGTGTCCCAGTTCCTTCTGGAGAAACTCAGAGAATCGATTCTACTCTTCATTTGGAACAAAAAATGCTCAGTAGAAAATTTTCGAAAAGTAGGTACTTCGTTTTAAAGATACCCGACAATTTGTGTTTTTCCAACTTTTCATTACCTACCTTACCACATAAAAACGCTAATACGAAAATTTTGAGATTACAGCAAATCTAATTACACCGTTTGAAAGAACGTTAAATTTTCTTAAGATTATTCTGTTTTCAATGGTCTGAGTTACTTGAAATGTTGGCTAGTATCAGTTGGAACATTTGAACATTTAAAATTGTGAAAAAGATACCGTAATTTCACGAAAAACGCCCACTGACGGGTGACCCAATGGGCCTTCTCAAGAGAATATTCAACAAATATTTTTGTGCGAATTGCATCAACAGGTACATTTTAATGTATTGACTGTGTTGGGTTTGGGCGAACCAATTTGTTGTGGCAATAACACGGTATAATTAGATTTGAATTCATTTGACGGATTAAGAAAGTTATGGCCATTTTAATGCCTTAAGGTCGAAACCACGAAAAAATCTTACAAGTGGAAAAAGTGGCATTTAGAGTGGATTTTAAAAAAAAGTCTACGAGACACTTTTTGTTGCAAATTCTTTTTAGAATCGATCCCTGAAGTCCTGCGGATTCAAGTTGAGACACCTTGTTATAAATCAATACTATCTGCTCAAAAAATATCAGGGATCGGCAATACCGTAATTTCACGAAAAACGCCCACTGACGGGTGACCCAATGGGCCTTCTCAAGAGAATATTCAACAAATATTTTTGTGCGAATTGCATCAACAGGTACATTTTAATGTATTGACTGTGTCGGGTTTGGGCGAACCAATTTGTTTTGGCAATAACACGGTATAATTAGATTTGAATTTATCTGACGGATTAAGAAAGTTATGGCCATTTTAATGCCTTTAAGGTCGAAACCACGAAAAAATCTTAAAAGTGGAAAAAGTGGCATTTAGAGTGGATTTAAAAAAAATTCTACGATATACTTTTTGTTCTAAATTCTTTTTAGAATCGATCCCTGAAGTCCTGCAGACTCAAGTTGAGACACCTTGTTAAAAATCAACACTAACTGTTCAAAAAAGATTAGGTATCGGCAATACCGTAATTTCATGAAAAACGCCCACTGACGGGTGACCCAATGGGCCTTCTCAACAGAATATTCAACAAATATTTTTGTGCGAATTGCATCAACAGGTACATTTTAATGTATTGACTGTGTCGGGTTTGGGCGAACCAATTTGTTTTGGCAATAACACGGTATAATTAGATTTGAATTTATCTGACGGATTAAGAAAGTTATGGCCATTTTAATGCCTTTAAGGTCGAAACCACGAAAAAATCTTAAAAGTGGAAAAAGTGGCATTTAGAGTGGATTTAAAAAAAATTCTACGATATACTTTTTGTTGCAAATTCTTTTTAGAATCGATCCCTGAAGTCCTGCAGACTCAAGTTGAGACACCTTGTTAAAAATCAACACTAACTGTTCAAAAAAGATTAGGTATCGGCAATACCGTAATTTCATGAAAAACGCCCACTGACGGGTGACCCAATGGGCCTTCTCAACAGAATATTCAACAAATATTTTTGTGCGAATTGCATCAACAGGTACATTTTAATGTATTGACTGTGTTGGGTTTGGGCGAACCAATTTGTTGTGGCAATAACACGGTATAATTAGATTTGAATTTATTTGACGGATTAAGAAAGTTATGGCCATTTTAATGCCTTAAGGTCGAAACCACGAAAAAATCTTACAAGTGGAAAAAGTGGCATTTAGAGTGGATTTAAAAAAAAAGTCTACGAGACACTTTTTGTTGCAAATTCTTTTTAGAATCGATCCCTGAAGTCCTGCGGATTCAGGTTGAGACACCTTGTTATAAATCAATACTATCTGCTCAAAAAATATCAGGGATCGGCAATACCGTAATTTCAAGAAAAACGCCCACTGACGGGTGACCCAATGGGCCTTCTCAACAGAATATTCAACAAATATTTTTGTGCGAATTGCATCAACAGGTACATTTTAATGTATTGACTGTGTCGGGTTTGGGCGAACCAATTCGTTGTGGCAAAAACACGGTATAATTAGATTTGAATTTATTTGACGGATTAAGAAAGTTATGGCCATTTTAATGCCTTAAGGTCGAAACCACGAGAAAAAAATCGTAAAAGTGGAAAAAGTGGCATTTAGAGTGGATTTAAAAAAAAGTCTACGAGACATTTTTTGTTGCAAATTCTTTTTAGAATCGATCCCTGAAGTCCTGCGGATTCAAGTTGAGACACGTTGTTATAAATCAATAATATCTGCTCAAAAAAGATCTGGGATCGGCAATACCGCAATTTCACGAAAAACGCCCACTGACGGGTGACCCAACGGGCCTTCTCAAGAGAATATTCAACGAATATTTTTGTGCGAATTGCATCAACAGGTACATTTTAATGTATTGACTGTGTCGGGTTTGGGCGAACCAATTCGTTGTGGCAAAAACACGGTATAATTAGATTTGAATTTATTTGACGGATTAAGAAAGTTATGGCCATTTTAATGCCTTAAGGTCGAAACCACGAAAAAAATCTTAAATGTGGAAAAAGTGGCATTTAGAGTGGATTTTAAAAAAAGTCTACGAGACACTTTTTGTTGCAAATTCTTTTTAGAATCGATCCCTGAAGTCCTGCGGATTCAAGTTGAGACACCTTGTTAAAAATCAACACTAACTGTTCAAAAAAGATTAGGTATCGGCAATACCGTAATTTCATGAAAAACGCCCACTGACGGGTGACCCAACGGGCCTTCTCAAGAGAATATTCAACGAATATTTTTGTGCGAATTGCATCAACAGGTACATTTTAATGTATTGACTGTGTCGGGTTTGGGCGAACCAATTCGTTTGGCAAAAACACGGTATAATTAGATTTGAATTTATTTGACGGATTAAGAAAGTTATGGCCATTTTAATGCCTTAAGGTCGAAACCACGAAAAAAATCTTAAAAGTGGAAAAAGTGGCATTTAGAGTGGATTTAAAAAAAAGTCTACGAGACACTTTTTGTTGCAAATTCTGTTTAGAATCGATCCCTGAAGTCCTGCGGATTCAAGTTGAGACACGTTGTTATAAATCAATAATATCTGCTCAAAAAAGATCTGGGATCGGCAATATCGTAATTTCAAGAAAAACGCCCACTGACGGGTGACCCAACGGGCCTTCTCAAGAGAATATTCAACGGATATTTTTGTGCGAATTGCATCAACAACAGGTACATTTTAATGTATTGACTGTGTCGGGTTTGGGCGAACCAATTCGTTGTGGCAAAAACACGGTATAATTAGATTTGAATTTATTTGACGGATTAAGAAAGTTATGGCCATTTATTGCCTTAAGGTCGAAACCACGAGAAAAAAAATTGTAAAAGTGGAAAAAGTGGCATTTAGAGTTTTTTTTTTTAAAGTCTACGAGACACTTTTTGTTGCAAATTCTTTTTAGAATCGATCCCTGAAGTCCTGCGGATTCAAGTTGAGACACCTTGTTATAAATCAATAATATCTGCTCAAAAAAGATCTGGGATCGGCAATACCGTAATTTCACGAAAAACGCCCACTGACGGGTGACCCAATGGGCCTTCTCAAGAGAATATTCAACGAATATTTTTGTGCGAATTGCATCAACAGGTACATTTTAATGCATTGACTGTGTCGGGTTTGGGCGAACCAATTTGTTGTGACAAAAACACGTTCTAAGCGTATCAAAGTGGTGCGTATGACAAAGAATATCTTACCTGACAAGATACAGCAGAAGATGTTTCGGAGGGACGAAACCCGGGTGTTCTCCCAGGCCCAGCTCGATCCTGCGGGCCTGAAGCCGCCTCCGGGCGGCCGGCGAAGTCATCAAGTCCGCCCTCGCCAATGACTCTGCCACTTGGTAGGAGTCGCGAATGCTGAGCAACGACGGCATCGAAACACCTTCCCGCAGGCCGCCTGTAAGAGACGGAATCGCCGTCATTTTACTACAAAATCCCCTTAAGGAAAAAAATATCAAATCTCCAGCTCTGTTTAGATCTCGGTTAAATCCTATGGTTTTTCAGTTGCTTTCAAGTCTCATCCCCACTCTGAGAATTCCGTGCGAGTCTTCAAAGACAGTACAGTTATCTGAAGAGAATTTAAGATATCTTCAATTAACTAAGTTTGTTATTTTTTGATTTCGGTTTTTTTTAAACGCGTTTTCTGTTCGCGAGGTTAGAGGGGTCGTTCGGTTTAGGGGACTGGCGCGGAACTGTGTACAGTGGTTAGCTATATAGACGCTGGGTCCTTGGTCCCGCGGCTCTTCCAAGACGGTGGAGAGGGAAGTGGGCAGGGCCCCATCATACGTTTATTTTCTCGTGTGAACAACACTGCAGACAATAATAATTGCTAATTACGGGTAAACGGGTTCGAAAAAGAAGATTTCGAATAAATATTTTTGCATCTAACATTGATTTTGATGAGGCGTTGAAGAACGCTGTCGAGTAGGCGGACGTTTAAAGTGAATTTGAAAAACCCAATAATTTTCCACACAATAAAGTCTTTACACACCCTAAAACACCTGCAGAAATTAGGCTGTTCATTTATTCTTTTTTTTTCCCCCATGTGCAATAATTGAAATAGCTGTTTTTGATGGTTTCTACCTGTTTTGCCCCCCCAAAACTCGAATTAGCCTCCTTTTTGACGAATTATCTTTGATAATCGATAGTGCCATTTAACTGTATTGATTCTCCTGTTGATACTACTTCTAGTGTTATCATACAAATCTATAGCGATTTCAGACAATTTCCCAGGTTTGTGACTCATAAAAAGTGACCTTCACACATTAAAACCCTTACTTTTTTTTTTCGTTTCAAAAATGAAAAAAATTCTTAAATTAAGTCATGCAGCACGACTTGAGGAGCGAATTTTCAAAGAAATAGTTTGAGGAACTGAGAATTTAAATTACTGGTCTTCTGCCAAAAAAAAATCATTTCTGGGTGTTTTGAACCAAAAAATTGTGATTTTGATCACTCGATACAGTCTGAAGGTGCTGAAACTACTCGCAATCGATTCAGTGGCCAAAGCAATTTAGTGAACGACGCCTCACATGCCTAAATAAAAAATATGAATTTTTTCGGATTTTGGACGACAATTTTGTAAATTTGACGCGCTGGGTGCATGTAATAAGGCTGGGACCGGTTGTAATCAATTCAGCGACCAAAAAAAACATTACTGACAACACCCCACATGCCTGTTGCTGAAATTCTTTTTGTTTGGATTTTTGGACCAAAAATGTGTAAACCTATTACCTAAATGTGTTAAATGTGTTTTATTTGGACCTCTCCACACAGTGAGATCGGGCTGGGTAACTAATTCATTATTGCTCTTGCGGAGATGGATTTTTCTGCGCAAGAATGAATTTTTTGCCGTGGAAATTAAGGGACTTGCCGCGCGGATTGTCATAAATACAGCGTGGCCCACTGAAGGTGTCCCACCCCCTTCCATATAAAAGTCCATATAAAAATTTAAAAAAACTAGTCCGTATAAAAATTTAAAAAAAAACGGACTAACGCCAGTTTTCATAATTTTTGCGTGCATTTCAAAAATGACAAAATTGCACATCGCACAGCTGCGCAATGCGTAATCGTACGCAACTTTTTTTAAAAATGAGAACCCGTTATTTTATTACAGATTCAAATTCAACGTCAAATTTCATGAACAAACACGACTCAAACGATTTTTTTTTTTTTTTTTTTTTCACTGCGCGCAACCGATTTCAGGAGCGCGAAAATCTGCGCAGTCCTGGAATAGCGCAAAATTGAAGATAGCGGTAAACCTTGAGTGTGGCACATGGTTTTGCTCTATTTTTCAACGCTGAATCACGGGGTGACACCGTTTTCTGATTTAGTAGGGAATTCCAGGGTTTGTAGTTGTAAGAAGTAGATTTTTCATGGAAAAACATAATTTAGGTGGATGGGTTTTCTTATTCTAAATGAAAAAGTTAAAAAGTTAAAAAAAAACAAGAAAAAATCAGTCATGCAGCATGACTTAATGAGCGAATTTTCAAAGAAATATTCGAATTAATGGCTATGGTTTTGAATAAAGGAAAACTTCGGTCTAAAATTTGGTTTTCTATGTATATTCTCTTCGTATTTATTTTAATTTGTACGTTTTGTCCATCCTGATTCTACCGTTTGTTTATTACGTAATTGTACTAAGTGCTTATTTATTTGATCGCTGTGGGTAAATTCAAGGAGTTGTACTAATCGTTTGCCTCCCCCTTTTTTGCTTCGAACTCTCGTCTTCAATTAATACTTCTCACATTTTTCAATCTGACCACTCTAAGGGGGTGGGGGTAAGAGTTTAAAGATTATCCTAGTTTTGGGTAATTTTTGCGCACTTTAAATGCTCTAATTTAAGAACGGATTTAGATATCTAAAATCCGATTTCACTATCGTGTTCAGCGTGCAAAAACCTTTAAAATGAGGGGTCACTTGTTAGAAAATAACATTTTGGGGATTTTTGGGTAATTTTTGCGCACTTTAAATGCTCTAATTTGAGAACGGATCAAGATATCTAAAATCCGATTCCACCATCGTGTTCAGCGTGCAAAAACCTTTAAAATGAGGGGTCACTTGTTGGAAAATAACATTTTGGGGATTTTTGGGTAATTTTTGCGCACTTTAAATGCTCTAATTTGAGAACGGATCAAGATATCTAAAATCCGATTCCACCATCGTGTTCAGCGTGCAAAAACCTTTAAAATGAGGGGTCACTTGTTAGAAAATAACATTTTGGGGATTTTTAGGTAATTTTTGCGCACTTTAAATGCTCTAATTTGAGAACGGATCAAGATATCTAAAATCCGATTCCACCATCGTGTTCAGCGTGCAAAAACCTTTAAAATGAGGGGTCACTTGTTGGAAAATAACATTTTGGGGATTTTTGGGTAATTTTTGCGCACTTTAAATGCGCCAAAACCCTCCTTAGAGTAGGCCAATTTCGCCCATCTTCGAACTTAGCCTTTCGATTGCCAAGATAGATTTTTTGTGCAAATTTGAGCTGTTTATCTCAATTCTATCGAGAGTTATCGTCTGGAGTGACACATATATAAATAAATATATATATATATACATATAAAAAAGTGTTAAATTTCAGGAATCGTTTTAGAATGGTCTGAAACGGATTTCTATGAAGAAAATTTCCAAAAATTTATATTATTTAAATTTCGAAGCCATTGCAATAGCTTCATTTTCTTTGAAAATTCGCTAAAAGGTTACTTACAATAAAATTAAAAAAATCCATCCATGTAAATGATGTTTTTCCAAAGAAAAGCGGACTCCTTACTCCTATCAACCCTTGAATTCCCTACCAACAAAACTTACGTTACCACGTGATTCAGCGTTGAAAAATAGTGCAAAATCGTGTGCCACACTCAAGGTTTACCGTCATCTTCAATTCTGTGCAATTCCAGGACTGCGCAAAAAAAACCTAATTCCATACCTTGCATCCCAGTTTCAAAAACTTCAGTGAAATTGTTGAACCGGATAAAATCCAAATTTTGATGGAACTCTCTGTATAGTTGTTATGCTGTTGGTCCTAAGATGACCTCCCAAGTTTTCCGAAGAAATTAAGTTGAAACCAAGTTTTTAGATTCAGAAACATCTATGTACCTTGAGATTTGAGTTCCTTGATCCGTTTTGTGATCCCTCGCTCCTCAATTGATAAATTCCTCGAACCGGGAGCGGACATTCCAATTCGTTCTCGAGCCAATGAGGACAATTTATTATAATAATTATCCGTATTTCTAGTTTTGATATAATTTCCAAACTCCGAACAGTATAACCCCGGGACAGTCGCGTTGTGTTCGTTATTGGTATTTGATAGTATGCGGGTTAGTAATCTAACGGTAACCGCAGTGAACTATAGCAATCTATAGTTCACCCCATAGGGGCGATGCGATGGTTGCTCGGAAACGAGTTTTAGATAGGATTGATACCTATTCATTATTATTCGATTCAAGCATACCCACTTATATGGCACCAGTTATGTGTAGTAGTACTCAGTTACAAAGTACTAGTAATATTTGCTAACTACTTATGTAACGAGCTGTCCAGTGCCAATTATTATAAAGAAGATTTGAGGAATAAAAACGTATTTTTCTTAGGAAAACCCCATAATACCTCGACCAGAAACCAGAATTATTTCATTTTTAGCAACCAAGATTATGGCAAAACCAACACTGTTGCCCAGAATTTTGCAACAGGTAGGTACCAACAATTTGAACAAGTCTAGAGATAAAATTATGGAAACGAGCCACAGCTGGTTCCCCCCCCCCCCCCCTTCGCAATACATTTTATTCCATTTCATTACATAAAATATTGGTTTACATCATGACTTTAGATGTGTATAAATCCCTCGGCTTGTTCAAGAAAAGAAGTGATGTGAGACCTACCCGAATGAACACACAAATTATTTTATTAAATAACACGTAAAAACATTGACTTCTACATACACTATAATAATAGGCCTATAATTTATATAGGTACACAGTATATAATTATAGGCAACTAGCATCCTCTATATTCGAAAATCTACCATCAGCACGACAAAATAACTAATTCCTTAGTCACATTCAAAAAATTAAAAACCAAAATTTTTTGATGAATGAACCAAATGTAAAAGCCTTCACCCTTAAATTTAAATTCTGAATAACAGATTATGTACTTTCATAGTCACCTTCATTAAACATTAAGTACACTATATTTAAGTTGTTAATTAAGAGACTTAAGAGATAATTTTTGTAACGTATAGTATACGAATAATAAGCTGTAAGTATTCTACCCAACGAATGCATAATGCATACATAAGCTGAGCAGAGAGACGACCCTGGAAAGGTCACTGGCCTTAAACTCAAGGCTCAAAAGGCTCAAAAAAATAATAATGTCAGGCCCAAAAAAATTAATATACTCAGGCTCAAAAAAAAAATAATAAAATAAAAACAATGCATTTATAATCGTGTCAATTTACCTGTATTACCTACCTATGTAAAAAGTGTAAATAAACTATTTATGTTTAAAGATTAATATTATAATAATCCCACACTCATACCATCAATATTTTTATCATGTTTATTATTTTGTTTCCGAGTCTACTAAGGTAGCGGACGCCTTGGGGTCATTTTTGGAAGGAAAACATTCTTGTCCTCAAAAATCAAAATAAAAACTCTCGTTTTTGCATTTAAGATCTTTCTGACACAAATTTGGTTCCGTGTGTGTGATCTGTTCCATATGAATTTCATCAATATCCGGACGGTAATTTTCGTCTGCGCATGTGCAACGTGAAATTCTGGCAATCGTTCGATTTTATTTATGCTTATGGTTCAAGCATAAAAAGAAATATATAAATTATTATTTTAAGGCCTTAGCGACCTACATTATGATCGAATGAAAACTATTATGATCATGTTATGGATACGAGGAAGCTTTGTGCAACACCTTTCCAGACTTTTTGTACCTTTTGCTTTTGTCTTCCTCTCCCTCCTGCTCTTCCTGACTTCTCATGGTCTGCTGTATTTTTGTGCGGCCAAAGGATGAGGAGTGAAGAAGGAGGGTGTCCGTTATTGAGACAGATTTCGAAGTGTCCAAGTAGCAGAATTTAGAATTGAAAAAAAAACCACAGTCATGCAGCATGGCTATAAGAGCGAATTTTCGAAGAAATAACTGATTTTATATAAAATGTGATCTTTGGGATATCCCATTCAAATATGGGCAATCTTAAACTTATTGGGTAATTATAGGTATTCAAGTATGACGCTATTCGGTTAATTCGGTATGCATCAAATATTATGGGCATACCTACGTAACAAATTTTTTGTTCCATTTTTTGCCGAGTAACACCTCGGTTTGTAGATTTTCCAACGCTGAACACGATGGTGAAGTCAGAATTGCGATATCCCATTCCGTTATCAGATTAGAGCAGACGAACCAGGAAGAACATCTCAAGAAATAACCACGTTCCTTCATCTTCAAAGTGCTCTAGTTTGAGAACGGAATGAGATATCGCAATTCTGATTTCACCATCGTGTTCAGCGTACAAAAACCTTTAAAATGAGGTGTCACTTGTCAGACTTTTTCATTTTGGGAATTTATGGGTAATTTTTCCCCCATAAAACTCCCCAAAACTCCCCCTTAGAGTGACCCGATTCTGCCCATCTTCGAACTTAGCCTGTCGATTGCCAAGACAAATTTTTCGTGCAAATTTGAACGTTTTATCTCAATTCTTTCTAGAGTTATCGTCTGGAATGACACATACATATATAAATATATAAATATACATATAAATATATAAATATATAAATATATAAATATATTAATATATAAATATATAAATATATATATATATATACATATAATTTTTGGTGTCTTTCGGCAGTGAATTCAGGATGGTCTGAAACGGATTTTGGTATAAAAATCTTTCGGAAATTCGAGTTTTAAAAATTTTGGACCGAGAACAATAGCTTCCTTTTCTTCGAAAATTCGCTAAAAGTATACGGTATAGATTAATCCATGGATTCTCACATGGACTACATGGAGTAATTTATTTTTTGATATCGTTACAACTGCTACTAACAGCACAAGTTTTCAACTTAAAGGTGGTCAGTAGTATTTAAATTTTTGTATTTTTGTCCATCATATTTTAATCTTGGAAAATAAATACATTATTTGATTTTTTTTTAATCGGCCTCAACGGCGATTCAACGGTTTTCACGTTTGCGCATGTGCATTCACTGCTACTGACGAAATCCCCATGGGACCAACTAGGGCCGGACTCCGGACTACCATCAAATTTGAACCACTTTGGACTATTGGGTCGTGACACACACGCACACACACACAACTCAACTACCTGAAGGAGCTACTTTCCCCCCCCCCCCCCCCCCCCTCGATGGATTCGTGTTTAGCGTGGTCAGAAATTGGGAAATCCACTTTTTCTCCTCAAAATAAAATTTTCTCCTGAAAATTGTAGAATAAGCGTAAGAGAAAACATAAGGCCTCGGCCGAGCCTATAAATTCGAAATATTGAAAACGTCGCAAAAAATGCATTGGGATGTGTACGTTGGATAGTGAGTAACTACCAAAACAGATAGGCGATTTGACGATTTTCAAGTACCTTTTCCTTGGTTGCTGTCAGTGCTATCTCGTTCAAATTTTCACAGCATGTACATATAGTCTTTCTTTTCAATCAAGTTAGATAGTTTTTCGATATGATAAAAAAATATTTTTTACATGCGATCCAAAAAAGTGGCTTTTTTTTACCCCGATTTTATGTTATTCATAAAATCCTACCACATAAGCCAAGCCATATTTCATAAAACTATCCGACTTAATTGAAGCTCTTTTATTCCTCTATCAGGCAAAAATTGGATCACCACGCTGCGATGAACCGTTCTGGGGAAAACGATACCCAAAGTAGAAAAAAGGCTATTTTTCAAGAGAGCGGTTTTTCTGAAAAGCTTGCCTCCACGCATCTCAACACAGCTTTCAGTGTCCTGCACGATACAATGATGATGTGATTTTGAATGAATGAAGAAGAATAACATTGTACTGATGTTACTATCACCTGATCTTATCTAATTTTTGAGTATCCATATACTGTTATACCCACTTTCTGTCTGTAATTTCTACGATGTTGCGCGAAGCGGACAACCCATCCTAAGGTGCCGGGCAGTTCTAGAGCCCAATTTATTATATTTTTTTCATGCACTTAGGAGCACCCAAAATACGTTTTCAATACTTCATTTTATTCGTCACATTGTGCAGTTTTTTTAGGGGAAAAAATTGATTTTTTTTTTCATTTTCTACGATGTTGCGCGAAGTGGACAACCCATCCTACGGCGCCGGGCAGTTCTAGAGCCCAATTTATTATATTTTTTCATGCACTTAGGAGCACCCAAAATACGTTTTCAATACGTCATTTTATTCGTCACATTGGGCATTTTTTTAAGGAAAAAAAAACTGATTTTTTTTTTCATTTTTTACCTAGTGTTGTCCGTTGAGTGGTCCCACCGTGGTGAAATACAGTGGCCTGCTTGCTTCTGTTTTCACATAATGAAATTGGCTTTCTTTCTACCTTCCCGGCTATTTAACTGAGTTTACTGCCTTGTTTACCGGGGCTCGAAGTATAGACACAACAGCACATAACAGTAACCATGGAGGAAGCCAGGGAAAGTCTGATGCGGATGACAATAAAATGCACCGACGGCGATTTACCCCGGAGCAGCCGGCAGGGTCACCTCAGGACATTGTCCTTGGAGATTCGCAGCCTCCCCATCGCCTATCCGACGTTTCCCGACCTATGGCACGCGGTATTACTTGCTGACAAGCTCTGCATCATCAAGAAGGTATAATAACGATGAATGATTTGGTCCTACCAAACTAACAATACGCAGTATCACCGTCGCAATTTCAATCAATCATTTCAATAATTCAATTCAGCGCACGTCGTCAAGTCGAAAATGCAGGTACCTAGCGATCGTTTCGACAAAGAAATTCTAAGCCCGAACGAATCGTTTCAACGAACGCCACAAGCCATAATACGCCAGGCCCTTTGAGGACATCGGCGCACGTCGTTTCTACCACCTGAACTCCGAATAATACATGAATCGATCCATCCACATGACCTTAAACAGCAAACAGGACAAAATGCACGTAGGTACCACAAATACAAATCTGTCATCAGAACCGGGCCAAACGCAAAACGCACACAATTTGACGTAACAAATTAAAACCTGACAACATACTCAACAGAGAAAGCGAACATAATTCACGAGATAAAAAAAGAAGACAAACTGAATCGAAGGGATCGAATCAACTGTGAAAAGAAACGATTTTGGAGTGGAAATCAGATTCTGGGGACGGGGCCCAAAGTGGGCGTGGTGAACAACATTTTTACTCTACTGAGCATGCGCTGATGGGTCCCTTTTCACTTGCTGTGGCGACACTAGGTCCCAGGACCCAGGACCTAACTGCCAGTTTCAGGAGCCTAGGTTTCGATTTCGATTGCAGGACATCGATTACTGTCGCTTTATTCTGATAATATGCTTGGCCCACCATGGATGCTCTACTAGAATAATGAATAACCATAGCCAGAGAAATCTGGCGAGTCGCTGTTGAACTTTGTGAAAAATGCTAGGTAGATTGTACGGAAGGAAATTCAAATGCCAACTGAACAATGGTTGGAGTTTGTTTTACTCCTAGTGTTTTTGGGTGAAGGGTCAGTGGCCCAAGTGGCCTTACGGACTCAACGCCCCTGCTACGAACTCCAGCTCCAGCTCGCCATGTCAGCTTCCATCGGCTCACCTCTGCGATAGTGTCTGTTAAATACCTATTTACTATCAAACTGATAAGAAATATTTAAGTAAAAAGGGAGAAGTGTTGTTATTACCGTTAACAGTTACAAATTAAATGAATTAACGGACGACTAAAGACGGTGACAAAACATTCCATTGCAATCAGCGATCATGCAACGTATTAATTTATTCTTACTGACGCGGGTATTAATTCTTCCACTATCAAGTGAACACAATCACGAACCGCTTCTTGATAGAATTACTGAGAGAAAAAAAAAGTTGCCTCGTGCCAGAGAAAATCGGCAGTATAGCTGACAGTCAAACCGAACAAATTTATACGAAAAGAATAATAATTATCATCAACCTTTCAACTAGAATATTCTGACATCGCAGTAATAAGGAGAAACATTTTTACAACGCCCGTAGAAAAGTCCGCCCCCATCAACCATCAACCATCAACTACGCCCCCAGTTTCTTTCAACAAAAATATACACTGTTCATGTGGCAAAAGACGCTGCAAAATCCTTGTCACATGAGTTTATTATTCTATTGTACATACCTACAGAAATGTTGGCTGTTCATTTATTGTTTCTCAAAAACACGAATTAGCCTCCTTTTTTTTACAAATTATCTTTGATCATTGACAGTGCCATTAAATTGTCTTGATTCATCTGTTGATACTATTTCTAGTGTTATTATACAAATGTATAATTGGTGATTTCAGACAATTTCCTAGGTTTTTGACTAATGAAAATGAATTTTGGGAGCTGAACCTTCAGTTCTTCACACTTTGGTCAAAATCAACTTCATATTCGGTCTTCTCGCCCAGAAAAACATGGAAAACGATACCTCACAAGCTCATGTTCACTAAAACCTCAAAAACACTCAGAACCCCCTATTTTTACACCCTTTTTCCCCCCATAACACCCCTGGATGTATTCCAATCGGGCGGCCGGCTTCGGAGCACAACTAGGACCCAAATGTGTTCCAAAATTTTGACCCAAATGTGTGCGGAAGAACAACGATTTTAGACCAAAATTTAGTGTAAATTTCGGCAGAAACTTCGTTAGAACCTCTGTTTTCCACTCTTTGGTCAAAATCGACCAATATTTCGAAAACTTCGGTCGACCGAAATCGTAAAAAATATGGAAAACACAAGCTCACGTTACTATAACACCAAAAAACCCTATTTTTACAACAGTAATCAGGTATTCAAGTGCACGAGTCGAAAAAAATCATGTCCTCCAAAATCAAAATGTCCGCTCGCAATATCAAGATTCCGTTTTTGCATGTGAATGTGTGGTTTTCAATGTACAGTCGATTTTGAATTTCGGATAGTGATGAATACCGTCACTACAGTTATTTTTTTTCCTAATTCCTACTTGCGATCACAAGTTACTAAAATTCAATTTTCGTATTTTCGGTGCCCTTGACCTGGGGGCCTATTCACTAAGCAAAAGAGACATCGCTTTTAGGTCTGACTCTCTCTTTTGGCAAAAGAGATTTTTATACAATCCATGACAGGTTTATTCAGTAACTTTCAAAAGAGAGAGTTCGCGGCCATCTTGGCATTTTTGATATCTTTCAGAGAGACACCTAATTAGACTGAATATGAAATAGATTTTGACCAAAGAGTGGAAAACAGAGGTTCTAACGAAGTTTCAGCCGAAATTTACGCTAAATTTTGGTCTGAAACCGTCGTTCTTCCGCACACGGTTTGGGTCCAAATTTTGGAACACATTTGGGTCCTAGTTGT
This sequence comes from Leptopterna dolabrata, assembly GCA_954871275.1. Classification (NCBI taxonomy): domain Eukaryota; kingdom Metazoa; phylum Arthropoda; class Insecta; order Hemiptera; family Miridae; genus Leptopterna; species Leptopterna dolabrata. The sequence goes on along the minus strand of OX940986.1, from coordinate 32,796,206 downwards.
GCTCCGAAGCTCGGCCGCCCGATTGGAATACACCCAGGGGTATTATGGGGGAAAAAAGGGTGTCAAAATAGGGGGTTTCGAGTTTCTTTTTGAGGTTTTAGTAAACATGAGCTTGTGAGGTATCGTTTTCAATGTTTTTTTTTAGCAAGAAGACCGAATATGAAGTTGATTTTGACCAAAGTGTGAAGAACTGAGGTTTTAACGAAGGTTCAGCTCCCAAAATTCATTTTTTATTAGTCAAAAATCTAGGAAATTGTCTGAAATCACCAATTATACATTTGTATAATAATACTAGAAATGGTATTAACAGGTGAATCAAGACAATTAATGGTACTATCAATGTTCAAAGATAATCTGTTTAAAAACAAAACAAAAAATAATGGAGCCGAGGTCGTGTTTTTGGGTGCCAAAATTCCAAAATTGGTGGAAACCATCTAAAATAGCTATTTCAATTATTGCACATGAAAGAAACGATAAATGAACAGCCACCATATCTGTACGTATGTCCAGTAGAATAATAAACCCATGTGACAAGGACTTTGCAGCGTTTTTTTTTTCCTCCGCATTTAGCTAGATAAATCTTGTTAGGCAGGTATCTAGGTATTGAGGTATCAATGTTTTTCGACCGATAAGAAAAACTTCACGACCGTTACGAATTCGGAAGCCGTAAGGTTCTGCGTACGAGGGTAGAAGGCCAGCGAGAAGAAAAAAAAACACTACCGACACAATGAGTCGCTATCTGACCTCAGGTCATGTTATGGGACTGGGTTAAGTGAGGAAGGGGTTACTGATAGCCTCAAACTAACCTCAATATGAGAGGATCTTGGCCTAAATTAGTCGATAAATCGTTACTTGGCGCGTCCGCTTGCCGGCTTGATTTATTTCGAAACCGGGCATTTATCTGACTTTCCGTTCTCGAAGCCTGAAGAAAGAGCGTTTCAACAATTCAAAGTCACATCAAGCAGAACAAAACCATCTAACGCGAGGCTCAACGAAACATTTCCAGCCTTCGAAAACCAGGAAAACTGCTGTTATCGGTTTTGCTCAGGAACGCGATCCATTGTTGCCAAACATCGGAATGGAATACGCGCATGACGTCCAACGACAATGAAAGTTTTGACAATGGAGCTTGTCACTTTCGATCATTTCTCCGCATCTTCCGCTACTACCGCATTTGGCCCCCGGATCGCTGATTGCCTGCTGTCTGCTGTATCACGTATGCCATTCCGGATGGCCTCGTCCTTGTCTGCCCAATTTACGTAATTAGGCAAAAAAAACCGAATGCTGCGAGTGATAAGCGTTCTTTTGTGGATGCATTGTTCGCGTTTCTTCTCGAACGTTCAAATTTCGTTACAATAAATTACCACAGGACTCGTCGAATCGGTGTCTCCAATGAGAGTTTAGCTGATCGAGGGTTTTGAGGGCAATTTATAAATTTGACGATTTGAAACGACTAGTAGGTATAATTATGATATTTTGGCCCACCGCTGTTTGGGTTGAGCACTGAATCGAGAGATTTGTCCTTTAAATTCCAAAAGATTTTAGAGCACTGTAAGTTGCTTGTGATGGCTGGTTGTGGTTTAGATTTGTTTAATAGATTATACTCTTTATGATATCTATTTAGGAATATGGTCAGGGACGGACGATATGTGAGTTTTTAACCGACTTCAAAAACCTTAGAGATGACTGTCAGTAACGCTGAGCTTCGAGGACCAACTAGACCCCGAACGGGACCTGTCGTGATATCCTCCCAGAATCACTCCATGTAACTTGTCAAGATCTCGCAAATAAAACTCTTAAGCGAAGTGGTAGACGTGGGCAGGCAGCTAGAGAGAGCTGGAAGGGTCGAGTTGGAAGGGATCCCCACCATCCTCCAAGTAGAGTGGAGAATGGAGGGAGAATAATCCCCAGACTATAAAAACTCGCCTCCTTAGCCTTCTACTTCATTCTACGCTCTCCTTAAGTCACCGACTTATCTATCTCTCTCTCTCTCTCTCCCTCGCTCACTCCTCCTCACTCTGAAAAGATCCCAGACTGGTATACTCCATTGGGCACATCCCGAAAAGAACCCAGACTGTTATACTCCACTGGGCATAACCTGATGCCTTATCATCCTTCTCTCGCTTCTAACCTCAAACCACAACAGTGGTGAACCTGACGTTCACGCAGCCACGCAGCATGGTGTCCAACGCCGCCTTGCGCCCCTTCACCTCGAAGGATTCGCCTCCCATCCTCTCGCCCGCCACCACCGTCGACCCCTCCGCTTCGCTTTCACCCCCTCTTCACACTGCGCCCACCGACGTCATGACCGCCACCTCTGTGATCCCCCTCACCCTTCCGCCTTTCTACTGGCAGACCCCTCGTTGTGGTTTTTTCAAATCGACGCCACTTTTTCCGTCGCCAACCTTCGCAGCCAGAAGGTTAAATATTCGAAAATCATCGCCCTCCTCCCGTACGAAGTCCTCCTGCAGACTGCGGACATCGCACCCGATTCCCCACCACTTACGACGATCTGCGATGCCGCCTCATCGCCCTCTACCAACCTTCAAAATTTACTCGAATTTCGTTGCTCTCCCAACCGCAGCAGCTGGGGGACCTCAAGCCCTCCCACCTCTTTCGCCGCCTACATCACCAACTCCGTGATGTTCTCACCACGGATGACCAGTACATTTTGGTTACGGGCTTTACCCCACTCTATCCAGCTGGCCCTAGCCGCCCACTTGGAGGCCCCAGATAACGACCTCCTCTGACTAGCGGACACCATCCACGACATCGGGGTTTCCGCCCCCGTCACCAAAATTCGCCGCTGCCCGTCAAATTTTAGCACTCCCACTCCGCCACTCCCGACAGGCGCCACACCCCCTCCAGCAGGGCCTCCCACCAGCAGGATGACCGCCCCTCTCGACTCCCTCCCCGGGAATATCTCTACACCAGGCTCGCAAGTTCCCCCCCCCCCCCCGCCAATTTCCCCCCACTCCGGGAAACGTCGACGCCCCCCTCCTCTTCATCCGGGGTGACCTGACGTAACCCCCCCCCCCCCCCCCGGCCGCCATCACCTCCGTCCACAAAGTTTCGTTTGCGGGCCCCCCTTCCACCACCACCCCACTCTCCTACGCAGGGGCCCTAAGGAAGGCTTCCCCCATCTCCTCCCCGACGCCAGCCAACGACGCCCCAGCCGCCCCTTCTGACGCCCCCCTCACTTATGCAGGGGCCCTCAAGAGAGCTGTCCACGACGCCCTCGATCTTCAGCCCCCACCACAACCTTCGCTACCGCCGTCATGCGCCACGTCACCCCGACCACCGCCGACTGTTATAAAAATTTCGACTCCGGATAAAGTGGTGATGTTCATTTATCGATTTTCGCAATTTTCGGATTTATGGATGTTCTCATTCGCACGAATGAACATGCCACGTTATTCAACGTTGCAAAACACATGACAATCATGTATCACACTTGGTATTTTCTTATAACCACAAAACTCGGTTTTTTGCGTTTCGCGCACATTATGAGCAAATTTGCGCACTCAAAAATTCAAGTGAAGAGCTCGAAGCAATGTGATTCCAGAAATATCTAAACCTGAAAAGAAACAATCAACAAACTTGTTCTGCTTACGCAGTTTGCCGCTTTGTTTTTAAATGCCGATACTTAATTCTTGTAACCACGATTTCAACTCCTTCGTAATTAATAATCCTTCATGTCGCTTTAAAAAGAATCCACTTTCCAATAAATGTACTCAAGGTATTTTTAAGGGAAATTGTCTGCCACTAATTGTCTCGTCTATTTGGATCTTTCTAATTATCTCTCGTTTTCGAGCACATGGACGGCCGATGGACTAGTTGATGGCTCAGCTACTAACGTCATCCACTAATATTCTTTCCTCAGTCGGGCACAGGTGCGTTTTTAGAGACGCGTGTTGAACTGCATGTAGGCCACCTTATTTATATCCAGTTTGAGCCTGAAGGTCATACCTTCTTGAGCTTGGAATTCCTTCTACTGGAAATATGCAACAAAATGCATGACTAATTATTCTGGAGTGCTCATGTTATGGTCAGTATCAACCATACACCGTCAACATGTTGATGATCACAACCAATGCACAATCGGAAACCAGTGATCCAACACGTAATGTATTGTATTCCTGCCCAATATTTTTTGTTCGAAAAAGGTTACGAATAGGTAAAAAAATAATGCTCAAGCTTTAATACTATGACAGCGCTGTGAATGGTCGTCATAGACATTTTTGGACCATAGGTACCGTCATTCTATATTATCACGTTTTCTCGACAGAAAATGTATTTTGTTCAGTGTGGCGCTCTACAAGTTTCAGGTGCCAGGTGGAGTCTTAGGTTCAGTGACGAAAAAGAACTGTATTTTGCTTCCGAGTCTGCAAGGCAGCGAAGCTTTGTTTTCACTTTCGAAATGAAAAATTTTTTTGTGCTACAAAATCAAAATTTCCACTTGCATTTTGCGTTTCAGGGCATCCTGAACAAATTTGGTTTCGTGTCTGTCTGTCTGTCCACATTCCCTTGTCACAGCCATAACTTCCACAATTTTGATCCGCATTCAATCAAATTTTCAGGAATTGTGTGGATTTAGCGCTAGATGGTCCCCTATCAATTTCATCATGAACGAATCAACGGTAGCCTCTGCGCAGGCGCTAACGAGATTTTCTTGTTACGGTCGTAACTCCATCAATTTTGAACGGATTTTGGTCAGATTTCCAGGGATGATGCGGGTAAGGTCCCTTGATGTCCCCATACGGCATTCATCATGATTGAATCAGCGGTGGCAGTGGCACGTGGCACTAGCGTACATTCAAACCGTCGAGCATTCCAGACCATAGAACTATAAACCTGGAAGGGCCTCTGCGTTGACGAATGAAATGACGTGCCCCGCACCCTGCTCAGCTGATGTGCTAAATTCTCTCCTGTTCACCTTAGGAAGTTGAAATTTGATAGGGACTCTGCGTTCTCAGTCATATACGTGGACTAATTACTTTATCTTAAAGCATGAAATCTAACTTCGAATTAGGTACCCTTATTATTAAATTACAGTTAAATAATTCCGTTAGTTAATCTGAATCTTTATGTATGAAAATTTAATGGTGACACACTGTGAAGTCCACGAAGAAGCTTCTGTGCTATGTCCTTGGCAGTGTATTTTTCCTTGTGAATCATTGCGGAATGCCAATTGGCCAACCAAGTGCGTACACAGTTAGGAAACCTTCGACTTAGAATCTCTTCCATACTGCACGCAGTTTGATAGTAATAACAAACCCCTCCGACGTTTTGGGGAGTGGTTTATACCGAATTTTAGATTTTGCCCGCCAAATGCCTCAGAAGATGCTTACGGATAATGTGTCAACCTACTTTCGGGTGGATTTACTAAACGAAAACTTGTAAAAATGTCTTTTTCGGAGGATAGCAAGTCGTATCTGACAGCTGTGGTCGGGTGGCAATCGTTACCAGTACTATTTATGTACGGTTGATGTGCACCGCGCGTTCTCAGCTCAGTGAGTGAACTCTCGGGAGTCCCCTAGTCACAACTCCTGTCTGTCACCAACACGCATTTATCCATATCGTACCAGGTAGATTATATTGTTTATTTTTTCATTTGTTCCTAGGCCTTTTCCTCCAAATGTTTTCTTTCTTTTAGACATATTTTCTTTAATTTATTTAATACATTTTATTTTCCTTAAGTTTAGTTTGTTTTTGGTTTATTATTCTGTGAGTGATACACCTATGTATTCGCTCAGCAAAAAATTTTTATAACACCCCCTCAAAATTTCTTCTTTTACGTTTCAAGGTGCGTAGATTCAGAAAATGCAATGTCCGTCCGCCATCCACCGTATCATGCATACCGGCTTCATTTTTGGTCTAAAAAATCCGTTCTTTCGCACAAATACCTACCCATTTGGGCCCTTGTTGTGTCCCGAAACTTTGCAGCTCGATCGGAATACATCCAAGAGTGTTATGAGTGAAAAATGGGCATAAAAGTAGGTATTTTTTGTGCGTTTTTATATATATATATATATTTTTTTTTGTGTGTGTGTTTTAGTAATATGAGCTTTTGAGGGATCGTTTTCCATGTTTTTTAGGACGAGAAGACCGAATATGAAGTTTTGACCAAAGAGTGGAAAAGTGAGGTTCCAAGGAAGTTTCAGCCTCAAATTTACTTACGTTAAATTTTGGCCTAAAATCGTCGTTCTTCCGCACACAGTTTGGGTCCCCATTTGGGTCGGCAATCCGACCGGGATACATCCAGGGGCGTTTTGGGAGAAAAAGGGGTTTAAAAATAGAGTTTTTCGAGGTTTTTCTTTGAGGTTTTAGAGAACACGAGCTTGTGATGCATCGTTTTCCATGTTTTTTCGGGCGAGAAGACCGAATAAATATGAAGTTGATTTTGACCCAAGAGTGAAGAATTGAGGTTGTAACAAAGGTTAAGCTCCCGAAATTCATTTTTCGAGTCAAAAAACTGTGAAATTGTCTCAAATCACTATAAATTTGTGTAATAACACTAGCAATATTATTAGCAGGTGAATCAAGACAGTGAATGGCACTATCAATGTTCAAAGGTCATCTGTAAGAAACAACATTTCTGTAGGTGTGTCCGATAGAATAATAAACCCACGTGACAAGGACTTTGCAGCGGTTTTTTTTTTTTTTCAAACGAGAATATCCCGCTTCCACATTGCAAATAGGATATTCCGTCGCACAGTAGAAACGATATTTTTGCTAAGTTTTTACACATACGGGTTATTAAAATGCAGATAGGCCCAGAGGATCCAGTGGTTTGGACACCTCACTAAAATGGGTACCAGCAGGATTCATTTTTTAGGGAAATGACCAGAACAGGACGCCCAAGGAGGAGGTGGAGAGATGCGCGAGAGAACATGAGGAAGCTCCCTGTCAGCATTTATGAATATTTCAAGGAAATCCGACGCATCTTCATCGCAGGAGGTGGCTCCGACCTACCACAACTGCCGAGGAACTCCACGCGACTGTCCGGTCATTAGAAATGTGGGATCTCTCACGTACCCGGGAGTTAACACGTATAGCGACCATAGGCTCAAATGGGATATCCACGTACGCGAACTCTGCGACAAAATTAGAAATGCGCCTACGTGTTGTATTTGGACACAAAACGTTTCCTAAGGAAACATCTTCCAAGAGGAGTACAAAAAAAACATGTACAGAGCACTGTTTGAATCTATTCTACAATACGCTATCATAATCTGGGGAGGAACATTCAGGCATCTGCATGGAAAGGTTTCCAATACGCAAAAGAGGACACTAAAAATTTTGTTCGGCAAATCTAGACGGCATCCTAATGCTTTTTAGAGGACTAAACGTAAGTAAGATCTACCAGTTATACGCTCGAAATACGTTCATGTTTATTAGAAAAGAAAAACACTCTTTCTTTGTGGACGTCAAGCAACGGAAATCCAACTCTTACAGATTAAGACTTCCCATAGTTAAAAACGCTGCAAAGTCCTTGTCACATGGGTTTATTATTCTACTGGACATACAGAAATTTTGGCTGTTCATTTATTGTTTCTTCCAAGTGCAATAATTTAAATAGCTATGGTTTCCACCGATGTTGGCCCCCAAAAACACAAATCACGCTTTTTTTTTCAAATTATCTTTGATCATTTATAGTGCCATTTAACTGTCCTGATTCACCTGGTGACACTTTTTCTAGTGTTATTATACAAATTGATGGTCATTTCAGACAGTTTTCCGAGGTTTTTGACTAATAAAACGCTGCAAAGTCCTTGTCACATGGGTTTATTATTCTATTGGAGTTCTAGAGATTCTTGTTGGCTGTTAAATTTATTGTTTCTTTCATGTGGAATGATTGAAATAGCTATTTCTGATGATTTCCACCAATTTTGGCCCCCAAAACATGAAATAGGTACGCTTTGTTTTCTTTTTTTTTAGATCATCTTTGATCATTGGTAGTGGCATTTAATGGTCTTGATTCACCTGTTTACACTTTTTCCAATGTTATTATACACATTGATGGTGATTTCAGACAGTTTTCAAGGTTTTTGACTCATAAAAAACCAATTTTGGGAGCTGAACCTTTGGTAAAACCTCAATTTCCGCGTGTTTGGTCAAAATCGACATCATATTCGGTCTTCTCGTCCCCAAAAACATGTAAAAAGATACCTCAAAAGCTCATTTTACTAACATGTTGCTAAAACGCAAAAAGTACCTATTTTTACACACATTTTCACTCATAACATCCCTGGGTATATTCCGATCGGGCTGCAAAGTTTCGGGACACAACTAGGGCCCAAATGGAGCATGTGTGCGAAAGAACGATTTTTTTAGATCGAAAATGAAGCCTGTACACGTGATACGGCGTACGGCGGACGGCGTACGGACATTGCATGTTTGGAATCTACGCACCTTGAAACGGAAAAAAAAAATTTTGAGGGGGTGTTATAAAAATTGTTTGCTGAGCGAATACATAGGTGTATTATTCACAGAATAATAAACCAAAAAACTGAATTTTGGAAGCTGAACCTTCGTTAGAACTTCAATTTTCTACTCTTCGGTCAATATCGACTTCTTATTCGGTCTTCTTGTCCCAAAAACATGGAAAACGATCCCTCAAAAACTCATGTTACTAAAACACAAAAAATACCTACTTTTATACCCGTTTTTCACACATCCTTGGATATATTCCGATCGGGCTGCAAAGTTTCGGGGCACAACTAGGGCCCAAATGGAGCGTGTGTGCGAAAGATCGACTTTTTTAGGCCAAAAATGAAGCCGGTATGCATGATACGGCGTACGGCGGACGGACATTGCATTTTCTGAATCTACGCACATTGGAACGTAAAAGAAAAAATTTTGAGGGGGTGTTATAACAAGCTTTTGCTGAGCGAATACATTCACAGAATAATAAACCACAACAGGTAAGCACAGATGACTGTCAGATACAAGGTGATGCAAATTATAAATGGGATTTTGATAGTATTAATTAGATTATGAAGATACACTAAGCTAGTGAGGAAATTAAAAACGCTGCAAAGTCCTTGTCACATGGGTTTATTATTCTATTGGACATACCTACAGAAACGTTGGCTGTTCATTAATTGTTTCTTTCATGCGTAATAATCGAAATAGCTACTTCTGATGGTTTCCATTAATTTTGGCCCCCAAAACACAAATTAGGTACGCTCTTTTTTTTTTTTTTAACTATCTTTGATCATTGGTAGTGCCATTTAATCGTCCTGAACCACGTCTTGACCCTTTTTCCAGTGTTATTATACAAACTGATGGTGATTTCAGACGATTTCCCAGGTTTTTCGCTCATAAAAAATCAATTCTGGGAGCTGAACATTTGGTAGAACTCAATTTTCCACTCTTTGGTCAAAATCGACTTCATATTCGGTCTTCTCGTCCCCAAAAAACATAGAAAACGATATCTCAGAAGCTCATGTTACCAATACGTTGCTAAAACGTAAAAAGTACCTATTTTTACACACATTTTCACTCATAACACACCTGGGTATATTCCGATCGGGCTGAAAAGTTTCGGGACACAACTAGAGCCCAAATGGAGCATGTGTGCGAAAGAACGATTTTTTTAGACCGCAAATGAAGCCTGTACACGTGATACGGCGTACGGCGGACGGCGGACGGACATTGCATTTTTGGAATCTATGCACCTTGAAACGTAAAAGAAAAAAGTTTGAGGGGGTGTTATAAAAATTTTTTGCTGAGCGAATACAAAGGTGTATTATTCACAGAATAATAAACCAAAAATTTGTTAGCAGTAAACCAGTTGAATTTTTATCTACCTATATGAAATTATTTATAAACATGCAGCCATAAGTAGTTACTTCATCAGGAACGAATGCCCGAATCAAGACGCAATACATATATATGTACTATAATGCAATCATTTATGTAAATATCTAAATTGAGAACCTCAACTCCGTGCCGGATACTGTGGCCGGTCATCGACACTTTCCATTGGAAGAAACGTGACTTCTACTTATTACAAATTTATGTTTTCAAAGTTCTGTTGTAAATAACGTATCGGAAGAAAAGGACGACAAATATAATATTCATTCGGGAATCCAGAGGAAACTGCGCAGGATAGAGCTGCATGGGGGCAGTCGATCAGGAGGAGGCCAGGGTCCACATCGGGCTGTACAGCCAAAGGAAGAAGTATGCGGGTACTTTCGGGTGGATTTACTAAGCGGAAACTCGTAAATGTCTTTTTCAGAGGATAATGAGTCGTATATGAGCGCAGATACGATTTTTTTGCTAATTATTTTGCACATAAGGGTTAGTTAAGTGCAGATATACGGGTTAAAAAAAATTATATGCATAAATTGAGTTTGAAATAGTATGCATTTATTGAGGAGCTTTAGGCAAGTTAAGTGCTCACTCGATTCACTCTAAATAGCTCTCGTTTGTATCCAAAATGCGAGGGTAAAACTCGTAGGCCGTTTATCGGTATCTTTCTATTGAAAAAAAAAACTAGTTTTGGTTTATTATTTTCAATAATGAACCATTGGAATCGAGCATGAAAAAAAATGCTTACCCCCCTCAAAATTTGATGGTTTACGTTTCAAGGTATGTAGAATCCAAAACTGCAATAAAAATATTTCTGTCTGTCCGCCGTACGCCGTACGGGCCACTTTTCTTAGTTACCATGAATCAAAATTGATGAAATTCGGGTTATAGGTTCCGTTCGGGGTCTAGTTGGTCCTCGAAGCTCGACGTTACTGTCAGTCATCTCTAAGGGGTTCAAAATAGGGGTTGACATTTTCAGAACGCCTATACCTTTTTTACGTGAATTTTTTTACGGTTTTAAATAGTTCTCGAACTTGGGAGTTTTTTAAGACCACCCGGAGCACCGTACGTCCAGCCGTTCCTTCACAGTAAGGCCCCGAAGTTTGCACCGATAGGCATTTTCGACACCAGGGTGAATGAAATTGTATACTTCAGACCAAATCTCGTCACCAGGGACGCGCCGACAATAGGAAATTGGCCGGAGATAAAATCATTGGTAGGGATCACCTGATTATATTGGCGGAGTATGAAGTCGAGTTCGTTGTTCTGTGATATTATTTCATTTGAAGAATGATGGCTCTTTTGGAGTTTGTTGATAGGTAGTGAAACTTGAACAATCGTTGAAGTATTATTGATGGGTAAATTATTACTACACGGTGGTAAATCATTACTCAACGGTAAATTATTACACAACGGTTCATTGTACCATCTACCAAGAAGGGGCTGGATTTTGTTGGTAGGTACTTGTGAAACTTGAACAAACTTTGAAGTATTATTGATGGGTAAATTATTGCACAACGGTAAATTATTACACAACGACAAATTATTACACAACGGTAAATTATTACGTAACGGTAAATTATTACACAACGGTTCATCAACCAAGAAGGGGCTGGATTTTGTTGATCGGTACTTTTGCAACTTGACCAACCGTTGAAGTGTTATTGATCGGCAAGTTATTACACAACGGTTCATTATACTTGACCAGAGAAACAGAAAACAGTGATCTACGCATCTATTTCACTCCACATCAACGATTGTCCTTCAAAAATTCATTATTTGCGTTTCTTTTCGCCATTCTAGTTACTAATTGTCATCGAAAGAATTATTTTAGCAACATTTAACTCGTGATTTAGGTAGGTACCTAGTAACGAGTACGGGGTTAGGTACTAACCTACGGAGGGTCGGCGATCTACATAATATATGTATAGACTAGTAGATATTATATAGACGGGTTATCTATACAGAGAGCTGTGATCTGTAAAAGAAGGGTATTCCGTACAAAATAATAAACCGTTGTGCAGGGATTTGCAGCGTTTTTTACTTCACAGATCGATTCAGCGGGAAATTTCCTTGAAAATGAGTGTTTAAGTTCAAGATATTCTAAAAACTAACGCTCAATGGCAAATTTCAACTCAAAGCCTAAAGGTCCATTTTTCCAAAAGTCAGGTTCAGTAAGATATGACTTTTCTGCTTCTGACGGCAGCACAGGTGTGTCCTTCTGCTGTGGTACGACTATTTTGGGATTCCAGTCAAATTACAGTTCGAGAAAGTAACGTAGATTTCATTCCGGAAGTAAAGGAGGCTTACATGATTGTATTATTATATTGTACGGATCGTTTGTTGTTGGTTCCAGGTAAGAGTAACAGCTTGGCTTGGGGAAGAACGAGGTCATATTTTTTATAAGCTACGTATCGAAAGAAAAGGATCACAAATATAATATTGATTCATTCACTCATTCATTCATTCATTCAGGAATCCAGAGGAAACTGCGCAGGATAGAGCTGCATGGGGGCAGTCGATCGGCAGGAGGCCAGGGTCCACATCGGGCTGTACAGCCAAAGGAAGAAGTATGCGGGTACTTTCGGGTGGATTTACTAAGCGGAAACTCGTAAATGTCTTTTTCAGAGGATAATGAGTCGTATATGAGCGCAGATACGATTTTTTCGCTAAGTATTTTGTACATACGGGTTTAAAACCGTTAAATAATAATAATATCCATTTATTGAGCTTCAGACAAGTTAAGTAAAATACGAGAGTAAAACTCGTAGGCCTTTTTTCAGTACCTTCCGATTGAAAAAACTCGTTTTTTGACTTCACCGATCGATTCAGTGGGAAATTTCCTTGAAAATGAGTGTTTAAGTTCAAGAAAATTCTGAAAACTAAAGCTCATATTGGCAAATTTCAACTCGAAGTCTAAAGGTCAATTTTTCCAAAAGTCATGTTCAGTAAGAAATGACTTTTCTGCTTCTGACGGCAGCACAGGTGTGTCCTTCTGCTGTGGTACGAGTATTTCGGGATTCCATTCAAAGCACAGTTCGAGAAAGTAACGCAGATTTTATTCCGAAAGTAGAGGAGGCTTACATGATTGTATTATTATATTGTACGGATCGTTTGTTGTTGGTTCCAGTTAACAGGAACAGCTTGGCTTGAGGAAGAACGAGGTCATATTATAAACGATGAGGGAGGTTACAACTCGCGTCACCCTTATTTTAAATTACAGGTTGAGCGCCTGGAACCAGAAGTTTCGGTTTCCCAGATCCGGCTCCCCCAGGAACGATAAACCACATAAACACGAAACCACGCGTAGGAAGGAGTTTGTTAAAGGTAACATTGGTGGGGGAGGGTCAAGGCTGCCAAAAGGTTTTCTTGCAATCACACTACCAATATCTGCATCTCTTCTAGGTGGGACCGAACGCGAGAGGTCCTTGAGCTCTCACTTAGTCATTCACTTCCTTCCGCTCCTTTCTAGAGAGTACCGAACCTTCTTTATGACCTTCCATTGACTTCAGGACCGACTCTATGAATAATGATTGCGTCTGTTCGAGACAACCTGTGTCATGAAGAGATCACCCGCTTCATATACCTTCCTAACTCAAGATCATTATTTACTCCCGATACTTCCCACATCATCACGATGTGTCTCTCCTGGTACGTTGAATGTCCCGCGATACCTACTGTAGGAGTACTGATGTTCCATCATTGACTGATGCTCCCACAAAGTAGATAAAATAAAATACTGTCATGCCAAATGCAACGAAATTCAAATGGGACTATGAGAACTTAGTGTGCATGATTGAAAATCCCTACTATATTATAAAAACGGATCTCTGTGAGTGAGTCTGTGTGTCTGTCTTTCTATGCACGGCCAAACGGCTCGACGGATATCGACCAAATTTGGCACGAATATCCAGTAGGCTCCCAAGTTGTGCAACGTCGCATTTTTAATTCCCTGACCATAGCGGAACTATGGTCGACCATGGTCAACTTCGTTAATTGAAATGGTAACCCCTATTTTTTATCGCGTATTCGTAATCTACGTGAAATTCTATCTACGATCGACCCTTCGGACTACCCCCGCGGTCGACCTTAGCGCATCCATGGGCCCCTCCATGGTCGAATCCCGAATTGCTCAACGGATATCGACCAAATTTAGCACCAATATCCGGTAGCCTCCCAAGATGAACGTAGGCGCATTTTTAATTCCCTCACCATAGCGGAAATATGGTCGACCATGGTCAACTCCTGAATGGCTTGACGGATTTTGATAAAATTGGGCACAAATACCCGGTAGGGTATGGGATTTTTCCGTCGTTTGTTGGTTCCACGATACTGCGTACAGCGAATCTCGGAAAGCGAGCGAAGCGAGCGGTCAGGCTAGTATTACTTATCAAAATCGTTCCTGTTATTTCCGAGGTATGGCGTTATGAGTGTTCCAGAATTTCTCTTTGGGTTTTCGTTTTAGCATAATTAGAACATCTATGGATTCATGTACTTTACCCACAATTTCAGCTCGTTTTAATTGTTCAGTCATTAAGATATTAATGGTTCTGTCATTCAGACAATATGACAATTATAATGGAAATCTATACTCGTAGGTATAAATTTAAAAAAAAAGTAAAAATATTATTTAAAAAACAAAACTGTACAACAAATAACTAAGGAAAATGTCGAGTACAGCTTACGGTGGACGGAAATGAATTTTTTTTAGGCTCAGTCCATCAGAAGTGGCCGAAGCCTTATATTTCGTTCTTATATTTTTTGTAGGCAGTTTTCATTATTTTGAGGGAGGAAAAGTGGATTTCCTCATTTTTGACGACGGTGAACACGAACCCATCGAAACAAAAACGGGAAGTTCAGTTCCTTCAGGTAGTTGAGTGTCTGAGTGTACGCTTTTTTTGCGAACCACCATAACTCACGGCCCAATGGTTCAAATTGGCTCAAATTTTCACGGTAGTTCAGGGGTAGGTCTTAGTTAGTTCCACATGAATTTAGTCGCATTCAGACAAGTAGTAGGGACTGCGTATGCGCAAACGTGGAAAACGTCGCACCCACATAACTCACGATCCAATGGTTCAAAATGGCTCAAACATTCTCGGTAGTTCAGGGTTAAGTCCTAGTTGGTCCCATATGAATTTAGTCACATTCAGACAAGTAGTAGGGACTGCGTATGCACAAACGTGGAAAACGTCGTACCCACATAACTCACGACCCAGTGGTTCAAATTGGCTCAAATTTTGATGGTAGTTTGGGGTTACGTTCTAGTTGGTCTCGTATGAATTTAGTCGAATTCAGAAAAGTAGTAGAGAGTGCGTATGCGCAAACGTGGAAAACATCGCACGTAACTCACGATCCAATGGTTCAAAATGGCTCAAACTTTCACGGTAGTTCAGGGTTAAGTCCTAGTTGGTCCCATATGAATTTAGTCACATTCAGACAAGTAGTAGGGACTGCGTATGCACAAACGTGGAAAACGTCGCACCCACATAACTCACGACCCAGTGGTTCAAATTGGCACAAATTTTGATGGTAGTTTTAGGTCTTAGTTTGTCCCATACCCACAACAACTACTGGGACGTATAATTGATCTGGTACCCACCTAACTGGGCACTTATCATTCATACGAGTTCTGCTTTGCAAGTAATTCTGTATTCACCGTTAAAATAAAGATGAAGTTATATTGTAGAATTTAGAATTCAAACTAAGTACAAAAAAATTGTAGGGCAGGTGCGCCAGAAGAGTTGGAATGCATTAAATAATTCAATATCTTCGCAAGAATAGGGCAGCAACGAGGTATTTGTGTTGCCTAAAATTTACTTCAGTAGTAAAAAATACGTTACGACGCTCGAATCCTTGGGATGGTTATGTGGAGAACTAGAGCCGTGTCCCCGAATGAAAGTAAATCCCGTGTATTGTGTACCCGAGTACACAATGCAAAGAGAGCAGACAGGGTCACGTTACAGATCGCGTCGCTACTCCTGACTGAAAAGACAGCGATAGCATTGTCCAGGACGTCACTGGGACGACCCAAAGACTGCAAGTGGGGCTCGGGTGCATTATAATAGGTGCATAAATAATATATTGGAGCCCTTAGTCTGAGGATTCACACAGGAAATATATTCACGAGAGAGAAATTATTTCTTATGGTCATTAGGTCAGACATTTCCATAAATGATCATCACTTAGTAAATGGGTAATTTCCGTAGGAGTTATTCATTTTGGTTTATTATTTTCAATAATGAACCATTGGAATCGAGCATGAGAAAAAAAAAATGCTTACCCCCCCCCCCCCCCCCGCCCATCAAAATTTGATGGTTTACGTTTCAAGGTATGTAGAATCCAAAACTGCAATAAAAATATTTCTGTCTGTCCGCCGTACGCCGTACGGGCCACTTTTCTTAGTTACCATGAATCAAAATTGATGAAATTCGGGTTATAGGTTCCGTTCGGGGTCTAGTTGGTCCTTGAAGCTCGACGTCATCTCTAAGGGGTTCAAAATAGGGGTTGAAATTTTCAGAACGCCTATACATTTTTTTTATGTGAATTTTTTTACGGTTTTGAATATTTCTCGAACTTGGGAGTTTTTTAAGACCACCCGGAGCATCGTACGTCCAGCCGTTCGTTCACAGTAAGGCCCCGAAGTTTGCACCGACAGGCATTTTCGACACCAGGGTGAATGAAATTGTATACATCAGACCAAATCTCGTCACCAGGGACGCGCCGACAATAGGAAATTGGCCGGAGATAAAATCATTGCTAGGGATCACCTGATTTTATAGGCAGAGTATGAGGTCGAGTTGGTTGTTCTGTGATATTATTTAATTTGAAAAATGATGGCTCTTTTGGAGTTTGTTGATAGGTAGTGAAATTTGAACAAACGTTGAAGTATTATTGATGGGTAAATTATTACTACACGATGGTAAACTAACTTACAACGGATTGTATTGGTGGGTAAATTATTACACAATGGCAAATTATTACACAACGGTAAATTATTACACAGCGGCTCATCTACCCAGAAGGGGCTGGATTTTGTTGATAGGTACTTTTGCAACTTGAACAAACGTTGGAGTATTATTGATGGGCAAATTATTACACAACGGTTCATTATTCTATCTCCGTGGAAGGGGAACCTATACAGGTAAATTATTACACAACAGTTTAGGTAGGTACCTAGTAACGAGTACGGGGTTTGGTACTAATCTACATATCACATATTTATGTTATATTATGTATAGAAGGGTTATCTATACGGAGAGCTGTGATCTGTAACAGGAGGGTATTCTGTACAAAATAATAAATCGTTGTGCAGGGATTTGCAGCGTTTTTGGTCTCATAATCGGATTTAGCCCCCTTGAACCTCCCCCCCCCCCCCCCCCACCAATGCCAATTTTCATCTCAAAACTCCGTATAACTTGGGCAATAAACGGATCGAAAGATAACGAAATGAAGTCATAAGTGGATGGCACTGGGGTTCCTCCCTGGCGGACCTTTACCTATATATGTGGTCACCTATGACGTCATTTCGCTTGCTTTCCACTGGTTTATCGCCCACTTTCGATGATCTGATACCCCTCATACAGCACCTTTTCGGAAAGCAGTCGCCGAGATCTTTTACTTAAGAAAATAATAGAAAACAGGTGAAATATTGCCCATTCTGTCGTCAAGTTAACCCGCCAAAAAAAACCTCACCAGCCACAAAAAATATTGATATTCATTTTGACCGCCAAAGTAGCACCAAGGTTCTTGAATGGGCATGTAGAAACCTGTCATTTCTTCCCCCCCCCAAACCTTGAAATTTCTTTCAACGCTGTTTGGTGGGGGCTTTTCGGCTGGGGGTAATAAGTTTCCCGCCAAACAGCATTGAAAGAAATTTCAAGGTTTGGGCGGAAGGAACAGGTTTCCTCTATTTTCCCTATGTTGCATTTATTTAGTCATGCACATGTAAATATTCCGAACAAAAATATTCTATTCTTACTCCAGTTACCCATACACAAAATCCAATTTGACAAATCAATCTGCCGCCTCGAAACAATAATATGAGGCTGAATCAGAAACCCGGTTTTCCAATGTCAATGTATCAGGTGGGGTCTGGTCTGGTCTATTCCTAGCTCCTAGGTACCCTTGATGCTCGTCCTTGAGTTAATAACTTACAGGTTCCGTGAGCAGTGGCGTTTTTCGGTTACGAAAAGGCGCAGAATAGACGAGGCTTGGCGAGACGAGTTTTGGGTTTGACCCGTTTTTCGAATGACTCGAATTCCATTTCGAACGAAGCGTTTCGCCGTGTTAAACGCTACAAACAATGACAGGGAAATTATTTTTAAATAAATAGTTGACCAAACAGAGTCTCAACCTTCACATTCAAAGACTCGCATATGGAATCAAGTTTTTCTGAACAAGGTCGTCCACGAAATCACTCATACTTTTTGAAAATAGGTAGGCATCAAACTGAAATGAAAGGCAAGGTCCTTGCATGGCGTCGCAAAAGTAGCAGGACAAGCAGTTGAATAGCAAGACAAAACAGATGAGTGAGAGGAACATTCAGCCTTTTACGGAAATTCCATTCATATGCGGAAAATATTTTTTCTGAACAAATTTGGTTCTGTGTCCGTAAATCTCGCAACATTTATAAGTAATTCTCGAGAAAAAAACATAATGAGCTGAAATTTGCTGTTCCGTCACAATCGGTCTGTAACTTTCTCCTGATCATGCGCAAACGTGATATTCTTGCAACGTCTATCAACCATAATAATCTCGAATGGTCGTAGTGACCTGAGGGTTGGCACGGGTTGAGCCCTAAATGGTCTCATATTTCATCGATATTGGCCTGTAACGTTCGTTGACGTATGCGCATCTGGAAATGTCCTTGCACATACAAACACCGATTAAATCTTAGGTTATGTCGGTATATGGTCGGGATTCAGCCAGAAATACCTCATCAACTCATCCCTGGACCAAGTACGCGCGCCTATAACTGGAGTAACACGAGTACCCGCGCACACTTTTTTTTTACGAGGCACATATCTCGTAAAATATCAACGCTGCAAAGCCGACGTTGTGTTCATTCGATTCAGCGTTAAATTTCCAGCCGAAAGCCGTGAATATAAAAACATAATATTATATATTTATACTCATCTAAAAAAGACGAGTATATTATATGCAAACATTATCAACTGAAGGATTCAGGGAAATAACAAGAGACTGCTAACGTTTTGGAACAGAATGGCTAGTTGAAACCTGATAATGACGCGGATGAATACATGAATTGTAGGTGTATACATATTAGTGTATTAATATGTATACTGTCATGGTACCCTTACAATATAACATTCCTGTAAATAAGTAAGATTGTTACCAATGAAGACGCGTAGAAGTCGAGCTGCGCGGTGCAAGGGACTAGGCCAGGTAGCTCTCCCTCCAACGGCTCTCAGCGGGGGTGGACCCGGGAGGGAGGGTAGAGGCGCCTTTATAAGGTGCCCGGCTTGCCCAGCTCGACATTCATCCAACTTCTCTCGAACCATAGCCTTCTCTCTCTTACCTCCTCTTCATCAACTCGCCCTTCTCCTCAACCCTACCTTCTCAACGTGGTGAAAACCGGACAAGTGTTTTTCGGATATCAAACGTGGTGAAAACCGGATCGATATCCTCCATTCCTCTCTTTCCAATATCCAAGGAGGTGAAAACCGCGCGGATACGCTCTCGTACTCCTCTGTCACCTCCTCATTAAAAAAAAAAAAAAAAAAAAAAAAAAAAAAAAAAAAAAAAAAAAAAAAAAAAAAAAAAAACCGGTTTCGGTTGTTACACCATCGTCAGTACACTATAGAACTGACGATGGTGTAACAACCGAAACCGGTCTACAGTTTTTGTTATTTTACGTGGAAATAGACTATTTTATTTTTATCCTGTAGTTTTTTGCTATGGATTTCCACTATTCCGCCGCGAGTGATTTAAGTTATACTCCTCATTAAACCTCACCTTCACTCTTCCAAAACTCCTACGCTACCTAGGTACCTCAAACCACGCGTCACCACATATACTAATATGTACTAATATTGTACTAGTATGTGTACGGTAATAGGTGTAATTAGTGTAAGTTTATAATGTAGTATAGGTGTATACGATGAGGAAGTTCACCTATACGACATGTTTAATGTAGTGCAGATGTATAATGTAGTTCAGCTTATTTATAATTCAACTTTTGAGTGCGTGGAGTGAAAGTTAAACGAGGGAACAGAAATCCGGTAGGAACTAAAGTTCTGAAATCTAAGCTTTCGACGTTGAAGTATCGGATGATTATAATGATAAGTTTATCTATGAAAATGTTTGGAAATTTTTATCTCACGAGAAAGCAGTTCATCACCACCATCCTTACGTAGGTACTTACCTGTAAAAAACGCTTCAAATCCCTGCACAACGGTTTATTATTTTGTATGGAATACCCTTCTGTTACAGATCACAGCTCTCCGTATAGATAACCCTTCTATATAACATTTATGTACTATTCTACACCCTCCGTAGGTTAGTACCTAACCCCGTACTCGTTACTAGGTACCTACCTAAACCGTTGTGTAATAATTTACCTGTATAGGTTCCCCTTCTACGGAGATAGAATAATGAACCGTTGTGTAATAATTTGCCCATCAATAATACTTCAACGGTTGTTCAAGTTGCAAAAGTACCTATCAACAAAATCCAGCCCCTTCTTGGTAGATGAGCCGTTGTGTAATAATTCACCGTTGTGTAATAATTTACCGTTGTGCAGTGATTTACCGTTGTGCAATAATTTGCCGTTGTGTAATAATTTGCCATTGTGTAATAATTTACCCATCAAAAATACTTCAACGGTTGTTCAAGTTGCAAAAGTACCTACCAACAAAATCCAACCCCTTCTTGGTAGATGAGCCGTTGTGTAATAATTTACCATTGTGTAATAATTTACGGTGGTGTCATAATTTACCGTTGTGTAATAATTTGCCGTTGTGTAATAATTTGCCATTGTTCAATAATTTACCCATCAATAATACTTCAACGTTTGTTCAAGTTTCACAAGTACCTACCTACAAAATCCAATAGTCCATCACTTATCAAATGAAATAATATCGCAGAACAAACAACTCGACTTCATACAGCCATCCTTGATTACAATCAGGTGCTCCTTAGTGATGATATCCCGGCCGGATTTATACCGTTTGATTCACGATCGTGTTGACGAAGCATTTTGGTGCACATGAACGGCTGGAGGTACAATGCTCCGGGTGGTCTCAAAAAATTGTTTAGCTCAAGACAAATTTAATAACGTAAAAAAAACCATACCCTTCATTCGAAAGTTTTCGAGATACGGCGTTCTGAAAATTTCAACCCCTATTTTTCACCCCTTAGAGATGACTGACAGTAACGTCGAGCTTCGAGGACCAACTAGACCCCGAACGGAACCTATAACCCGAATTTCATCAATTTTTTTTCATGGTAACTAAGAAAAGTGGCCCGTACAGCGTACGGTGGACAGACAGAAATATTTGTATTGCATTTTCGGATTCTACATACCTTGAGACGTAAACCATCAAATTTTGAGGGGGGGTAACAATTTTTTTTTTTCTTGCTCGATTCCAATGGTTCATTATTGAAAATACTTAATAAACCAAAAAAGAGGAACCAACGTCCTTCGATTTCTTCCAAACGATAAATAATTTAATTTCGTGTATACCCTTTCCAGACCAAGCCATATCACCAACATTCCAGCCCTTTCCGAGCCCTCTATGAGCGAAATTCGCTGTATTCTCTTTTTTTCCTCTATGTACTTTTGAACGATCTAAGTACTATCTAATCTACTGCACTTCTCTGTTAGTGTTTGAGGCACCTTCTTATTGTTCATAATATTGTTTCTTATTGTTCCTTGTTGTTCCTTATTTGGCTTAGGCCTTCTTATTGTTCCTTATTGTTACTTTGTTTTATTCAAATCACTGCTCTCCCAACAGCAGCTCACTCGATTCACACTCGAATTTCATGGATTGGAGTTGTGGTTTTACCCGCCTCACCTCTCGATATGTGGTGACTTCAACTTCTCACATGTTTACAACGGACTTGGTTTATCTCTCGTCATTTGACTACGTGGGAACGCCACATGAGACGCCTCGTATTAGATTAAGAGAGCAAAGGCAATCCGGCAAACCAGCCGACCTTGCCATCAGTCGGCAGGAAAGAAGCTCAGGAAACGCTCTGAAGCTGTTATTTATGTGCGTGACACGCGACGCGCAGTCTCTTGCGTTTTCCCCGTAGCCGGTCATACTGGTTTCTGTGCTGAATCCACTTGAATCATATCTTTACTGCACGGTTTCGTTTTTTGGGATTTATGTATGATTTGGAAAGTCAAGCTACTGTTACATGTTTGGGGACAAAAATTGTTCCCACTTCTCAGCCCACAGCAAAAAAACGCTGCAAATCCCTGCACAACGGTTTATTATTTTGTATAGAATACCCTTCTGTTACAGATCACAGCTCTATGTATAGATAACCCGTCTATATAATATAATATGTACTATTCTATACATATTATGTAGATCGCAGACCCTCCGTAGGTTAGTACCTAACCCCGTACTCGTTACTAGGTACCTACCTATATCACGAGTTAAATGCTGCTAAAATAATTGTGCCGATGACAAACAGTACCTAACAAAAAGAAACACACATAATGAAGTTCTGAAAAGAAATTGTTGATGAGGAGTGAAAAAAGTGGCAAAAGTACCTACCAACAAACTCCAGCCCCTTCTACGTAGATGGTATAATGAACCGTTGTGTAATAATTTACCGTTGAGTAATGATTTACCGTAGTAATAATTTACCCATCAATAATACTTCAACGTTTGTTCAAGTTTCACTACCTACCAACAAACTCCAAAAGAGCCATCATTTTTCAAATTAAATAATATCACAGAACAACCAACTCGACTTCATACTCCGCCAATATAATCAGGTGATCCCTACCAATGATTGGCCGTATTCACAAATTCCTATTGTGGGTGCGTCTCTGGTTACGAGATTTGGTTTGAATTGTATACAATTTCATTCACACTGGAGTCGAAAATGCCTGTCGGTGCAAACTTCGGGGCCTTACTGTGAACGAACGGCTGGACGTACGATGCTCCGGATGGTCTTAAAAAACTCGCAAGTTCAAGAACTATTTAAAACCGTAAAAATATTTACGTAAAAAAATGGTATAGGCGTTTTGAAAATTTCAACCCCTATTTTGAACCCCTTAGAGATGACTCACAGTAACGTCGAGCTTCGAGGACCAACTAGACGCCGAACGGAACCTATAACCCGAATTTCATCAATTTTTTTTCATGGTAACTAAGAAAAGTGGCCCGTACGGCGTACGGCGTACGGCGTACGGTGTACGGCGTACGGCGTACGGCGTACGGCGGACAGACAGAAATATTTTTATTGCAGTTTTGGATTCTACATACCTTGAAACGTAAACCATCAAATTTTGAGGGGGGGTAAGAATTTTTTTTTTCATGCTCGATTCCAATGGTTCATTATTGAAAATAATAAACCAAAATTCTTACCCCCCCTCAAAATTTGATGGTTTACGTTTCAAGGTATGTAGAATCCCAAACTGCAATAAAAATATTTCTGTCTGTCCGCCGTACGCCGTACGCCGTACGCCGTACACCGTACGCCGTACGCCGTACGCCGTACGGGCCACTTTTCTTAGTTACCATGAAAAAAAATTGATGAAATTCGGGTTATAGGTTCCGTTCGGCGTCTAGTTGGTCCTCGAAGCTCGACGTTACTGTGAGTCATCTCTAAGGGGTTCAAAATAGGGGTTGAAATTTTCAAAACGCCTATACCATTTTTTTACGTAAATATTTTTACGGTTTTAAATAGTTCTTGAACTTGCGAGTTTTTTAAGCCCATCCGGAGCATCGTACGTCCAGCCGTTCGTTCACAGTAAGGCCCCGAAGTTTGCACCGACAGGCATTTTCGACTCCAGTGTGAATGAAATTGTATACAATTCAAACCAAATCTCGTAACCAGAGACGCGCCCACAATAGGAATTTGTGAATACGGCCAATCATTGGTAGGGATCACCTGATTATATTGGCGGAGTATGAAGTCGAGTTGGTTGTTCTGTGATATTATTTAATTTGAAAAACGCTGCAAATCCCTGCACAACGGTTTATTATTTTGTATAGAATACCCTTCTGTTACAGATCACAGCTCTATGTATAGATAACCCGTCTATATAATATGATATGTACTATTCTATTATATGCATATTATGTAGATCGCAGACACTCCGTAGGTTAGTACCTAACCCCGTACTCGTTACTAGGTACCTACCTAAATCACGAGTTGAATGTTGCTAAAATAATTCTGCCGATGACAAACAGTACCTAACAAAAAGAAACACACATAATGAAGTTCTGAAAAGAAATTGTTGATGAGGAGTGAAAAAAGTTGCAAAAGTACCTACCAACAAACTCCAGCCCCTTCTACGTAGATGGTATAATTTACCGTTGTGTAATAATTTACCGTTGAGTAATGATTTACCGTAGTAATAATTTACCCATCAATAACACTTCAACGTTTGTTCAAGTTTCACTACCTACCAACAAACTCCAATAGAGCCATCATTTTTCAAATTAAATAATATCACAGAACAACCAACTCGACTTCATACTCCGCCAATATAATCAGGTGATCCCTACCAATGATTGGCCGTATTCACAAATTCCTATTGTGGGCGCGTCTCTGGTTACGAGATTTGGTTTGGATTGTATACAATTTCATTCACACTGGAGTCGAAAATGCCTGTCGGTACAAACTTCGGGGCCTTACTGTGAACGAACGGCTGGACGTACGATGCTCCGGATGGTCTTAAAAAACTCGCAAGTTCAAGAACTATTTAAAACCGTAAAAATATTTACGTAAAAAAATGGTATAGGCGTTTTGAAAATTTCAACCCCTATTTTGAACCCCTTAGAGATGACTCACAGTAACGTCGAGCTTCGAGGACCAACTAGACGCCGAACGGAACCTATAACCCGAATTTCATCAATTTTTTTTCATGGTAACTAAGAAAAGTGGCCCGTACGGCGTACGGCGTACGGCGTACGGCGTACGGTGTACGGCGTACGGCGTACGGCGTACGGCGGACAGACAGAAATATTTTTATTGCAGTTTTGGATTCTACATACCTTGAAACGTAAACCATCAAATTTTGAGGGGGGGTAAGAATTTTTTTTTTCATGCTCGATTCCAATGGTTCATTATTGAAAATAATAAACCAAAAAGTTGCGAAAGTACCTACCAACAAACTCCAGCCCCTTCTACGTAGATGGTATAATGAACCGTTGTGTAATAATTTACCGTTGAGTAATGATTTACCGTGGATGAATTTACCCATCAATAATACTTCAACGTTTGTTCAAGTTTCACTACCTACCAACAAACTCCAAAAGAGCCATCATTTTTCAAATGAAATAATATCACAGAACAACCAACTCGACTTCATACTCCGCCAATATAATCAGGTGATCCCTACCAATGATTGGCCGTATTCACAAATTCCTATTGTGGGCGCGTCTCTGGTTACGAGATTTGGTTTGAATTGTATACAATTTCATTCACACTGGAGTCGAAAATGCCTGTCGGTGCAAACTTCGGGGCCTTACTGTGAACGAACGGCTGGACGTACGACGCTCCGGATGGTCTTAAAAAACTCGCAAGTTCAAGAACTATTTAAAACCGTAAAAATATTCACGTAAAAAAAATGGTATAGGCGTTTTGAAAATTTCAACCCCTATTTTGAACCCCTTAGAGATGACTCACAGTAACGTCGAGCTTCGAGGACCAACTAGACAGCGAACGGAACCTATAACCCGAATTTCATCAATTTTCTTTCATGGTAACTAAGAAAATTGGCCCGTACGGCGTACGGCGTACGGCGGACAGACAGAAATATTTTTATTGCAGTTTTGGATTCTACATACCTTGAAACGTAAAGCATCAAATTTTGAGGGGGGGTAAGAATTTTTTTTTTCATGCTCGAT
This sequence comes from Leptopterna dolabrata, assembly GCA_954871275.1. Classification (NCBI taxonomy): domain Eukaryota; kingdom Metazoa; phylum Arthropoda; class Insecta; order Hemiptera; family Miridae; genus Leptopterna; species Leptopterna dolabrata. The sequence continues at coordinate 32,770,332 of OX940986.1, read as the reverse complement.
TCCAATGGTTCATTATTGAAAATAATAAACCAAAACGAGGGCCAAGTAAATTCAAATCATTTCATAATCGTGAGAACTATCTTTAACTACTGCTCTTCTCTAAAATCGTTCCGTAAAATAAAAATCAATTGTCAGTATAGCTGACTGCAATTTAACTTTGAAGGTATGTACTCGCGTACGTGGCAAAAGGACCGCAATGTTTGCTTCCTCGCTACCAAAGGTAGAGAAGCCTTGGATTCGTGAGTTAAAAATAATGTATGTCCTCCAAAATGAACGTTTCCACTACAATTTTGTGTTCAGACATCAAGGAACTTTTTTTGGTTCCGCGTCTGTCTGTGTCAACGAAAGGCTGGACGTCCAATGTTCCGGGTGGTCCCAAAAAATGCTCAAGTTTGCGACCAAACTTTATGTATTTATCATGATTGCATTTTTATGGGAATAAATCAATTCATTCATTCTGACGTAAAAACACCCCATACCCTTCAAATGAGAGTTTTCCATCTGTGGCATTCGGGAAAATTCGATCCCTATTTTTCACCACTTTAGAGATGACAGATAGTAACGCCAAGCTTCGCGGACCAACTAGAGCCCAAATGGAACCTACAACCAAATTTCATCAATTTTGTTTAGTGGTAACTAAGAAAAGGGCGAGGTACGGCGGGCCGACAGAAATTTTTTAAATTTCATTTTCGGATTCTACCTTAAAACACTCAACCATCAATTGGGGGGGGGGGGGGGGGATGAGGGGGTTAAAAAATGTTTTTCATGCTGATTCCAAGCTTTCATTTATTGAAGATAATAAATCAAAATACGGTTTCCAGTAACCAGACAGCTACGAGTGTTCACAGTACCTACACCTGCTAATTAGTGCTCCCTATACATCTACCTTTTTATCCTTTCAAGGAATGGGGCGTTGAACCTAATCCAGGAGTTCACCGAAATGTGTTTCCCGGTAAACCTCGGTCTGAAAACAAGGAACCGTAGTTTGCCGTTCTGGGTAGCTGTGAAGCTCTTAGAAACGTATTGTTTAGAAACCAAATGCCAAGCCCTCCTACTTTTTCAGGTAGGTATCTCCGTAGTTCAGCACAATCGACTTCTTGAAAAATCTTGGTTTCAAAACGATGAAGAGTTGTTCCGGCTATTCATTCATTTCTTTTTACACCTCAGGGTGACTGACAAGGCTTCCAAGGAACATTAGCGACGCACTCCTGTTACAAAGGAAACTATGTACCCGAAAAGTGGTGGAAGAGCAAACTTGGAGGTGGCTTGGTGATCGAGCCTGTTTTCCAAGCGACCCAACTTTCAAAACATATTTGAATGCCTAGTGAGATTGGTCCGGTTCAAATTTGAAGAGGGTTGGAGCAGTGTGTGGAGCGCGATATTGCAGCAAGCGCTGCAAAGTCCTTGACACATGGGTTTATTATTCTATTGAACATACCTACAGAAATGCTTGAAATACATTTATTGTTTCTTTCATGTGCAATAATTGAAATAATGGTACTATTTTTTATGGTTTCCACCAATTTTGGCCCCCAAAACACGAATTAGGCTCCTATTTTTGACAAGTTAATGACATTTAATTGTATTGATTCACCTGTTGATACTACTTCTAGTGTTATTATACAAGTATATGGTGATTTCAGACAAACCCCCATGTTTTTGAATTATAAAAAATGAATTTTGGGTGCTGAATCTTCGTTACAACCTCATTTCTTCACTCTGGTCAAAATCAACTTCGTATTCGGTCTTCTCTCCCTAAAAAATATGGAAAATGATGCCTCACAAGCTTATGTCCTCTGTCCTATGTGCTCATCTCAAAAACCCTCGAAAACCCCTGCTTTTATTATTGTTATTACACAACGGTTACGGTTACGGTTACGCCCTTGTGCGTATAGATGACTGTTATCTGTGGTCAATACCCTCGAGCTCCTCCCAGGAAAGCCCTAAATGGAGTACTGGAGCGGGTTTCATACAAATGCGCGGGATTCAATAATTAAATCATTAATTATTTGTAGTTATTCATGAAGCGTAAGGCAAATAATAAACCCGTTTCACTCAAAATCCCATTAACTTTCATAGAAATCTGTCTTCCAACCACTTTCCGACACCACACCAAATGCTAGACCCACTGACATATTTTTTGCTGTCAATTACCCAAATCGAATGTGATCGAGCTCAAGTAGGCATGATCCAGACATCTTAAAGGACATTTCGGTACCAACCGCACCAGATTTGGTCCATTTTTACGGAAGTTAACGTTGAAATCGAAAAATTAGAAAATTCATCAACTCCCTCATTTTTCCACGTAGGTTTCCCGTTCTCATCTCAAACTGAAGAGTTCAACGAGCTGAACAAAACCCAGAAAGGATATCAGAAATATACCATTTTTGGTTTATTATTCCGTGAATAATACACCTATGTATTCGCTCAGCAAAACACTTTTTGAAAACCCCCTTAAATTTTTTTCTTTTGCATTCCAAGGTGCGTAGGTTCCAAAAAGGCAATGCTCGTCCACCGTCCGCCGTACGCCGTATCATCCATATTTACCTTCATTTTTTCGGTATAACTTCGCACACAGGCTCCCATTTGGGCCCTATTTGTCCCCCGAAGCTTTACAGCCCGATCGGAATATACCCAGGGGTATTATGGGTGAAAAATGGGTGTACAATTAGGTGTTCTTGAGGTTTTAGTGAACTTGGGCTTGTGAGGTATCGTTTTCCATGTTGTTTAGGGTGAGGAGGAGACCAAATATGAAGTTGATTTTGACTGCTGAGTGAAGGATTGACGTTCTGACGAAGTTTCAGCTCCCGAAATTCATTTTTATTAATCAAAAACCAGAGAAATTGTTTGAAATCACCATAAACTTGTATAACAACACCAGAAGTAGTATTAACAGGTGAACCAAGACAGTTAAATGGCACTATCAATGATCAAAGATAATCTGTCAAAAATATGAGCCTAATTTGAGTTTTTGGGGGGCCGAAATTGGTGGAAACCATCAAAAATAGCTATTTTAATTACTGCACATGAAAGAATAAATAAATGAACAGCCAACATTTCTGTAGGTATGTCCAGTTGAATAAAAAAACCATGTGACGAGGACTTTGCAGAGTTTTTTAGGAAGATGAGCATTTGAAGAATTAAATAATACCAACGTACCTACGCACGGAACGACATCAAGCGGCAGACCGTCTAGATCAGGCATGTCAAAATCAAAGTTCCTCAAGGGCCAAATGGCTGCTTCTTAAAGGTTTTGTGGGCGGCAAGAAAATCACTAAACGGAATTATATCGAGTTTCTATATTAGAAGTTTACAAGAAGTAACAGCGAAATGCAAGAAGAAAATAGGATCTCACCTAATATTTTTTCCCTCAGAGTTGACATCTTTTTCGTTCCACCAAATTTTCCACGTTGGGAACAATATTGTTTGCTGCGGCCACTCTGAGAATCGAGCTTAGATGGCAGTCGGTAAGCCTGGACCTTTCTTGAGACTCATTTCGTTTCATAATGGAGCAGAGTTGTTCACATAGGTAGGTACTCCCAAACGTAGAAATTATTTCAGCCGCGAAATGCCGAATTTTCGTGAACATTGTAGGGTGGGCCGCATTGCACTGATTGCTAGCACCGACTCGTGGGCCGCACATTAACGTCTTGTGGGCCGCACGTTTGACATACCTTCTAGATATTCGTTTTGAGCACTTCTGAACAAGGTTCTGTGGTTTTCTCGAACATCCCTTTTTGACGGCATCGCCATACTTCCATTCCTAAATAATAGGAAAATTCACAAATTCTTGTTTATTCGGAATCCTGGTCCGGGGGATTGGTGACTTTGGTGACTTGGTAGATAGGTCATTATCAAATGTGTTTCTTTGTTTGTAATCTTATCCATCATGTTCTTGTTCATTATTGTCAGATACAACAGTGATCCGTATGTAAGTCGGTCATGCGCTCATTGCCAGCCAACATTTCTGTAGGTATGTCCAGTAAAATGAAAAACCCATGTGACGAGGACTTCGCAGAGTTTTTGAGGAAGTTATGGCCATTTGAAGAAGTAAAATACCAACGTACGTATGGAGTGACATCAAGAGGAAGACCGTCTTGATACTCGTTTCGGGCACTTCTGAACAACATTCTGTGGTTTTCTCGAACATCCCTTTTTGACGGCATCGCCATACTTCCATTCCTAAATAATTGCAAAATTCACAAATTCTTGTTTATTCGGAAGACTGGTCGGGGGATTGGTGACTCTGGTGACTTGGTTGATAGGTCATTATCAAATGTGTTTCTTTGTTTGTAATCTTGTCCATCATGTTCTTGTTCATTATTGTCAGATACAACAGTGATCCGTATGTAAGTCGGTCATGCGCTCATTGCCGGCAATGAAAGTGATTATCGCGTTGGAGGCCTGAGGACGTCCGATGCCCCTTTCGTCCAAACATGGACAGCGTGGGGAGCCAAGGTCGGGATGCTGCCGCAAAAAGAAAACGTTGTCCCAACTTCGACCACATCCCGTAGCCCACAGATCGTTACAAAGCCTCCTGAATGAGCGCGTGGCCAGTAAACAATGAGACGCCACCTACTGACAGGAGAAAGAATTAAGCGCCGTCATAATAATTATTACATACATCACCGCATCATCCTACCTTCGTCCGCTCGTGTGGGCTCGGATGACCCGCGAATTTCGGATTGCGAAACCTCAGCACCTGACTCTACGTGGCTTAAGCGGCCATCGCGTCGATTGATCGAACAAAATTCTACTCCTGTTCAAGATTGTTTCCTCCCCGGTGCTTACTAAAACAATTTGATACGCCCACTCTGCCGTCCAAAGTAAGAAAGCCGTAGAACAAGGAAATCTAATTTTGAGAAAAACGCAGGTAAACGCAGGTTGGCTGCAAAATAGGCATTCTTCAATATTTTCCAAAAATTTGATGGTTTACGTTTCAAGGTATGTAGAATCCAAAACTGCAATAAAAAATTTCTCTCCGTCCGCCGTACTTCGCACTTTTCGTAGTTACCATGAGCCAAAATTGACGAAATTCTGTTTATAGGTCCCATTTATGGTCTAGTTGGTTCTTGAAGCTCGACGTTGATGTCAGTCATCCCTAAGGGGTGAAAAATAGGGGTTGAAATCTCCAGGACGCCGTTATCTCCAATTTTTTTACGGTTTTAAATAGTTCTCGAACTTGGGAGTTTTTTAAGACCACCCGGAGTACGTCCAGCCGTTCTTTCACAGTAAGGCCCAGAAGTTGGCACCGACAGGCTTTTTCAACAGTAGGGTGAATGACATTGAATTCATTTAGCCCAAATATCATCAACAGGGACGCGATAACAATCGGGAATTGGCCCGAGATAAAATCATTGCTAGAGATCACCTGATTATATTCACGGATGGTTGTATGAAGTCGAATTGGTTGTTCTGTGATATTATTTCATTTGAAAAATGATGGGTCTTTTGGAGTTTGTTGATAGGTAGTGAAACTTGAACAAACGTTGAAGTATTATTGATGGGTAAATTATTACACAATGGTAAACTATTACACAACGGTAAATTATTACACAACGGTTCATTATACCATCTACGTAGAAGGGGCTGGAGTTTGTTGGTAGGTACTTTTGCAACTTGTTTTCACTCCACATCAACAATTTCCCTTCAGAACTTCATTATTTGTGTTTCTTTTTGCTATTTTAGTTGCTGTTTGTCATCGACAGAATTATTTTAGCAACATTTAACACATGATTTAGGTAGGTACCTAGTAACGAGTACGGGGTTAGCTAACCTACGGAGGTTCTGCGATCTACATAATATGTATAGACTAGTACATATTATATAGACGGGTTATCTCTGCGGAGACCTGTGATCTGTTACAGAAGGGTATTCTGTACAAAATAATAAACCGTTGTGCAGGGATTTGCAGCGTTTTTTTTTTGTTGTTTTTTTTTGCAATTGATCCAAATTTAGTTCCACGTCTGTAGCAGCAAGGCGCATCAATTTCGCAATTTTGGAAGAATAAACATAAATTTACGTAAGCAGCTGTTTTTCTCCGTTGCCGTTCTAGAAGATGAGGTAAATTTTGCTTCAAAAAACGGTAGAGGGTCTGCTACTGCTTTTCTTCGTTGGACGCTCAAGCTACGGTTGTTTCCCAATGTGGTTGCTGAAGTTTTTTCACTCCTTTCCCAAAGAGAAAAACAGTACCTTTTTTTCCTTTTTTAAAATACGACTTACCGCGATGTGGAACCCACCTGCGGTCGATCGCTCGAATTTTTCGGTGCTCATCGCAAAATCGAAAAATGCTGCAAATTATTACACAAAGGTTTATTATTTAGGTACCTGTATAGATGCCCCTTCTGCGTACATCACTGTTTTCTGTGGCCAATACCCTCGAGCCCCCCCCCCCCCCCCTCCCCCCCCAGGAAAGCCGTAAATCGAGTACTGGAGCCGGTCCCGGAATTGAAGTTTCCTACAAATGCGCGGGATTCAATAATTCAATCATTAATAATTTTGTAGTTATTCACGAAGCATAAGGCAAATAATAAACCGTTGTGTAATAATTTACCTGTATAGGCGCCCCTTCTACGTAGATATATAATGAACTGTTGTATTGGGATTGGCATCGTTGGCAAGTCCAAACCCATTAACAATGTGACCACCAAGTCATATGTTGGTATTACTATGTTGTAAAATAAAAACTACAGTCTGTGTTTGAGATTCAAACTTATCTTTCACTCATATTATTATATTAGGTTATTAAGCCCAGAGCGAGAAAAAGGCTGGAAAATATCTCAATTTGAATTGAAAAACACCATTTGAGTAACCATGTGTGCAAGTGTGGGGAAAATAGATCCGCTAGGTAAGAACAATTATGATACCTGGGTCATGCACATGGAAGCACTACTCACGAAATCCGGAGGATGGAACTACGTAAATGGAACGATTACGAGACCGACAGACGATGCTGGATCAACTGCATGGGATGAAAAAAGGATGCGATGGCGAGGTCTGATCTAATTCTTTCCATTAGTCCTTCGGAACTGAAAATAGTGAAAGGTTTACGAACTTCTAATGAAATATGGAAGAAACTTCGAGAAGTATATGCATCAAAATGTCCTGCGCGTAAGGCAACTTTACTTAAGAGGCTAGTGCTACAAAGAATGAAATTCGGAGATGACGTACGAGAACATGTCATGAATTTTTTCAACACAGTAGATAAATTGTTGGATCTAGAAATTACAATAAATGATGATCTATTGTCAATAATGTTACTGTACAGTCTACCAGATGAATATGAGAATTTCAGATGTGCTATAGAGCCCCGAGATACTTTGCCAACGCCAGATACACTTAGGACAAAAATAATTGAAGAATCCGAAGCTAGATCAAAAGGGAGTGAAAAAGCTGAAGATTTGGATGCAATGTTTATTCGAAAGAAATTTCAAAAACCGAGGAAATCCCAATACAATCCCAAGAAACCCGAATATGAAAATCATGGGAAGAGCAAATTTAAATATAAGTGTTATAAATGCCACAAATTTGGTCACAAAGCTTCTGTATGTTTCTCAAAGGGACAACAAGCAGGAACAGCCGAAGATAGTCCTTCAGAGTGTACGAATCTCACGATGATGTGCCAAGCGAATATGACTACAGAAAATCTAGGATTCTGTTTAGACAGTGGATGTAGCAGCCACATGTGTAATGATGTGGATAAGTTTGTCGAACTTGAGGAAGTAAGTAATGTTAAATTAAAGCTAGCAAACACTTCCACTACAGATGTTCTAGGAAAAGGTACAGTAAAATTTAGAGCACGTAATGGTAACAAGACAGAGTCGATAGAGTTGAAAGACACACTGTTTGTACCAGATCTGAGGATAGGACTATTGAGCATTTCAAGAATGACGGACCATGTATTGAAGGTGGTATTCACTCGTGATAGGGCAACTGTATATAACCAAAATGATGAAAAGAAGTTGGTTGCGAAGAGAGTGAACAATTTGTATTATGTGAAAGAAGTTGAAGAAGTAACAAATATAATTGATGAGGACACGAGAAATGGTAGGGAATTGAGCAAGTTGGGACTTTGGCATAGTAGATTTGGACATTTGAATGAAACAGACTTGAAGAAAATGGTCAAAAGAAAAAGAGTCCGAGGCGTCTATCTTAATCCAAATGAGAAGCTACCAACGTGTGAGACATGTATTCTAGGGAAAAAGTCCGAGAAAAAGGTGAAACCATTAGAGATTATACACTCCGATGTTTGGGGACCAGTGAGGACAATTTCGAATGGAGGTTCGAGATACTTTGTAACATTCATAGATGAGGCAACCAGATGGTGTGTACTTGTACTGTTGAAAGCGAAGAGCGATGTACTGCAGGCATTCAAGAAGTACAAACAATTTGCAGAGTACTTAGATTTATTTAAAGAGTACTTGGAGAGTTGTGGGATAGGAAGAAGACTGACCGTCCCAGGAACACCACAACAGAATGGCCTATCTGAAAGAATGAACCGAACGCTATTAGATATGGTTCGTTGTATGTTGGCCGAATCGAAACTACCACATAGTTTTTGGGCAGAGGCAGTTATGACTGCTGTGCATCTGAAAAATAGATGTCCGTGTAGTGGGATTAATGGACAAATACCATACAAACTTTGGTATGGGAAACCTCCGAACGTACAATACTTAAGAACTTTTGGATCAAAAGCTTTCATGCTGGATAAAACGAAAAACAAAAGTAAGTTGTGTCCGCGTTCGAAGGAGTGTGTATTTGTCGGATACTCTGACACGTCAAAAGCATATAGAGTCTGGGACGTGGAAAATAGGAAAATCTGTGTGACTCGAGATATAAAATTCGTAGATGAAAATCATCTGAGAATTGTAAAATCTGATGGATTTGAAAAGCTGATAAAGCTGGAAATCGACGGAAGATCAGAAATGAGGTCGAAACAAACAGATGAAATGGAGGAACAAGTTGAAATCGAACTGCAAATAAGCCGTAACAACAATCAAATGAGTGAGACTGAAACAATTGTTGAACAACATGAAAACGAGAATATTAGTCCTGAAGGAGAAGTGAGAGAAGAAAGAACAAAAGTCGAAATGGTCCGAGGCCGCGGTAGGCCAAAACTCATGAAAACGACAGAAGGGCCAGGGAGAAGGAAGAAAGTGTATAACATGATTCCGAAAATAAATAACGAGACTGAAAATTCTAATAATGATAACCCTGGACAAGAGGAAAACTTACAAAATACAAGTAGAACGGATGAGGATGCAGAAACTGAGATGTGTGAGACAGCATGTGCCGTCGAAGTGAACCCGACTGAAGCGTTTGCTGGACCAGATTCACATGAATGGTATGCAGCCGTTCGTAAAGAATTTTCTTCGCTACTGCGAAACAAAACGTGGTCACTCCAAGAAAAACCACAAAATCAAAAACCGGTAGGATGTAGGTTAATACTTTGTAACAAATACACGGCAAGTGGTGAATTGGAGAGACGGAAAGCTCGTTTAGTAGCAAAAGGCTTTACTCAAGAGCCAAATATCGACTACCACGAGACGTACTCCCCTGTTATGCGCCTGAGCTCACTGAGAACCGTGATGGCTCTAGCTGTCAAACATGGTATGGTCGTGGAGCAAATGGACGTGGAGACAGCTTATTTGAATGGTGAACTGGAAGAGAAGATCTTCATGGAGCCACCAAAACATTTTTAGCAAATTCTGATGGACATTATCGAAAATGAAAACGATAACGACATCATGAAAGACGCGTGGGAGATGCTGCGAGGATATAAGGAAGGGAAGAAATACTGCAAATTACATAAATCATTATACGGGTTGAGACAATCAGGTAGACAATGGTACCTGAAGTTAGATGAAAGATTGAAAATGATTGGCATGACACCTTCTGATTCGGATCCTTGCGTATACACATGGGGCAAGGGTGAAGAGGCAGTAATTTTGGCAGTATATGTTGATGATATCGTTATAGCATCGAAAAATCAAGATAAATTGAAAGTTTTAAAACAAAATATGATGAAGGAATTCAGGATGAAAGATTTAGGACAAATTCATTATTGTTTGGGTTAGAATTTGACTATGATTTCGAAAAAGGGAAACTGAAAATTAGCCAAAGGAAGTACATAAATGAAATTTTGAAAAAGTTTAAAATGGAGACAGCGAATCCTATATTGACTCCTCTGGATGTGAATGCTAAGTTTGAACCAACAGACGAGAGACCGAGTGAGATGGACAAATACCCTTTCAGAAGTTTGATTGGATCACTGATGTATTTGGCCATTGGTACTCGACCCGACATAAATTATGCAGTTGTCTACCTAAGCCAGTTCAATCATTGTTACTCAGAAATTCACTGGAAAGCAGCCAAACGCATACTGCGATATTTAAAGGGGACCACGAATAGGGAGCTGATATACACGAAACGGAAAGACGAACTGACAGGATACTCGGATGCTGACTGGGGCAATTGTAGAATAGATCGCCACTCATTCAGCGGATATGTGTTCACTTTGTCCGGAGCAGCAATTTCTTGGACATCGAAGAAACAGCGAACTGTAGCTCTGTCGAGCGTTGAAGCGGAGCTGATGTGTCTGTCCGAAGGCGTGAAGGAGGCTAAGTACTTGGAAAGGTTTCTTCGCGAACTGGGATTTCCTGTGTGCCTACCTATAACCCTATATAACGACAGCCAGGGGGCGCAGGAACACTTGAAGAATCCGGTATACAGATCGAGGACAAAACACATTGATATCAGGAACCATTTTTTGAAGCAAAATATCCTAGAGGGTTTGATCAGTTTAAACTATTTGTCAACAGAGAAGATGATTGCCGACTTCCTGACGAAACCACTACCGAAGAACAAATTGGATTTGTGTTTGAGTGGAGCTGGAGTTATACCAGACGGAGTTTGAACTTGAGGGGGCGTATTGGAATTGGCATCGTTGGCAAGTCCAAATCCATTAACAATGTGACCACCAAGTCATATGTTGGTATTACTATGTTGTAAAATAAAAACTACAGTCTGTGTTTGAGATTCAAACTTATCTTTCACTCATATTATTATAATATTATGTTGTGCAATAATTTTCCCATCAATAATACTTCAACGGTTGTTCAAGTTGCAAAAGTAGGTACCTACCAACAAACTCCAAAAGAGCATTTTTCAAAGGAAATAATATATAACAGAACAACCAACTCGACTTCATACTCCGTGAATATAATCAGGTGCCTCCTAGCAATGATTTTATCTCGGGCCAATTCCCGATTGTTATTGCGTCCCTAGTGATGATATTTGGGCTGAATGTATACAATTTTATCGAAAATGCCTGTCGGTGCAAGCTTTTGGGCCTCACTGTGTACGAACGGCTAGACGTACAATGCTCCGGGTGGTCTTAAAAAATGGTCGAGAACTATTTAAAACCGTAAAAAAATTGGAGATAACAGCGTCCTGGAGATTTCAATCCCTATTTTTCACCCCTTAGGGATGACTGACATTAACGCCGAGCAAAGTGCGGCGTACGGCGCGGCGGACGGGCAGAAATGGTTTAATTCCATTTTCGGATTTACTTTGAAAAGGAAACTATCAAATTATGAGGTGGTTTTTTTTTCATGTTCGATTCCAAAGGTTCATTATTGAAAATAATGAACCAAAATTTACCAAAATTGGTGCGGCCAGTACCAAAATGTCCGCTGCGCTATTTCAAGTCAGTTCTACGTTCAGCTAGGTACATAATTTTGGAAAACCATCTCACTCTACTGCTGTTACTAAATACCTTCTTAGGCACACTCTTAATCCAAAGCTGTAATAAATTAAACGTTCAATATACCTAGATGCTATTTTAGGTAGACACATTGCTTTTATTGGCCGCAATAGCTTCCCCGGTAAATCACAGTCAGCAGATCTACCTATCTCGCCTTCGCTTGCTAATGTTTTTTGCAGATCCGGTTCTGGGCAGATATAGGCAGTTTCGATAAACGAATGCGATAGATACGTAACTATTACACTGCACTAACTATAATACTGTCAATTTATTGGTTTCGTGGTGGTAAATCTGCTCATCTAGCTGGTGCACGAAAGGAGCTGACGTAAGAGAAGCCGTGAATTTTCGAACAACTAATATTTATGACACTGTGATAACGCAGTCTCCAGCAGTGGCATTTTTTCCTTGGATTTTGATTCTGCAGGCCTCATCACTTCTTTTTAAATATTTAGTAACCGCTACGTCTGAGAAGTCTGTGAAAACTAGCCGGTCATAACTAGAAGTTAAACTTGAATCACATGGTCTAGATCTAGAGTAATCCATGGACATGTGGTGCATGTGGTACGGCCTTGATACTAGGCAATGAGTCGAATTAGTTGTGCGTGTTCATAATAGGTAGTATTTTGTAGGAACAACTAGGACCTAACCCCTTACTACCATCAACATTTGAGCCAATTTGGACCATTCGGTCGTGAGTTATGTGGATTCGACGTTTTGACGGTTGCGCATGCTCCGTCGCTACTACTGATAATGCGACGAAATTTATATGGGACCAACTAGGACCTACCTCTGAATTACCATCAAAATGTGAGCCAATTTGGACCTTTAGGTTGTGTGGTTTAACGGTTTTCACGTTTGCGCATGCGCAGTTGCTACTACAGATACGAATGAAACGAAATTCTTATTGGACCAACTAAGATTTAACTCTGAACTGCCAACGTAATTTGAGCGAATTTTGACCACCGAGTTGTGAGTTATGCGGGCTCAACGTTTTTGACGTTTGCGCATGTGATGTGCGTACTGCTGACCCGGACGTGACAAAATTCATATAGGAACAACGAGGACCTAAACCCGAACTACCATAAAATTTGGGCCAATTTGGACCACTGGGTCGTGTGAGTTGTGGAGGTTTAACGGTTTTAGCGTCTGCGTATGCGCAGTCTCTACTACTGATTCGAATGTGAAAAAATTCGTATTGGATCAACGAAAACCTAACCCCGAACTACATTCAAAATAGCGATGCAAAAATAAAACAAGAATAAAAGTTCCGGCCATGCAGCATGACCATTTATGCGCAAAATTTCGAAGTTAGTAACCTGAAGTCATTGTTTAAGATTGTGTGACACCCCAAAACTCAATTTTTGACAAATATTTATTATAAGAAATGGTTTTCTCTATGTCTGATGCCATTCAATTGGTGGTTTTTCAATTGGTCGATTTTTGGTGGCTTTCTTCGAAATTTTGCTACTTAGGTTTATTCGAAATGGACCAACCCCATCTCACTTGATACTCCAAGTCAGTGGTCCCTCTAGTATCCATACAGATTTGGAAGATTCCTCGAAAAAATTTCCTATTGTGACCGTTCGGGAAAACTATAACTTATAAAAGCAAATTTTTCAGAAGAGCAGTTTTTTGAAAAATTCAAAAAAATCCATTTTGACGTTTTATTGATTCTGCTGCAGCATCTATCGTTCTACATGCTACTAATCCGTTTAGTAGCTTAAACGATTAAAATATCGATAAATGCGAAAAACTGAGACTAGGTCTGAAACTAGAAAAGGCAACTTAACTTATCCACACCCCTCCTCGCCATATCTCGCTCCGAGCGCATGGGGCGCATGGTTTCATTTAAAACAACGGCTTTTTCCTATTTTTCCAATAGGAAATATTACCCCAAAGTATGAGGGGAAATAGTAAGATAATAATTCTAGGTAGGTACTGGAACAATATGAAAGAAATACTAGCACAAATTTCTTGGCAGACATGGCAGAATTCACTTTTGAACATTTGAAAATTTTGAGCGCTGTTTTCTCGAAACTGGCTTTTCCGGAACTTACAATTTGAAAACCCATAACTTTGAAAAGGAAAATGATAGAAAAATTCTGAAAAAACCAGCATGTTCAGCATGAGTTCTACTGTCAGGAGACATCAAAACCTCGATTTTAAATACAGTATAAGTTAAGGTCCTTTTTCCACGGACGGTCACATTAGTACAGTGCATGAATATGATTTATTGGCAAAACTCGGCGCTCCGCGCCTCGCCAGGGGGCAAGCCCCCTGGACCCCCGGTTACCTCTATTTACATACTTCGGACGAAATTATAGAAACACAGAATGTGTTTTAGCTCACGCGTTTCACATAAACCTTTTTCGACTGATATGACTGCTCATAGGTTACACCAGGTTACACGATCCTTATAGTTCCGTATCATCGGTACTTATATAAAGCTTGCAATCGTGTTCACAATATAAATTATTGAGAATGATCACCTGTGTGTAAACAATTGAAGGCACGAGTGGAAGAGGGTGCTAAGTGACATTTTCACAAAAACTCGGGTTTTTGCATAAATGATGGTTTCCAAGCGCTATCTATCTATGGTGGCAGTCTGGATACGCAATAACAACTCCCTGGAGAGATATAGAATGGAAGAAGGTGTCATGTAACTATATTACTTCATTTTGTCAATGGAAGAAGGTGCTATAAGACCTTGTCACCTTATTTCAATAATACAGATGTTACCTCTAAATCGCTGCTTCATGGAAGAAGGTGCTATGTGCCCATGTCACCTTCTTCCAGTTATATAAAAAATCTACCTGTAAAACGTTGTTTCATGGAAGAAGGTGCTATGTGAGGTACATAGCACCTTCATCCATCACAGATGTTCAGTTTTGGCTTCATATCGCAGGTTCGTTACAAAAGGGCTTTCTGCGATTTGAAGCCAGAATTGGACATTTGTGATGAATGAAGCTGTTTTCTTACCTACTGGTCGTCATATCTGACTACTTAAAGAACCGCAGCTTAGTACAAGAGCCCGAGGGGAACGTGTGCAGGAAGAGGATCACCAGTGGGGCGGCCCAAGGTTCTATATTGGGGCCTGATGTGTGGAATGTGAGCTTAGATGGGATCCTTCTGCTGGACATGCCGAGGATATGTTCCTGGTGAGCTATGCCGATGATGTAGCAGTGGTGATAAAATACCGTACTTCGGAGGGACTCCAGTGGAAGCTCAACCGATCAGTGAGGTGAGTCAAGCCTTGGATGGAGGAACACGGGTTGTGGAGTTCACAAAACCGAAATAGTGCTGCTGACAAAGAGACACATCAACCGTGTCACCCAGTTTCAGGTGGAGGACGAAACCATTGAATCATCTCATTCGGTGCGGTATCTGGGAGTGACCCTCGACTGAAGGCAGACCTTCTGGGTGCACATCAAGCGAGCAGGAGAAAGGGCAGGGGCGGTGACAGCAAACCTGAGCAGGCTAATGACAAACATAGGTGGACCATCACCCAAGAAAAGGAAGATTCTCATGACCACAGCCGAAGCAATCTTTTTATATGGAGTGGAGGTGTGGGTTGAGGCCCTACAAGTTAAAAGTACCGAGACCACCAACAATCAGTGCGGAGGAGAGAAGCCTTGCTAATAGCGAACGCCTATCGCACCATCTCTTTCCCTGTCATTGGGGTCATTGCTGCCACCATCCCAATCGACGGCCTAGCAAAGGAGATTCACAGAAGTGTCAAAATCCGATATCCCGCAAGTGCGCCCATGGCTTGACAGGAGGCACAGAGAAGTGGATTTCTACATTAAGGTGCAGCGACACTGCCACCGGTCTTGACTTGACCTCACTTGCGTGCCTGTCTGAACTCATCCTTCGTATTTCAAAGGGGAGTGGCGAGACTGCGACCGGACCTGACTTGACTTGAGCCACCCACCGGACTCCGTTCTGATCCGATCTGCATGGGTTGAGACCTGTCTATGGTCCCCCCTCTACTGCGACTTTCGACCCCTAGCACCCCCTCGAGCCATCCAAAGCAGCCCCAATTGCTCTCTTCTCATCCTAAAATAGTTTTGAAATTGAACATTGTTCAGTTTGGCGAGTAGGGTGTGAAATTCACCGTATTTTACTCGTTCCGAAGCATACGGTGACATCCACGACTTATGCAAAGAAAGAAAACTTGTCACTAGTTCTATTTCTTTATCAGAATCGGATTTTGGTTCTATATCACAAAGAATGGCTTCCATTTCGGAGGACATACTTTTGTTACGTCTAAGAACAAACTGGACTGGTTGGAGTCCGGTGACGCCGGTCAAGTCAAGTCCTGTGGCAGTGTCGCACCCCTCTCCGGTCAGCAGTCCGGTGGCTCCGGTCAAGTCAAGTCAAGTCCGGTGGCAGTGCCGCCGCAGCTTTAAGGTGACTTGACCTCACTTGCGTGCCTGTCTGAACCCATCCTTTGTATTTCAAAGGGGAGCGGCGAGACTGCGACCGGACCTGAATTGACTTGAGCCACCCACCGGACTCCGTTCTGATCCGGTCTGGATGGGTTGAGACCTGACTCCGGTCCCCGTCTACGGCGATTTTCAACCCCTCGCACCCCGACAAGCCATCCAACGCAGCCCCCACCCACTGCTCTTTTCTCATCCTAAAATAGTTTTGTAATTGAACATCGTTCAATTTGGCGAATAGGGTGTGAAATTCACCGTACTGTGCTCGTTCGGAAACATATGGTGACATCCACGACTCATTCAAAGATAGAAAACTTGTCACTAGTTCTATTTCTTCATCAGAAATCTGATTCTGATTGTAAATCACAAATAATGGCTTCCATTTCGGAGGACATACTCTTGTGACGTCTAAGAACAAACTGGACTGGTCGGAGTCCGGTGACTCCGGTCAAGTCAAGTCCGGTGGCAGTGTCGCACCCCCCTCCGGTCAGTAGTCCGGTGGCTCTGGTCAAGTCAAGTCAAGTCCAGTGGCAGTGTCGCCGCACCTTTATGATGTTCCTGTCAGGCCATGGATACTTCCGGTCCTATCTGCACAGAAGGGCGCTAGCAGACACGTCAGGGAAAGGGAGATTCTAGAAGAACAGGAGGGTTAAATCACACCAACCAATGTGATCGGGAAGATGATCTCCTACCAGGGAACCAGGGAGAGGACTGTCTCCTACATAGTCCGAATCCTCAAGTAAAAAAAGCTGAACGTCCCGTTCCTCAGGTGAATAATAAACTGGAGACTCAAGCAGACATCAGAAGAGGGCGTGACATCGCCCAGTGACCGACCCCACTCCGAAGTAATGCTGAGCAAGCGATTTTACGCTTGACTACTTTTGAACCAGTGTTCAAGATTTAAAAAACCCAGATATTTACGCGCTTTACGGATCTGCGCGTGGGTTCTGTGCAGCCGGAGGCTGGAGCACAGGCTGTATCTCGACGATTACGCGCTTTACGTCCATAACTAGGGTTGTCCATGTGAATGGTTTGACGTTTTTACACGCTTTACTCGAGCCTTTACGGCCTTTGCGTTTTACGTCATTGCTTTACGTCGATTATGCGTCAATGTGAACCCAGCTTAATTCATCTGCAATAATAATCTTCAATGAAAATGTGAGGAAATTTTTTTTTACTGTTCATCCAAGGATGCAATACTATTTACACAGTATTTATAATCAGATTTAATATTCAATGTGTTTTAGCGAATTTTCAAAGAAAATGAAGCTATTGCAATGGCTTCGAAATTTAAATAATATAAATTTTTGGAAATTTTCTTCATAGAAATCCGTTTCAGACCATTCTAAAACGATTCCTGAAATTTAACACTTTTTTATATGTATATATATATATATATGTGTCACTCCAGACGATAACTCTCGATAGAATTGAGATAAACAGCTCAAATTTGCACAAAAAATGTATCTTGGCAATCGAAAGGCTAAGTTCGAAGATGGGCGAAATTGGCCTACTCTAAGGAGGGTTTTGGCGCATTTAAAGTGCGCAAAAATTACCCAAAAATCCCCAAAATGTTATTTTCCAACCAGTGACCCCTCATTATAAAGGTTTTTGCACGCTGAACACGATGGTGGAATCGGATTTTAGATATCTTGATCCGTTCTCAAATTAGAGCATTTAAAGTGCGCAAAAATTACCCAAAAATCCCCAAAATGTTATTTTCTAACAAGTGACCCCTCATTTTAAAGGTTTTTGCACGCTGAACACGATGGTGAAATCGGATTTTAGATATCTAAATCCGTTCTTAAATTAGAGCATTTAAAGTGCGCAAAAATTACCCAAAACTAGGATAATCTTTAAACTCTTACCCCCCCCCACCCCCTTAGAGTGGTCAGATTGAAAAATGTGAGAAGTATTAATTGAAGACGAGAGTTCGAAGCAAAAAAGGGGGAGGCAAACGATTAGTACAACTCCTTGAATTTCCCATTTGACATATAATTGTTATGATACCTTCATAGATAGACAAGTACCGGCCCACGTATTACTAGAAGGAAGACGAAGGAAAAAATCTATTTCAAATTATTCAATTTAGGTACTAACAGTAGGAGGAAGAAGTTTTCCTTTATTCAAAACCATAGCCATTAATTCGAATATTTCTTTGAAAATTCGCTCATTAAGTCATGCTGCATGACTGGTTTTTTTTTATTATATTTTTAACGTTACAACACCCCTCATTGATTAAATAAGGTTGAATCCCAATCATCACTCATAGTGGAAGAAGGTGCTATGTACACAATTCCTAGAATAACCATCCAACGCTTAAAAATCAAGAAAATTATCATCACTCGGTGGACATAGGGTACGATTAGCTACAATCTAAATACATAAAGTCGGAACAATTTTGAAACCAACAAAAATTACGACTTGAAAACTTTGAAGTCAAATTACTCGAAATCAGTTTTTTGTAACATAGCACCCTCTTCCACTCGTGCCTTCAATTATTATTTAAACAATCACGCTCATACCGCAGCTTGTCGGCCACGCACTCCGCATTGGTTAACGTAATATGGTTACGTAAATCGAGAGCTATCCAACGAGTGGTGAACGATTTTTGTACGATGATAACTGGCGAAGTTAAAGTTCCGTAGCAACGAATCGGTTGTACGTGAAAATCATTAGAAATTTTTCATAAAAGCGTCCCAGATTTCGTTACGAAATTTCGTTACCTTTTTTGGCTAGTTAGTCCATGGCTAAAACACATTCTGTGTTAAAACTACAGGATAAAAACGCTGCAAATCCCTGCACAACGGTTTATTATTTTGTATAGAATACCCTTCTGTTACAGATCACAGCTCTATGTATAGATAACCCTTCTATATAATATGATATGTACTATTCTATTATATACATATTATGTAGATCGCAGACCCTCCGTAGGTTAGTACCTAACCCCGTACTCGTTACTAGGTACCTACCTAAATCACGAGTTAAATGTTGCTAAAATAATTCTACCGATAACAAACAGTACCTAACAAAAAGAAACGCACATAATGAAGTTCTGAAAAGAAATTGTTGATGAGGAGTGAAAAAAGTTGCAAAAGTACCTACCAACAAACTCCAGCCCCTTCTACGTAGATGGTATACTGAACCGTTGTGTAATAATTTACCGTTGAGTAATGATTTACCGTAGTAATAATTTACCCATCAATAATACTTCAACGTTTGTTCAAGTTTCACTACCTACCAACAAACTCCAAAAGAGCCATCATTTTTCAAATTAAATAATATCACAGAACAACCAACTCGACTTCATACTCCGCCAATATAATCAGGTGATCCCTACCAATGATTGGCCGTATTCACAAATTCCTATTGTGGGCGCGTCTCTGGTTACGAGAATTGGTTTGAATTGTATACAATTTCATTCACACTGGAGTCGAAAATGCCTGTCGGTGCAAACTTCGGGGCCTTACTGTGAACGAACGGCTGGACGTACGATGCTCCGGATGGTCTTAAAAAACTCGCAAGTTCAAGAACTATTTAAAACCGTAAAAATATTCACGTAAAAAAAATGGTATAGGCGTTTTGAAAATTTCAACCCCTATTTTGAACCCCTTAGAGATGACTCACAGTAACGTCGAGCTTCGAGGACCAACTAGACGCCGAACGGAACCTATAACCCGAATTTCATCAATTTTTTTTCATGGTAACTAAGAAAAGTGGCCCGTACGGCGTACGACGGACAGACAGAAATATTTTTATTGCAGTTTTGGATTCTACATACCTTGAAACGTAAACCATCAAATTTTGAGGGGGGGTAAGAATTTTTTTGGTTTATTTTCTTAGTTACCATGAAAAAAAATTGATGAAATTCGGGTTATAGGTTCCGTTCGGCGTCTAGTTGGTCCTCGAAGCTCGACGTTACTGTGAGTCATCTCTAAGGGGTTCAAAATAGGGGTTGAAATTTTCAAAACGCCTATACCATTTTTTTTACGTAAATATTTTTACGGTTTTAAATAGTTCTTGAACTTGCGAGTTTTTTAAGACCATCCGGAGCATCGTACGTCCAGCCGTTCGTTCACAGTAAGGCCCCAAAGTTTGCACGGACAGGCATTTTCGACTCCAGTGTGAATGAAATTGTATACAATTCAAACCAAATCTCGTAACCAGAGACGCGCCCACAATAGGAATTTGTGAATACGGCCAATCATTGGTAGGGATCACCTGATTATATTGGCGGAGTATGAAGTCGAGTTGGTTGTTCTGTGATATTATTTAATTTGAAAAATGATGGCTCTATTGGAGTTTGTTGGTAGGTAGTGAAACTTGAACAAACGTTGAAGTATTATTGATGGGTAAATTATTACTACGGTAAATCATTACCCAACGGTTCATGCTCGATTCCAATGGTTCATTATTGAAAATAATAAACCAAAATAGAATAGTCTATTTCCACGTAACTAACAAAACAGTAGAGCGGTTTCGATGTTTCCACTACTCCATTCTTACTTCCTATCAATACTGAAGTTAAAGCCATGACCCTCCTCCCTTAAATGATTAGCAAAAGCCGAATTACCAGAACCAGCCCTAAAACATCGTTCGTGTTCCCTTAATCTTTCCCTGAATTTACGTCCCGTTTGACCACAATATTTAACTCCACAATCACATTTCTAAAGATAAACCCTCCGTGAGTTTTGGTTTATTATTCTGTGAATAATACACCTATGTATTCGCTCAGCAAAAAAATTTTATAACACCCCCCTCAAATTTTTTTCTTTTCCGTTTCAAGGTGCGTAGATTCTAAAAACGCTGCAAATTCCTTGTCACATGGGTTTATTATTCTATTGGACATACCTACAGAATTAGGTAGGCTCTTTTGGTTTATTATTCTGTGAATAATACACCTATGTATTCGTATTCTGGGACGAGAAGATCGAATATGAAGTCGATTTTGACCAAAGAGTGGAAAATTGAGGTTCTAACGAAGTTGCAGTCCTAAATTTACGTTAAATTTTGGTCTAAAATCGTCGTTCTTCCGCACACAGTTTGGTTCCCCATTTGGGAACACATTTGGGTCCTAATTGTGCTCCTAAACACGGCAGCCCGATCGGCATACACCGAGGGGTGTTATGGGAGGAACATGGGTGTAAAAAAATAAACAGTCATGCAGCATGACTTAATGAGCGAATTTTCAAAGAAATATTCGAATTAATGGCTATGGTTTTGAATAAAGGAAAACTTCGGTCTAAAATTTGGTTTTCTATGTATATTCTCTTCGTATTTATTTTAATTTGTACGTTTTGTCCATCCTGATTCTACCGTTTGTTATGAGTAGATTCCTTGTTCCTTCTGAATGGCCTTTCCTCTTGACTACGATTTCAGGCCTGGTATCTAAAACCAGTTCAAGATTTGCTCTACTAGGTAGGTAGATCCTTCCTTCTTCATTGATATTATTTTTATCATGTTAAGTACCTACCTACCTTTGAATATCAAATATTCGTATGATACCTTCTTCCTCCTACTGTTAGTACCTAAATTGAATAATTTGAAATAGATTTTTTCTTTCGTCTTCCTTCTAGTAATACGTGGGCCGGTACTTGTCTATCTATGAAGGTATCATAACAATTATATGTCAAATGGGAAATTCAAGGAGTTGTACTAATCGTTTGCCTCCCCCTTTTTTGCTTCGAACTCTCGTCTTCAATTAATACTTCTCACATTTTTCAATCTGACCACTCTAAGGGGGTGGGGGGGGGGGGGGGTAAGAGTTTAAAGATTATCCTAGTTTTGGGTAATTTTTGCGCACTTTAAATGCTCTAATTTAAGAACGGATTTAGATATCTAAAATCCGATTTCACCACCGTGTTCAGCGTGCAAAAACCTTTAAAATGAGGGGTCACTTGTTAGAAAATAACATTTTGGGGATTTTTGGGTAATTTTTGCGCACTTTAAATGCTTTAATTTGAGAACGGATCAAGATATCTAAAATCCGATTCCACCATCGTGTTCAGCGTGCAAAAACCTTTAAAATGAGGGGTCACTTGTTGGAAAATAACATTTTGGGGATTTTTGGGTAATTTTTGCGCACTTTAAATGCGCCAAAACCCTCCTTAGAGTAGGCCAATTTCGCCCATCTTCGAACTTAGCTTTTCGATTGCCAAGATAGATTTTTTGTGCAAATTTGAGCTGTTTATCTCAATTCTATCGAGAGTTATCGTCTGGAGTGACACATATATATATATATATATACATATAAAAAAGTGTTAAATTTCAGGAATCGTTTTAGAATGGTCTGAAACGGATTTCTATGAAGAAAATTTCCAAAAATTTATATTATTTAAATTTCGAAGCCATTGCAATAGCTTCATTTTCTTTGAAAATTCGCTAAAACGCTGCAAATCCCTGCACAACGGTTTATTATTTTGTACAGAATACCCTTCTGTTACACATCACAGCTCTCTGTATAGATAACCCGTATATATAATATAATATGTACATACTACTCTATACATATTATGTGAATCGCCATAGTAGTAGCGGTTAGTACCTAACCCCGTACTCGTTACTAGGTACCTACCTAAATCACGAGTTAAATGTTACTAAAATAATACAGCCGATGACAAACAGTAACTAAAACGGCAAAAAGAAGGTTCTAAAGGAAAGTTGTTGATGTGGAGTGAAATAGATTCCCCTTCTGCGTAGATCACAGTTTTCTATGGTCAATACCTATGATGAACCGATGTGTAATAACTTGCCCACCAATAATACTTCAACGGTTGTTCAAGTTGCAAAAGTACCTATCAACAAAATCCAGCCCCTTCTTGGTAGATGAACCGTTGTGTAATAATTTAACGTTGCGTAATAATTTACCGTTATGTAATAATTTACCATAGTGTAATAATTTACCCATCAAATATACTTCAACGTTTGTTCAAGTTTCAGAAGTACCTACCAACAAAATCCAATAGTCCATCACTTATCAAATGAAATAATATCGCAGAACAACCAACTCGACTTCTGATCATAATCAGGTGCTTCCTAGTGATGATTGTCTGGGCCGGATTTATACCGTTTGATTCACGATCGTGTTGTCGAAGCTTTTTGGTGCACACGTACGGCTGGACGTAGAATGCTCCGGGTGGTCTCAAAAAATTGTTTAGCTCAAGGCAAATTTAATAACGTAAAAAAAACCATACCCCTCTATCGAAAGTTTTCGAGATACGGCGTTCTGAAAATTTCAACCCCTATTTTGAACCCCTTAGAGATGACTGACAGTAACGTCGAGCTTCGAGGACCAACTAGACCCCGAACGGAACCTATAACCCGAATTTCATCAATTTTGTTTTATGGTAACTAAGAAAAGTGGCCAGTACGGCGTACGGCGGACAGACAGAAATATTTGTATTGCATTTTCGGATTCTACATACCTTGAAACGTAAACCATCAAATTTTGAGGGGGGGGGGGGAGGGGGAGGGGTAGAATTTTTTATTTATTAATTTTTTTTCATGATCGATTCCAATGGTTCATTATTGAAAATAATATACCAAAATTTTTAAAAAACTACCCGGAAGAAGTGTAATGATATTTTTGTGATGTAGATTAGTTCAATCTCTTTAACCTCAAGTACAAACCTAGTTTTTTTTTATTGGTAAAGTATACAGGTATGGGAATATGCCGACTTTCTCTCTTCATGGGCTCAGATAGGGTTTGAGTTTCGGGGGCGGACAGGACTTGGGGTTGGGTTCTAGAAAGGGCATATGAAATTTGACTCCATTCCGACAATTAGGGCGCGGTGGAGGGAAAAAATACCGTAACTGGCCACTAAGCGATGAGCATAAGAAGAAGAGAAGAAGAAGAAAGAAGCATAAGAAGAAGACGTCAACTCGACATTTATTGCAATAAAAATAATCGAAAATATTACAATAAACCCGAATAACATAGTTCGGAGCTTTAGTAGTGGTAGAATCTTACACAACATACAACCATTGAACGAGTTGATAGGTAGGAACGAAATTTTCCGTTTTATTTGACCTGACTTGTCATAGTATTTTCCTGTTCATCTTCGTACCATTTCCAAATAATCATGAAAATTAACAGTTTGGAACTGGCTGTGCCACCAAAGTCGGATCTCCTGACTTGGATTCTCCAGTTTCACCTCCACATCCTACCATTTGCTATAGTTTAATTACACCTAGGAGAAAGTGCGTATCTCATCGTCAAGGGGCTCATCACTTTGCAAGAAGATAATAAATTAATACCTATTTAGTTTTGAAAAAATGCACCTACCTATGCACCTATGTTGCTATGAGTAGTTTTACTACCTAATATGGTTCATAATTACCTGTATGTTTAATGATGATTACCCCCGACTTTGTAGTTATTTAAGGAAATATTACTTACAATAAATCAAAATAACAAAGTTGCACGTACCTTTAGTAGTGTGTACAATCCGAGAATGAAGGTAGAATCCAGTTCGTAGCACAAACCGCATACACAACCACTGATCGACGCGGGCCAATCAGTGCACACACGTTATTCATCGGATTGCCCATATCACTTCACGCGGTTAATCGGCGGATCACTCCGAGGCGATTCGAGAAAACACACAAAAATATATAATCTAGTCCAGGAATTATTGTTTAAAGATGAATTTTGACGAAAAACTACCACAAACCTACCATCCGTCGCGGGTGATCGAGGGACTGTCTAATAGAGAGGGGTGGCAGGGTGGGGAAGGTGGCGGTGAGGGGAAAGTAGGCACTTAGGTACTTGTAACTTTAATTATTTTCCCCTTCATTTTACCCGACTTATTGTCTTTACCTGTTTTTACACTTTTCCAAAAAAATCCACGAAATTATTGAAGTTACTATGTGGCACTGGGTCTGCCCGCCAGAGCTTAAACTCTCCAGATTTAGGTTAATACTTGGAATTTTCTATCTATTTTATTGGAATTGGTCATTAATGCGATCTTGAATTTCCATAAACCACCAATGGTTGTATAGTTGGTGTTTTAATCGTTCCAAGTAACTACATCATGTTGTGAACTGATGCCCTCGTGGCACAACCAGTGCCACATAGATAAGTAACTTGTATATTATTTCTTCGAATGTTTGAAGCAGTTAGGAAAAGAAAAACACAATGAAAATTCAGGTAAATGTAAAAAAATAAAATAAATAAATAGGTAACTAAATAAATTTTAAAAAATCGAGTGAATACCTACCTACCTACCCCACCACGCCCAGCCACATCACCTTCCCCACCCTGCCGCCCCTCTCTATTAGTCAGTCTGGCCCGATCACCCGCGACGGATGGTAGGTAAGTGGTAGTTTTTATTCCAAATTCATCATAGAAGAAAAATTCCTGGACTAAATTGTACTGTGTTATTGTGAGTTTTCTCCTCGAATCGCCTCGGTATCCGCCGATTTAATCGGGAGAAGTGATATGGGCAATTCGAAAACCAACGTGGGTGCATCGTCGGCCCGCGCCGATGATGATTGTGTTCAGTGCTGCGATTTGGATTCCACCACCTTCATTCACCGACCATCCAGTACTAAAGGTACCGTAAAATTTTGCTCTTTAGGTTTATTGTAAGTAATATTTTCTTTATAATTTATAAAGTCGAGGATCCTCTGGTGGCACTCGTAGACATACCTACCTACCTTACCTACACATTTCTTTAATTGTGTGGATAAGCTACGAAACGAAAAATACAATGAGAATTCAGGCAAATGAAAGGGAAAATATTAAGTAAAAACCTACCAAGGCCCACCCTGTTGATACTTTCTTGTAAGTCCGCTATTGGTTGGAACGGTAGTTTTTCGTCAAAATTGATCTTTAAACAATAATTCCTGGACTAGATTATACATTTTTGTGTGTTTTCTCCTGGAATCGCCTCAGTATTATCCACCGAATAACCCCAAGAAGTGATATGGGTGATCCGATACCTCACGTGAGTGCAGGTTGGCCTGTATTGACCAGTGATTGTGTTTTTGATTATTAGTGCTGCGATTTGGGTTCTACCACCTTCATTCTCAGATCATCCGCTACTAAAGGTAAGTACAACACTGTTATTTCCCTTTATTGTAAGTAATATTTCCTTATAACGATACACGTGAGTGTAGCAAAATCACGAATTTAGGTATCTACTTGGGAGTTTCTGCATATTTGATTGAACTTTGTGATTAGCACGATCTGGAATTTCCAAAAACTACTGATAAGGGACCTATACTGTGTTCTCATCGTTCCGAGTACTGTCTGAATCAGGAGAATCGATCCTCTGGTGGCACAGCCCATGCCACGTAGACATACCTACCTACCTTACCTAGACATTTCTTTAATTGTATTGAGCAGTTATGAACCGAAAAATACAATGAGAATTAGGCAAATGAAAGGGGAAAATATTAAGTACTCGTAAATATACCTACCAAGGCCCACCCTGCTGATACTTTCTGGTAAGTCCCTCGATCGCCCGCTGCTGGTTGGTATGTGGTAGTTTTTCGTCAAAATTCATCTTTAAACAATAATTCCTTGACTAGATTATAAAGTTTTGTGTGTTTTCTCCCTGATTTGCGTCGGTATTTCCCGCCGAATAACCGCAGAGGTGATACGGACACTCCGATACCTCACGTGAGTGCAGGTTGGCCAAGGTGTGTAGATTCCAAAAATGCAATGTCCGTCCGCCGTACGCCGTATCACGTCTACAGGCTTCATTTTCGGTCTAAAAAAATCGTTCTTTCGCACACAGGCTCCATTTGGAACCAAGTTGTGTCCCGAAACTTTTCAGCCCGATCGGAATATACCCAGGAGTGTTATGAGTGAAAATGTGTGTAAAAATAGGTACTTTTTGCGTTTTAGCAACATGTTAGTAACATGAGCTTTTGAGGTATCGTTTTCCATGTTTTTGGGGACGAGAAGATCGAATATGAGGTCGATTTTGGCCAAGGAGTGGAAAATTGAGGTTGTACCAGATGTTCAGCTCCCAAAATTGATTTTGTATGAGTCAAAAACCTGCGAAATCGTCTGAAATCACCATCAGTTTGTAGAATAACACTAGAAAAAGTGTCAACACGTGGATCAAGACGATTAAATGGCACTACCAATGATCAAAGTTAATTTGAAAAAAAAAAAAAAAAAAGATAGTACCTACCTAATTTGTGTTTTGGGGGCCAAAATTGGTGGAAACCATCAGAAATAGCTATTTCAATTATTTCACATGAAACAAGCAATAAATGTACAGCCAACATTTCTGTAGAATAATAAACCCCATGTGACAAGGACTTTGCAGCGTTTTGGTTTATTATTCTGTAAATAATACACCTATGTAATCGCTCAGCAAAAAATTTTTATAACACCCCCTCAAAATTTTTTCTTTTCCGTTTCAAGGTGCGTAGATTCCAAAAATGCAATGTCCGTCCGCCGTACGCCGTACGCCGTCCGCCGTACGCCGTACGCCGTCCGCCGTACGCCGTATCACGTGTACAGGCTTCATTTTCGGTCTAAAAAAGTCGTTCTTTCGCACACATGCTCCATTTGGGCCCTAGTTGTGTCCCGAAACTTTTCAGCCCGATCGGAATACACCCAGGGGTGTTATGAGTGAAAATGTGTGTAAAAATAGGTACTTTTGCGTTTTAGCAACATGTTGGTAACATGAGCTTTTGAAGTATCGGTTTCCATGTTTTTTTGGACGAGAAGATCGAATATGAAGTCGATTTTGACCAAGGAGTGGAAAATTGAGGTTGTACCAGATGTTCAGCTCCCAAAATCGATTTTTTATGAGTCAAAAACCTGCGAAATCGTCTGAAATCACCATCAATTTGTAGAATAACATTAGGAAAAGTGTCAACACGTGGATCAAGACAATTAAATGGCACTACCAATGATCAAAGATAATAAAAAAATAAAATAAAAAAAAAAGGAGCGTACCACCATTGGTGGAAACCATCAAAAATAGCTATTTCAATTATTTTACATGAAAGCAACAATAAATGAACAGCCAGCATTTCTGTAGGTATGTCCAATAGAATAATAAACCCATGTGACAAGGACTTTGCAGCGTTTTTTGGTTTATTATTCTGTGAATAATACACCTATGTATTCGCTCAGCAAAAAATTTTTATAACACCCCCTCAAACTTTTTTCTTTTCCGTTTCAAGGTGCGTAGATTCCAAAAATGCAATGTCCGTCCGCCGTCCGCCGTACGCCGTCCGCCGTACGCCGTATCACGTGTACAGGCTTCATTTTAGATCTAAAAAAGTCGTTCTTTCGCACACATGCTCCATTTGGGCCCAAGTTGTGTCCCGAAACTTTTCAGCCCGATCGGAATATACCCAGGGGTGCTATGAGTGAAAATGTGTGTAAAAATAGGTACTTTTTGCGTTTTAGCAACATGTTAGTAAAATGAGCTTTTGAGGTATCGTTTTTCATGTTTTGGGGGACGAGAAGACCGAATATGAAGTCGATTTTGACCGAAGAGTGGAAAATTGAGGTTGTACCAGATGTTCAGCTCCCAAAATTGATTTTTTATGAGTCAAAAACTTGGGAAACCGTCTGAAATCACCATCAATAGAATAACACTAGAAAAAGTGTCAACACGTGGATCAAGACGATTAAATGGTACTATCAATGATCAAAGATAATTTGAAAAAAAAAAAAAGGAGCGTACCTAATTCGTGTTTTGGGGGCCGAAATTGGTGGAAACCACCAGAAATAGCTATTTCAATTATTTTATATGAAAGAAACAATAAATAAACAGCCAACATTTCGGTAGGTATGTCCAATAGAATAATAAACCCATGTGACAAGGACTTTGCAGCGTTTTTTGAATCTACACGCCTTGAAACGGAAAAGAAAAAATTGTGAGGGGGTGTTATAAAATTTTTTGCTGAGCGAATACATGGGTGTATTATTCACAGAATAATAAACCAAAATGCAATGTCCGTCCGCCGTATCACGTGTACCGGATTCATTTTCGGTCTAAAAAAGTCATTCTTTGGCACACATGCTCCATTTGGGCCCTAGTTGTGTCCCGAAACTTTGCAGCCAGATCGGAATATACCCAGGGGAGTTATGAGTGAAAATGTGTGTAAAAATAGGTAGGTACTTTTTGTGTTTTAGTAACATGAGCTTCTGAGATATATTTTTTCCATGTTTTTGGGGACGAGAAGACCGAATATGAAGTCGATTTTGGCCAAGGAGTGGAAAATTGAGTTCTACCAATTGTTAAGCTCCCATAATTGATTTTTTATGAGTGAAAAACCTGGTAAATAGTCTGAAATCGCCATAAATGTGTATAATACACTGGAAAATGTTTCAACACGTGGATCAAGACGATTAAATGGCACTACCAATGATCAAAGATAATTTGAAAAAAAAGTAGCCTACCTAATGCGCGTTTTGGGGGGGGCAAAATTTGGTGGAAACCATCAGAAATGGCTATTCGAATTATTTCACGTCAGGAACAATAAATGAACAGCCAACATTTCTGTAGGTACAATAGAATAATAAACCCATGTGACAAGGACTTTGCAGCGTTTTTTGCTATGGATTTCCACTACTCCGCCGCAAGTGAGTTAAGTTATATGATTTATTAGTATCATTTTGAGAGCAGCATCAATTGATTTCATATCAGTCTCCGGAA
Source organism: Leptopterna dolabrata (assembly GCA_954871275.1). Taxonomy (NCBI): domain Eukaryota; kingdom Metazoa; phylum Arthropoda; class Insecta; order Hemiptera; family Miridae; genus Leptopterna; species Leptopterna dolabrata. The sequence continues at coordinate 32,740,489 of OX940986.1, read as the reverse complement.
GGCGGCACCTAGAAACATGCACGGAACTCCAGAACGTTTGACACCGCAGTAACAAACCTGAACACCAAGGCCAATCGGTACGGTACGATAAGGAAGTCCGCTGTTGCCACCACTTCCCACAGGGAGAGAGGAAGGCTTTTTTTTTAGAAACAAAAAAATATAAAGTCCATTTTCAGGTGGGCCGTTTCCTTCATTTAAACAGCTTAAGAATCCGTTTTCAAGGGCTACCACATTGTATTCTGGGCCCCTCCTCCGTATAGCAAATCGGGAGGGCTCCCATTTGTCCCCTCCTATTTATATTCATCAGCATGCAGACCAGGGTGGCGTTGAGACAGGAATTGAGCTCTGGAGATTGCCATCTTATTTGAGCTATCGCCGCGAGTGATATCCCCCCGGCCAAGGAGACTTCTCATGAAGAGCACTCGAAGAGGTCGACCTTCCAACCTCTAAGTGAGCGTTGAAATACATACATCGCCTACATTCTGAGAGGATGTGCGCCTTGCTTTACTTTCTTGGAATGGGCATGAGAGTCCTTAAGGGGCTTAAATTTGGGCATGGATTCTTTCAAGGAGTTCCGGTGAAGGGATCCTCCGGCCGTTATTTAAGTTGAACAAAATCTTTCAATACCACATCGGCATTTTTTATTTATTCATTTTTCCACCAAATCCATTATTTTTTGTTCATTCAACAACGTTGTAACTAGGCGAAAACAACGGACGGGATGTACTGAATTTCAATCATTCAATTCATTATACCTAGACCATATTTATGTATGTAGGTTTTCCAAATCAAATCAGGAATGGGAAATTTTCGTGGGTTAATACACCTATGTATTCATAACAAATTTTAATAACACCCCCTCAACATTTTTTCTTTTCCGTTTCAAGGTGCGTAGATTCCAAAAATGCAATGTCCGTCCACCGTACGCCGTACGCCGTATCCCGTGTACCGGCTTCATTTTTGGTCTAAAAATTCGTTCTTTCGCACACATGCTCCATTTGCGCCCTAGTTGTGTCCCGAAACTTTGCAGTCCGATCGGAATATACCCAGGGGTGTTATGAGTGAAAATGTGTGTAAAAATAGATACTTTTTGTGTTTTAGTAACATGAGCTTTTGAGGTATCGTTTTCCATGTTTTTGGGAACGAGAAGACCGAACATGAAGTCGATTATAACCAAAGGGTGGAAAATTGAGGTTCTACCAAATGTTCAGCTCCCAAAATTGATTTTTTGTCAGTCAAAAACCTGGGAAATCGTCTGAAATCACCATTAATTTGTATAATAACACTAGAAAAATTGTCAACACGTGGATCAAAACGATTAAATGGCGCGCACTACCAATGATCAAAAATAATTCGAACAAAAGGAGCGTACATAATTTGTGTTTTGGGGGCCAAAATTGATGGAAACCACCAGAAATAGCTATTTCAATTATTTCACATGAAAGAAACAGTAAGTGAACAGCCAACATTTCTGTATGTTCAGTAGAATAATAAACCCATGTGACAAGGACTTTGCAGCGTTTTTTCTTTTTTTTTAGCCAAAAAACCACATAATGAGGTGTTTATGTGGGAAAGCATAAGCAGAAAAAGTGTGTGAAATTTTAATTTCTGAGTTCCCGCTAGATATGACGTATCAGGTAAATCACTGAATGGTTCAACTCAAATCCCGCTTGGAGCGCTATTGCGTCACTTTAAACGACGTACAGGACCCCAACGGATGGTTGGATGGAACCGCAACTTTATTAATAAATTTAAAAAGCATGTCCTCAAAATCAAACCGAGTGGAGGTTCATGAAAAGGTCACAGCAAAGGTTCTTGAAGGTTTATATTTCTAATGTTGGGTTGTTGGCAGCATTGAGAACCTTCGCCTATGAGGCTTCGCTCCGCCTCCTTGGGACCACTAGCCAATCAGATGTCTATAGACCTGATACACCATTTCTTGCTGTATTAATTTTTACTTTTAATCACACCCTCATTTAAAAAATATCGCTTGTTTTGAAAACGGACTTCAAACTACCATTTTTTCAAGAGTTTTGAATATTTTTTCCAAGAAAATTTTCTGACAAAAATTCCCCATTTTCCAAACCATATTTGCATTTTTCCAAACCAAATTGGGATTTTTCCAAAGCAAATTCAGACTTTTCGAAACCAAATTAGGCATTTCCCATACCAACTTAAGGATTTTCCTAACTGAATTAGGAATTTTCCATTTTCTAATTAGGAATTTTCCATTTCAAATTGGGATTTTTCCATTTCAAATTAGGATTTTTTCCTATTCAACCGGCAACACCATTTCTGTTGTTGAAAAACAGTTTTAAACTAAATGGGTCAACAAGGTAGCAGTGAATATAAATATTCTATCTAGGGTACCTATGCCCATACTTCTTCACTTGAGCACACAGGCCCCCTCGAAATGGAACATGTCTTCTCATGTTTCACCACCTTCCGGACGATGGTAAGCACCGACAATGAGTGGGAAGGGAACGAAGAAGGTCCAAAGAGGTACAGTGGGCAGTGATGGCTTGTTGCGATACCCGTCGACGGCACACGGCAATCACTTCAGCCTTTAAATGGAGTCTGTTCGCCACCCAAACACAAACCACGAATTCCAGTAGTCCAAAATTGCGGACTGTTGCGTGAGACAGACAGACAAACAAACACCGCAGATCGCTTAGTTGTGGACATTTAGGAGTTTTCTTAATTTGAAACGGAAAAAACCTAAATTGAAAACGGAAAATTCCTAATTTGATTTGGAAAAGCCTGAACTTTGTTTAAAAAACTCCTAATTTGATTAGGAAAAGGTTAGGTTTGGTTAGGAAGTCTGAATTTGGTTGAGAAAACTCCTAATTTGGTTTGAAAATTTCCTAATTTGGCTTGGAAAACCTATCGAATGGGTAGTTTTTGGATTTATCATTTACAATTTTTCTTTCTTTTTTTAAAATTAAATGTAAATGATGATTATTGAATTCGTTCTCTTCGATTTCCGGAGTTCTGCCTGTGGAGGTCTCTCACATGCCCCGCTCATCTGAACGGGTGACCCTGTACAGACCCTCTGACGTCATTTTCGATTCCTTCCACCTCCACTCTCATAGTTTTTTCGAGAAATGTAGACATTTCCTCTTTAAACTGCACTAAACATAATTACAGTGATTCTGTTTAAAAGTTGTTATTGAACAACGAAAAATTACTTCATCCACGTTCATAACTGTGATCGGGAGTGGGATTAATAGAGGGAACACAAACGTGTGATGAAAAACTGCCATTAAAATGATCGAAATGAAACCATTTTTTTCTGAGGATACGTGCTGGGGTGTTAGTAGCAATCATCATTATATTATTCAACTCATGTCTCATGAGATTTAAGCTTTTTTCGCACTGCCTTTGATCAGCTGACTCCTAGAAAACCGTAAGAAACAATCCATGATCCAATAAGCTTAATATGCGTTTGAGAAGAGTTTACGTTTGATAGTGGTTGGGAATCGAGAAGGTATGGTCAGTTTCTCGTCCGCCCATTCTTCTGTGCACTGGAACGTAGGGATGGGACATCGAAATCGATATTATCAAAACATCGATGTTTTACTTCGATATTCCGATTTTTCGCCATCGATGCCTCAATTCGATAATATCGATATATCGATGTTATGGTCCGATAATATCGGCAGAAAACACCCTTCAACCAGCTCTTGCCTCTTGGATCCCCTCCCCACTCTTCCTTGATCCACATGTTACTCCTTCACCTTACAGGTCATAAAATACTCAAAAGTGGTCACTTCATCAATGACTTTATTTTCATTTTCAGAAATATTTGAGTAAAAACAAAGAAACAGAAACATTTTATTCCGAATTCAGTCATTTAAAAAATAAAAATAAAAGAGAAACATTCCAACTCTGAATTATACCTATATCTACTTGATTAGAAAAATAACTCTTCGTCGAGTGAGTGAAGGAAAACAAGTTTCTTCAGATTTTCTGCTTTCAGCCTATAATTGCGCTGGGGCGTCAAAATGTTGCCAGTTTCAGAAAACAAACGTTCTGAAGGCACACTAGAGGTAGAAACGCGTAGGAGAGGGATATCGATATCGAAAATATCGATGTTTTGGCTTGATAAAACATCGTTATCGATGCTGTCTACAAAATATCGACATCGACATCGATATCGCTATTTTCTTTCGATGTACCATCCCTACTGGAATGACGATCAGAAAATTGGATTTGGATAATCAGGAAAACACTGAGAACAGCTGGTCATGGATACTATAAATTCCGAAGAGTCCGAAAATCACTGCGAACGGGCAAACGCCTTAACGGTCAGATAACCGTCAGATGGTCATTGAGAACAACACAGTTACGAACCATAATACTTCTATTATATCATGTTCCAGTCAAAGAGGCGTGGCTATGAAGGAGCATTAATTTTTGACCTTGAAGAAGTCAACACACTATAACTCTCCTCATGTTTTTACTATGTTCATTATTAAAAACATGGATAAATCATAATGAAACGTTTTGTTGTCTGCGCTCCGCTTCATGTGAACTATGTATTATTACTTAGGTAAGTACAGGTATTTATGTACTCTAAATTAACTTCCCCTTTTATCGTTGAGCTAGACTGAAAACACAAGGATATGAGTTTATGTGTTTGTTCCGTTTTCCTTAATACTTTACCCTTGTTGGTGCACTTCCTCAATAACTACTCGATGCAACAGAGGTACAATAGACGCCTGATGAAGAGTAGGAAAAAGATGCTTCGCATGAGACCTTCGTTCGAGAGAAAAAACTACCCGTCGTTAGAGGTCTACCAGTACTTGAGTTTAATTAATAGACAAGTTTCTCAACCTCCGCCTAACCTACATTCCTCCACTACTCAATTCATTCCCGTAAAGAGAAGCGTCACCCCTTCTGAATAATGTGACCATAATCAATTGTTAATGATCTCCCCTCCAATATAAGTGGGTACCTACTCTAGCGGCAATAAAAATTCACGAAATTTATTCTACAAAATTTAGAGACTGAGATTTCCCTAAATCGCATGATTTTTAAGGTTATTGTGAGGTTGAGTAAAAATTTAATGGGTACCAGGTTAGTGTAAATAGTTCAAAGTTTCCCGTAGAGAATCTCATAAAACAATTTCGATTAGCAATGAGGAACTGGTTACCCATGGGTCTTAAAAATGTACTTTTATTCTTTTTAAATGAAATTAGGTTCCATCTTGAGAATTTTGGCACCAACCGAACCGTCCTAAGGTAATTAGTTTTTATTATGATTTTTAGACATTTTGTGCACTCATGACGTCACACCAGGGAACGGGGTCCCGCTCAGGAGGGAGAGGTGCAATGACGTCAACTGTGCAGGAAACACTGGAAAATCATTGAATAAAAACTACTTATTGTAGGAAAATTCTCAGGATGGAATCTACTTTCTTTTTTTCTAATTAACTGAACCGTGGATATTCCCCGTTTTCATATTTTGGACCACTGCGCTCAGCAGGCTTTCATCGCTATCAACGATTGCGTCAACGGGCAACGTTCGTGGGTTACAAAAATTGTCCTTTTCTTGGCCAAATTGTGTTCAATAACGGAAATTGAAACTTACTGACCACAAATTGAGGTGTTTATGTCGGAAAGTCGAGGCAGAAAACGAGTGGGAAATTTGAATTTCTGAGCTCCCGCTAGAAATGACATGGCAGGTAAATCACTGAGTAGTTCAACGCAAATCCCCCCGTTTCTAATGTTGGGTTGTTGGCAGCATTGAGAACCTTAGCCTCCCATCCTCTGCTTCGCCCTTGGGTCAGCAGCCAGTCAGATGTCAGACCTCATACGCCATTTTTCGCCGCATTTTTACTTCTAATCACCCTCATTTAAAAACGACCGCTTATTTTCGAAAACTACCATTCTTCCAAGAGTTCTGAATTTTTTTTGCCAACAAAAAAATTTAACGAAAATTCCCCATTCATAGGGACTATTGATTTGGTACCTAGAGGTCTTTGCATTACTCAGAATACAGATAGCAGAGTCCTTCGAAGTTTTTGGCATAATTGTGTTAAGGTACCTTGGTATTTATTTACATCCCTTCTCCACGGAACCGACTATGTGAGGATGGGATACTAGCAAAACTTTGAAACAGCGTAATTTTGCTCAATATTTACCGTATGATTAATAATATGCATACCTACCTAATCTAGGTCATGTTGTATCTACATACCTAATCCAGGTCATGTTGTACCTACAAAGACCACCAGTGTTTTGTGTTTTTCTCATTTTCAGTGGAAATGGTTTCAAATGGCTTTGCTATTCGCCTTTCTATTTCGGACGCCAGTATCTTATTTGTAAGAACAAAATGCGAAGAAGAAACCCACCGTTCCAATATTGAATAATCAAGGCGGAGGGCAAGGCCTGCCCTGACCTTCCTGATTACCCCGGCGCTGCACCCACACGCGGGAAGAAGACGAGGCGCAGCCAGCCGCAGGAAGAAGGAACCGCCGAGGTTAATCTAAGCCTAGCGGTACCGTAGAGATCGGCAATCATCGCTCATTGTCGACCTGTTAGAGGGTCCCCTCCGATGATCTCGTGTATCAATAATACTTCCTTCCTAGGAGGGTCACGCTTCATTTTTTTATGGTTTTGAGGAATTATCATTGAGGAATTATCGTCAAAATTTTGCTTCCTCACTACCGATGGTGGGGACACTTTCCTACCCCCGCCCACCCCAAATATTTATAATTTTTTGAAAAATGGTAGTTTGGGTCCCGTTTTCGAAAATGAGTGTTATTTTTTTAAATGAGGGTGATTAACAGTAAAAATGCGGCAAAAAATGACGTATCGGGTCTATTGACAGCACTGGCTGTTGGCCCAAGGAGGCGGAGCGAAGCAGTTGGCGGAGGAGGCGGAAAGCTCAATGCTGCCAACAACCCAACACTAGAAGTGGCAAACCTTCCTGGCAAAATTCTAGAACCTTTCCCGTGTCCTTTCCCTCAATTTGATTTTGAGGACGTGATTGTTTAATTTATTTTTAAATTTGTGGCTCCATCCATCTATCCGATGCGGTTCTGGACATTGTTTTAAGCGATGCACTAGTGCTCTAAGCGGGATATGAATTGAACTACTTGGCAATTTACCTGATAACGTCGTTTCTGGCGGGAAATAAGAAACTGAAATTCCCATTTGTTTTCTGCTTATACTTTCCGAGTGTTAATTTCCGTTTATGAAAAAATTTGGCAAAAAAAAAGGAAAAATTTACCCACGAAAATTGCCCATACTGAAACGAAAAGAGTAAGCAAATTCTATCTACCTAGATTAGTTGATCAAACAGTTAAGGTGGCCGTATAAATAAAGAGGAAACATCCTTGGTTCATTATTCACAATTTTCCTTTTTTTTAAATAAACAACAGGCCCGGTTAGGCTGGGGGGGGGGGGGTTATCTGGTTATATAAATCCGGGGCCCGGAACCGCCCGTCTGAAATGTCATATTTTATTCAAAAATAATCCTTTAAATCTAAACTTGAATTAAATATATATTTATTATATCATGCCCCCCTAAATGTTTGCATACAGCATACACCGCCTATCAGAATAGGTGTCTGCGCACCTAATCAGTCAGAAGCAGAAAATTCGTTTCTGAATTTTTGGCCAAAATATCTACCTTTATTTTCGGTCTGAACAATTCGCTTTTTTGCAGACAGGCTCCATTTGGGCCATAGTTGTGCCCCGAAACTTTTCAGCTCGATCGGAATAAACCCAAGGGTGTTATGGGAGAAACATTGGTCTAAAAATAGGTTTTTTAGTGTTTTAGTAACATGAGCTTGTGAGGTATCGATTTCCATGTTTTTTAGGGCGAGGAGACCCCTCGTTATTTTAAGTCGATTTTGACCAAAGAGTGAAAAAATGAGGTTCTAACGAAGTTTCAGCTCCCAAAATTCATTTTTTATTATTAAAAAACCTGGGAAATTCTGAAATCACCATAAAATTGAATAATAGCGCTAGAAGTAGTATCAACAGGTGAATCAAGACAATTAAATGGACTATCAATGATCAAAGATAATTAGTAAAATAATTCATTCTAGAAGGGAGGGGGGGGGGGGGGTTGGTAGAAACCATCAAAAATAACTATTTGAATTACTGTACATGAAAGAAACAATAAATTAACAGTCACCATTTCTGTAGGGATGTCCAGTAGAATGAAAAACCCATGTGACAATGACTGGCTGCCGTGTATAAGCGCCAATCACCTTTAATCCTTCGTTAATGAGCAGTGTAAATGCGCCAGACCTCGGGCGAGTGATACAGTTCACAGAGTTGTAAAAGCGCCAGTTAGTCAACAGTGATATGAATTTATTGTAGGAGTTCAGTTGTTCGGCAAAAACCGATCGATCACAATGTTTCGCATCACGTGTACTGCGGCTGTTCTATCTCGGTCCGTCCGCGATTGGTTTGGTCTGTGAGTAATACTGCTCGCTACCGCTCGCATTGTCAAGCGATCTGGATGCTCGCTCGCGCTCGCATCTCAAAAAAGATAAACAATCCCAGAAACTATCCCGTGAATGAGCAGGTTGTTTGGGACTTCTGAATAGATTAGTGGAATGCATTGTCAAGCGATCTGGATGGTCGCTCGCGCTCGCATCTCAAAAAAGATAAACAATCCCAGAAACTATCCCGTGAATGAGCAGGTTGTTTGGGACTTCTGAATAGATTAGTGGAATGCATTGTCAAGCGATCTGGATGCTCGCTAGCGCTCGCATCTCAAAAAAGATAAACAATCCCAGAAACTATCCCGTGAATGAGCAGGTTGTTTGGGACTTCTGAATAGATTAGTGGAATGCATTGTCAAGCGATCTGGATGCTCGCTAGCGCTCGCATCTCAAAAAAGATAAACAATCCCAGAAACTATCCCGTGAATGAGCAGGTTGTTTGGGACTTCTGAATAGATTAGTGGAATGCATTGTCAAGCGATCTGGATGCTCGCTAGCGCTCGCATCTCAAAAAAGATAAACAATCCCAGAAACTATCCCGTGAATGAGCAGGTTGTTTGGGACTTCTGAATAGATTAGTGGAATGCATTGTCAAGCGATCTGGATGGTCGCTCGCGCTCGCATCTCAAAAAAGATAAACAATCCCAGAAACTATCCCGTGAATGAGCAGGTTGTTTGGGACTTCTGAATAGATTAGTGGAATGCATTGTCAAGCGATCTGGATGCTCGCTGGCGCTCGCATCTCAAAAAACGCTGCAAATCCCTGCACAACGGTTTATTATTTTGTATAGAATACCCTTCCGTTACAGATCACAGCTCTATGTATAGATAATCCGTCTATATAATTTATGATATGTACTACTCTATACATATAATGTAGATCGCAGACCCTCCGTAGGTTAGTACCTAACCCCGTACACGTTACTAGGTACCTACCTAAATCACGAGTTAAATGTTGCTAAAATAATTCTGCCGATGACAAACAGTACCTAACAAAAAGAAACACACACAATGAAGTTCTGAAAAGAAATTGTTGATGAGGAGTGAAAAAAGTTGCAAAAGTACCTACCAACAAACTCCAGCCCCTTCTACGTAGATGGTATAATGAACCGTTGTGTAATAATTTACCGTTGAGTAATGATTTACCGTAGTAATAATTTACCCATCAATAATACTTCAACGTTTGTTCAAGTTTCACTACCTACCAATAAACTCCAACAGAGCCATCATTTTTCAAATTAAATAATATCACAGAACAACCAACTCGACTTCATACTCCGCCAATATAATTAGGTGATCCCTACCAATGATTGGCCGTATTCACAAATTCCTATTGTGGGCGCGTCTCTGGTTACGAGATTTGGTTTGAATTGTATACAATTTCATTCACACTGGAGTCGAAAATGCCTGTCGGTGCAAACTTAGGGGCCTTACTGTGAACGAACGGCTGGACGTACGACGCTCCAGATGGTCTTAAAAAACTCGCAAGTTCAAGAACTATTTAAAACCGTAAAAATATTCACGTAAAAAAATGGTATAGGCGTTTTGAAAATTTCAACCCCTATTTTGAACCCCTTAGAGATGACTCACAATAACGTCGAGCTTCGAGGACCAACTAGACAGCGAACGGAACCTATAACCCGAATTTCATCAATTTTCTTTCATGGTAACTAAGAAAAGTGGCCCGTACGGCGTACGGCGTACGGCGGACAGACAGAAATATTGGTTTATTATTTTCAATAATGAACCATTGGAATCGAGCATGAAAAAAAAAATTCTTACCCCCCCTCAAAATTTGATGGTTTACGTTTCAAGATATGTAGAATCCAAAACTGCAATAAAAATATTTCTGTCTGTCCGCCGTACGCCGTACGCCGTACGGGCCACTTTTCTTAGTTACCATGAAAAAAAATTGATGAAATTCGGGTTATAGGTTCCGTTCGGCGTCTAGTTGGTCCTCGAAGCTCGACGTTACTGTGAGTCATCTCTAAGGGGTTCAAAATAGGGGTTGAAATTTTCAAAACGCCTATACCATTTTTTTACGTAAATATTTTTACGGTTTTAAATATTTCTTGAACTTGCGAGTTTTTTAAGACCATCCGGAGCATCGTACGTCCAGCCGTTCGTTCACAGTAAGGCCCCGAAGTTTGCACCGACAGGCATTTTCGACTCCAGTGTGAATGAAATTGTATACAATCCAAACCAAATCTCGTAACCAGAGACGCGCCCACAATAGGAAATTTGTGAATACGGCCAATCATTGGTAGGGATCACCTGATTATATTGGCGGAGTATGAAGTCGAGTTGGTTGTTCTGTGATATTATTTAATTTGAAAAATGATGGCTCTATTGGAGTTTGTTGGTAGGTAGTGAAACTTGAACAAACGTTGAAGTATTATTGATGGGTAAATTATTACTACGGTAAATCATTACTCAACGGTAAATTATTACACAACGGTTCATTATACCATCTACGTAGAAGGGGCTGGAGTTTGTTGGTAGGTACTTTTGCAACTTTTTTCACTCCTCATCAACAATTTCTTTTCAGAACTTCATTATGTGTGTTTCTTTTTGTTAGGTACTGTTTGTCATCGGCAGAATTATTTTAGCAACATTTAACTCGTGATTTAGGTAGGTACCTAGTAACGAGTACGGGGTTAGGTACTAACCTACGGAGTGTCTGCGATCTACATAACATGCATATAATAGAATAGTACATATCATATTATATAGACGGGTTATCTATACATAGAGCTGTGATCTGTAACAGAAGGGTATTCTATACAAAATAATAAACCGTTGTGCAGGGATTTGCAGCGTTTTTTATTGCAGTTTTGGATTCTACATACCTTGAAACGTAAACCATCAAATTTTGAGGGGGGGTAAGAATTTTTTTTTTCATGCTCGATTCCAATGGTTCATTATTGAAAATAATAAACCAAAAGATAAACAATCCCAGAAAGCGAGAGAAGGATGAGAAGATTTATGCACATTGGCTGCAATATCGTGACGCAAGCATTACGCGACTGGAGTACGTCCGACGGGTAGGTCACTTAACAGGCCAGCAAAATAAATAAGAACATAAAAGCATAAAGTGTTGAAGGTGTGTTTTTCATTCTATATTAAATTAAAGTGATTATCAAAAGTACTTCTTGTGTTAATAAAAAGGTGAGTTTTTTCTGCCTACCAATTTCTACCTTCTTTCCCCAATGAACAGGTGCTGGCGCTTTTACAACTGACACTTTTAGCCTTGCTTAACAAGGGCTGGCGCTTTTGCAACTGACACTTTTAGCCTTGCTTAACAAGGGCTGGCGCTTTTGCAACTGACACTTTTAGCCTTGCTTAACAAGGGCTGGCGCTTTTGCAACTGACACTTTTAGCCTTGCTTAACAAGGGCTGGCGCTTTTGCAACTGACACTTTTAGCCTTGCTTAACAAGGGCTGGCGCTTTTGCAACTGACACTTTTAGCCTTGCTAAACAAGGGCTGGCGCTTTTGCAACTGACACTTTTAGCCTTGCTTAACAAGGGCTGGCGCTTTTACACGTTTTCTGAGCCTCATTGGCGCTTCTACATGTTACCGCAATAACTTTGCAGCGTTTTTCGATTTTTTAGGTGAGGATTTTTAGGATGTCCCTCAGTAGTAAGTGACGTCCTTATGCACTTGATCTGGCCAGAAGAGGACAGCGCTCAGCCGAGAATGGAAAGACCCAGATTCAAATCCGTTTCAGACCATCCTGAATCCGAAACCATGGAAAAAAAAGAAACAGGTGCGTGCGTGCGTTTGTGTGTGTGCGCGTGACAAATTTTGGGTGCGTTGCCCAGGCCGCAATTCTCAACCGATTTGCGTGGGTTTTTTTTGTTCGATGCACAAAAGTGTCTAGTTGTGCAGTAGGTACGTCGCCGGAATTTCGAAATTTATTTTACACGGGCGGGAGGAGAGAACGTGGGATTAGGATTATCCATAAACCACCATAAGGGACGTCCACTGTGACGCATCCATTACGGTATGTTTTACGTCTGAATCGACAATATTTCAGAAACTGCCGTCTGAAATTCTTTGTTAATGGTCTCATTCGATTCAGAAGATCAAATAACACATTAAGATGGTGTTCTTCTTATGCTTTTTAGCTCGTGGAATTTTGGCCAGGAAATCGCGATCGCGACTTCCGGACCACTGTGCGCTGGCACCTGTCGAAAATACGTACGTACGGTTAGACGTCGAACCAATCATAGCCTACTTCGGGCAAAGGTCGGCTGACCCACTAGTTTATTACGATTTCCATGAACCGGAGAAATATCAGAGCGAAACAGTTTGACTGACGCGGTCTTTAGAAATTCAATGGTAATCCGAATCTAGCAACCGCCTTATATACAGTTTAGAGTGTTTATACTTACTAATGTGAAACGGGTCAGTTCTTTGATGGCTTACCGGACTTGTGGCTGTGAAACCGAGGCGACGACCCGAGTAAACCTTTGCCGCGCTCCGATGCCTGTATTTTCCCACATCCAAGATTTTGATCTACACAGTACGGAACTGTGATGAGCCTCACAAATCGTATACTTCGTCAGGTCCAAGAAAAGGCCATGAACAAAGGAATTGGAGGCTTTCATTTGATAGTAGCTGGATGAGAAGGACCCTTGCGTTGCGCAGGATTCCTACGTGCTATCCAACTTCCCCACTGAGTTGTTCAAGGCCGTTCACGTCTTTTCCAACCAGCAGTCATACAGTGGAAGTCGCTTAGTAGAAAGGCGGTTAAAGGAATAAGCCGGATATAAGGACGGAAACATTCAGGTCCCGATCGGCTGTATGTAAACACGCAGGGAAATGGCCTGTTATACTGATCAAAAGGTCGGTTATAGTGATCAGTTTTTGAGTTTTTGGTTGTTAAAAGTCGGCAAAATAGGTAAAAATGGCTGAAATCTCCCGAAAATTGTATATAAATATGTATTCAGCAAAAGTGGTACCTATGGAACGATGATCCAAAACAAGATAAAACCCCAACAACAAAAAATGAATGAAAATTAAGTCAATTCTGAGGGTCACAATTCGCCAATATCGGTAAAAATGGCTAAAATCACCACCTAGTATATTATACAGTAGAAGTCGCTTATAGAGATTGGTCGCGTATAGTGATTGTTTCCAGTCTGTCCCAATTCGATCACCATAAGCAGCTTCTACTGTGTATAAAAAACAGTCCTTTCTTTCTTTCATAAACACTCAGGGAGTTTCAATTATGTAAAGATTAGCCCCTATACAGTCCGCCCTACACCTCAACCCTTATTTCCTGCACGCGCCTGTGGAGTACTTCCAGACATAAATACTACTGTATGCCGCACCCAATAGGTAAATGCCATCCAAGATGATATGAGATCACCAGCCTACTTCTATCGATCTATGTACAAAAAAAATTCATTTGGCTTTATTCTTAAAGGAATCGACTGCACAAATACGCTATCCAGCTTGTACGTCACCTAGTTGTTGTTTTTTGGTCAGAAATTAATTTGTTTACACCTTTAAATAACATAAACTTAGTATATAAGTAATATTAATTTCAATTTAATAATTTCAATCAACCATTTGTCATAAATTAATTATTTTATACATTTAAATAACATAAGCTTAGTAGGTATTATAAATTTGACTCGGTTTTTTGTAGCATATTCCGTTAGTCTCAACTTTTAAGAAGATCCCACTCAAGAAGATTGTACTTTCTTTTAATTTGCGTATTATGTACTTATATGGATACTGTACCTGGAATAAAACCTTTGATTGATTGACTTCAAGATTAAAGTACTGGTATACTACGATTAGTAAAGAGGTAAGTATATGGCTGAACGAACGCCCTCAATTATTGTCAAACCCCACCAAGCCATTTGCACAAACCGGCGTGAGCGCAAAAATAGCAAACGGTGCAAAACATCTACACACAGTACCTACAGATCCAAAACTAGGCACCTACATACACATTTGCCTCAAAAACATGATAACACAACACAACCCACCCTAACACACCAGCGGAAGTCAATAAAAACCAATTGAAAAACGACTGCTGAGTAGGCATTATAGCTTCCTCACCTGAATCACATGAAAGTATAGAATAGTTGGGTAGGTTCATTTTTCATTTTGATACGGGACCATCTGCGAACCAACCCGCGTGTACCCTCAAAATTGCAGCTCCCTACGACTACTTTTTTCGTAGTTAGAAGCGTTACAAGGAAACGGTCAACATTTCATGTTAGCGCATGCGCAGACGAAAGTTACAGTACGATTCCATTGAAATTCATTTGGAACTATCAAAGTATTATTCCTGATCGACCCTCCAAATCTGAACTTATTTCAATTATATTTAAGGTAGTTATGGGCGTTTCAAACATTTCACGTTTGCGCAAGCGCAGACGAGACGATTTTTGGAATGGGACTATCTGCGATCCAACCCGCGTGTACCCTCAAAATTTCAGCTCTCTACGACTATTTTCGCGTAGTTAGAAGCGTTACAAGGAAATGGTCAACATTTCATGTTCGCGCATGCGCAGACGAAAATTACATTACGATTCCAATTAAATTCATTTGGAACTATCAAAGCATTATTCCTGATTGACTCTCCAAGTTTGAACTCATTTCAACGGAATTTAGGGTAGTTATGGGCGTTTCAAATATTTCACGTTTGCGCATGCGCAGACGAAAGTTACAATACTTTTTCAATTCCTTTGGTGTGGGATCATTTGTGACCCAACCCGCACCTACCCTCCAAATTTCAGCCCATTTCGACCATTTTTCGGATAGTTACAAGGAATTACCACGGACAGACAGACATACAGACACGGAACCAAAAATGTTCCTCGATGTCTGAAACGCAAAATGGTAGTGGAAATTTTCATTTTGGAGGACATGAATTTTTTTTACTCAATCACGAATCCAAGGCCTCCCTACCTTCGGTAGTGAGGAAGCAAAAGAGAAGCGATTTTGGAAATGGACTCAAATTCTGCCTATGTACCACGCTATTTTTCGTAATTTTGTATGGCTAAATATTTATCAATTGCTGTAAGGATGAACGTTGTACTTTCATTCGATTCAGCGTGCTGGAAAACGTGAAAAACTATACCAAAAACAAATTTTTCTGACAAACGGCATCACTGGTGCCAGCGTGGTGCCATTCCCTGGCACCATGGTGCACCAAAAGCGATACAGCTAATTCGGAAGGTCCAAAGAGTACACACTCGAAATACCCGAAATTGAGCGGGACAGACTTACCGCTCGAGAAGCTCGGCAAATGTCGCTCGAGAAGCCTCGCTGACGTTCAGCAAATAATTCTGATATTTCTCTCAGTATTATTGACCCTGTGCAAAAGATATTTTCACAGAATTATGTACTTAAATTTGTGTTTGAACGAGTGATATTTTTTCCTGGCTCCGTCTGTAAACAGATAAACTTGTATCTTCTTTTGCCAACAACCGTTTCCCAAACCGCAGCCTTGTTCCGTTTGAGAGAAAATGGCTCAGTCTCAGTTTGGCTTCAACTCAACAAACCGTCATTCAGGGGTGCTCAAAGTGGGGAACTAGTTTGTTCCGTTCTATTTTATTGGCGTCACATGGGTTGTTAGTAGTTACTTAATAGCTGTTATCCCTGTTGTGAAAGCACTCCTTTCCTATTACGTTGAGAATGCTATTTTCTCATTATTATTTTTTATTGTCATCTCTCAAGGAAAATACTAAGAAATGGGTAGGTATCCATCCCACACTCTGTGATGCCATACAGTAGGGCAGCTATCCATTCAAATCGAAAAAAATTTTCTGGATAATTTTTATCAAAACTAATAATTGTCGTGGTTCCCCTCAAACCTCTACATGTACCACTCCTATGTAATATAGAACGATTTAATCAAATAACCGAAGCGAACGACGACTCGGTTGACGCCAAGGGAGAAGGGTCCCTTCCATCAACTGCCATCACCCTCAACGGTCATAACAGCAGACTGTGGACGGGGGACGGGTGGAAAGGGGCCTTTATAAGCAGCCCTGGTAGCCCAGACCGTCACTCGACCGATCTCGCTTTTACCCAGGACTTCTATCTCACCCACCCTACGCCCCCTCCACTCACTCTCTCTGCTTCCCTGTGTCTGCTGTGGTGAAAACCACGGGGTATTCACTTTCTTCCTCTCAGCGTCTGTGGGGACGCTTCCTTCTCCCGTAGCTCCTGCTGTGGTGAAAACCGTGGGGTGTTAGCCTCCATCTTCCCGATGCCTTCAGTGGTGAAAACCATGGGACACCTCCTTCGCCTCTAGCACATGCTATGGTGAAAACCGTGGGGTGTTAGCCTCCATCTTCCCGATGCCTTATGAAATCGAGTTGGTTGTTCTGTGATTAAAGAATGATTGCTCTTTTGGATTTTGTTGATAAGTACTTCTGTAACATGAACAAACGTTATTCATGAATAAAAAGAAATGATAATAGTTAATGATTGAATTATTGATTCCTGCGCATTTTTATGAAACTACAATTCCCGGACCGATTTCAGCACTCGATTTAGGGCTTTCCTGGGGGGAGCTCGAGAATAGGTACTGACCACAGAATACAGGTAAATAATAAACCGTTGTGTAATAATTTGCAGCGTTTTTTTTTCTCGATGGATTCGTTTCAGCGTAGAAAATTGGGAAATCCGCTCCCCCCCCCCCCTCCACTCAAAATGATGAAAAAGGTCTAAAAAGTGTAAAAATATAATAATAAGGCCTTGACCACTTCTGAGGGGGTCAAGCCTAATGAAATGGCTCTCTGTCAATGGCTGTTTCCATTTTCCATGTACCTGCGTGAGAGCTTTCAACAATAATTCTTGTACATTATTCATAAAAGCTTAGCAAAATCTCAACTGCAGAACTCGATCAATGAAAAAAACAGTAAATTCCGGTTTCGAAGTTTCGCCACTCCTGGCAGTGGGCCAATTGCGCTCGCTTGCAAGACCCACCTCCGTCTTATGTAAAAGGCCCATTTCGTAAAGTGCACTTACGAATCTTTTGCCTACTCCCGAGAAGTGCGTTCACTCTAAAGCGTTGAAATATGAGGGTAGCCTCCTTTGAGGACACGCTTAGGATCGATATTCAATTCACCATACAGACCTTGAAGCTAGCGAATTACTGAAGAAAATAAATTTTTTACAATGAGCTAGCGGAAGATTTTTATCGTCGAAGTTACATAAAAATACGCTCATAAGACTTAGGCCAGTCAAATGAGACCTGGTGGTGGGAAAAATAGTGGGAAATCTGGAAATTGTTTTGATCGCTTCGTTAGATATCTGATTGAAGTATCCTCGGCTTGCACAATCCTCCGCTGCGAAAGTCAATGGGAGGGTTAAAAAAACCACGACATTTTCGGATTTTTTAAACAGATTTTTCGCTTGTTACTCCTAAAACATCCATCATTCAGAAAAAATTACTCCTTAAATAAATTCCATCACTCCCTAAATAACGTCAAATTCTGCGTCGGTTTACTGTCCAGAACTTATACTACCCTGAGTTCGCCCGGCAGTATGGCCGAAATCAGTGGTCGAAAATGATGATTTTTACCGTTATCGCTAAAAAAAGTTGATATAGTTACTTTCGACGAAACTCGTTCGAAACGACCGTTTCTAAATGAAAAGTTCCACTCATGCAGCATGGCTATAAGAGCGAATTTTCAAAGAACTATTAATGATATTGTTTAGAAAGATTACATAACGAGAAACGATACCAATTTTTTTTGTAAAATTGTATCCTATTTTTCGTGGTTTTTAGCCATTTTTTAACAAATTTTTGACCCTCAAAAATTCAAATTTGACCCCTTTTGCTTAGACAGAAAAATATTTTTATCATCGAGATAGTCCTTCTTTCTGTCGTGAATCACCATCCCACATAACGTCCGATAAATTAATACTGATTTTAGCCCTCAATATCAATTGTTGAACTCCAAAAATCCAAATCTGACCCCTATTCTGTATGAAAAAACTGAAATGGCGTTTTTCTATCTTTTCTCACCCTTCCATACCACTTCCAGTGATTTTATATCAATTGTTGGCAATTTCATCCATTTTTACCGATTTATGACCTCTAAAACTAAAATTTGACTCCCTTGGAAATTTAGAAAATTGCTCATATTCGAACTCTTCCTTTTGTTTGACGTTTGACAACACGAACATTTTGGCGAAATTTGGAATTTTTATCATGAACCTACCCAAGGTCAGATATCATCTGGAGTGTCACATATATAAATACTACATAATATATACATATACATTTTGTTAAAATCTAGGGATGAACTCATTATGCTGTAAAATGGATTTGCCTATAAAAAAATTGCAAAAATTCATGTTCTGAAAATTTTGGACTCACTGCAATAGCTTCATGTTCTTTGAAAATTCGCAAAAACGTATAGAATGGAAATTGAAGAGCATCAAATTCTGCATTCAGCAATCACCTTGCATGTCATCGAATTCGGCTGTCTGCAAATAAATAATTCAAATTTTCGACTTTCTGTTCTCTGCGAATTTGACATGTAAGGTGATAGCGGAACGCAGAATTTGATGCTCTACAACTTTAAATGCATAGGCGTCTTAGTTTAGAACACTCGTTTCGATGGTAAGAACGTTTAAAGTAACGATATCAACTTTATCAGCGATTTTGGCAGAAACAGTCATTTTTTACCATTGAGGTTGGCGGTACTGCCAGGTCGAATTACAAGTTGCGAGTAGTCAATCGACGCAGAATTTAATGTTCTTTAATTATGTACGAGTTAGTTTTTCTTAAGGATGCATGTTTTAGGAGTAATAAGCAAAAATCATTTAGAAGTTCAACAATTTAGTAGTTTCTTGGACCCTCCCTTTGAAGGTCGCAGCGGAGGATGGTGCAAATCTGGGATAATAAATTCGATTTCAAATAAATCGATTAAAAAAATTTCCAGCTTTCCAACAATTTTTTTTCCATCGGCGGCCCCAGAAAGGTCTTATTTAACTGGGGTAATCATGCATGACTGTGCGTTATAATTTTGTTATTTCGAGAACTTCGCACCAAACGTTTGCTTTGGAGTTGCACAACTTTCACAGTCATAAACCAAAAATTAGAAATTAATCAGCTCAACGGCAATTTCGTCGGCCTGCAGGTTGGGATTATAATCCAGTAACTAGTGCTCGGAACTGGGAGGAAGTTACTCAACTCTAGCCTGTGTTCAGAATGTGGTGCGACGGAAAGAGTTTCCGAGGAAATTATTTTTAGAGGAACCCTTTCCATATCTTTCGATGTTTCCGGGTAGGACAGTTCTGACATGACTGGGCTTGAAAACAGTAAAAATTTGTTCTGGGTAGTGTTAAGACCAGGAGGCACAGTGAGTACTGAGTATAGGCCGGTAGGTATAGACCGACCCAACTTCTTGGGAAATAAATGGTATAGAAACCCTACGCTCAAGGGGTCGAAATTCCATGCTGAAGGTCGCAGGACTAAAACAAATATTTGGCTAGACGATATAGCGCAGTGGTCTAACTGACGGACTGATATGCTAAAGTTCCCAAGATCGAAACCCTACTGGGATTGAATATTTTCACCCCATAAGAGCTGAAAGGCGTAGGTATGGGGGCTCGACATGGAATCTGACGGTTGGGTAGGCTTGGGTGAGGTGCAGAATGAGTGGAGTGAGAGGTTGGATGATGTTTTGTGGAAGGATGTGCTCCGTAGGAGTCTTTTGCTAACGCCTCACGGTTTTCACCACAGCAGGCGTTAGTTTGGAGAGGAGGTCAGCGCCCGGCGGTTTTCACCAGAGCAGGTGCTGGAGGAGAAGGAGATGTCCCGCTGTTTTCACCACAGCAGACATTGGGAATATGGAGGCTAACACCCCGCGGTTGTCACCATAGCATGTGCTAGAGGCGAAGGAGGTGTCCCGTGGTTTTCACCACTGAAGACATCGGGAAGATGGAGGCTAACACCCCGCGTTTTTCACCATAGCATGTGCTAGAGGCGAAGGAGGTGTCCCATGGTTTTCACCACTGGCAGCCATCCGTCATTATAATCAGGTGTTCCCTAGTGATGATATTATCTGGGCCGAATTCATAAAGTTTCATTCACGATCATGTTGACGAAGCTTTTCGGTGCAAACGAACGGCTGGTCGTGCTCCGGGTGGTCTCAAAAAATTCTTTGGTTAGAGATCAATTTAAAAACTTGAAAAAACCATACCCTTCTATTGAAAGTTTTCGAGCTACGGCGTTCTGAAAATTTGAACCCCTTAGAGATGATTCACAGTAACGCCGAGCTTGGCGGACCAACTGGCCCCAAATGGGACCACAAACCAAATTTCATTAATTTTGGTTCATGCTAAGAAAAGTGCGAAGTACGGCGTACGGACAGAAATCTTTTTATTCCATTTTTGGATTCTACATACCTTGAAACGGAAACCATCAAACTTTGAGGGGGAGTTTATTCGTTTTATTTATTTTTATTTTTTTCATGCTCGATTCCAAAGGTTTATTATTAAAAATGATGAACGAAATTGGAAATTTCAGTGCCTTCAGGTAGTTAAGTGTGTGTGTGGGTGTGTTCGTGCGTACGCATTTTTGCGAAAAGTAATGCGGACGGCAACCCTGCGGATGATACTAGGTATCTACGTATATCTATATTTATACATGATTCGAGAACGTATTGACATTAAACATCGAGTAGGTAAAGATATTTGAAATTCGTTGGGAGAAGCGAACTACAAAAATCAAAACTAATGCCAGCTTTCCAAAAAATTGCTCATTATTATTTTTTTTCAGATAGCTCATTGAAAACTCACTAATTATTATAGCGTCTTACTACGGACCTATCCATTGGCGCCTTGTAAAATAGGGGAAGTTCGAACCAACTTATCGTCCAGGTGATGTCTTACCTCGTCAATACTCAGTC
This sequence comes from Leptopterna dolabrata, assembly GCA_954871275.1. Taxonomy (NCBI): domain Eukaryota; kingdom Metazoa; phylum Arthropoda; class Insecta; order Hemiptera; family Miridae; genus Leptopterna; species Leptopterna dolabrata. The sequence goes on along the minus strand of OX940986.1, from coordinate 32,719,128 downwards.
TATCAGTATTTACATCGCTAGACAGGGCTTAAAAATTAGGACATGTCGGGCGGCAACCCTGCTGTTGCTACTAGGTACCTACCTATATCATCTGTATATACATGACTCGAGAACCTATTGACACTCGACATAGGTATTTAAGGTATCTGAGTAGGTACAGGTATTTGAAATTCGTTTGGAGACGCAAACTACAAAAATTAAATCTAACGCCAGCTTTCCACCAAAAAAAAGTTGCTTAGGTAGGTATTTATCCCGAATTTTTATTTATTTATTTAATTTTTTTTTCAGATAACTCATTGAGAAAAAACTCACTAATCATCTCACCAATCATTATTCATTTATTTTTTCCTGAGTTTGCAACTATTGTAAATTTACGACTATTGTAAATTACAACTAGTATTGTAAACTGAGTTTAAAAAAACTCCGTTGCTCAACTATTGTAAATTGGCTTAACCGTACTATACAATAAAATAAAATAGAATCATTATAGCGTCTTAGTACGGACCTATCCATTGGTGCCTTGTAAAATAGGGGAAGTTCGAACCAACTTATCGCCCAGGTGATGTCTTACCTCGTCAATACTCAGTCTATCAGTATTTTTCATCGCTAGACGGCATAAAAATTAGGACATGTCCTCCAGAAGTCAGGCGACAACCCTGCTGTTGATACTAGGTACCTACCTATATCTGTATGCATGACTCGAGAACGTCACTCAACATAGGTATTTGTGGTATCTGAGTAGGTATAGGTATTTAATATTCGTTGGGAGACGCAAACTACAAAAATTAAAACTAATGCCAGCTTTCCACACAAAAAATTGCTTAGGTATTTATCCCGAATTTTTATTTTTTATTTTTTTATTTATTTTTTTTTCAGATAACTCATTGAGAACTCACTAATCATCTCACTAATCATTATTCATTTATTTTTCCAGAGTTTGCAATTATTGTAAATTTACAGCAGGTACTGTAAATTTACAACTATTGTAAATTACAACTAGTATTTTAAACTGAGTTTAAAACAACTCCGATGCTCAACTATTGTAAATTGGCTTAGCCGTACTATACAATAAAATAAAATAAAATCATTATAGCGTCTTACTACGGACCTATCCATTGGCGCCTTGTAAAATAGGGGAAGTTCGAACCAACTTATCGTCCAGGTGATGTCTTACCTCGTCAATACTCAGTCTATCAGTATTTACATCGCTAGACGGCATAAAAATTAGGACATGTCCTCCAGAAGTCGGGCGACAACCCTGCTGTTGATACTAGGTACCTACCTATATCTGTATGCATGACTCGAGAACGTCACTCAACATAGGTATTTGTGGTATCTGAGTAGGTATAGGTATTTAATATTCGTTGGGAGACGCAAACTACAAAAATTAAAACTAATGCCAGCTTTCCACAAAAAAATTGCTTAGGTATTTATCCCGAATTTTTATTTTTTATTTTTTTATTTTTTTTTTTCAGATAACTCATTGAGAACTCACTAATCATCTCACTAATCATTATTCATTTATTTGTTCCAGAGTTTGCAATTATTGTAAATGTACAGTAGGTACTGTAAATTTACAACTATTGTAAATTACAACTAGTATTTTAAACTGAGTTTAAAACAACTCCGTTGCTCAACTATTGTAAATTGGCTTAGCCGTACTATACAATAAAATAAAATAAAATCATTATAGCGTCTTACTACGGACCTATCCATTGGCGCCTTGTAAAATAGGGGAAGTTCGAACCAACTTATCGTCCAGGTGGTGTCTTACCTCGTCAATACTCGGTCTATCAGTATTTACATCGCTAGACGGCATGAAAATTAGGACATGTCCTCCAGAAGTCAGGCGACAACCCTGCTGTTGATACTAGGTACCTACCTATATCTGTATACATGACTCGAGAACGTCACTCAACATAGGTATTTAAGGTATCTGAGTAGGTATAGGTATTTAATATTCGTTGGGAGACGCAAACGACAAAAATTAAAACTAATGCCAGCTTTCCACACACAAAATTGCTTAGGTATTTATCCCGAATTTTTATTTTTTATTTTTTTATTTATTTTTTTTTTCAGATAACTCATTGAGAACTCACTAATCATCTCACTAATCATTATTCATTTATTTTTCCAGAGTTTGCAATTATTGTAAATTTACAGCAGGTACTGTAAATTTACAACTATTGTAAATTACAACTAGTATTTTAAACTGAGTTTAAAACAACTCCGTTGCTCAACTATTGTAAATTGGCTTAGCCGTACTATACAATAAAATAAAATAAAATCATTATAGCGTCTTACTACGGACCTATCCATTGGCGCCTTGTAAAATAGGGGAAGTTCGAACCAACTTATCGTCCAGGTGGTGTCTTACCTCGTCAATACTCGGTCTATCAGTATTTACATCGCTAGACGGCATAAAAATTAGGACATGTCCTCCGGAAGTCGGGCGACAACCCTGCTGTTGATACTAGGTACCTACCTATATCTGTATGCATGACTCGAGAACGTCACTCAACATAGGTATTTGTGGTATCTGAGTAGGTATAGGTATTTAATATTCGTTGGGAGACGCAAACTACAAAAATTAAAACTAATGCCAGCTTTCCACAAAAAAATTGCTTAGGTATTTATCCCGAATTTTTATTTTTTATTTTTTTATTTATTTTTTTTTCAGATAACTCATTGAGAACTCACTAATCATCTCACTAATCATTATTCATTTATTTTTTCCGGAGTTTGCAACTATTGTAAATTTACACTACTGTGAATTTACAACTATTGTAAATGACAACTAGTATTGTAAACTGAGTTTAAAACAACTCCGTTGCTCAACTATTGTAAATTGGCTTAACCGTACTGTACAATAAAATAAAATCAAATCATTATAGCGTCTTACTACGGACCTATCCATTGGCGCCTTGTAAAATAGGGGAAGTTCGAACCCACTTATCGTCCAGGTGATGTCTTATCTCTTCAAGAATTAGTCTATTACGAGTAGTATTTACATAAAAAGTAAGTTGTGAACTTGAATCGGTAATCTGGACCCGTTAGCTGACCTGGGCGAGACCGCAGATTCGCTTTTGATTCTGTTTCCTCGTGGACGCCCTTGGTTGAATGTTCCGGTTAGACTCGGTCGTTAGAGGGATGCCTACTCGGAAACTATTTATCTCAATACAACGATTAATTATTTGCAGACGGGTTAGTGAATTACGCAAGTGTTAATTCGCATTTCCCGCGATACGATCCTGCAGTACTGTGTGGGTAGGTGGCTACCTAATATTTATTATTTCGGCAAACCAACTCCAGGCAACGCCAAGTGGACTAGGAACAGTTACTACGTTTTTGCTGTCGATTACTCACATAGGCAAGAGAGATGAGACAACATATCGCGACGCGCTCGACAGTGGCCACGGGCTGGGAAGAACTGCTGTTTCCACTTGAGCTGTGGTCGGGTACTGTTACTTTCCAACCGGTGGCAGGGGAAGAAACATGTAACACTCGACTTCTGGCGCCAGGCACCCCGCCGATCAGCCCCCTTTCTAGTGAGTGGAGTCTTCCAGGACGGAATGGAAGGACTCGTACAACAGTAGCGGTGCGCCGGGCTCTGAAAACGGGGGTGCACCAAACCAGAACACAAAACCAACAGATTTGTCTGCAAAGTGATGTTCGGCAAAGGCTTCCTCCAAAACTTGCATAGATATCTCACTTTCAACCAATTTCTGACACCCCACCAACTTCATTTAGCTAGTCAGCCTAGACCCGCTGACATATATTTGTTGCTGCCAATTACCCAGAACGAATGCTATCGAGTTCAAAATCAACAGGCATGACCAACAGGCAACCTAGACCTCCTAACGGACATTATGGTTTCAACCGCACCGATTTTGGTCAATTTTTACGGCAGTTACCTTGAAAAATCGAGAAATTAAAAAACCCGTCATAACTCCCACATTTTCCCGCCCAGAAAGCTCGCTTTTATTTCAAATTGAACAGTTTAACAAGCTGAACGAAACCCAAAAAGAAAATCTGAAAGGGCCATATTTTGAGGAAGTCATGACCATTTGAAAGTCCAAATATACATACTACTTATACGTGACTGGGTACTGTACTGCGAATACCTACTTAAGGCTAAATGCAACGAGTTTAGTTGCAAAATCCGCCACCACGTGGCAGCACCAAAATGAATCAATTTCATTCTACTTCTCAGGACAGGGGAGTTGAAAAATGGGCAGGTTTGATGTGGCCAAGATCTCTCTACCCCCACAAGCAGCCAGAAGCTCCCGATCTTGACCTTTGTACCCAGGGGCGGATCCAGAATTTTTTTCCGGAGGGGGTCACAGGGTAGAACAATATAAAAAATAACAAAAAATAACAAAATAACCAAACGAACAATACAAACCGAATTTTCAACCTTATGCCTAAACTCGTCCAATTTGTCTACTTACAAAATTAATTGTATTTATTTATAATATTCATTGTTTATGTAAAAAATATTTTTCAATATCTATTAATTATTTAACTGATAAATGTATTTATTTTCAATTTTCTTCTAAAAAAGTGTCCTAATGTGTTTTCAAACAAATTGGCGCATTTTATGGCAGCGTAGCTAACTTCAGAGTTTGCAAATCAAAACATTGAAACCACAGTGAATTCAGTATCGTTTTTACTGAATTTGGCAGGAAAGAAAACGAGATCGAAACAAAAACAAGATAATAATTAACAAAAATAAGAAGAAATAAACAAGGTGTAATTTGACGGATACACCAAGGTAAATTTATTGACATAATTGTATATAAAGCAACATTGGTAGGACCAAGTGTACGATTATATTCGACTAATTTTGACATTTTTGATCGAATCGTTTTAGATTTTTATAGTTCTTTTTTGTTTTCAGTTTTTTTTTACACTGTCTACCGTTTGTGTTTGGTTTGTTTCTGGTTTTTGATTTCACAAAAACTGGGTTCGTTTGGTTTTTTTTGTTTTCGGGTTTGTGAACAATTCGTTCAGCTCTGCTTTTTAAAATGCAGGCTGATTCTGGGGGGGGGGGGGTCATGACCCCTGTGACCCCCCCCCCCCCCCCCCTTGGATCCGCGCCTGCTTGTAGCCAAAATCCTGGAAACGAGAATCCGAGGGCTGCAGTCAATTTAGAAAAATTCTGACAACTGATTTGTATTCCCTAGAGTCCAACGCAAGTGCCTATTAAGCCACATTTTGAAAATGTTCAACATTTGAACAATATTGTTTTGGAACAGTAAGCAAAAAAATTTGCACATCTTTAGAACCAGCTACCCGGAATTCTACGTGAATACTGATGAGAAATCCGTTTTCCGAATTGAAATATCGCGCTCCGTTCTCAAATGAGAAGTAGAAAAAATATGGCCCCGATGGTGCTGCTGATGGATTCACACCAAAACGTCGTGACATTTAGCCTTAATCGAACTAGTTGGGTATATACGAATCAAAGTGATGATGTGTGGAAGTTTTACTGTCGTTCAAAGTAATAATTATAAGTGACTCGTGAAAAAGGAGCGCGCTATGTATGGAGTCGTCACAAAAGACCGACTGACCTTCCCCTAGGGCGATATTATTATCTAAGCCAATTTCAAGGGCTCTAGTTGCGGGATAGGCGTTTTATAACAAAGTGCGCGCCTACGGGCTTCACTTCGTCTCAACGTCAACGGTACAATAGATCAAGGACACAGCTCGTGACTACGGGAGGATTGAACGTGAATTGAAAAATACAATAGAACTCGAAGGAAAAATTATACAAAAATTTGATGCTAAAACGAAAAACACTTCAAATTATTACACAAGGTTTTACTATTTTCCTGTATAGACGCCCCTTCTGAGTAGATCAAATTTTTCTTTGGTCAATACCCACTCTCGAGCTTCCCTCAGAAAAACCCTAAATCGAGTACTGGAGCCAACCGGGGAATTTAGTGTTTCATATGCGGTGGATTTAAGTTCTAAGACCACCTACGCCATCCACACGCGCATGCGCAGTAGTCGTGTACCTACCAATGATCCGAGCGTTTTGAAATTCATAGGGGACCATCTAGGAGCTACACCCTAACTACCTAAAAATCCTGTCTATAATAATTATTATTTTGTTGTTAGGTAGTCGCATGGGGTTACTTTGCTCAGGGTTTTTAATTTTTTTCCGTAAAATAAAGATTAAGGGGACTTAAATTGCTTTGAACGTTCTGATTTTCGGCCTGTCCTTTGCTGTGGCATTGTATTAGAAACATCTGAAGTGGGGATGGCCCGGCACATAGTTATTATTATTATAGATATAGTATAGATTTGGAGCAATGTTTCCCGTGTACTGGCATACTTTGCACCAGTATCGAATTCTCTTACAAAACTCGTCCCATTCATTCCTGGAGCAAAGTAACTCCACTTCCCAAAAATAGAGGATCATCAGAAAATAAAAATCCACCTGAAAACTTTTGAAAAAACGTTTTAATAACTGAAATATTAGAATAAACTCGAAATAAATTGACAAAAATAATGAAAACCTCTTTAGAACTAGGCAAGACTAAATGCTTTTGAATTAGGAACTCGTAATAATGAAATAGGAAGGAACTCTTAATAACAGGAAACTCTTAAAAGAAATATTTATAATAGTTTTAGGCCTTTACGAATGAAACACATGTTGGAAGAGGGTGGATCACAATAGCAATTCCTCATAGGGGGGAGACTGCACCACTTCGGGGCGGAGCAAAGACTCCCCACTTTCTGGTGCAATGTTACCCCAATGGTAATTTTCGTTCACTGACATCACAAAACTCAACGAAATTGAAAATCTCAAAAATATTCTTAATAAGCATTAAATTTTTAATAAGTTAGTTCTAGAACTTACTTGGTTAATGAAAACAGGAAAGCTGGAGACCGATCTTATTCTAGATCAAAATTTCACCAACTCACTCACGTGGCAGTCAACAGGTAGGTAACCTAGCTGTAAGGTCCCCATTCGTCTTTTTCGATGTTCCTTCTTCTTCTTCTTCGTTTTTAGAAGTTCACCATTCCCACGCAGGGCCATGTCGGACAAAACTGCGGTAGTTATTCAACTTGGAACTTATTGCGTTTTTGGAGCAAAGTCACCCTGATGCGAGCAAAGTAACCCCATGCGACTTATGCATGAAACATGGGTAAATTGTAGTTTAAAACAAGTTGAACGAAAATTGTCCCGCTTAGTTTGAACAAGTTTCATGCAAATCGGGGCCATAGGTTCGAGAAATTGAGTATTTCAGATTTCGTTTTTGCGAATGCACAGTCCCAATATATCCGAACAAAAAGACAAAAAAAAAACATTCGTTCACTCACTGAAACTCAATGGGGACCATCCACGAGTTACACCCCAATCACCCACCGAATTTGAGCTAAATTGGGCCATTTATCCGTGAGAAATCAAGTAGGTACCGCGGATTCGTGTTTGCGCATGTGCAGCGGCTGTACCAATGATCCGTTCGTTCTGTAACACTCGGTCCCACCACGCATGATTTCTGAAAATTTCAGCAAAATCAAATTCGAACTGAGAAAGTCGAGCGTTTGGCAAGGGTTTTTTGCAAGTTGCAAAAGTATGCAGGTGCCTATCAACGAAATCCAAAATAACCGTTGTAGTGAATGCATAGGTGACGAGCATTCACCACTAAAGGTGTTAGGACAGGTTGTGCCCGGTTTGGTTATAGCTTGAGGGCTACCACCATGCCCAGGATCTTTTTGGAAGTGTTTGCCTGGTTTGGTTATAGCTCAGAGTCTACCACCATGCCCAGGATCTTTTTGGAGGCTTTGCCTGGTTTGGTTATAGCTCAGAGTCTACCACCATGCCCAGGATCTTTTTGGAAGCGTTTGCCTGGTTTGGTTATAGCTTGAGGGCTACCACCATGCCCAGGATCTTCTAGGAGGCTTTGCCTGGTTTGGTTATAGCTCAGAGTCTACCACCATGCCCAGGATCTTTTTGGAAGCGTTTGCCTGGTTTGGTTATAGCTTGAGGGCTACCACCATGCCCGGGATCTTCTAGGAGGCTTTGCCTGGTTTGGTTATAGCTTGAGGGCTACCACCATGCCAGGGATCTTCTAGGAGGCTTTGCCTGGTTTGGTTATAGCTCAGAGTCTACCACCATGCCCAGGATCTTTTTGGAGGCGTTGCCTGGTTTGGTTATAGCTTGAAGGCTACCACCATGCCCAGGATCTTCTAGGAGGCTTTGCCCGGTTTGGTTATAGCTCAGAGTCTACCACCATGCCCAGGATCTTTTTGGAAGCGTTTGCCTGGTTTGGTTATAGCTTGAAGGCTACTTCCAGGCCCAGGATCTTCTAGGAGGCTTTGCCCGGTTTGGTTATAGCTCAGAGTCTACCACCATGCCCAGGATCTTTTTGGAAGCGTTTGCCTGGTTTGGTTATAGCTTGAAGGCTACCACCATGCCCGGGATCTTCTAGGAGGCTTTGCCCGGTTTGGTTATAGCTCAGAGTCTACCACCATGCCCAGGATCTTTTTGAAAGCGTTTGCCTGGTTTGGTTATACGTAGCTTGAAGGCTACCACCATGCCCAGGATCTTTTAGGAGGCTTTGCCCGGTTTGGTTATAGCTGGGAGGCTACCACCATGCCCGGGATCTTTTAGGCGGAGGAGAGGGAGAGGAGGAACGAGGTGAGAGAGTAGTCAGCGACTAGAGGAGAGCGTAGAATGGTTTGAAAGGCGAAGGAGACGAGTTTATATAGCCCTTAGGGCTATCTCCCTCCATCCTCCATACTGGTGGAGGATGGTGGGGATCCCCACTAGGCTCCTCGGTTCTCCTGAGTCTTCTGTCCCATGTCTGTGTTTATTTGCGAAATCTTAATTTGTACAAGGAGTGGTTCTGGAAGGATACCACGACAACCATCTTTCTTCAACAAAATGAAATATTACGGAACTACCGGTTCGATTACAAACAGCCGTATGTGATTATAACCACCTGCATACTTTTGCAGCTTGCTATCTGGGCGGATGTACACCGTCTGATTCGCATTCATGTTAACGACGCTTTTCGGTTCAAACATCACGGCCTTACTGTGAACGAACGGCTGGACGTACAATGCTGCGTGTGTTTTCAGAAAATACGCAAGTTCTGAATCGATTTAAAAAGGTTAAAGAAATTCCAGTTATGCAGCATGGCTTAAGGAGCGAATTTTCACGGAAATGGTTTAGGAAATTGAGAACTAATGGTCATTTGTCACTACGCAATCTGAATGAATATGACTATAATTAAGGGCGGCTGCGGACCAATACGGTTGAGACCAGTAGCACGTCGTGCAGAAAAATGATGTCAAAAAATCATTTTTGAATGTTTACAGAAAATTTTGATTTTGATCAATCGATGCCGTCTAAACGTGCTGAAACTAGTCGCAATCCAATCAGAAAAGCAACTTGCATCCTACTTTTTTTTAAAATATTAAACAAAAAACTTTTTGGGATTTTGGACAACTTTGTAAATTTGGTAGCTGGGTGCGCCTAATCGGGCTGGGACTAGCTGCAATTGATTTAGCGCCCAAAAAACATGCTTGCAAACAACTCCATGCCTAAATATTAATGAAATTTTTATTTTTTTTTATTAATAACTTTTACATTTGGACCTCCACGATGGGTAATGAACTAATAATTCTCTTACGGATACGGATTTTTCTGAGCAAGAACGATTTTTTTTACCGTTCAAACTTATTGTGGGACGGACAGAAATGTTTTATTCCATCTTCGGATTCTAAGTACCTAGAAACGCAAACCATCAAATTTGGAGGGGGTAAAAAATGTTTTTCGTTTTCGATTCCAAAGGTTATTTATCGAATATAATAAACAAAAAATGAGGAATTTGACGCATTTGGCAGCTTACGCACCTCCTACCGCAGCTATACTTCGCTTCGGAGGTCGCGAGATCAAAGATAGCCCCTCTTTTTCGGAAGACGGCCACCTCTAGCATCGGATCTCGGGAAACGTTTTTCTGTTTACATTTGGACGACCTTTTCCGTTTCTGCCTTGGCCTTCCTCCTTTCGACAGCCCGTTGATACAAAAGAGTGCGAATTTGTCTTCCTGCCTGAGGTGACCCAGTGAACTATTCAATGAAAATGGCAGAATCTGCATACCATCAGGGTCATGGCAAAAGCGGGCACAAAAAAGGTTTAGTGGGTGGGGAACTAACGGGAAATAGGTATGGTAATTAAAAACGCAGCAAAGTCCTTGTCACATGGGTTTATTATTCTATTGGACATACCTACAGAAATTTTGGCTGTTCATTTATTGTTTCTTTCATGTGCAATAATTTAAATCGCTATTTCTGATGGTTTCCACAAAGTTTAGCCTCCAAAAACACAAATAAGCTCCTTTTTTGTTTTTTACAAATTATCTTTGATTCTTCATTGATTGATTATTGTCTTGATTCACATGTTAATCCAGTGTTATTATACAACTTTATGGTGAGTTTAGACAATTTCTCAGGTTTTTGACTCATAAAAAATGAATTTCGGGAGTTGAACCTTCATTACAACTCAGTTCTTCACTCTTTGGTCAAAATAAACTTCATATTCGCCCTAAAAAACATGGAAAACTATACCTCACAAGCTAGCAAGTTCTCTAAAACCTGAAAAAAAACCCTGAGAAAACCATATTTTTGCACCCATTTTTCTCCCGTAACGCCCCTGGGCGTATGCCGATCGGGCTGCCGAGCTTCGGATCACAACTAGGATAATGTGTTCGTAAATGGGAGTTTGTGTGCACCAAACTGTGTGCACAAGAACACGAATTTAGGCCGATTTAACTTACATTTAAGGATGAAACTTCGTTAGAACCTGAATTTCCTCAATTTGGTCAAAATCTATTCATATTTGTTCTCCTGGTTCTAAAAAAACATGGAAAACGATACCTCACAAGCTCATGTTACTAAAAGACCAAAAAACCCTATTTTTACACCCATTTTTCTCCCACACTTAGGTATATTCCGAATGGTCTGCAAAGTTTCAGGACACAACTACCGCCCAAATGGAGCATGTGTGCGAAAGAACGAATTATTTTTGGACAGAAAAATAAAGTAGAGTATGGATGATACGGCGGACGGACATGCATTTTCGGAATTTACGCACCTTGAAACAAAGAAAAAATGTTGAGGGGGCGTTATAAAATTTTTTAGCTGAGCGAATACATAGATTTATTATTTACATAATAATAAACCATAATCAAAAATGTATGTTCACGGGTGTTTCAAGTGACCCCCCCCCCCCCCCAATAATCGCATCTCTAACTAAAAAAATAAAAAAAGGAACCAAAAAGAATTGTTTAACAAAACTGAATCTATTCACCTAGGAAAAACTTGAAAGAAATTTAATTTAATTATCCTTGAAAACACTTGAAAGAAATGTGTCCCCCCCCCCCCCCCTCGACGGTACCTAATATTTTTTAACAATTTCTCAAAAAGAGTCAAATTTGAATTGTTGTCGATCGAACACCAATGAAAATTGACAAAGAGATCGAGATATATAATATGTAATTGTATTACAGTGTCGTAGCCAGGATTGTTGAATGGGGGGGGGGGGGGGGTTATCGGAAATAGAAAAAGTTCCCGTCATGCAGCATGGTTATAAGAGCGAATTTTCAGAGAAATATTCCTGCTATTGTGTAAAAAGATGATACAGCGAGAAACCATACCACTTTTCTTAAAATTATGTAATTTTTTCGTGATTTTAGCCATTTTTACCGATGCTTGACCCTAATAAAGTCAAATTTGACCCACCTGTTTCTGAGAAAAATAATCATCGAGATAGCCCCTCCTTCGTGATTAACCATCCCACACTACGTCAGCTGAATTAATATGGATTTTAGCCATTACTACCAATTTTTACCCCCCCCCCCCAAAAATCAAAATTTTACCCCTATTCTGTGTGAAAAACAACTGAAATGGTATTTTTCTATCTTTATACTCACCTTTCCACACCACTTCCAGTGATTTTATATCAATTGTTTGCCATTTTAGTCGTTTTTACCGACTTCTTACCCTTAAAAACTCCAATTTGACCCCCTTGAAATTTTTAAAAATTGCTCATCTTCGAACTCCTCCTTTTGTTTGGCAATAAAAACGTTTTGGAGAAATTTGGAATTTTTATAACGAACCCAAGGACAGATATCATCTGGAGTGGCGCATAAATATATATACATAATATATAAATTTTTGTTAAAATCTAGGGATAAACCCTGAGGATGCTCTGAAACGGATTTGCCTACAAAAATATTTCAAAAATGCATGTTCTGAAAATGTTACCCATTGCAATAGCTTTATTTTCTTTAAAAAATCCCTAATAAGGTTTGACAATACAAAGCTGAATTTAAATTAAATTTAACAAAGCACTAAATGCTACGGGTAACGTTAGGTAAGATAAACTGACGAAATAAAAAAATTTATTTGGCTACATTGTTCGCGAGTTTTCAAAGAAAATGAAGCTTTTGCAATGGGTTCACAGTTTTCAGAATATAAGTTTTTGAACTGGCAAATCCGTTCATCCCTAGATTTTAACAAAAATTCATACGCATATTATCTATGTTTATTTATGTGTCACTCCAGAAGATATCTGACATTGGGTAGGTATGTGATAAACATTTTAAATTTCGCCAAATGTTTATTATTGCCAAAAAAAGGATGAGCAATTTTCAGAATCAAAGGGGGGTCAAATTTGAGTTTTTAGGGGTCATAAATTGGTAAAAACGGCTAAAATTTATATATAAAATCACTGAAAGTGGTTTAGAAGGATGAGTGAAGACAGGAAAATACCATTTCAGTTGTTTTCCACACAGAATGGTGGTCTAATTAGGATTTTTGGGGGTCAACAATTGGTATTAAGGGCTAAAATCAATATTAATTCACCTGCAGTGTGGGATGGTGACGGTGAGGGACTATTTTGATAAGTATTTTGAAATCATTCTTAAGATTTAATTTTAATTTGTGGTGAAGTTTTCGAGCCAATGGGGGGGGGGGGGGGGTTATGACCCCCACTAACCCCCCCTGGCTACGCCACTGGTTGTAATATGCGGCCTTGAGCCCTTAACTGCGGAAATAAAGAAATTCTAAATTCTAAAATTGTAAATGTAAGTGCCTACCTGATTTGTGTCTGTGCAAGACATAGGTGTAGGTTCGTATTAGAGTTAACCAACCTATTTGTGTTAAACTGTTTTGAAACTGACCATTTTGATTAAGAACTGCCCACTCTGTTTTAGCTACTGTCGGTCGTTTGGAAAAATTCCTTCTTCCACCTACAGCACCTGCTTATTAGGTAGTAAGCTGTAGTTTTACACAGGAACTTGATCATTTTTTGAACATCACCATACACAAACAGTCCACAGTTCATTCGCATAAAATTATCATAGGATCATTTCATCGTAAACCAAGTTATTCCGGGCGTCTCATCCCGAAAGGACCTCGCGGTACGAGCAAAACCGGACGGAGGCAGTTGAAAGGGGTATAATCAACAATATTGATCGTCTCCAGAACTGGATCCTTATCTGGGGAACCGGAGATGGACCTTGGTAGCATTTCAGGATCCCCCTACAAGTTCAGTTGACCTTGAGTTTATCGAGATTTTGTATCGCTTGAGTTATTTCAATAGATTTAATAAAACGCTGCAAATCCCTGCACAACGGTTTATTATTTTGTACAGAATACCCTCCTGTTACAGATCGCAGCTCTCTGTATAGATAACCCGTCTATATAATATAATATGTCCTAGTCTATACCTACATATTATGCAGATCGCGGAACCTCCGTAGGTTAGTACCTAACCCCGTACTCGTTACTAGGTACCTACCTAAACCGTTGTGTAATAATTTACCTGTATAGGTTCCCCTTCTACGGAGATAGAATAATGAACCGTTGTGTAATAATTTGCCCATCAATAATACTTCAACGGTTGTTCAAGTTGCAAAAGTACCTATCAACAAAATCCAGCCCCTTCTGGGTAGATGAGCCGTTGTGTAATAATTTACCGTTGTGTAATAATTTACCATGGTGTAATAATTTACCGTTGTGTAATAATTTACCGTTGTGTAATAATCTGCCGGTGTGTAATAATTTGCCATTGTGTAATAATTTACCCATCAATAATACTTCAACGTTTGTTGAAGTTTCAGAAGTACCTACCAACAAAATCCAATAGTCCATCACTTATCAAATGAAATAATATCGCACAACAGCCAACTCGACTTCATACAGCCATCCTTGATTATAATCAGGTGCTCCCTAGTGATGATATCTGGGCCGGATTTATACCGTTTGATTCACGATCGTGTTGAAGAAGCTTTTTGGTGCTCACGAACGGCTGGACGTACAATGCTTCGGGTCGTCTCAAAAAATTGTTTAGCTCAAGACAAATTTAATAACGTAAAAAAAACCATACCCTTCTATCGAAAGTTTCCGAGCTACGGCGTTCTGAAAATTTCAACCCCTATTTTGAACCCCTAGAGATGACTGACAGTAACGTCGAGCTTCGAGGACCAACTAGACCCCGAACGGAACCTATAACCCGAATTTCATCAATTTTGGTTTATTATTCTGTGAATAATACACCTATGTAATCGCTCAGCAAAAAATTTTTATAACACCCCCTCAAACTTTTTTCTTTTCCGTTTCAAGGTGCGTAGATTCCAAAAATGCAATGTCCGTCCGCCGTCCGCCGTATCACGTGTACAGGCTTCATTTTCGGTCTAAAAAAGTCGTTCTTTCGCACACATGCTCCATTTGGGCCCTAGTTGTGTCCCGAAACTTTTCAGCCCGATCGGAATATACCCAGGGGTGTTATGAGTGAAAATGTGTGTAAAAATAGGTACTTTTTGCGTTTTAGCAACATGTTAGTAACATGAGCTTCTGAGATATCATTTCCCATGTTTTTGGGGACGAGAAGACCGAATATGAAGTCGATTTTGACCAAGGAGTGGAAAATTGAGTTCTACCAGATGTTCAGCTCCCAAAATTGATTTTTTATGAGTCAACACGTGGATCAAGACGATTAAATGGTACAGTCAATGATCAAAGGTAATTTGAAAAAAAGAAAAAAAAGGAGCGTAGTACCTAATTCAAGTTTTGGGGGCCAAAATTTGTGGAAACCACCAGAAATAGCTATTTCAATTATTTTACATGAAAGAAACAATAAATAAACAGAACTATAGACCAATAACATAATAGAATAATAAACCCATGTGACAAGGACTTTGCAGCGTTTTGTTGCATTGTAATTAGTTATAATGGTTAATAACATGATTGTTAACTCTTACCTTGTTCAAATAAATAATCCCTACCTATATGCATGCAAAAATTCTATCGTAACTTCACTGTTGAAGGTTAGGTAATGGAACTCGAATGGTTCTGACATTAGTGCATATCTTTCCCAATATGGGATGTCCCAAAATAGGACATCTTTTCCATATGGGGGTGTTTTTGAAAAACAAAATCGGGTTTAAGTAATAATGCAACCCTACGTCGCCACATTTCCTACATATTCCTAAGTAACCATCATTAACTTATCTGAGTTTGTATTATTGCAATTGTATTTTTGTAGTCGACAGACAACGATAAGCGAGGTTAGAAGTATAAAGGTGTCACAAAAGTAGCGTTACGAATTTATTCTAGGTTCTACTGTACATAAATATGAGGTGTAAAAAGTATAAATATGTCCCATATTTTTACAGGTTGTACTGTACATAAAGAAATTCGTACAGCGACGAATCTTCGAGCGACGATGACGAGGATATCAGCTTCGTATAACGAAAACGCTGCAAAGTCCTTGTCACATGGGTTTATTATTCTATTGGACATACCTACAGAAATGTTGGCTGTTTATTTATTGTTTCTTTCATGCGTAATAATCGAAATAGCTATTTCTGATGGTTTCCATTAATTTTGGCCTCTAAAACACAAATAAGGTACGCTCCTTTTTTTTAACTATCTTTGATCATTGGTAGTGCCATTTAATCGTCTTGATCCACGTGTTGACACTTTTTCCAGTGTTATTATACAAACTGATGGTGATTTCAGACGATTTCCCAGGTTTTTGACACATAAAAAATCAATTTTGGGAACTGAACATATGGTAGAACTCAATTTTCCACTCCTTGGTCAAAATCGACTTCATATTCGGTCTTCTGGTCCCCCAAAACATGGGAAACGATACCTCAAAAGCTCATTTTACTAACATGTTACTAAAACACAAAAAGTACTTATTTTTATACACATTTGCACTCATAACACCCCTGGGTATATTCCGATCGGGCTGAAAAGTTTCGGGACACAACTAGGGCCCAAATGGAGCATGTGTGCGAAAGAACGAATTTTTTAGACCGAAAATGAAGCCTGTACACGTGATACGGCGTACGGCGGACGGACATTGCATTTTGGTTTATTATTCTGTGAATAATACACCTATGTATTCGCTCAGCAAAAAATTTTTATAACACCCCCTCAAAATTTTTTCTTTTCCGTTTCAAGGTGCGTAGATTCCAAAAATGCAATGTCCGTCCGCCGTCCGCCGTACGCCGTACGCCGTATCACGTGTACAGGCTTCATTTTCGGTCTAAAAAAGTCGTTCTTTCGCACACATGCTCCATTTGGGCCCTAGTTGTGTCCCGAAACTTTGCAGCCCGATCGGAATATACCCAGGGGTGTTATGAGTGAAAATGTGTATAAAAATAGGTACTTTTTGCGTTTTAACAACATGTTAGTAACATGAGCTTTTGAGGTATCTTTTTCCATGTTTTTGAGGACGAGAAGACCGAATATGAAGTCGATTTTGACCAAAGACGCGGAAATTGAGGTTTTACCAAAGGTTCAGCTCCCAAAATTGGTTTTTTATGAGTCAAAAACCTGGAAAACTGTCTGAAATCACCATCAATGTGTACAATAACATTGGAAAAAGTGTAAACAGGTGGATCAAGACCATTAAATGCCACTACCAATGATCAAAGATGATCTTTAAAAAAAAGAAAGAAAAAAGCGTACCTATTTCATGTTTTGGGGGCCAAAATTGGTGGAAATCATCAGAAAAAGCTATTTCAATCATTCCACATGAAAGAAACAATACATTTAACAGCCAACAAAAATCTCTAGAACTCTAATAGAATAATAAACCCATGTGACAAGGACTTTGCAGCGTTTTTGGAATCTACGCACCTTGAAACGGAAAAGAAAAAATTTTGAGGGGGTGTTATAAAATTTTTTGCTGAGCGATTACATAGGTGTATCGTAGGTGTATTCACAGAATAATAAACCAAAAGGTTTTCCGTAAAAAACAACGGGCGCGCCCCCGTAGATTGGCACTAAATGATAGTTCACGGAATCACCCTCAGAAGTGGTGCATCCGTAAATATTATGCGGTCACGGATGCACTGAATAAATTATTTATCCGTAACCTCTGTATTGTTGAAGGATCGTCAACGGAAACACCCGTTGTTTCCGTGGTGTACTATTATAGGCAAAATCAACGGATGATCATTTTCACGGAAGCGCCCCGAAAATCCCCGTAAAAGTGTAGCGATTTCTGTTGCTAATCCTTCAACGTTCCGTCGCACGCCCGTGGTTGTACCTTGACTTTGTACGGATCGTCATAGCCCTACCCTTGACAATCCCGTAACACTCCGTAGCCCATCCATGATTTTCCCGTGAGCTCTCCCTAAATTTTCTCCAACCCACCTTTGACTGTCCGTGCGCTTCCTTCACACCTTCACTGACTTAGCGTTGATTCTTCCGTGGAGCATCCACGTTCCATTGATTGTCCTTGAAGTTTCGATAACCCACTCTTCAGTCCCCCGTAACCATCCGTGGACTCTCCCAAGATGTTCTGTAGCCCACCGTTAACTGTAGCCGTCCGTGCTCTTCATTCACACCTTCACTGACTTAGCGTTGATTCTTCCGTGGAGCATCCACGTTCCATTGATTGTCCTTGAAGTTTCGATAACCCACTCTTCAGTCCCCCGTAACCATCCGTGGACTCTCCCAAGATGTTCTGTAGCCCACCGTTAACTGTAGCCGTCCGTGCTCTTCCTTCACACCTTCACTGACTTAGCGTTGATTCTTCCGTGGAGCATCCACGTTCCATTGATTGTCCTTGAAGTTTCGATAACCCACTCTTCAGTCCCCCCTTACCATCCGTGGACTCTCCCAAGATGTTCTGTAGCCCACCGTTAACTGTAGCCGTCCGTGCTCTTCATTCACACCTTCACTGACTTAGCGTTGATTCTTCCGTGGAGCATCCACGTTCCATTGATTGTCCTTGAAGTTTCGATAACCCACTCTTCAGTCCCCCCTTACCATCCGTGGACTCTCCCAAGATGTTCTGTAGCCCACCGTTAACTGTAGCCGTCCGTGCTCTTCATTCACACCTTCACTGACTTAGCGTTGATTCTTCCGTGGAGCATCCACGTTCCATTGATTGCCCTTGAAGTTTCGATAACCCACTCTTCAGTCCCCCGTAACCATCCGTGGACTCTCCCAAGATGTTCTGTAGCCCACCGTTAACTGTAGCCGTCCGTGCTCTTCATTCACACCTTCACTGACTTAGCGTTGATTCTTCCGTGGAGCATCCACGTTCCATTGATTGTCCTTGAAGTTTCGGTAACCCATGAGACTCCCGTAACTATCCCTGGACTCTCCATAGATGTACTGTAGCCCACCCTTCACTGGCGGTGCCCTTCCTTCATACCTTAAAGGCCGAATTCATAGTCCTGACTTAAGTAAAAATAATACTTTACTTCTGAAAGTAAAATAATTTCTTAAGGAAATGCTTTATCTTATTTCGTTTTCATAGACATTAGGTACTCTGTGATGTAAAGAAAAATTTTTACACAAGTCAAAATTATTACAGTATCACAGAATTGCAGTTTCATAAAAATGCGCGGGATTCAATAATTTATTCAGTCATTAATTATTTGTAGTTATTCATGAAGCGTAAGGTTGTGTAATAAACCGTTGTGTAATAATTTACCAGTATAGATCTGCGTAGATCGCTGTTTTCTGTGGTCAGTACCTACCCTCGTGCCCCCCCCCCCCCCCCCACCACCACAGGAAAGCCTTAAATTGAGTATTGGAGCCAGCCCGGGAATTACATTTCATAAAAATGCGTGGGATTAAATAATACGATCATTAATTATTTGTTGTTATTCGTGAAGCATAACGTTTGTTCAAGTTCCAAAAGTACCTACCTATCAACAAAATCAAAAGATCCACAATTTTTCGAATGAAATAATATCACAGAACAGCCAACTCGACTTGATTATAATCAGGTGATCCCTAGCAATGATATCTGGGCCGGATTTATACCGTTTCATTCACGATCATGGTGACGAAGGTTTTCGAATTCATTGAACGAACGGCTGGTCATGCAATGCTCCGGGTGGTCTCGAAAAATGCTTTAGTTGAACATCAATTTAAAACGTAAAAAACCATACCCTTCTGAAACTTTTCGAACTACGCCATTCTGAAAATTTCAACCCCTATTTTGAACCCCTTAGAGATTACTGACAGTAACGCTGAGCTTCGAGGACCAACTAGACCCCGAACGGAACCTACAAACCAAATTTCATTAATTTTGGTTCATGGCAACTAAGAAAAGTGCGAAGGACGGCGTACGGACAGTAATTTTGGTTTATTATTTTCAATAATGAACCATTGGAATTGAGCACCAAAAAAAAATTCTAACCCCCCCTCAAAATTTGATGGTTTACGTTTCAAGGTATGTAGAATCCAAAACAGCAATACAAAATTTCTCTCTGTCCGCCGTACGCCGTACTGGTCACTTTTCTTAGTTACTATGCAACAAAATTGATGAAATTCGGGTTAGGTATAGGTTCCGTTCGGGGTCTAGTTGGTCCTCGAAGCTCGTCGTTACTGTCAGTCATCTCTAAGGCATTTTCAGAACGCCGTAGCCCGGAAACTATCGATAGAAGGGTATGGTTTTTTTTACGTTATTAAATTTGTCTTGAGCTAAACAATTTTTTGAGACGACCCGGAGCATCTTACGTCCAGCCGTTCGTGTGCACCAAAAGCTTCGTCAACATGATCGTGAATCAAACGGTATAAATCCGGCCGGGATATCATCACTACGGAGCATCTGATTATAATCAAGGATGGCTGTATGAAGTCGAGTTGGCTGTTGTGCGATAAGTATTATTTCATTTGATAAGTTAGTGATGGACTACTGGATTTTGTTGGTAGGTACTTCTGTAACTTGAACAAATGTTGAAGTATTATTGATGGGTAAATTATTACACAATGGTAAATTATTACACAGCGGCAAATTATTACACAACGGTAAATTATTACACAGCGATAAATTATTTCATAACGGTAAATTATAACACAACGGTAAATTATTTCTCAACGGTTCATCTACCAAGAAGGGGTCTGCGATCTACATAATATGTATAGAATAGTACACATATTATATATAGACGGGTTATCTATACAGAGAGCTGTGATCTGTAACAGAAGGGTATTCTGTACAAAATAATAAACCATTGTTCAGGGATTTGCAGCGTTTTTTTCATGGTAAAAGAAAAGTGGCCAGTAAGGCGTACGGCGTACGGCGGACGGACAGAAATATTTTTATTGCATTTTCGGATTCTACGTACCTTGAAACGTAAACCATCAAATTTTGAGGGGGGGGGGGGGTAAGTATTTTATTTTTTTCATGCTCGATACCAATGGTTCATTATTGAAAATAATAAACCAAAATTGATATGATGAGATTGAAGGATGGTCAGCTCATCGAAAAATATAAATATTGTTGAAACCAGTTCTTAAGAAATTCCGTAAAACCAAAGGGTAGGGAGAATGGGGGAATACCTTAAGACGGGTAATGCCGTAGATGGACGTTCCGAGAATACCACTCTATGAAACTAGAAGGATAGTAAAGCTGGTTCACATGGAGACGCGATTCTGGACGGCAATCCGGTACGGCAAGTCGTTCTGCAATACTATTGACCAACGCAAAATGGATATTGCAACGCAATGTCATGGATACTATTATCAAAATCTCCAGATATTTTCCGCTGTCCGATCCGTGGCCGTATCTGCAAAGAGGTGACTGCACACTCCTTTCCTGTTTGGCTGTTCAGCCATATTGGAATTCGACATTTGCAGTTGAATTTGCGGTTTCGAGTTCGAGTAACTGTTTGGTTTTTGCGTTTGCGTTTGTTATGATTCCACTGCCATGTAAACGCCACTGCGGCAAAAATTCCGGCAAACGCGTTGCTGTGCGGGATTGCCGTCCGAAATTGCGTATCCATGTGATCCATGAACTTAACCGGAAATCTAACCGGCAAAATCAACCACAAATGTCGAATTCCAATATGGCTGAACAACCAAACAGGAGAGGTGTGCGCAGTAACCTCTTCGCAGATACGGCCACGGATCCTACAGCGGAAAATATCTGGAGATTTTGATAATAGTATCCATGACATTGCGTTGCAATAATCCATTTTGCGTTGGCCAGCATTGCAGAACGACTTCCCATACCAGATTGCCGTCCTGTTGCATCTCCATGTGAACCTAGCTTGACACTTCTTTCTTCTCCTCGGAGACAGGTAACAGTATACATTCCAGTCATTTTTTGGTTTATTATTTTCAACTAGTCAGAAACCATCCCCGGTGTTCCCAAAACATATTCCCAAAGTTTCATCCCGATCGGTCGAGTAGTTTAGGAGTCTATAGGGAACATACATACATACAGACAGACATTCATTTTTATATATAGAGATAATGAACCTTTGGAAACGATCATGAAAAAAAGTCCCCCCTTCCCACCTCAAAACTGTATGGTTTCCGTTTCAAGGTATGTAGAATACGAAAATGGAATAAAAAATTTGTGTCAGTCCGCCGTACTTCGCATTTTTCTTAGTTGCCATGAACTAAAATTAATGAAATTTGGTTTGTAGGTCCCGCATGGGTTCTAGTTGGACATCGGGGGGTTGAAAAATTTGGGTTGAAATTTTCAGGACGCCGTAGCTCGAAAACTTTCAATAGAAGGGTATGATTTTGTTTAATGTTTTCAAATTGATCTTGAGCTAGAGAATTTTTGAGACCACCCAGAGCACTGTACGTCCAGCCGTTCATTTTCATCGAAAAGCTTAGTCAACACGATCGTGAATGAAAGTGCATAAATCCGGCCCAGACATCATTGCTAGGGAGCAACTGATTATAATCACGGATGGCTGTATGAAGTCGAGTTGGTTGTTTCATCTGAAAAATGGTAATATTGGATTTTGATGGGAGGTACTATTGAAACTTGAACAAACGTTGAAGTATTATTGATGGGTAAATTATTACACAATGGTAAAGTACTACACAACGGCAAATTATTACACAACGGTAATATACTATCTACTCAGAAGGGGCTGGATTTATTGATAGGTACTTTTGCAACTTGAACAATCGTTGAAGTATTATTGATGGGCAAATTATTACACAACGGTAATATACTATCTACTCAGAAGGGGCACCTATACAGGTAAATTATTACACAACGGTTTATTATTTGCCTTATAATACTAACTAGAAATAATATTAATTATTGGATTATTGAATCCCACGCATTTGCATGAAACTTTAATTCCCGGGCCGGATCCAGTGAGTACTCGATTTAGGGCTGGGAGGAAGATGATGCCTGTACACGTGGTAAGGCGGACGGCGTACGGCGGACGGACGTTGCATTTTTGGAATCTACGCACCTTGAAACGGGAAAGAAAAAATTGTGAGGGGGTGCTATACAAATTTTTTGCTGAGCGAATACATAGGTGTATTATTCACAGAATAATAAACCAAAATGCAATGTCCGTCCGCCGTATCACGTGTACCACCTTCATTTTCGGTCTAAAAAATTCGTTCTTTCGCACACATGCTCCATTTTGGCCCCAGTTGTGTCACGAAACTTTGCAGCCCGATCGGAATATACCCTGGGATGTTATGAGTGAAAATGTGTGTAAAAATAGGTACTTTTTGTGTTTTAGTAACATGATTCTTGATGTATCGTTTTCCATGTTTTTGGGGACGAGAAGACCGAATATGAAGTCGATTTTGACCCCAGGAGTGGAAAATTGAGGTTGTACCAGATGTTCAGCTCCCAAAATTGATTTTTTTTTTAGTCAAAAACCTGGGAAATCGTCTGAAATCACCATCAATTTGTATAATAACACTGTAAGTAGTATCAACACGTGGATCAAGACGATTAAATGGCACTAGCAATGATCAAAGATAAATTGAAAAAAAAGGAACGTACCTAATTCGTGTTTTAGGGGCCAAAAATGGTGGAAACCATCAGAAATAGCTATTTCAATTATTTCACATGAAAGAAACAATAAATGATCAGCCAACATTTCTGTAGGTACGTCCAATAGAATAATAAACCCATGTGACAAGGACTTTGCAGCGTTTTTTCTATTTAAGAATCCGATTGACGGCTTCTTCTCTCACAAAGTGAAGGAGGCTTGCGGGTGATTTGTACTTACTGAGGTAAATGTTGAGAGCGTCGATCTCAGTGATGAATGCGGGAGCGCAGCCGCGCGGGACGCAGGATCGCGTTTCCATCGGCGACAACGTCGACAGCATCGTCTTGACTCCTCGTGCGCAGCTCAGCACAGTCCCACCGATCCCCTTGCGATACGACGAAGAAACGTTCGACCTGAAGGGCGAAATCGTCACGGCAGACCCAGCGGACAACAGGGTGAAGAATTTTAAATTTAATTTAAAATTCACTATTTACCGAATGAAAGGTTCGTTCAAATTATTGGACTGAGTATTCAACTAGACGATTGGGTAGAGTATTTTCGATTATTTGAAACACGTTAGTACTCCACCTCAAAGACTTTATACGAGATTTAGATTTCGAATTTGAAGGATCTACCGATTTAGAAACGGTGCGCAGTCGAATTTTTTTTTTTTTTTTTTTTTTTTTTTTCAATAGCCGATTTTGAGTGTTGAGTTGTGAGAAGTGCACAGTGGACTGTCCGGCGTTCGCGTTGTGTCTGTCCGTGAGGGAGATCCACCAGAAATCCGACCGAGGGGGGCCCGCCTGATAAAAGACGCAGACCCCGCCAGGAATACAGACGATAGTCGGTAATAACAAATAAAAATGATGTTTCTCTTTAGACAGACGTTCACCGATATGAAACAACGAAAATAATGCCCCGCACGATCAGTAAATTTGTGGATTTTGAAGGAAATACGACACAGCAATGGGTTCAAAATTTTGAAAACATGCATTTCCAAAGAACATGCAGCCCGGGTTTTTTTTTTTTTGCTTCCTCACTAGGTACCAAAGACAGGGAATTCGTGATTAAGTTTAAAAAAAAATGGCCTCCAAAATGAAAATTTCCACTACCATTTTGTGTTTCAGACATCGAGGAACATTTTTGGTTCCGCGTCTGTCTGTGGTAATTCCTTGTAACGCCCATAACTAGCGGAAATTATGGCCGAAATGGGCTGAAATTTCGAGGGTTGGGTCACAAAATGATCCCACACCAAAATCCGTGTCTGTCTGTGGTAATTCCTTGTGACGGCCCTAACCAGCAGAAATAATGGCTGAAATATGGTGGGCAGGTGCGGGTTGTGTGCGGGTTGTGATGATCCCACACCAAAATCAACGGAAAGTTACTGTAACTTTCGTCTGCGCATGCGAAAACGTGAAATACTTGAAACGCCCGTAACTACCGTTGAAATGAGTCCAAATTTGGACAGTCGACCAGGAATAGTACTTTGATAGTAATTGGAAATGTACTGTAACTTTCGTCTGCGCATGCGTGAACATGAAATGTTGAACAATTGATCATAACACGCATGTTAGGTAATTTATTACTACTCTATTGCTATTCAATCATTTTTACGCATCATTTTTTTTACCAACTAATTCGACAAGTCCATGTTACAATAAGTGAGGAAGCTATACCGCCCAACCAACTTGGCAGACTTTTTGGTTTATTATTTTTTTTCAATACAAATCCGTTTCTGATAGTTTCAAAGCATTCTGAATCCATGCCGGAATTTTAAAAATTGTTAATAATTTTGTATGATGTAGAGATCGTCTTGGCTAGGTCCCTACGAGATAAACAAGAAAGGGATAAATTAATTAGTACCTACCTAATTGATGTATATTTTTATGATTGATTCGTGTATTTTCATCGAAGATAGCCATGTCTGTGCAAAATTTCAGCTCAACTGAACACCAGGAAGTGGGCGAAAAATCGATTACAAGATTTGTACCGGACAGACGAAAAGCGAGCTAATAAGTAAAAACGCTGCAAAGTCCTTGTCACATGGGTTTATTATTCTCGACTGAATACTGCACGATTGGGGAACTCAGTGAACAGACCCACAGAGCTAATTTGACGGTTTTAAATTCGAATATTAGGTCAATGAATCAGGTCAGTGAAATTGCCAATGAATTTGATTCGCCTGTTCACACTACCTCCTGTGTTATACAAATTTCTGGTGATTACAGTCATTTTCACATGTTTTTGACTAAAAAATATTGCATTTTGAGAGTTAAAACTTCGTTAGAACCTCAAACTTTCACTCAGTGGTCACAGTCAACTTCATTATCTGGTCTCCTCACCCTAAAAAACATGGAAAACGATACCTCACAAGCCCAAGCTCACTGAAACTTCGAAAATACCTATTTTTTGACCCATTTTTCACCCATAACACCCCTGGGTATATTCCGATCGGGCTGCAAAGTTTCGGGACACAACTAGACCCCAAATAGAGCATGTGTGCGAAAGAAGGATTTTTTAACCGAAAATAAACCACTTTGGTACCATCAACCTAAGTAATTGTTTGTTGCTGACAATGGTTTGATCACCGAAACCGGTATATAACCACCTACCTAATTTTTTGTATTAGTGGAATTAGACAACCTTTTCATTACCAACTCGGATTTTTATTTTTCCCTTTTTCTGTAAAAGCGCTGCAAATTATTACACAGCGGTTTATTCTCGACCTGTATTTATAGATGCCCCTTCTGCGTAGATCACTGTTTCCTATGGTCAATACCTACCCTCGCTCGCCCCCAGGAAAGCCCTAAATCGAGTAGGTACTGGAGCCGGCCCCGAAATTAAAGTGATGATTCAATAATTATCCAGTAATTCAATCATAATTATTTGTAGTTATTATTAAACAGGCATAACGTTTGTTCAAGTTCCAAAGTACCTATTAACGAAACAGCCAAAATTGTTCAAATGGAACAATATCACAGAACAACCAACTCGATTTCATACAGCCATCCTTGATTATAATCAGGTGCTCCCTAGTGATGATATCTGGGCCGGATTTAAACCGTTCCATTCACGATCATGTTGACGAAGCAATCGAACGGCTGGTCGTACAATGCTCCGGGTGGTCTCAAAAAACGCTCAATTTTGATATCAAACGTTACATATTCTCCACTTATTTTTATGGGAATAAATTAAATTCATTCATTCATTCAGACGTTTAACAAAACCATACCCTTCTATTGAAAGTTTTCGAGCTACGGCGTTCTGAAAATGTCAACCCTTATTTTTCACCCCTTAGATGACTGACAGTAACGCCGAGCTTCGCGGATCAACTAGACCCCAAACGGGACCTGCGAACCAAATTTCATCAATTTTGGTTCATGGTAACTAAGAAAAGTGCTGACAAAAAATGTCTACCAGGACTTTTATTTACTGAGAATAAAAATTCTCACGGATAGAATGGGGAATTTTCGTAAAACACTTTTCTTGGGAAAATGGTAAATTGAAGCCTGGTTTCAAAAATAAGCGATATTTTCCGAATGAGCGATGTTTTCACTGTGATTGAAAGTTCGAAAGTAAAAATGCGGATGAATACGGGAACGTAAAAATTATAATTTACCACCACAATTTACAGAATGACACGTTTTTATTTACATAAATACGCATTCAATTACAATCAAAGTAGATTCGTCCGCGACTAGTATGATTCCTGTAAACGACACTAAAATAAATTCTCTCGACTAAAACATTCAAGTGATCGTGTACCTACACACAAAAATAAGCGATGCTCTTCATTTCCATAATGATTAAGTACATAAATAGTATACGAGACTTCACATTTTTCAGTCAAGAGGTATCAACGATAAGTACAATATAGATTTATTTTCGAACGCTCTCGCGTTGAGAAAAGATCAGATATCAGGTAACATTCCATCATTTTCGCTTAATAATAGATTGAGTGGTGTTGGAAGAACGCTGATACATAACAATTCGAATAAATTCAGATCTAGCCTATCTACAGTTATTTGTTTCTTTCGTTATCATACTACCCTGGTGACACGGGGAGGACTTTGGTAGCTTTTTACGGGAACTTAAATTCGCGCTAGAAAAGTAATTGATTTGAGGCGTTTGAACTGATGAATTTAGAATATCTGAATTGATGAACTTGGGGATTTTCGTGTGAGCTAAACATCCTTACTCATGAACCAAAACTGTATAAATGGGTGATTGACATACAGTGTAACCCGAGGAGTACGATGATAACGATAGAATTAATTTGATGCTCTGAGCAATTCTAGTCGCAATACTGTTCAAATATTTTTCTAACCTAAGATAAAATTTATTAAACTTAATACAAAAACAACGACGAACTTATAAAATGGCGATCACTATACGAGTAAATGATCGATAAATTTAAAAACTAGGAAAAAATCAACAGCAAAACGAACACTTCGAAATTTGTTTGATGTATTTATTTAATTCTATATTTATATACATCCTTGTTCTGAAATTGATTAGTAGCTGAACCGGGGTTTTTTCAAGTTACGCGAAACAATAGGAATAAATAAAGAGATCTAAATTATTACACTAAATAAATCAGTATAATATATTTCACAGCGTACCAAGGCACGTACAGATTCTGTACATCGATATAAGGGAGAAACTTGATCTTGATTATTTTGAGGAGGTAGGAGGAGGACTCAGTTTTTCCGTTCGTATAACAGCATTCCAATTAGAACTGATTTACTGTTGTGATTTGAGGATTTCCTCGAGTCATAGCAATTCTTTGGAGTTCAGGAGGACGTACTACAGTGAATGACCGGTGACAAGCTGCAGCAGCAACAGCGGGAGTCGGAGGAAGTACGGCGACCCAATGCCGTTGAATGGAGCATACAGAGGGAACTAATATAGCGTGTTAGGGGTATGACGCGGGAGTTCAGTAAGTTGAGTGAATGCTTCAATTCAAAACTTTTCCCTTGCCGGGCTACAGACTTTCGCTGAAGTTCTGCTAACCTCTACAGGGAATACGGCTAGGTCGTCCGAGTAACAGCAGCCTGACCAACACGACGTACACGCTGTGGGCCAAGGGTTTTCAAATATCCGCGTCAGTGCTTTCACCGTGCTCAATGACAAGCCGCACTTCGTCTTTCTTGCTCTTCTTGTGCGCTTTGTGTTTCCCCCGGTTGATGACTATGTCGTCCGTCGCGTCCATCATTTTGATGATCATACCCTGATCGGAGGAGTCGATGGGAGCGACGGAGATGTCCCGGACGGCACGGAACTTGCCACAGTTGTTGAGATGCTCGTTCTCGAGGCGGAAGAAGTTCCAAATGAAACGCCTGAACACTTCACAGGTGGAGAGGATGGAGACCATGATTTCAGCGTGGACGAAGCCCAGTTCAACGAGGGATATGGACATGATCCAACCCAGCCTGGCCATGAGATCTTCTGCAATCGCTCCATAGTAATACCACTGAAACACAAATATTATTAAAATCACTACTTATATATCCAAAAATTAGGTGGTCTTGAAATTGGTGAGTGGCTGTTCTCGAGTAGTTTTTTGTTCTGGTGAAGATGGGGTCGTTTTGGCGGAAGCCTAATCGATATCCCTTCTTAACCGTGATAATCTCGCTGGTCTAGGAGGAGGACTCTCGAGGGTCCACCGTCACTCTCACCGTCACAAATTAAACGGTGTTTAAACAAAAACGCCATACTCCTGGCTCAATATTTGACATTTCAATTCCTCTAGGTTTCAATGCATGCTACCATTTCCATATTCTTCTAGTTTCAGCCAGAAGGTACCTCCTAACCGCCTGTCCAACTCCTTCCCAAAAACCCGAACTCTTAGAGCAATTTTATCAAACTGAATATGGAGATAGCTGGACCACAATTATAATAATTAAATTTCGTATAACTGGTTTTCATCAACGCCAATTCAACAAAACACTGGCTAACTGAGATACAGTACATAGATACTGGGAAGAATCTATTATTTAACAAACTGAGCAGGAAAACTGTCGGTTAGGTATCGAACCATCCAGTTGTTGCTGGTTATGTTGTGAATTTTTAAGGTTTGCTAAAAAAGATGCAAGGGTATAATAATAAATACGAATTTATTGATCAAATCGAAAGTGAACATTATTCAATATTCAAAAACTATTCTGGTGGCAATATAATTTGAATAGGTGGGTAGAGGTGTTGCGCGATGACTTGGCCTGAAAGAATTGAGGTGCATCAGGGAAGAAGTTCTGTGTGGGATGTAACTACAGATAACAGAATGAGGAATCCAACTGGAACAGTTTCCAGTGGCCCTCAGGTAAAGGCAACCATAGATATTTAAACAGTGTACGAGTCAGTAATCACACGGAGCAGCTTTAACCACGAGACGACTCTATTTACCGCTCTTGCAGCAGTTGGAACGGGAAGTGTTAGGCTCATGACGCACGTAGTAGAGCGGGCGAAAACTTACTCAACTCGGGGGAAGAGGGGAAGAAACCTAGCATTAATTTTGATAAATTAATGATGAATGGGCTATTTTCGAAGGTTAAAAATTCTAATTATTTTGACCTTATTCTATTTCATGACGGAAATGAACACTTATTGACCACATAATGAGGTGTTTATGTCGGAAGTTCTAGACATAAAACGAGT
This sequence comes from Leptopterna dolabrata, assembly GCA_954871275.1. Classification (NCBI taxonomy): domain Eukaryota; kingdom Metazoa; phylum Arthropoda; class Insecta; order Hemiptera; family Miridae; genus Leptopterna; species Leptopterna dolabrata. Next base: position 32,689,210 of record OX940986.1, on the reverse strand, counting down.
GTGAAATCTGAATTTCTGAATTCCTGCTTGAAATTACATACCAGGTAAATCACCAAGTAGTTCATCTCAAATTCCACTTGGAGCGCTACTGCCTCACTTTAAACGAGGAACAGAACCACAATGAATGGATGGACGGAACCCCAAATTTATAAATAAATTAGAAAAACACGTCCTCAAAACCACACTAAGGGAAGTTTACGAAAGGTCACAGCAAAGGTTCTTGAAGGTTTTCAGGAAGGTTTGCCATTTCCAGTGTTGGGTTGTTGGCAGCACTGAGAACCTTCGCCTCCAAAGCTTTGCTCCACCTCCTAGGGCCAACAGCCAATCAGATGGCAATAGACCTGATACGTCATTTTTTGCTCAACTGCCGAGTATTTTTGAAAACGGGCTTCTAAATACCATTTTTCCAGGAGTTCCGAATATTTTTTCCCAACAAAAAATTGTACAAAAATTCCCCCTAGACATAGTGAGTCGGACAGTGAGAACGTATTGACAGAATACTGCTTCTAACAAAACATCTACGATCTGTGGATTGCAGTTGACGAGTCAGCCTTTGAGTTGCGTATTGGAACTCTGTATTAGAACTGGAGACAGGAGCTGTGCCTTTTCCGCCAATCGTTTTATCACTAAACCAAAACTAAGGAGCAATCGAAATTAAACTTCTTTTAACTAAAATCAGATCTAAAATCAGGACCACCTTGGTTTTAGGTAAAATTTTATTTACAGCAGTCTCATTTCCAAAAACATCGATTTTTAATGGAAATATCCAAGTTTATTTATGTATTTATTTTGCCTGATTTTCTGGGATCCCGAATTTTTTTTTTAAATATACCTACCTACCTACATTGATGTTTTCAGGTCGATATCATCGTCATATCGACGGTTACTGCCGATTTTAGCATCGATGGAGAACATCGATGTTTCAACTATCGATGCTCATCCCTACTAGATTCAAATTTTACATTCTGCACCAAGTTTGCGGCAGTTACCCCTCTCCTTGCAGAGGCTCGGCTCTGCCCCCAGCTACGTGTGCCACATTTCACTTGTTTACCTACGCTGAACGCTGCCCACCCAGCGGAGCGCATTCTTCCTGCCTTGTGGGCTCTTCTTCGCTGTCTCCCAGCGGGCAAAACTCCAGGCGGAATTTTCCTCAATCTGCGTCCCGCCAACCGAATGAATGCACAACTCGTGGAAGATGGGCGAGCCCCGCTCAGCTTTGCGTGTCACAGGACTCGATATGAAGTTGGAACGGTGTGATTAGGCTCCACAGAACGGTTAGAGCCGGAACACCACACCCTCACCCAGTTGTAATAGTTAGAAAATCGTTCACAGGGAGTCCCTGCTTTAATAAAACTAATTAAAGTTAGACAACCCTGAATACATATCGTCCCTGAAAGGCAGAATATCGTAAGCGCCATTTTCCGAATTTTACAGGAGAGGCTAAAAACGTGGAAGGATGTTTTTATTGCCTAACCCGTTAAAACCTGATATTTTAGCATAAACTGGACCGTTTTCTGTCGATTTATTTTTAAAAAATTGACATAAAAGCCCTGGGAAGTAGTACTTTATCGAGAAAAAGGCGCTTACGCTATTCTTGCTCTTTCGAAGAACTGGGAGAACAGTTGTAGATACGATACACATTTCGGCAGTTACGATATTCTTGATGTCTTGGTGGAAAATAATTACTTATTTGGAGAACTAGCGTATCTCCACTCGCCCGCACTCGGGAAGAGGTGCTTACGATACTTCGCGCTCGAATTTGATAGGTGCATACGATAGATGGCATAATATTAACATACTGTCGTTTTACCGCATGTTACAGTGGGAATGAGGCACTTTCGACAATGGACAATTTTTACCTCGGTACTGAGACAATTGTGACTCGTGGCTCTTACGCTCTGAATGAATGGTGGATACGATATTTTACCAAAAATTGGTTACGATTCGAAAACTTTGAGGGTGTTTTTGAATGCTTTAGAGGCGTACGTCGCTTACGGTAAGTACACAGCTAGATAGACGCGCCTTTTTAAGACGAATCCAACAGTTACAATAACTCAAAATCGCAAAATATGGCGCTTACGATATTCTGCCTTTCAGGGGACGATATATCCGTAAAATTAGATATTTCCATTTAAAAATATAAAAATATGAAATATTTCAAAAAAAAAACCTGCTATAATTCTGCCATTTGTTCTCAGAGATTACAAAATGAAAAGAGCCAAGTGACGAAGACCAACAAACTCACACAAGATGAATAAACGGTTTCCTCGCGGAGGAACTTATGTTCACTGGCTGTCTTGTCGAAAAGGCCCCAATCCATTTTGATATCCCACGTGTACGAATACGCAGTCGATACAATAGACGCGAACGACCACATGTAAAACCAAGGGTTCCCTGTGAGCGACTCGAATGAACCTAGAAAAGAAAAATTCATCTGTCGTAATTTGTAATTAACAGACATGTTCAGACTTGATAGACATGGGAGAATGGAAAGAGAATACTTCATAATACTTATGTGCCCAGGTGATTACTGAAGTATCTAAGTTATCTTTTACTGTTATAGATTACTGAAGTACCTTTTGTTCAAGATTTGAATGACTTTTTAGTTATGTTAATTCTGACTGACCTAACGATGTTCAACCCCTTTATGATGTTTACACTTTTTTACGTATTTGCATTCATTTGAACTCCAATTTAACAGAAAATACCTAGAAATTCAAACTTTGAGGACATAGTGTCGGTTTGTTAGCTAATCAACGGCTTCAATATGAGGCAGGAGCAATGCCTGATTGGTCGAGTGGTACAAGTATTTCAATATTATAACAGCAAATTATTGTGATTGTAGATGGAATACGTAACGTTCGTAATAAACAAACAAGGTACTTGGAAGTTTGAGAATTACGTATGTACCTACTATTCAGGATCTGCTATTACACTGGCGTAACGTACAAAAACTGTCCGTCTCGCCTCTAAAAATCGGTTGGGCAAGAGGTTAGTAATCAACAGATAAGCCAGTCAAGGATCCTGAATAATGTGATGAAAATTCTATATTACCTGTAGTACCTCGGATGTTGGTGATAAGAAATATGTGGGAGAAAGTGATTACGAAAAACGACGTCGCGTATTTGCCGGCATTCGCCAAATGGGGGAATTTCTCTTTGGTGTCGCGGTATCTCCTGAGGCACTGGGCGAAACGGAACCAGTAGGGGAGGCAGCTGACGATCAATCGCAGGTAGTGATACTTGGTGATGCAAATATCCGTAACATCTGGAAACCGCAAGGACAATCGTGAGGAAATGGCGAAGAAGACCAATTTGTGAAATAAGGTTATAATATATAATACAACAGCACTTATAGGCTTTCCACTTTTGGTTTATTATTCTGGGAATAATACACCTATGTATTCGCTCAGCAAAAACGTTTTATAACACCCCCTCAAATTGTTTCTTTTACGTTTCAAGGTGTGTAGATTTCAAAACGCTGCAAAGTCCTTGTCACATGGGTTTATTATTCTATTGGACTTACCTACAGAGATTTTGACTGTTCATTTATTGTTTCATTCGTATGCAATTACTGAAATGGCTATTTTTTATGGTTTCCACCAGTTTTGGCCGCCAAAAACACGAATTAGGCTCGGCTTTTCCTTTCAAAAAATTATTTTTGATAACTGATAGTACCAATTAATTGTCTTACAACTTCTAGTGTTATTACACACATGTATGGTGATTTCACACATTTTCACATGTCTCTGACTCATAAAAAAATGAATTTCGGGAGCTTAACCTTCGTTACAACCTCAACTCTTCACTCTTCGGTAAAAATCAACCAAATATTTGGTCTCCTCGCCCTAAAAAACATGGAAAACGATACCTATCTCACAAGCTCATTTTCACTAAAACCTCAAAAATCCCTCGAAAACCCCTACTTTTACACTCATTTTTCTCCCATATCAACCCTGGGTGTATGCCGATCGGGCTGCCGTGTTTCGGAGGACAAATATGAGCCAAATGTGTTCCCAAATGGGGACCCGAACTGTGCATGGGAAAACGACAATTTTAGACTAAAATTTAACGTAAATTTAAGGCTGAAACTTCCTTAGAACCTAAATTTTCTACTCTTTGGACAAAATCGACTTCATATTCGGTCTTCTCGTCCCAAAAACATGGAAAACGATACCTCAAAAGCTCATGTTAATAACATGTTACTAAAACACAAAAAGTACCTATTTGTATACCCATTTTCACTCGTAACACCCCTGGGTATATTCCGATCGGGCTGCAAACTTTCGGGACACAACTAGGGCCCAAATGGAGCATGTGTGCGAAAGAACGAATTTTTTAGACCGAAAATGAAGCCGGTACACGTGATACGGCGGACGGCGCACAGTGTTTCAAAACGCCAATCTAGCTGTTCAAAATCTCTGACGCTCAACTCCAACCATATATAAGTGTTAAATATGTTTATCCCTATAGGATTTTTAACGTAGAACACGATGGTGAAGTCAGATTTTTCCTAGGATCAACCAGAAGGCAGGTATCACAAGGAACAGGTAACAATAAAAATACACACGCAAAAAACGGCTACATGATCACTGGTTTAATGTCATTCAGACGGTATAGAATACGAGAACAGTGTCAGGATAATAATATACTATTTACACGAAAGCACTTCCTTGAATTTTTAAGAAAATTCGCCAAAAAATGGGATAGAATCACCCGTTACAATGGAATTTGTGGAAATGAAAACTGAAAAAATCGGTACCTAATAAAATGATTTTCAACTACTTAAAAATTAAAGAACCTTCAATTAAACTTTTTTTTAGACAGACTAGAAAAATTATACATAATATGTATAATTTTTCTAATCTGTCTAAAAAAAAAGTTTAATTGAAGGTTCTTTAATTTTTAAGTAGTTGAAAATCATTTTATTAGGTACCGATTTTTTCAGTTTTCATTTCCACAAATTCCATTGTAACGGGTGATTCTATCCCATTTTTTGGCGAATTTTCTTAAAAATTTTTTATTATAAAAATTATAGATACAAAAAACTAGCAAAAAAATTAGCGAAAAACGAGTAATATTATATTTTTAGGGCACTTACACCTATGTCATCACTATCACTGTCACTGGAAGAGGGATCTTGGTCCAGAATCAGGAGATCTTTGACAGCTGCATCCAATTTATTTTTATCCTTGGGTGGAGGTAGGTCACTCATGCCAGTAATCACAGGATCAGTTGAGATGAGGAAGTGGTGGATAATGTCGGTGTTGGTGTCAATCCTCGATTTTTTCCTCGAGTAATTCTCTCTGACCCTTTTAAAATATTTGTGTTGCATTTCTACAACATCCTCTGACAGTTGTCCTATCGGAATGAGGTGTTTTCTTACTATAGTAGGTCCATGTAGAAGGATTTTATGTACCGAAACTGGCATTGGGTACCAGTTATACAGTTCTACGTAGAGCTCGGCCGTTTCCGTGGTGTATCTTTCAAAAGATGATATGTTGATTGGTTGTCCACTCGCCAGAGTTTTAAGGATGACACGAAACCTCCCAATCAACGTTTTTTCGACGCCAGTTATACGGGAGCAGGTTTCAGGGTCGTCAAAAAACCTCCTTGCTGTATTTCCGTCATTGGTGTTTCCACCTCCTTGTGTAGGCACGTCAATCAGAAGACCGGTCTCTCTTCGAAAATTGTCGATCACAGATTTCTTCTTGCTTTGCACCATCTCCTTTTCCTCAAGACTCAATCGGGCCATCCACTTACGAAGTTCCAACTTATATGAAATGTGCAAAATGCACTCCATAAATCTAATATGGGCATGGAGAGGAGAAAGCCCCCATTCCAAGGTGTCCTGGTTTACCTGTCTCACCTCTAATTGATTCATTGTTTTCGGTGTTGCACCACAAATATAACATTTTTGAGTGGAATTGTTCGACGCCAAGGCGTTACACACCTTCCCGTCGATCATGGTTAGGAAAAATTTGGGAATGACGTTGATCTTCCTTCCGCAGACCTCGACTTGTGTAGGAACTAGTTCTGCTATCTGGCTTTCAATGTGCGATATTTCAGCCACGATTTCGTTATTCGTTTCTTTAACGAAACGAATTCGTATGGGCCGGCAAAATCTGGGCGAAGAGGCGCGAGGATTTTGCCATAGTATCTTGCTATCTTTATCGTCCTCAGTTATTGTACCTAACCGAAGTGGAACAAAAGATGACGCTAAAATACTTGAGTCGTCCAGTATTGGATTTTCGGGGTCACTTCCCTTTTGCTTGTACCTCGAAAGGCCTCCACAGCCGTCACAACCCCATTTAATAATATACTGAAGCTCGGTCACATCATTATTTTCAGCCAGAAATGCGAACAGCTCTTGATTCGGGATCATGAAAAACCGACTTATAGTTTTATCTACGAGAGATTGGAGTCCAACTTCGGCTGAGTGGTCAGAAACACGAAGGTCTGAGGGGTAGCATAGCTTTTTTGCTCTCAGTACCTCATGGTATGAAGGGTATAGTTTAATTTTTTTCTCAGCTGCCCCTTTGCGAATTAGGTGGTACTGAAATGTGGTTAGCTGTGTAGAAATAATTAAAGAAAGAGCCTCCTCTGGTGAATACGATTTCGGGGATACTTCTTGGCTCTTTTTGTACATTTTTTTAACTTTAGTGGCTCTACCTGGCGACACGAGTAGCTCTTTTAGCATGTTGGCAGCGTCCCTATTCCCAAACTTTCTGAGCTTATGCTCAGCGGCAAACACTAGCTCCTCAGCGCTGTGTTGATCGATAGTCTGTTTGAGGCTCCTTTTCCGAGTTAGTCGGCTTGCCTGAGAAAAAGGCTTTATAGGCCTTCCACTACTTCTTGAAGGATGCTCTTCTTGACGAATCACGAATGGCTGTTCCAGCCATTCCTTGCGTTTATGTGTGAAATTGGAGTAACAGTACTTACTTTGTCTCCAATACTTCCTTAGGGTCTTCAAAAAAATATCAATATTGGAACGCAAATCAGCCTGTTCTTCAATTGGGAATTCCAAATTAGGATTTCGAATCCTCATAAAGTGGAAAACTTCGTCGGCTCCACCATCCAAAACTTTATTTTTGGATCGAAGCTCCATGAAAATTTCGCTGTTCGTGATAACATTTTGGGTTCCTGTGAACAAAGAGATGAGGTACGGTGTTCTATGGGTCGTTATGGGTCGGAAATTTATTGGAACGTACTCCAGGATGGTGGTGGAATATAATCTAGTAGGTTTCATGAATATCCGTTAGGTTCCCTTCAAGATACAGTCTTGCAAATTTGAAATTTCTCTTAATTCTGACGCATTTGAGAATTATTTTATATGTAGTTACAAGTCTTTAAAAAAAATTGTTTCAGGTGATAAAATGTTCACTTACCACTGGTAGAAGGCTCCATGATTTAATAAGCGGATGAGGAGAACCGAAACAACTCATAGCACAACAGTGAATGCATGAGAAAAATATAACAAGCTCTCGCAGATTCAAACACCTCATGTCTTAACTTGCGTCTGGACTTTCGGTCAACTAATCAAACGATCACTCCTTTCAATCTGTTCTAGTTGACTCATATCCTGGCTTGTACAACCATTTCCAATCAAATATATACGATCAATTTTTTCCCTTTTTGAACAGCTAGATTGGCGTTTTGAAACACTGTGCGGCGTATAGCGGGCGGACATTGCATTTTTGGAATCTACGCACCTTGAAACGTACAAGAACAAATTTTGAGGGGGTGTTATAAAAATTTTTTGCTGAGCGATTACATAGGTGTATTATTCACAGAATAATAAACCAAAATGGGGTAAAAAATTTTTTTTGTGTGTGTTTTAGTAACATGAGCTTGTGACGAATCATCGTTTTCCATGTTTTTTAGGACGAGAAGACCGAATATGAAGTCGGTTTTGACCAAAGGCTGGAAAATTGAGGTTCTAATGAAGTTTCAGCCTTAAATTTACGTTAAAATGTGGACTAAAATCGTCGTTTTTCCGCACACAGTTTGGGTCCCTATTTGGGAACACTTTTGGATCCTAGTTGCGCTCCGAAGCTCGGCAGCCCGATCGGAATACACCCAGGGGAGTTACGGGTGAAAAACGCTGCAAAGTCCCACACACACACATGCGTCACTTGGGTTTATTATTCTATTGGACATACCTACAGAAATGTTGGCTGTTCATTTCTGTTTCTTTCATGTGAAATAATTGAAATAGCCGAAATAGCTATTTCTGATCCACAATTTTGGCCCCCAAAACACGAATTAGGTATATGCTCCTTTTTTCCCCCCATATTATCTTTGACGATTGGTAGTGTCATTTAATCGTCTTGATCCACATGTTGACCCTTCGTCTAGTGTTATTACACAAATTGATGGTGATTTCAGACGATTTTCCAGGTTTTTGACTCATAAAAAAAAATCAATTTTGGGAGCTGAACATTTGGTAGAACTCAATTTTCCACTCTTTGGTCAAAATCGACTTCATATTCGGTCTTCTCGTCCCCAAAAACATGGAAAACGATATCTCAAAAGCTCATGTTACTAACATGTTACTAAAACAAAAAAAGTACCTATTTTTACACACATTTTCACTCATAACATCCCTGGGTATATTCCGATCGGGCTGCAAAGTTTTGGGACACAACTACGGCGAAAATGGAGGATGTGTGCGAAAGAAGGACTTTTTTAGACCGAAAATGAAGCCTGTACAAGTGATACGGCGGACGGACATTGCATTTTGGTTTATTATTCTGTGAATAATACACCTATGTATTCGCTCAGCAAAAAATTTTTATAACACCCCCTCAAACTTTTTTCTTTTCCGTTTCAAGGTGCGTAGATTCCAAAAATCCAATGCCCGTCCGCCGTACGTCGTCCGCCGTCCACCGTATCACGTGTACAGGCTTCATTTTAGGTCTAAAAAAGTCGTTCTTTCGCACACATGCTCCATTTGGGCCCTAGTTGTGTCCCGAAACTTTTCAGCCCGATCGGAATACACCAAGGGGTGTTATGAGTGAAAATGTGCACAAAATAGGTACAACATGTCGGTAACATGAGCTTCTGAGATATCGTTTTCCATGTTTTTGGGGACGAGAAGACCGAATATGAAGTCAATTTTGACCAAAGGGTCGAAAATTGAGTTCTACCAAATGTTCAGCTCCCAAAATTGATTTTTTATGAGTCAAAAACCTGCGAAATCGTCTGAAGTCACTATCAGTTTGTAGAACAACACTGGAAAAAGTGTCAACACGTGGATCAAGACGATTAAATGGCACTACCAATGATCAAAGATGGTTGACAAAAAAAAAACCTAATTTGTGTTTTAGGGGCCAAAATTAATGGAAACCATCAGAAATAGCTATTTCAATTATTTTATATGGAAGAAACAATAAATGAACAGCAAGCATTTCTGTAGGTATGTCCAGTAAAATAATAAACCCATGTGACAAGGACTTTGCAGCGCTTTTGGAATCTACGCACCTTGAAACGGAGAAGAAAAAATTTTGAGGGGGTGTTATAAAAATTCTTTGCTGATCGAATACATAGGTGTATTATTCACAGAACAATAAACTAAAATGGGCATAAAAATAGGAGTTTTCCAGGTTTTTTGAGGCGAGAAGACCGAATATGAAGTTAATTTTGACCAGAGTGAAGAATTGAGGTTGGAACGAAGGTTCAGCTCCCGAAATTCATTTTTATGAGTCAAAAACCTGGGACGTTGTCTGAAAACACCATAAACTTGTATAATAACACTAGAATGAAGTAGTTTCAACAGGTGAATCAAGACAGTTAAATGGCACTATCAATTATCAAAGATAAACTGTCAAAAATAGGAGCCTAATTCGTGTTTTTGAAGGGTCAAAATTGGTGGAAACCATAAAAAATAGCTATTTCAATTATTTAGCATGAATGAAACAATAAATGTGTTTCCAGCACTCCTGTAGTTACGTCCAATATATATTTTTTTAAATAACACTTTTAGTTTTCCACTAAACTGATAAACTTTTTGTCTAAATTTAAGGCATTATCAGGCAAATAATAATAATGAATACAATGATGTATATAATATGGACTAGACTGGCACAACGAAACCGTCTTACTCCTTATCATTCATTTGTTCCTGCCTTGGCAGTCCAAAGAAATCGGGAGGAGAAATTGGAGTTAGTCAAGGCTCAAGCTGAAAATTTGGTTCCACCCAATGTTGTAAAACTCGTGGGCTCTCAAATTCTTGCACTTCGCGAGGTATGAGCTACACAGCTACAGGTTGTGAACAGATCAAAATATACAGAAAACCTTCGTTTTGGGTCAGGATTTTTTTTTTTTTTTAAATATTGTCCGGTTAGCCCCTCTTTTTCCAGATCCTAGATCCGCCACTGTGCCTCATGATGCCTTAACACTTTCTGTGCGTCGGGCCACCATGCGGGCCTTCTTGGCATTCGCCGCATACTGAGGGCCCGCACGCTGGCCCTGGAAGGAGCCGGTGGTGGGGACACTGGAAGGCCGCTAGCCCCTCCTCCTTTGGGTGTAAACGGGATGGGGAGGGCTCCACGGCTTCAGTAGGACCCAAGGTGTCGTTCAAGACGTTCAGGAGTGTGATCCGACGTTCTGCTAATTTTTGACGTATTTTTTTCCGAACTCGAACTTATTTCATCTTTTCCGGTGAGTAAAAATTTTTTTTTTCAATTCTGTATATTCCTACTGCTCTATGCACAACCGCTGTACAATAAAACAACACGACAAACCATTATTTTCACGAAGAACGGGGGAAAAAACGCGAAAAACACAGAGAAAACGTAGTTTTCACGGAGCGGCCCGCTTGAAGAGGCCCTTTTCCCCCGTGTTTGCGTCCGAGATTTCTCGTTTTTTACATTCCTCTGTATGATGTCTACCGACACATAGGTATGCGTTTATTCTATCTGTTTTGTTTCTGTTCTTTTATAAAGATACCTACCTCAAAGGAACCGCAGCAATCAACTAGAGGACTGTGTTTGGAGTGTTTTGTTCAGTGGCACTGTGAGGTCAGGAACTTCCAAACCACCATGTAAATATTGTATATATGTTGTAAATATTGTATATATTGTATATATTGTATATATTGTAAATAACACAAATTTATTGTATGTATTGTAAATTTTCACATTTCTTTTGTATTCATGATTATAATTATTATTACTTTGCCTTTATCTTTGTGGCGTCTTTTATCCCCTGGTCCTTCACACCTTGACGAGGTGGCGAACACTGGTTCAGTGCCAATTTGTGTGACACATCCTATCCCTATTTCCATCCTACTACCAACCTCCATTCCAAACCCCCTGCAAATAATTGAAGTAATGTCGTACTCACTACAAATGAAGGAATAATAGACTCGAAATTCAAAATAATTTGTAATAGAAAATAAAATCCAAAATCATGAACATTTGTAATAAAAATAAAAACATCGAAAATTGTAAACAAAACATTCAAACGTAAAAAACAAACTAGAAACATTCAGTTCAATAACCAAAACCCGATTTACAGCAAATAAATTCGAAAATCAAAAGTATTTTGACTATTATTGAAAAAGAATAAACATTTGTAATAAAATACAAAAAGTATCGAAAAACTTCCCCAATAACACTCAAACGTCAAAAACATTATTATATACTAGGAACATTCAGTTCAATAACAAAAAGCAACTCGAATTCTGAAGTTTTTCTACTGTTCACTTCTGTATCACGGTACATTCTCCTGTATTTCATACAGGAATCGCGATGGACGCTCAGGGTAGGGATAGGGTGCTTACTCCTTTGATTTCCTATCCTCAGGTTCAATTTCCTTTGGTTCTACACACCATACACGTCGAAATACAGTGAAAATACATCGCGAGCGGCCACGGGGTGGGAGACCCGCCTTGCTCATTGGTCGGGAAGGTTAGCATGGTGGCGTTCGCCGCATACTGACGGCCACCATGCCGGCCGTACCCAAAATGGTGTCAGTGGTGCCGCGCTTGGTGGGGAAATGTATCAAGAGGTTCCACCTAAGCGAAATCTGGCTGCAACAACATTTTTTTTCGCTCACAGGATTTCAGGTTCTGGGGGTTGCACAGGAATTCGTGACGCACTGAAAGTGTTAAATTAAGGCGCAAAACAGCGATTCTGTGGAAAACTAAAGGTGTTATTTTTCATATCCGCAGTTAAGATTATACGGATTAGGTGTTTATTTCATATAGTTACAAGATGGGGTAAAGGTGAAAAATTCTACAAAATACACACAAACAAAACAACACAAATGTCTACACAAAACAAAACACAAATTTCAACAAAATTCTAAGGCTTCTGGTAGAGACCCGATTGGCTGAACAGCCAATTATGACTTGTGAGCAGATTGCAGAGCCATGGAAGAAGAAGAACAATGAGTTTTGTACAATCAAATTTCAAACGATTACATGGATCCTATTTTGGCCTTGATCACAATTAATCACCATCCCAAGCACAGGTTGGAAAGATTAAAGGATTTGCCATTGAATAAATTGTATTGAAATATACAACAGAATTTACTGGATATGTAGATAAAGTTGAGAGAAACAGCATGTTTAAGTCAGGCTTACCGATAGCAATGTTCCAATCTGATATCGTGATGTAGTAACAGGAAAAGAAAATCTGGTCCACAAGTGCAGGGACCAAACTGGTCAGCTGGTCCGCAAGCCAGAAATCAGCAAAACCAACATAGAAGAATGGCGCGGATATTATCCTGCCCTGTAAAATCGTAGGACGCTGCATAAATATTAACGTACTTCGTGATTCTTGTGTAAGTATTCTTTTTGTGCAGTTTGAATGCCACAGAACGGGCGTAGCCTGTACTGAATGGCCCGGAATCCCTAACAAACCTACAGGTTAGTGACTATGTTCTGGTTTGTTTTCCGCATTTTTACAGGTAGGTACAGCTGATGGGCATACATAGTTCCCCACAAGGTAAATCACACAATAGAAAACCACTCACCATAACACGGAGAGTCCAAAATCTTGCTTCATGTCTGAGAGTCTTGGTGGGGTTGAACAGGAACACCAGCATGATAATGGTGAGGGCGAGAGGGTTGACAAAGGCCGGGATACCAAGGAAGTCCGAGTATATGAATGCTAGTACCGACAGCGTCCACATTACCGCGAAAATGGCGGCCATTTCCATTATGTGCTGCTCCGAAAGATGGTGGCGAGGGTCGAGCTCGAATATCAGGACATGATTAACACCTGGTGAAGATAGAATGCGTTGATACGTAAGGTGATGCTCTTGAACTTTAGGGATGTGCATTAATTTTTAAGGGCCCAACAAGAGATAACAAACCGGACAACTGACTGCAATGTTAGCCAGCTAGTTTCATAGTCTGCCATGTTAAAACAAATTGGGTAAGCAAATACAAAACATTTTCCAGACATAACAAAGTTACTTACAGGAAACTGCAATGAAAATTTGCTTGAGTTCACAAGTTACACTCAAATGGTGGTCTCAGGATAATGTTGCAATGGGTTTGTGGTGAGTGGTAAGTTTGAGGTTGGTTTGGGAAGGTGAGGTTAAAGAGGTGAGGTTGAGAAAGTGAGGCTGGATGAAGAGAAGAGTACGAGAGCGTATCTGCACGGTTCTCACCACCTTGGATACATCTCGAGGATAGAAAAACATCCATCTGGTTATCACCACGATGAGAATGTAGGGCTGAGGAGAAGGGTGAGTTGAAGAGGAGAGAGGTATGGTAAGAGAGAAAGAAGGCTCAGGTTCGACAGAGATCGGTAGAATGTCGAGCTGGGCAAGCTGGGCGCCTTATAAAGGGGCCTCTACCCTCCCTTGGTCCACCGACGGCCGTTCGAAGCCGTTGGGGATCGTAGGAGGGACAGCTACCTGGCTTTGCCCTTTGCATCACGCAGCTCGACTTCTCCGTGTCTTTATTGGTAACAATCTAATATTTACAGGAGTAGTATGTTTTAAGGGTACCATGGCAGGGCTATTTGCACGGTTTACAAAAGCCGTTTATATCATTTTTTTAAATGAAAGTAGATTCCACTCTGAGAACTTTGACACAAACCGCACTGTCCTACAATAAGTTATTTTTCTACGAGTTTCAAAGTTTCCCGAAGTTCTGACGCCACAGTGGTCTGGTGGGGGGAGGGGGGGTCCTGCCCAGGCGATAGAGGTGCAAAAACGTCAGAACTACCTATCGTAGGTCAGTGTGGTTGGTGTCAAAATTCTCATGATGGAATCTAATCTAATTTTAAAAGATGAAATAAATGCGAGCAAATAGCCCATTGCTAGGTTATCACCCCAGTTTGTATGTTAGACTATTTATCGGCTTGCTGACTATGGTTGACAGTTGTGTACCTACTAAGCGCAAGTTAATTGTCAGAGCAGCTTTCCATCACTTGCTACATAATACATCACTACTCAACCTGTTTCTCCGGAAGTTCATTGTAACCTACGTAGGTCATCATTACGATGTGACATTTGGCATGAGCTACTTCCTGACATGGGTTTTGATGGCCTGACTGGTCTTTGTCAGCTTTGCGTTTGGTTGCATTACTTTCCTACGTATCACTTCACTCGCATCACCCAACAACTGTTAGCCATGTAAAACCATAACGAAGCCCAGCATTCACTATGTAGCTTTATCGTAGTGACACTCAACTTGCGTGAGACTCCAAATAAGTTCATAGGTGTAGATCAAATAATGCGGATTTGACCATGAAAAAAATCAATGAAAAAGAAATCTGTAGTAGGTTTTCAAACATTCAGATCACTGAAAGTTCAAATAGGTATCTACAGACTCATTAGGTTATATTTTGTTATTACATTTAGCCCTTAGCCTATCAACATTGAAAATCGTATAATATTTACCAGACGACCGCCATCCGTACACGTTGACTCCCATAAGGAATGTAAATAACACAACGAGGAGTTGACTTCGAAAAAGACGCACAGGGACTAACCAGTCTCCCTTCGACGGTAAGTAAGCAACAGCTGAAAACATCCGTTAACATTACTAAACAAGCTTTTTTAACATAATAAGCCCTACAGAACCCCAACATATAGCAAGAAAAACGAAAAATTTAATAATACTGACATAGGAAAACAGGTAATACCTATAATGATAAGAGTAGGAAAAATCAGGTACAGGCTTTTCAAGCCTTCAGCAAGATGACTTTGATGGTATTTCAATACCTACCAGTTTGGAAATATGTAGGCACCTACCTAATATAATTAATAGAATTTACGTAACTATTTTGATATTAAATAGGTAGGTACGTAAACTTTTTTTTGCAAACCTCAATAATTTATTATTTGACACAAATTAGTCAATCGTGAATACCTAACGGAGAGTGGAGAAATTATCATAAACATTACCCAACTGAGTTTTGACTGGAATTCGTATGGAAGTAAATGAGAAGAAGAAGAAGAAGAAGATGATGATGATGATCATGAAATGGTGTAAATCCATACGAAAGAGAAGTAGGTAATTTAAAACAGCTCTTTGACTTTCATGAAATCACAAAATCGGCTATGTTACGAGTACAACTTTGAATAGGAGTAATACTCACCTCTACAAATTAGGTATCTAAATGGTTATGTATTCCAGGAAAGCAAGGAAGACAAGCTGACAAATATGTACTTAAGTTGCACTAATCGTCCTAAAAAAAAATAAAATAAGAAACAGAAAACACACTGCAGAGTGAAAAAAAGAACAGACATGCAAAATCATGAAGAGTAATGTAAAAAGTGAGATGTAGCGTGAAATATAATGAATGAAATATTACGTGAGATCATAATGAATAGGTGTGTAATTAGTAAGTTTTATGGTCCGGATAAAAGTGAGATCAAGGGATCAGAGATCCCCAAGCATGAAAACGTTCTTCTATGAGCATTTTGGAGACATGACTCGGGTAAGAATATGTTAGTTTAGCGGAAAATACCTAGGGGAGCTAAAATATTGATGTGACCATGAGAGTCAGCCAGAATCCTTGCCTTTGGACATTTCTATAGGATTTTACATTACTAATCGAATGAGCACTTTCACGGCGTTTTTGACGTCTTGAGGAAAGGGAGGGGTTTACGTCGTCGAACTAAAGAGCAAAATATACCTACAGGGTGTACCTGAATTACACAACCGTTGACAGTTCAACGTGGGTGCGATTTTTCAAAACTGCACGACGTTTTGACGGTCCAGCATAGTTTGCTTTTCAACCATTACGGTTGTCGGATCAGAACTCGGAAACATGTTTTATGAATGCAGGATGGCAACACTGAAATCCCTCGTAAAACTAAGATCTTCGACGTACCTGTCCAGGAGGATGGCATAGTCATGAATGTTGCTCGGTTGCCCGTCACCCACAGCCTACGACGTGTAGTGACACCGAACTGGATACGGCGACTCAGCTTCACTGTATTGGTATTGGTATTCACTCAGCAAAAAATTGTATAACAACCCCTCAAAATTTGTTCTTTTGCTTGGTTCCAAAAATGCAATGTCCGTCCGCCGTATCATGCATATCTACTTCAATTTGGGTCTAAAAAATTCCTACTTTCGCGCACAGGCTCCATTTGGGTCCCAGTTGTGTTCCGAAAGTTTGCATCCCGATCGGGATATACCCAAGGGTGTCAGGGGTGAAAAATGGGGTTTTTGGTGTTCTAGTAACATGGGCTTGTATAGTTTTTTAGGACGATGAGACCGAATATCGATTTTGACCGAAGTAAAATTGAGGTTCTAACGATGTTTCAGCCTAAATTACGAGTTATTCGTTATTTACGAGAAATTCGTAAGTTATAATTGGGTCTAAAATCGCCGTTCTTCCGCACACGGTTTGGGTCCCCATTTGGTAATAAATTTGGCTCCTGGTTGTGCTCCGAAGCTCGGCAGCACGATCAAAATAAACCCAGGGGTTACGGATGAAAAATGGGTGTAAAAATAGGGTTTTCGAGGGTTTTTTGAGGTTTTAGTGAACAAGAGCTTGTGAGGTATCGCTTTCCATGTTTTTTACGGTCAGAAACCGAATATGAAGTTGATTTTGGCCAAAGAGTGAAAAATTGAGGTTGTAACAAAGGTTCAGCTCCCAAAATTCATTTTTTATGAGTAAAAACCTGGGAAATGGTCTGAAATTTTATACATTTGTATAATAACACAAGAATTAGTATCAACAGGTGAATGAAGACGATTAGATGGCACTATCAATGATCAAAGATAATTTGTCGAAAACAGGAGCCTAAATCGTATTTTTGGGGGCCAAAACTGGTGGGAACCATAAAAAATAGCTAATTCAATTATTGCACATGAAATAAACAATGAATGTATTTCCAGCATTTCTGCAGGTACGTCCAGCAGAATAATAAACCCATGTGACAAGGACTTTGCAGCGTTTTTTCTATGAGGGATATAGTGGGAAAATCTTGAAAAGACTACCGCTTTGGAGGGTCAGCACTCTTCAGCAGTGTGGGGTTTCACCCATTAACCCTTGTCTTTGATCTAATCCACCCCAGAATCACATGTTCAGCATTACTTCCAGATGAGCTCGATCACTGGGCGATGTCACCCCCCGAGTGTCCTCTTTCGGCTTCTGAGTTTTCTTCTCCTGAGGACTGGGTTGTACACCTTTTTTGACTCTACGATTGGGACTACGTGGGACGCAATCCCATCCCAAGTTTCCTGGCTAGAGATCATCCTCTCAATCACGCTTTCTGGTGTGATTTCACCCGCCTCTTCTCCCAGCACTTCCCTTCCTCTGATCCGTCTGGTGCAATGGAAAAACGTCGTCATTCGGTGCACTGCAGTACCAGCACTTGGCGGTGCCTGCTACCTCCCTCCTGTGAAGGTAAGCTCGAAAATATCCATGGCCTGACAGAAACATCGTAATGTAGAAATCCACCTCTCCTTGCCTCCTGTCCAGCTCCGGATTGTGCACGTGGGTCCACACTCCCCTGCTATCAGATTCCCACTCAAGCTACCACTGCCTCACTCTCTTCTTTTTTATATGGGGTTTCGACTCCTCCGTGCAGCGCTAGACGTAAATCCTCTTCCTCCCCATCACCAGTAGATCAACTGGGATGACCGCGGCAATGACCCACTGTATTGTGGCAACTCGTAAACTGGCAGTTATTCATATTCAACTAAGTACTCAATTGTTTGATTTGTTAAACGTTAACACTTTAAAAAGCAAAAATCAAAAATGCATCATGTCTCAATTAAGTATCAGTTTGTCATTTTCAATTTCCAATTAGCATAAGTCTACTAATGACCTAATGAGCGAATTTGTTACGAAAACTACTCCCAGATTTTCAGAACAGAACTTTACGAATGAGCTGAATCGGTTTGCGTTTAGCCTTTTATAACTGCTGCCAACATGTTACTTAAAGCTCCTGACTTTTTTCAATAGCTTCTTTTTTACCTGTGGTGCCAAGTGAATATTTCAGCCACCAGCCCACACAGCAATTGAAAGGTTAGATTTTATTGTTCTGTAAACTTTATTGTTCTGGTAAACTCACCACTCAACCATGTTTAGATCATTTCCGTGATTTTTAGCTAAACTCACCACTCAACCATTTTTAGATAGTTTCAGTTATTTTTAGCTTTTTTCTTTTTAATTTTCAGCATAATGATGTTTTCCAATGATGAAATGTACTGATCATTTAGTACTGATGGTTTTCAACTGTCGATGAGGTGTTTCAATGGTTTGCTAATGATGGTCAAAACTATTTTGAAATAAGAAGCTTGGTTGATAAGTTGCAGAGACACCATGCATTTAATGTTTCTAACTATGTAGAGGTGGCGCACAATGAGTTGGCCTTGGTTGAGAAAGTTGAGCCAGAGACAGCCTGAAGACAATGGCAGTCCCTCCACTTCTCAAGGGAAATACCGCTGGACACCAGCCCCACCAGTCCCCCCTCTCATTCATCCTGGAGGAGTAGGAGCGGGACATACAACAGTTGGGGACTGACACCGCGTTACGAGTGCAGATATTGGAACAAGAGGTGTCGACGGGAACCCAGTCTAACTCGGACCAAGCTTGATTAATGTAAGCCAACCCATTGTGTGCCACCTCTACCTTTTTATGTTTCTTGAATTTTGTTTCTAAGGATGCAAACTAATTAAGTGGTTCAAGGCGTCTTCATATGAAAGAAACTAAGAAAACAAATTGAAATTAGAAAGCAGTAAAAACACAGAACCACGACTTTACCGGAGAGTACGACTGCCAACAGGAGAACGAGGAAGGAGCCAGAAAAAAGGCCAACTTTGAAGGTGATCCAAGGACTCTGTTTTTCAGCCATAGGTGGCACCCTTAGCCGCTTCATGGCTCGAGTTCTATCTCCATCCTCCAGTTCGGTCATGGTTTCTTCAGTTTCACGAAGCAGGCGGGAAATGTCTTTGTTTGTAGCGAACGGAGTTGTCGTGACGTTCTCCGAAAAGTATTTTGAGCCATTGGTCTTGGAAAGTAGCTGCAGACATCAATCACAGGGTCTGTTAGGGTTTAGCATACAACACAGAGAAGGAAGATCACCGTCAGACGTGCTCAGATCTACTTTCCCTGACGGTAATGCTCTAAGTGTGGGCTTATGAACTATAACTGATCACAAAATGACAGTAGAGAGTATGCGTAGAAGCAAAAAGCAATCCCCTCAAGCGCAACCATCACGCGAACCTGTATTCGTAGTAAGAAAACGCATGTTAGAAAGAAGGTAATTTGGAAATAATTTAAATAATGGATA
This sequence comes from Leptopterna dolabrata, assembly GCA_954871275.1. Lineage (NCBI taxonomy): Eukaryota > Metazoa > Arthropoda > Insecta > Hemiptera > Miridae > Leptopterna > Leptopterna dolabrata. The sequence continues at coordinate 32,669,492 of OX940986.1, read as the reverse complement.
CTTCTACAAGCCCATTCTACTGACCCCATCAATGAGCAATTATCACGAATCCAATAAAAGTAATTTACCTAAGTACTGAATTTCTTTCATCAGTCCACTACACACAGGGAATAAACTAAAATTTTGACGAAAAATTGGTTCAATGTTAAAAAAGCGTATTGTGAAAGTAAATACAGTACTCCCTCACGAATCCAATAAAAGTAATTTACCTAAGTACTGAATTTCTTTCAACAGTCCACTACACACATAACAGGGAATAAACTAAAATTTTGACGAAAAATTGGTTCAATGTTAAAAAAGCTCATTGTGAAAGTAAATACAGTACTCCCTCTGTAATCCGGCATCTCAGCTCTCCGGCACTCCCAGTAATCCAGCGCTTTGTATGCGAGTATGAGCTCAACACTTGATTTGACTTTGGACTGGTGTCTGAGTAAAACGCCTCGTTTGCCGCGTCAATTGCCTAGGCCGAGGAAAAGGGTTTCTCTGCTAACGATTTCTTAGTTTTAAAAAGGTTACAGGAACAAGTACTCGAAGAGTCTGACAACAGTAAAAAGCAAAAGACAATTGATGAGTATTTTCAGCCGTCTACTTCCAAAGGATAACGTGAGTTATATGATGTATTTTTCTACCTTTCTACATTGTACAGTACAATGCATGTAATTAAAACTGATTTTGCAATGATAACTGCGTTTTTCTCGACATTTTCCAGCAATCCGGCAGTGCTCTGGTCCGATATCTGCCGGATTACAGAGGGAGTACTGTATTTTGGAAGAAGCAGGTCAAGCGACGTTGTTTTGACTACCAATGAACCATCGCCGGTAGGCAAATGGAAATGGTGGCACCCCGTCTGCTACAGATGTAAATCAGCAATGCTTACCCCACACCCAGTCTACGTCCTCTTTTCCCCTGAATCAACTACACTTCTGTCCTTCACATTCACAAAATAGGGCGTAGGGGATCAGTAGAGGAGATTTTTCAACAAAAAGTTTACGTTATTGGATTCCAAAGTAAGTACTCAATGAGATATTAAAGAACATGCACGTATGCCATTCCTGAGCCGATGGATTAAAAGACGGCATTCATTCAAACATGCAGCAAAATCATGATGGCGGACTTGATGGTGAGAAAATATAAAACCAAATTGCCCATTATCAATGCAAAATAGAATTCTAAAGAGAAAAAAACATGAAAATTTCTTACTATTGTCAACTAATGAATAACAACATCGATGATGAACCACGATCTCTTTGGTATATAAATAAATTATGCAACCACCATTTCTTCTGAGCCTGTCAGCTCTAAGGGCTGAATCAACCAATGGCAAGAAGGCAACATTCATTCGCCCTGACAGTGGTGGCACATGACGGTAGAAGCTGGAATTAATACAAGACAGCCTTCCTGTGTTTTTTTCCCCTAATGAGGTAGATGCTGTGACAGTGTGAGAAGAGTGATGGTGGATACTCGAGAGCCCCCCCCCCCCCCCTCTATGACTAGCGATATTACCACCAGTTAAGAAGGGATAGCGATTAGGCTTCCGCCAAACGACCCCATCTTCACTAGATCAACAAACGACCCGAGAACTGCCACCGTCACAATGCCTATCTAATTGAGTATTCCTTAAAAATGATTTACTTTATCGTGTATCGGAAGTACCTGGCAGCACGTGGGCAGACACACCTCTTTTACCCCACTTGTGTGCTCTGTGGCTCTGTGGATGGCCTCTTTCTCCCCCAGATGGAGGCATTCACCAAAATCTTTGCTGAGAGATTATCAGAAAAGCCACAAGGGCAAGTAAGAGGATGGATGAGGATGCGAATGGGTTTTGCAATCGCACGGGCGGCATCCACGTGCATCAAAGGGTCTCGGATAAGGTGGATATCCGCAGAAGAGCTGATGAAGTTTGGGGATGAAGCCGCTCTGCCTTGAGGGACAACAGATCGCCCTTAAACTCTCCCCCTGATAATACCCCCATAAAAACGAAGAACGACCCCTGAAATCCAAATAATTTGAAAACGACTCCACAACCATTACTCTGGAAGTTATAATAAATGTGGTGCATAATGTGCACTGCGAATCATTAGGAGAGAAAACAAAAATTTACTTTATCGTGTTTCTTCAAAATTTTACGGAACCCTGTCGAATTGAGCTCTTGGTAGTTTTGCAGAAGAACGAGGCTGAGGTAGTACTCGGAATATGCCAATTTCAGTTCGGCGATTTTTCGGGCTGGCGCGTTTTGCTTTTTGAGAAGCGCCGTCGATGGCGTTTTATGCGACTTGCCGCCTTCTTTCTTCACCCACTCGTTTTCAAGAGCTTCAGAAACTTCACTTTTCAAGTTCCCAGACTTCCTTGTTGCTTCTGCTAGTTTTTCTGTTGACATAAATTATACAAACCCTCGTAATAACAGCTAGATAACTCTATATACAGGAACCTAACTATTCACATGAAACGTTAGGGAGTTTTTGCCTCATTTTAAACTCAACTGTTGAACGCTATTCTAAGGCATCCTCTACGGATGTGCGTTCTCAGCGCGTTAGCCATAAGAACGCTACCAGAATGTTGTTTTTGCCATTATTCAGTTAAAGATGAAGTTAGTAATATTGAATATTTGTTCTACAATTCTTAGCTATTTTCAAGAAAACCTCCCTTATTTGACCCCCTTATAGCTAGAATACCTATTCGAGAATGGATTTCAGAATGCAGCTTCTTATTATGGGATTTCGTCTGGGCATTAGGACGGTTGATCTGAATTACGACGAGACAGCCGAATCGATCGGCTTACCTTCACTTGAATCGCGTCGCAGCTCCACTGACTCAATTACCCATTTCAAAATTATTAACAACTTGTTAGATTGTCCGGACATTTTAATTCTTTGAATTTTCATATCCCCAATTTTGGTTTATTATTATATGAATAGGTAATAAACCTATGCATTCGGTTCGGAAAATGTTTATTGGAACACCCCCTCAAAATTCTTTCTTTTTCGTTTTTTCGAGGTGCGCAGCTTCCAAAAATGCTATGTCCGTCCGCTGTACGCCGTATCATCCGTTTCGCCACATGCTCCATTTGGGCCCTAGTTGCGTCCCGAAACTTGCAGTATGATCGGAATATGGGTGAAAAATGGGTGCAAAATTGGGTGCGATATTTTTGAGGTTTCCGTGAATTTGGGCTAGTGAGGTATCGTTTTCCATGTTTGTTTGGGTGAGGAGACCAGATATGAAGTTGATTCTGACAACTGAGTTAAGGTTTGAGGTCCTAACGAAGTTTTAACTCTCAAAATACAATATTTATGGGTCAAAAAGCTGTGAAAATGGCTGGAATTGCCAGAAATTTGTATAGCACAGGAGGTAGTATTAACAGGCGAACGTAGTCAGAAATAGCAACCTAATATTCAAGTTTAAAACCGTCAAATTAGCTTTTCGGGTCTCTTCAATGATGTCCCAATCGTGCCGTATTCAGTCGCGAATAGTAAAACCCGTGAGACAAGGATTTTGCAGCGTTTTTCTAGTAGATTCCCCAGCATTACGGAATTCCATTCCATTCAACAATTACTTAAAGAACTCCAGTAACTGGTATGCAACGCTCCGCCAATTTATTAAATTGTCCTGAACTGGATTCATCTTTATCCTTTTCTAAATTTAGATCTTTCGTGTGGGGATCACTTGACACTTATTCATGAACCATTATCGTCTTCGTACGTTCTTTGCACATTCTCTGTATTTAATACCTAGTTTCTTTTTGTGCAATGTCTTGTCCCATCTTTAATAATTACTGTAGTTGTAAGATGGGTTCAAACACGTAAATTTTAATAAATAATTAAATAAATATGGCGGTTATAACATAAGCGGTACCGTACGCTAAATCACTTCTCTCTCTGAAATAGCGAGTCCCTTAACGTTAATGAAAATACAGCTTTAACATACAGCTCATACAGCTTTAACATTATCAAAAAGCTTTCACCTCATTCAGCTTTAGTATTTGTATCATCTTTAATAATTACTGTCTTTGTAAAATGGGTTCAAACACGTAAATTTTAATTAATAATTATATAATAAATATGGCGGCTATAACGTAACCGGTAGCGTACGCTAAATCACTTCTCTCTCTGAAATAGCGAGTCCCTTAACTTTAATGAAAATGCTTTCACCTCTTTCAGCTTTAGTACTTGTATCATCTTTAATAATTACTGTCTTTGCAAAATGGGCTCAAACACGTAAATTTTAATTAATAATTAAATAAATCAATATGGCGGCTATAACGTAACCGGTAGCGTACGCTAAATCACTTCTCTCTCTGAAATAGCGAGTCCCTTAACTTTAATGAAAATGCTTTCAGCTTTAGTACTTGTATCATCTTTAATAATTAGGTACTGTCTTTGCAAATTGGGCTCAAACACGTAAATTTTAATTAATAATTAAATAAATCAATATGGCGGCTATAACGTAACCGGTAGCGTACGCTAAATCACTTCTCTCTCTGAAATAGCGAGTCCCTTAACGTTAATGAAAATGCTTTCACCTCATTCAGCTTTAGTATTTGTATCATCTTTAATAATTAGGTACTGTCTTTGTAAAATGGGTTCAAACACGTAAATTTTAATTAATAATTAAATAAATCACTATGGCGGCTATAACGTAACCGGTAGCGTACGCTAAATCACTTCTCTCTCTGAAATAGCGAGTCCCGTTAATGAAAATGCTTTCACCTCATTCAGCTTTAACATTATCAAAATGCTTTCACCTCATTCAACTTTAACACTATGAAAATTCTTTCACCCCATTCAGCTTTAGTACTTGTATCATCTTCAATAATTATTGTCTTTGTAAAATGGGTTCAAACACGTACATTTTAATTAATAATTAAATAAATAAACATATGGCAGCTATAACGTAACCGGTAGCATACGCTAAATCACTTCTCCCCCTGAAATAGCTAGTCCCCTGACGTTATGAAAATGCTTTCACCATATTCAGCTTCGCAGCATCCTACACAATTTCAAAAATACCTACTGATAGAATAGGACCATACAATTTTGAGAGGTAGTAAGTAGGTACATGTGAGCGCTATAAGCTATAAGGTTACCTGAGAAAAATGTGTTAATTTTAGTCAGCTCTTTATCGCAATAGTGGTAGAATTTTTCATCAAATTTGGCGTAGTATCTTGTGAGGAACTCCGGCTCGACCAGTTCGGAAGAAGGAGCGCCTTCCGTGGCGGCGTAGAGCATCTGCTTCATTTCCTGGATGAAGAAGACATGAACATTTTATTGGAACCATCCATACCCTTGTGGCCTATGCAGGAATTTCGTAGCTTCTACGAAGGATCCACCCACGAAATCATCTCAATTTAGAAGAATTTCTTTCACAAGAAGAAAACAATTCATCAATACACAATAGACAATTTAATTGATAAAAATAGTTTCTCGTCATAATCGTTGTCGAACTCATTTGCAAAACCAAGTTCTCAAATTCTCCGATAATTTGATGTAAGCGTCTAATAATAATAATGTTTTTACTGAAACACAATATGACATTATTGTCCCACCTCGCACATGAAATAAAATCTTAACAATACGCGTTCTAATCTGATGTTATAGAATATCTATCTGATTTAAATAATTTCGTATGATTCCTATCTATTTTTAAGAAACTAGACTCAAATTTGCCCCCCTTATTGCGTATCAAAATATGGTATTCGAACTTCCTATTTTTGATTGGCTAGGTACCTACATATTACCATTCTTTAGCGGAATTTGGAATTTTGCCTGGAATGAAGTAACCACACAATCATGTTCCTACAGGAAATATTGATGTGGGTAAACTGCGCTATTAGGGCTGATACCTAAGGGGGAGCTTGAGTGGGCAACAGGATACCGGTACTACTGAACTGGCATGGGCCAAACAAGAGCCATCCATTTTCCTAATTACACAGGAATGGAAGTATGGTGATACCGTTAAAAACAGGTGTTCGAGAAAATCATAGAATCTTGTTCAGAAGTGCTCAAAACGAGTTTTAAGACGGTTTTCCGCTTGATGTCGCTACGTATGTTGGAATTTCAAATGGTCATAACCTCAAAATGCGGTGTTTTTCAGATTTTCTTTTTGGGATTTGTTCAGCTCGTTAAACTCTTCAGTTTGAAATGAGAACGAGCTTTTTAGGTAGAAAAATAAGGGAGTTAAGACTGGTTTTATAATTTTTCGATTTTCACTATAACTCCCGTAAAAATGGACCAAAACTAGTGCGGTTGGTGCCAAAATGTCCGTTAGAATGTCTAGATCATGCCTACTGATTTTGAGCTCCATCACATTCGATTTGGCTAATTGACAGCAAAAAATGTCAATGGGTCCAACATTCTCTAGGTTTACTAGCTAAATGACGTTGGTGTGATGTCAGAAAGTGGTTGAAAGTGGGGTTTCTATGGAAGTACATTATAAATATATGTCCATGGTCAGCACGGCATATTCTCATGATCCGCCTGTCAGACCACCATGAGCAACCAGTCGGGCCACAATGGTCGGCCTGCTGGGACGAAATGGGTGGCCAGTTTATTATTAAATAGTTTTTGCAGCCCACGACGTTAGAGGCTACGTGACGTTGGCCTAGAGCTAGCAATTCCAAAATGCTAACTTTTTTTGACGTCATACGTAGCTTTGGCCAGGGTGTACGTGGCGATGCGAGCTTTAAAGTCACGTCAAGCAGTAGAGTGACGCTAACGTGGGTCTTTCCTGTTCTCCCCAGCTAGTCGACCCATCGAGTTAATTTCCTATTATCACCCAGCCACTGCACCTCATTGTGATTCGTAGTATTCCATGGGTTTGAAAAAATGCTACTGTGCCTTCCTTACTTCTTACGTCCTCATAAAGAGACAGGTAGTTCATTGGAAAAGCGAATGTCTTTATCTTCACCTTGTTCTTATCTCTATCTCTTCGATAATAACTCGTAGATAATAAGCAGTACTTGTGTGGTGAAGGTGAGCATAGAGGCGCACTGGCTGGGCGATAATAGGAAATTAACTTGACGGGTCGAATGGCTGGGCGATAACAGGAAAGACCTGCTAAAGCTTTCCTCATTTCCTCTCAAAGTTTCCGTCATTTCTTCATTTTATTTTATTTTATTTTTATTTTTTGTTCCGACCTTCCTGTTTTGTGAACTGTGTGCGTGTTCAGGAATGTGCATCAGTCGGATGTGAGAATAAACCGGTTTTCTGTTATAACTTGGGAAGGTTATGCATCAGGTTGCCGTGCCACAGACGTGGACAGTTCCACGTCATAAGTACCCTCGGGTATCCTCAGGCACAGGTATCCTGACTCAGGAGGAGGGAGGGTCAGGGTAGCACTTGTGTGGCTTGCAAAAACTCTCTATTATGAAGAACATGGAAGTATTGTGCGGCAATCTCCATACCGGAACATAAAACCACTAAAGCCAACGACATCGATGATCGATTACAATAGGACTAACCTGACTGACACGGAAAGCTGTAGTCACCTACCTACTCTCCTCTTCCACCACTCCGTACATAGACTGTACCGTACTCCCACCGAACAGTTGCAATAGGAGGGGATGTCAAAAAGAGGACTTCAGTTTTTACTTTTTTTACCTCCTAAATATTTCCAACTTTTCAATTTATTTGGCAGAAAAGTTTCGTTCGAATGGAAATTGCCACAAACTGGGAAGAAGTAAAGTACCTACCCACCCAATCTTCAATGAAACCGATCATAGCTGTCACGAGCTCAGCTTCTCATTATCAATTAATCATTTTCAAAGGGGTTTTAAACCAATGATTCTCATTCTACGTGCTATCAACAATTGAGATTCTCTACCCACTATTACCGACTTAGGTATCCGGCTATGAAATGCAATGCCAACTAACACGTCACTTACCTCATAGTTGATGTACTGTTTCCTCCATTCCGGAGTTATATGTGCTCCAAGATGCTCAGTAAACTTCATCTTGCAGTAATTATACCAAAATTATACAGATACATTCACTGACTAACGAAAATGAAGTTCAACGGCGAACAACGGTTGAGAAATGACAGCGCGGAAAAGTCTAACTCGGAGCGCGACTAGATTCGCCGAGTCTTCTGACAACGTAGTGAAACCCAACACGCATTTTCGGAGGCGATGGGCTCATCACCAAATGAACGATGATGTTGGACGTTAATATTCAAAACTAATTACATTTTGTACATTAGGACTGGAAAAATACTAAGAAAGACTTGATTCAACGCTTCGAAAGGATCACGGGTTCCAGTCTTTATCACATTCTTATCACTTATCTGCTTATCAGTGTGTGGTGTGTGTTCCTACATTTATTTGCCTTCAGCATTCGGCCAATAAGCACATCATTTAATAATAATAATAATAATAATAATAAACCTTTATTGTGCTTCAGACGAACATAATATCTACAAATGCACACACATGAACAGCAGGTTATAATCATTCAGTAGTATAATGACCTAAAAAAAGTAAATAAATTTTTTTTAAACACTTGCGTTGATTATTTAGTAATCAGTACACCCCGGTAAAACTGGAATCAGTTTTAAGCGACGTTTCATCAGCAGACTGACGGTTTTGTTCAACTTCCTGGGACTATCTCGCACTGAAGCAGGTACTTCACATCTGTCACCTCAAAATATGATTAAACTGGTAAGGGATTGCAAACAATCAGTAACACCCTTGTACACCCTTACCAATTAGATCATAATTTTGAGGGGATGGGTATTTATGAAGTAGGTAACTTATTATTTACCAACTAACGTACCTATTATAGATAGCCCCAGGGAAGTACCTATACAATAACACCTTTTTCAATCCTGTTGAGTCGTGTTTTTCCTGACTGAATCTTGTTATGTACTAGTCTGTATTTGCATCTCATTCTATTCTAGTTCCTTCTTGTTTGTATTGTGGTTCTTTCTAGTTTGAATAATTGCTCAAACCAATGTTAAATCAAAGTTTACCACACCGTTTTCCTGTCCCTTACCAAAATGCCGTATTTCACACTTCGTCCATCATTCTACAGAGATAAAAGACGTTTCCCCCGTTAAGAGACTAAAAGACGAGAGAATTTTCACTCAAACCTACATGATCAGATTATACGCAATAAAGCAGGTAGAAGGGGTCTACTTGACAAGGAGAACATGCACAGCCGGTTACCCCGACAGTCACTTACGACTGTCAGAGGGCCGGAGGGTGGGCCAATCCCTGTAAAACCCGTGCTCCTGCCCAGGCTTCTTCATTCTACCCATTCACCTCGAGTCGATAACTTCTCTCTCACTACCTTCCTTCTCCCTCGAAAAGATCTCGTAGAGTGGTGGAACCTGCCTGGTGAAGCCTTCGGGTATAACCGGCGTGGTGGAACCTTCCGAGCACCTCCCACACTCTCCAGAAAAGATCTCGTAGTAGTGTAACCTGCCTGGTGAAGCCTTCGGGTGTAACTGGTGTGGTGAAAACCTTCCGAGCACGTCATTCGATACCTCATGCTCCATCACAACCTCACCTATCCCAGGCACACACAATATCCTTCACCACAGTTACCATGAACCGAAATTAATGAAATTTGATTTGTAGGTCCTATTTGAGGTCTAGTTGGTTCTCGAAGCTCGGTGTTCGTCCCTAAGGGGTGAAAAATAGGGGTTGACATTTTCAGAGCATCGTAGCTCGAAAACTTTCAATCCAACTGTATGGTTTTTTAACGTTTTTAAATTGATCTTGAACTAGAGAATTTGTTGAGACCACCCTAAGCATTGTACGATAAGCCGTTCGTGTGCACCAAAAAGCTTCATCAACATGATCGTGAATCAAACTGTATAAATCCGGCCTAGAATGCCTAGATATCATTGCTAGGTAGCACCTGATTATAATCAAGGATGGCTGTATGTAGTCGAGTTGGTTGTTCTGTGATATTATTTCATTTGACAAATGATGGAACTTTTGGATTAGGCTGATTGGTACTTTTGCAACTTCAACAAACGTTGAAGTATTATTGGGTAAATTATTACCCACCGGTTTATTATACTATCTACGCAGAAGGGCCATCTATACAGGTAAATTATTACAAAACGGTTTACTATTTATTTACCCATACCCCTATTTTTTTTGCTTCATAAATAATTCTGCAAATAATTAATAACTGAATTATTGAATCCCGCGCATTTGCATGAAACTTTAATTCTGGGGCCGGCTCCAGTACTCGATTTAGGGCTTTCCTGGGGGGGGGGGGGGGGGGGAGGAGCTCGAGGGTATTGACCACAGAAAACTGTGATCTACGCAGAAGGGGCATCTATAAAGATAAATAATAAACCTTTGCGTAATCATTTGCAGCGTTTTACCACCTAACTATCGAAATTAAGAATTTGGAAGTAGTGATATCACGGACTGAGGGCGGGTGCACAAATAACTTCAGTAGGTACCTATCTAAATGAGTAGGGCATGAAGAACATCGCCTATTTGCTTGTAAAAAAATATATTTTATTCACCATTAGTCATTTTATTCAGTTCAAACTAACGATGAAACATTCATGAGTTATGATTACCACTTATTATCACAGCCTGCTCGATCTTACTTTTCATCGCTCTCCGTTTGTAGTCCTTGGGGATCATTGATGCCACCACAGAAGCAAAGACTGCAATACAAAAATATATTTTGCATAATTTTTTTTTTTAAATAGAACTTGGAAATTTCCTTCTGAGGTTAACGTGAGTCAAGGATAAATACAAATAATGTTGAATTAGAAGCAAACATTACGGTAAGAAAATGAAAATAGTGTGAAACTTTTACATTAATTTACTGAGTTTGGTGATAGGTAAATCATTTTCCCAATAGATAGAAATAGGTAGTATGTTACATCTGCTGAAAGTTACCACAATATTTTCATTCTAGGATGATTTTTGGGATGACCTACAATCCCAGCATACAAGATTTCGTTATTTTTTATAAGCTGAGGCTGTCATCATAGATTATTTTCAGTTCATCAATGACATACAAAGCTCACCAAAAGAATAACTGAATAAGTTTCGCAGCTTTGATTATCGGAAATAGAATTTTCAAATTTGGTTCAGCATTTTATTGTACCTAATGCTTCAGTTGATTTATGGACACGCACGTGAGATAGATATATTTCTATACATAATCCTCTTTCACTTACTCATGGAAAAGGAGTAGGCATACAGACACCAGATTACACCTTTCGACTCTATAATTAAGGACCCAAGTATTGTCAGCACAATGGCCGCCGACTGGGGTATTCCGTTCAAGATCCCCAATGACGTCCCCTCGTTCTCGGGATATGCGAGCTCTGCCCCGTATTCAAACCCAATCGTAAAGTAACCCGCTATGAAGAACCTTGAAACAGTGAATTAATTAATGACGAGTTAATTGCTAGGTACGAGGTAGGTTGTACAATTACTACTAACACTGCTGTACAAAGGAAGAACGCCTCATCTCTTAAAAATCAAAATTTTCAGGGCAACACTTCAAAGTTTTGAGTTACCCTCGTCCTAACTTCTCTCCAGTTTGTCATAAAAACAAAATTTCTTCACATCACGATAAATCGACGTTTAGTGATTATATCAATACCAAATTATAGCCAAAATAAACGATATTTTCTAATCGATTCTGCTTATAAGGCGTTTTATTTAGGTTTTGAAGGAGTTTTCTTCACTGGAGTCCAAGGAGAAACGCCTCGAAGAGTTTTTCCTTTGAATGATTCATAAAAATAACAAGATGAATTTAGCCAAGAACACCTTCTAAATACCAAAACTGAATGCCATATTATTTATACCTTCCTAATAAATTGGTATATTTTTTATTTGTGCGATTAGAGAACTTGTAATAAAGAAGAGGAAAGCAGAAATATTTGCTTTGACTTTTTCTTAAATAGACCTATTTGCCATATTTTTTCATTCTGATCAATTTTTATATTTTAAATTCGTTGCCGAAAATCCGAAATAATGCGCTTACTTCTGAAATGTGCAACTAACCCCAAAATATTCGTTCAGCTTTATGCAAAATAAAACATGCGGTTTTGGAACTGTCAAAATATAATTTTTGTCTCTATATTCCTTTCAAATATATATTTATATTTTCTTCAAATAGATATTACCTACCTATTCTTCAAGGAAAAAAACCAAGAACAAAATACTTAACTGTACAAACAAAATATGAAAAAAACTATAACAAAATTTGTTAAATACTAGGTACTTAATTGATGATGCTTGTGTACACTATAATTGTATTAATAGAAAAAAATGTAAGTTATTTTATTTTGTGAACATTTTAAAATAATTTTCTTCAACTACTAAATCTTTGCTTCTTCGAAACTTTTCCTGCTTTCTGACATGAGACGAACAAGTTGTTCGATTATTTCCGTCTTATTATTATTAAGTGGAATACCACGCGAAGAACTCCACATGTGGGCTCAGCTGCTATAATAATCAAAGTAACAACGCCTCTCTCATCTGACGATAAATGACTAGACCCAGAAATTAAGCCAATGGTTCAAAGGTGAAACGCCTCATCTCGATTTTCACCGACTTGAGGTGTTTCTCCTCAGAATCTAGGATTAGAATAAATTATCTGAGGCGTTTTTGGCGCCATACCTACTTGAGTCGTTTTACCTTTGACTCGAATGAGATGAGGCGTTTTTCCTTTTAACACCACAATTTTCCAGTTTTTCGGGTGAAAATTTCGACGCTTTCCAATTTGAAGTTTCAATTTTTGACTTCATCAATGGAAAGAGCATGTCAAAATTGGGGGGGGGGGGGGGTACGTGAAAACCCCCATCTTCGGAAATTCTGAGATGAGGCGTTCTTCCTTTTAACGGCAGCACAGGTACAAATGGTTGGGTGTCGACTTCTAAGTGATTGTTAGCTGTATGTACATACTCTTTACATCATACGATCCATATGAAAGATATGAGTTACAAATGATATTATAAGAAAAGTGAAGGATTAGAGCAAAACATGATCCAAATCTACGAAACACACTCAGAATTTGACTTCGATCCATACTTACTTATTACTAGCGTTAGGAACTGCAAGAGCTCGAAGATTAGGTATTATTTGTCACTAACTACCTCCAACACTACGAATGCATGTAGTTTGTTTATAATAATGGTGTAGGTGTATATATTATGAACTCACCCAATGGCCCCAGCGCATAAGTAAATGAGTGCTATTTGTCCTTGGTCTATCAACATAGCCAATGCTAAAATCGCAATACCTGTGAGCACACAGAATAAGATTGAAAATTCCCTGCAACCAAGAATGATACAAATTAATATCCTCCTGTGGCAATAAAATTTCTCAACATACTATAATCCAGTCCTGGTTATTTAATAAATCACATAGAAAAAGTCCTCCTTTCTCATCTGGGCTTGGGACTGGCTACTGTTAAGCTAGGTTTGTTGGATACACGACCTTGCATTCTATTGTAACAAAACAAACAAATTACAAATATGGCATGTGAATTCATATATGTAGAAGTGGGTAAGTTACTGTAAACTGAAGTAGGTACCTAAATATAACCTTGGATCTAACCTAACTAGGTAAATCCCAGGGGGACTTTTTGCTCGCTGTTATACACTATCTTGTTACTTCAACCTTTTGTCCCTGTAGGATTCACATGATTATTATCAGAGGTGAAGAGCTAATCGCTGGTCAGGTAAGCACATGCAAGCTTTTCAAAGCTTGTAATGGCGCCCAACAGAGACGCCACAAACTTTAATCACAAATAGGGATATAAAGGGATATATTGGACACCAGCCCAGTCCTTTGTAAACTCACTTAGGTATGAGGTTCTCTCAGCATACCCTTCACTTTCTGTTCACATAGATCTTATTATTTTGCATTATCGATTGTAGAACTGTGGCAGTGGCTTCAACTACAGCTGATAAGTTCAGAGTTTGAGAAATCAGTCATTTGTGGCTCGAAATCTTGGGTTGGTTTTGGGGTATGGGTTGTGCAATGCTGCATGCACCCTCCAGGTATAATTCTCTATAAATGGGTGCATGGGTACATGAAAGTAAAGTAAAGAAACATCCATTCCAGGCTGGGGCTTTTCGTCCGACTGCCCTGCCAGTGTCGCGGAAGTGATCAGGGGTCCGTTCCTAAAGACTTTCACTCATCTCTCTGCACTCTTCAAATCCACACTCTGCACTTTGTGAACGAATTTCCGTTCCTAGAGAACACTCTTAATTTGAAGAGGAAGAGTAAAATGCAAAGTGTAGCATTACAGAGTTTTAATCTGTTTTGAAAAGTTTCGTTCCTAAAAGTTGTCTTCCGCAAAGTGGAAGGAATGGGCCCCAGCTGTCCTCCAACGAGAGGATCAGAATTCGATATGATCATTTCGCTCTCCACTTGGCTACTCACTGCCTCACCCCCTTGAGTGGAGAGGGGTTCGCACAACAGCTACATGGGTCATACTTAGATGTGTCACGGCTGTGACAGAGTGTGACAGTGGGGGTGGACCCTCGAGTCCCCCTCCTAGAACAGTGAGATTATCACCAGTTAAGAAGGGATATCGATTAGGCTTCCCCAAGCCATCCCGTCTCCGCCGGAAGAAAAAATGTATCGAGAACACTGTTACACGGCGGTCACCCATCCAAGTCCTAACCACGCTCGACATTATCTTAACTTTGGCGATCTCAGGGGAACCGATTTATTCCACCTGATAAGGCTGTTGGGCCGCACTATAGTACAAGTCTCTGAGTACTCTCACCTGCTAGTCTGAAGTGGAAGTATGTTTCCTTTTTGTGTCATTTTCCGGTGATCTGGCATTTGCAAAAATTCTGTCTCTAAGGTCTATAAAGTCTAAGTGGATGGGAATTTATCCAGGTCTGATTGTACTGATAGATACAGCAGTAGGACTGATAGATTTTTGATTCCCAATAAGACAGGTTATTCTCTGCCATTACTGTTCTAACTGCTTTCTCTTGTTGATACTGCGGACATGCATTAATACCTGAGGCCATATGTGCGCCACTACAATACCAGCATTTAAAAGTTGTTTCTGAGCATGTTGCAAGGTTGTGAAGGCCACCTCACTTCACGCATTTGGTGAATGATGCCTTGCACTGATCAGTATAATGTCCGTCGTGAAAGCACTGGTTGTAAACCAGTTGAGCTCCCAACTGTTTTGACGAGGCGATTGGAACGAGACTGCTATCAGTTTCAAACTGGTTGTACACGATCGTCTTGAGTTGCACCAAACCACAAGATGTTCGCCATGAGTGTTTTGTTTTTGTCACCATGAGTGACCAAGAACTAAACTTGAGATCTGTCGGAGAGGTGGGGAAGCACGAAGAACTGTATTTCAACCTTCTGCAAAAAGCTTCTAACTTTCTACCTGTCTGAGACAGTTCTTCTGCTACCTACTACGAACAGCCTCAATTCACAGTTTTCTTTATGTACGGTTCGACCCAATGCTCTCTCAGTTTCCTGCGTAGCCTGCAGTATTGACAATAAAATCAATGGTGTCTTCCTCATCTGAATGTGACACAGCAAAAACCAGCTGCACTGCTCGAATATATAACACCCATTTTATTGATCCACAATCAGTTTTGTCCGTGTGTGGACTGAAGTTTTGTTCTGGTTGTGCTGCAACCATTGCCCCAAAAGTCACGCCGTCTGAGAACCAGGGCCTTGTAAACTGTACACTGCCAGTCCGTCCTGTCGTAGGCTGTTCCATCTTCGCACACCAAACTAGGTCAAGTCCTCCGCAATGTTCTATAGCCAGTGTAGACGTGACCTCCCCCTCAATCGTCTTCCATCTGGTACCTCACATAAGGATGGTGTGGTGCTGACGTTTTCAAACAAATTTTGTGTGTTTCGATTTGTTCATTGTCAATCAAATACTTCCTAATCGGACTGGTACATTCGATTAATAAATGATAATTTACTGACTTGAAACACCCATATTTGTCGAGCAGGAAACCAGCCGCAACAGTGCCGATCCCTCCACACAATATCAATATGAGTCCAATCCATCCGACGTGTTCTTCTGCACCCTGCCAACCAATAAGACTATACATTAGGTATTCTCAATAAATTTATGAAATCGATTCTTTTTATTCACGTTCATCATACAATACACTATTCATGCAGTACAATCCCAGCTATTTTGTAGATGATTTTAACATGGAACAAATAATTTTGATACAGTCGACCTATGATGGTTACCTACGCTTCGTCTTTTTATTCTCTGGCTGGTCTGCTTATGATACAATGATGAATTTCATACACGGCATAGGTTATCATCTTTCAACTTCCACCATCCACATTCAACTATGAGTAACCACAGGTAACTCACCGGGAAATATGTAAGAACCATTCTATTCAGCAGTGCTGTAAAAGCACCGAATATGCCCAGGTTGATACCATACGCCAATCCAAGCAGAAGGTAACTTAAAGCAGAAGAATTAATTCAATTTAAAAGTCAAGTTGTCCATCACAATCAGTTGACATCTATGTAAATAGGTGAACTGTGAGTTTACTCGCCGTATGCATTTTAAATTCAGGTGTTTGTAACTTGCTCACCCTTTGTTAGAGGCCAGTCGTTTGAGGGTTCCGATGAAGTCGATTTTTTCTTTCCTTTGCTCCAGGGCGGCTCGACTTGGAGGAATTTCCGGTTCATCTTTCAGACCTGAACCCCAAATTCCATTGGTAGGTAGCGAGTTTGACGACTGAACGCCGAAATGCACGATACAATACAATACATGTAGGTACGTACAGGCAAGTTATCATTGCAACATTTTAGTTTAAGAGATGGCATTGCCAAGTCAAATTCAAGGTTTACCCATACAAATTCAAAGCTTTAGATCCAGAACAAATTTAGGTTTTTACCAAATTCTATTCAAGATTGTGGTTTATTATTTATTTTCAATAATGAAGAAATCGATACAGGTAAATAATAAACGGTTGGGTAATAATTTGCATCGTTTTTCAAAACAAATTTAATAGATTTCAATCAAAATAATGTAGGTAAGTAAGTATATTTTAAATACAAAACTGAAAAACCTTGAATCTGATGAGGAAATATCGAATTTGACTTGGAAATGCTGTAGGTAGGTACCTAGCGTCTTCTTAATGAAAATTTGAAGAATAATCGGAAAGTTCAACACCCACATGGGCGAGGTAGGGTAGTTTAGGTAGGTACTTACTTATGAACATGACTACATGCACCACGACGGAAGCTGCCGCTACCAAGTAGTTGACAATATTTATCTGGGATCTCGTGATTTCCTTGTCTGCATTCAGTTTGATGACCATTGGAGGAAGAACAAACCCTATCGCTACTCCAAGCTGAAATTGTAGAAGGTAGGTTTGATTTACGTCCCGAGTGAAAGTACGTAGGAATGTACATCGCTAGCTGATGATCCCTTGTCTGATACCTACTTGCCTAACTGATACTAAATTGACGATTTCAAGTTAGTGATCAGCCGCGAATGCTTGAACATGTCCTTCGGGAGACTTTCTCTGTTATTTTTGGGTAGGTATGGAGCAACCATTTTCCTTTAAGAGAATCAAATTGTAGATAGAATAATTCCTATCGAGGGATTGATTTATACTGTTTTTAAATTCTCGTCATTTACTGGTTCGTTTAATAATAATTTGCTGATCTCAGACTGGCTCGGCTGATATGCATTTGCATAACTTAATGTTAGTTTTTCTGTCATAGTTCATGAAGTTAGGGTCCCGATGTTGGCATTGGTTCGGTCTTTTAGGTGAATATGTTTCCCATAATTTACCTTGTTTTTCTCAGTAAACTCATGGTTTCAAATAATTTGCCACTGACGTACCTGATTACCGAAGACACCGAGACTGCAAGCTGTAGATATTTCGTCTGCTCCAAACCAAAGTGCTGACACACGAGAAGGTAGATAGCCTAACTGAAATAAATGTGAGATGTACGCAAATGATTAGCAATTATCTACTTGTTAGAATGACGTACAGGTTGTATCTACTAAGGTGGGTGACGCTAGCATGGCCTAACAATTTGGCAGGGTAACTACGTATAGCATCCACAATTCCATGCCACTGTAGAGTCATCCATGCTGTTCCAGGTGCCTGACAGAATTATAGCCTACAGACACTGTGAAACCAACATTATGCAGGTATTTCATCTACCTAGTCCTTGCTTAATATTATTTATAACGTTTCTGTTAGGGGCGTGTCAAATGACTTAAACCAGAACTAATAACTTTGTTCAGCTTGTGATCCTGGCAGCACTGATGACTGTGTTGATGTGTTTTCACCAGGGCCTAATTTACTTGTCTGACTGTGCATCTGTGGGAGCTGTACAACTGTTTCGTTCTTTTCTTTGGATTGAAATTATAGTGAAGTAGTCACCTTATTTATAGTGAACACCGCATAAAACAGTTCCTAATTATATTGCAACGCTATTGGACACCGACCTGCTGACCTACAAAACGAAAATTCGTATTTTTGAAGGGGTCGACCCTTCACCACGAAGATCACCACATCAATTTTTGGCCTTTGGAAAGGTTAGTAGAAACTCGAATGCCTACTCGTAACATTGGGGAAATCCTTAGATCGCATTTGTTTCTTGATTTAGAACTCCTAGGCAATAGAATCTACTAAGAATGCCTAGGAAATGTCTTAATCTACAGTATTATCTACAGAATTTTCAGTTGAAAAATAGGCTCCACAGGAGGAATCCATGCTAACCTATCTCTCATCAATCAGCGCACTTCCTTTTTGCTTGCAGGTATTTAATTTTTGACTACAGGTATCTGCGGACTTGTTTATTGTTTTCAAGGTTCGGCGGGGATGAGAGACAAGGTAAGCGGATGAGATTAGGTAAGGGGATGGTCGTTTTCAAGGTAAGGGGATGAGAGTCCTCTGCTTTGCTCAATTTTTTTTTTCTGAAGGTTTTTTTGACTACGGTATCTGCGGACTTGTTTATCGTTTTCAAGGTTCGGCGGGGATGAGAGTCAAGGTAAGGGGATGAGAGTCCTCTGCTTTGCTCAATTTTTTTTCTGAAGGTTTTCATGTTATGACTCAAATGGTTTACAATCGACGGCAGGCCAGACAACTCCCTTCCTGTTGCCACTCTCTGGAACAATTGTACATTGTGCATTATGATTATCGTGTTTGCACTTCATAAAACAGAAACGATTTGAGCGAAATTCGTTTGTTTCCTAATAGAAACTAATTCAACCAAGGCTGAACAACAAAGCTGGCACGATAACGTGATGGCGGATGTCCCAGTTGCAGCTGTTACTAACCTCTTATGGGCCGATCATGACGTCATGTCGATACCATCTATTTTACAGTCGATTTTTCTTTTTTTCTTTTTAAACGCTAGTTAACGGTTAACGAAGTGGTTTCTCTAAAACTGGAAAAGCCAACATAAGAGGACTGTGTGCGAGTGAAGAGGATTTTCAGATACCTCAAGCGAACACTGCCTTTACTCAGAAGGGGCAGTGAACTGGTTCAGCCGGAGGCAAACCTCAGCTGCGATCTCCACAACTGAGAAGCAGCGCATATGGCTCAAACACCTTTTGAAGAGTTTGATGGGTGACATTGGAATGGCGCAGCTCCATACCGACAATGGAGCGGCTTTGAAACTCGCCAACAATCCGGAATACCACAAGCGAACCAAATACATAAAAATTCATAATTTCGTTAAATGATTATTATTATTATTATTATTATTATTATTTCTTTATGCGTGAGCTCGTCATGAAAACAAGATTGAAGTCAACAAAGCTGATATATGTACTGAGTCACAAGTGGCGGACATTCTTACCAAGCCTCTTCACCAGCCTCGACATTCTCAGCTGATGAAGAAAATGGGAGTTGTAAAAAATAATTAATGGGGGAGTGCACTGATATTAGTATTCAATCCATAAATTATTTTGAACAGTATTTTGTGTTAGGTGGTTGAAACTGCAGATTGCGATAACCCCACCATATGACTGTGTTGACTTTGTAAAAAGTAGAAAAAATAAAAGTTGAAGAAAGTGAAAGTAGAAGTTTAATAAAAGAGAAAAAGATGTTCCATGAATTCTGTGTAGACCGTATTTTCTATTGGTACCATGTATTACTATTATAATACTTCACCGTAGTTACCTGTCCTGCTGCAACGAGCCACTGCCCAACGAATGCGATCATGAACGATTCTCTCGAAGCAGAGAAAACCTTCAGGACAGCTCCAATGGTGTTTAACCACGACGCCAGCAGCAAAATTTTCCTCAAACCCTGTGATTGTGTAGGAATAAAAAGCGCTAGTTAGAATATGTTGATATAAATATACTCAGTGTTCATTTTGAAATAGAACAATATTTATCATAGAACAGGTAGCATAAAATACTGAGGACTATTCTAAAAAAACAAGACTGGTAGGTGGGTACTTACCTACCTATATAATATACCTTCATTATTATGTAGGTACTTAGGTAGATACACAATTTTTTGTAATCTGAAATTGAAAAATTGTCCCAGAAAATCATGTTTTTTGAGCGCTAACACTTTAGGTGACAAGTAGTGACCAAATGTTGTTTGTATTTTTACCTCAAAAACCCAGGAAAAGCGATAAAAACGAGAGCAAAATGAGGTATGTAATGATTTTTTTACAGTTTGAGAAAATCCACAAAAATACCTTTTTTCTTTAAATCTCGATAATGAGACCAGAAGGTTCTATTTTGACAATACAAAAATTCTTTACTTGTTTCTTTTGATAAAAACTTTTTTATTTTAATAAAATTAACAAAAAATACCAAACCTGAACTTGTCTGAACTAAATCTCGCACGACCTAGGCCCTATGTATGCACGAGCTACCTACCTAATAGCTACGTATGCTAACATCAAAATTTTAAGACAATTTTTTTTAGACTGGGTGACGTCAGGATTCTCAAGGTGAACGTTACGCTACATCTACATTACACTAAATAATTAGGTACCTTCAAACTTCCTCTATCATGTAAATGCACCTCGGTAGGTACCGCGACATCATCAGGTAGGTATTCAGTTTTCGAGATTAACTAGGTTTTTTCAAACCTTTCTTTTAACGCACCAGAATAATTCTAACACGAACTTACGAATATCTGCAGAATCCAGGTCCAAGGTATGATGAACACGCTCAGGCAGAAAGCGTAGGACATGTTCGTCCATTCGACGAAGGAGGAGTCGACGTTGTAGTAGTCGACGATGACGTCCTCCACAACGGTATACTGGGAAAACTGGACTGCACTGATTGTGGCGAACGATACGAAGATTGTCAGGATCCACCATCTTTTCTTGTAGAGTTTAATAACTAGAGAATTCGTAAGAGAGTTTGATCAAAACACCTCATTATCATCCTGAATTTCTTTCGGGATTCCTAATTCAATAGTTCGTAGTATCTAATCCTATAAAATTCATCTAAACAAATCAAGTACCAATTTTATTTGCTATCATACAGACGTTCTTCGTTTTTTGTGAACCTACATGTGGTGAGACCTCATGATCAGAAGCCCTGATGAGTCCCTGTAAAAACAGTAATCAATTCCTAATGCCCCAGATTTGAGAATCGATCAAATCACCTTGCCAATATCAGCAATTACTGGCAAGGTAATCTTATACCTATTTCAAAGGCCAAGAAGCAATAAAATAAACAATCAAATGCACTCAACAATCTATTTTATGATTGTTATTAAATTCTTATTTTCCACAAGACTTATAGTTCCATCAAGACTCAAATATGTAGGCAGTAGACCCCTGGGCTACTCCCGAGCTCTTAGCTGGACACATAAATATTATTCGGTACCTACTAAATGCAACACAACACTACCCACTCATTATTTGTCACGAGGTGCGGTTAATGATCATGAAAATTTAACAGCTTTCCCTAAATTCTAGCGCCTAAACTATTTCATAATTACTAATTAAACGAATTTCGTATGACTTTGCATTTTTAATTTAGGCAAGAGCAAACTACTTCCTTCTACTTCCTTTATGGTGCGTTGATGTATAGAGAATATTATCTACTCGAGAAGACACTACAAAACTACTTGCTTAGAACTATTCCTTTCTAAATAATAGGTATCGTAAAACCCCTTAAATACGAAAGGTTTTTAATATATTTTAAATAAGCAGGGATGAGGGATGGGTATCGATAGCCAAACATCGGCTTTTAAATATCGTTAATTTCTTCTAAAACACAAACGAAAACCAGTAAAAAGTGGGATTGGTGCCAATAGCCGAAACATCGACCTTTCAGAGACAGATGAATATTGATAGAGACAGATACAGAATTTCAATGATTTTGCTAGCTACCTGTTCTTTGGTTGGTAATTAGAAATTCAGAGACTTTTTTTCCCACCACTACACCAATAGAAGGAGAAATCTAGGCTGGATATAATAGGACACTCCTTATAACAAATTATTTTTTAAGAAATTTTTATGATAAACATTTTACAAAAGACATAGGTGGTTGAGGTTGACGACAATGTTGTAGGGAGGAACCAAAGGCGTCTTTACTCGCCTTGGGTAGGTACCTATGTACTAAACTGGTGATTGAAATGTTGCTTGTTGACAAGATAAAGATTCTGAGATGCTCCTAGAAAAAAATACTAATTCATCAAAAAAGAACCGGGGAAAAAGAAAAATTGAGGTAATAAAAACATCGATGTCTGAATAAAAACATCGATGGCTGAAAAACTTCGGAAAGAAAACATAGAAAACTCATCGATGTTTTGAAAAAAAAATCTGTTTTGAAACAGCGATACATCGATAACCATCCCTAAAAATAAATCTTGAGCCAGTCCGGACTAGCATCAATTTCTTTTATTAGTCTTGTTCCTCTTTCAATTGTCTATAACTCTTTAAGAAACCACATCCAATCAAAACTTTACATGTAATAATTTTATGTAGGTACATACATATTTTTTTAATGCGTCCCCTGAATAGGAACACATAGGTTTTTTAGTTTTTTAAAATTTATTTATTTTAGAAGGTCTGTAAGTAAATAGGAACGCAAAAAGACTTGAGAAAATTGTACCTATTTACTTATAATTAGTAGAATACATATTTTTTTAACGCTGCAAATCCCTACCCACGGTTTTTTTTGCACAGAATACCCTTCTGTGTTATAGATCACAGCTCTCTGTATAGATAACCCGTCTATATAATATAATATGTACTATTATATACATATTAAGCCAACCTCGTACTCGTTACGCTCCCACGTATCACAGTATCATTTTAAGGTGTTCATACTTAGCAGAGAACAACTTGGCGCTAGTTTTGATGGGAATCACTTTCAAATCGAACACATCTAAATAATATTATCGAGTTTGCAAACCTCAAGATATTTTTACAGCCTTTTCGTTGCATTCAGTCTGCATACTAATGACACTGTAATTCGGACAATAACATCACCGCGATGATGTTATGAAAATCCATTTCTATGTTCACGCGAATTACTGAAAACACACAATATACACAAAAACTAAATTTCTTCGCCTGTTAGATAGGTACCTACCTGATCAAAAACGTGCAAATTATTACACAAAGGTTTGTATTTTCCTGTGTAGGTGCCCCTTCTACGTAGATCACCGTTTTCTGTAGTCAGTACCCTCGAGCTCCTCCCAGGAAAGCCCTAAATCGAGTACCGAAGTCGGCCCGGGAATTAAAGTTTCATACAAATGCGCGGGATTCGATAATTCAATCATTAATTATTTTTAGTTATTCATGAAGATAAGGTAAATAATAAACCGGTGTGTAATTAATAATTTACCTGCACAGACACATAATTCTGCGCAGATAGCATAATAAACCGTTGTGTGATAATTTACCCAATAATAGTTCAAAGTTTCTTCAAGTTTCGAAAGTACCTATCAACAGAATCCAATAGAGCCATCATTTTTCAAATTGAATAATATTACAGAACAACCAACTCGAATTCATAAAGCCATCCGTGATTATAATCAGGTGCTCCCTAGCGATGATATTCACGATCATGTTGACGAAGCTTTTTTTGCATGCTCGATTCCAAAGGTTCATTATTAAAAATAATAAACCAAAAAAGGGGTTTAAAAAAGATAATTTTTGTTGGAAATTAGTAGTAGAATCGATCCATGAAGGACTAACGACACCTTGTATACGATGCCAACCTACTGACGTTACTCATTTGTTTAATTAAGGGTCCATCCCAATTATAAAATTAATATTATTCTGCCGTGTGAAGGAAAAATTAATTTTAATTTTCAGAAATCAGCTTTGAATTTTTACAACAAAAACACCATAGGTTCACTCCATATCATTCCCGCGACCCCGTTTTGGTTTATTATTCTGTGAATAATACACCTATGTATTCGCTCAGCAAAAAATTTTTATAACACCCCCTCAAAATTTTTTCTTTTCCGTTTCAAGGTGCGTAGATTCCAAAAATGCAATGTCCGTCCGCCGTCCGCCGTATCACGTGTACAGGCTTCATTTTCGGTCTAAAAAAATCGTTCTTTCGCACACATGCTCCATTTGGGCCCTAGTTGTGTCCCAAAACTTTTCAGCCCGATCGGAATATACCCAGGGGTGTTATGGGTGAAAATGTGTGTAAAAATAGGTACTTTTTACGTTTTAGCAACATATTGGTAACATGAGCTTCTGAGATATCGTTTTCTATGTTTTTGGGGACGAGAAGACCGAATATGAAGTCGATTTTGACCAAAGAGTGGAAAATTGAGTTCTACCAAATGTTCAGCTCCCAGAATTGATTTTTTATGAGTGAAAAACCTGGGAAATCGTCTGAAATCACCATCAGTTTGTATAAAAACACTGGAAAAAGTGTCAAGACGTGGTTCAGGACGATTAAATGGCACTACCAATGATCAAAGATAGTTTAAAAAAAACCTTTCTGTAGGTATGTCCAATAGAATAATAAACCCATGTGACAAGGACTTTGCAGCGTTTTTTGGATAGACGTTGGTTTATATTCAACCAGATCGATAGGTATGATAAATACTCCAAATACCAGGTTTTTCAATCAATTCATGGCACTTGAGGTGTTTATCAATTATTTCTTGCCGGTTTTTGAAACGTTTTTGGGCTCAAACCCCTTTGAGGCGTTTTACCTTCACACTGAATGGGTTTTTTCGGAAAGATTTCGATGCAAACTTTCATTAAGTACTTTACCTACTGTGTGTCAAGAAAAACACCTCACGGTCGGCCAGCTGCGTAAACATTTGGAGGAGAAACGCCTCTCACAGCCATGTGAAACTCCTCAACCCGATTCTGAAGCCAGAGGTTTGGAAGAAAAACGCCTCAACGACCTTTTTATAATTATTTTTTTTTTTTATAATTTTTTTTTTCTCAACAAAATACGCTTGCCTGGGTGTTTCAAACGGAGAGTTGGGGTGTTTTTACTTATCAAACACGCAGTTGAGGCGTTTTTCGTCCAATATGAGCATCTTTCAGATTTCAGCCCTTGAATTTATTTGTAAATTTCGAACGGACCATCAGAAAGGTGGGGTTGCAATTAGGGGGGTAACGTGACAATCCCACTTTCGGCAATTTTGGAGTTGAGGCGTTTTTCCTTCACACAGCATTATTATAGTCGCGGATATAGCAATTTACAAATGTTTAAATGAATGTTGATCTTCCGGGAATAAAAATGGTAAAATCTAATATATTTTGGTTTATTATTTTCCATAACAAACCTTTGGAATCGACCATGAAAAAAAATTTAACCCCCCTCAAAATTTGATGGTTTCCGTTTCAAGGTAAGTATGTAGAATCCGAAAATGCAATAAAAAATTTCTGTGTCCGCCGTACGCCGTAATTCGCACTTTTCTTAGTTACCATGAACAAAAATTGATGAAATTTTGTTTCCTTTGGGGTCTAGTTGATCCTCGAAGCTCCGGGAGCTACGGAGCACCTGATTATAATCACGGATGGCTGTATGAAGTCGAGTTGGTTGTTCTGCGATATTGTTCCGAAAAATGATGGCGCTTTTGAATTTTGTTGACAGGTTCTTTTGCAACTTGAACTTGAAGTATTATTGGGTAAATTATTACACAACGGTTTATTATACTACCTACGCAGAAAGGGCATGTACAGGTAAATTATTACCCAACGGTTTTTATTTACCTTATGCTTCATGAATAACAACAAATAATTAATTATTGAATTATTGAATCCCGCGCATTTGTATGAAATTTCAATTCCGGGGCCGGCTCCAGTACTCCATTTAGGGCTTTCCTGGGGAGCTTGAGGGTATTGACCACAGATAACAGTTATCTACGCAGAACGGGCATCTATAGAGGTAAATAATAACCTTTGTGTAATAATTTGCTGCGTTTTTATTGCATTTTCGGATTCTACATGGCACCTTGAAACGTAAACCATAAAATTTTGAGGGGGGAGGGGGGGGGGGGGGTGCTTAAAATTTATTTTTCATGCTCGATTCCAAAGGTTTATTATTCAAAATAATAAACCAAAAGAAACAATTTTGAGAGGGAGTTATAAAATTGTTTGCTAAGCGAATACGTTCACTTAGGTGTACTATTCACAGAATAACAACCCAAATGTGCGGAGACTACTTATACTTTCTATTAGGTTTTCTTCCCACCATCTGAAAATCGAAAAATGAACCACTGAAAGAATGCTAACTTCAAAAAATGTCACTGCCGATCGATAAAACTCAATAAAGGGAGGGAGGGGGGGTTTAATGCTTAATCACTGCAAGAGTGTCTAACAATGAAAAAATACTTCATTTACTTTACCTACATAGATGGAAGTTTTTGTTTTTGGCGACACCAGCGAACGATACTATACATACGAAGTCAGCTTATCGCTTATCACAAACTTGTGATAATTTTTGACAACGTTCTTATTCTTCTACGACTTAGGCCCGGTTTTTCAAGCCTCAGTTAACTTTGACGATCGTTAACGCCGCGAAATGTCGTTTTTCAGACCATGGTTACGAGTTGACGCTCCGTCAGTTTGACGTAACCACAACCGCGCGTCGAAGTAAGGTTAACTACGCCGTCAACTGTCAACCACTGTTTTCCGTAGACAAACAGGACATGAAAGTCGAAATTATCATTCAACACGTGACTGTCTTTAATCATATTTACCTACCTACCTTCATCATTCAACTGTCTTTATTTATATCATACTTCCCTACCTTTATTTAATCATATTTACTTACCTGATCATAATTATTTATTTAATTACCTACCTACTTACCTATCAACTGTGTTGTCTACTGATTTTATCTACATTAATATCGGACACGACTCTTCTGCTGCTTCTTACCATCAAGGTAAGAAAAAGTTACGAATTCTGTTTGGACTTTTTATTAATTAAAAAGGTATGAAATCGTTAGTTTCCCCATCGTGTCTAATATGCCTGCTTGATTCCATAAAATGTACCTATTATCTGTGTAATAGGTGTATTTCGTATAATCTTCAGATGAATCTGCTCACAGTAATTGATGATCCCTACGGACGATGAGGAGTTCCTTGATTTTATAGCTCACGGGCTTCAGCGGGAACGCCGGTTGGTTCCCCGATACGAACATTTCAGCCAGTGGAGCGACGACGAATTTGCGACAGTTTTCAATTTTTCTTCTGCCTCGTATAATTAGTATAGGTAATCGATTTTGTAATTGAAACTAGGAGTTGAAATATATTTTTTGAACCCTGCATTTCCTCGGTTGTGCAATATAACTTCTAATATCCTCTGGACCTGGTGGTTCAATGTGGAGTAGGTACAATACCTCTTGGTACCATGGTGTACCTCATTATTCAAATTACCATTCACACACGTTAAAACTTGTGGGTTACAATGAATAGGCCAATAATCTGGAAAACTGGGTTAAATATAATTGAAAAAAAAAACATTTGAATGATAGCCCAATGGGTTTGGTCAGAAATAACCAAAACAATACAAAGTACTTGTCACATGGGTTTATTATTCTATTGGACATACCTGCAGAAATGTGGGCTGTTCATTTATTGTTTCTGTCATTTGAAATAATTGAAATAGCTATTTCTGATGGTTTCCAACAATTTGGGCCCCCAAAACACGAATTAGGTAGGCTCCTTTTGGTTTATTGTTCTGTGAATAATACACCTATGTATTCGCTCAGCAAAAAATTTTTATAACACCCCCTCAAACTTTTTTCTTTTCCGTTTCAAGGTGCGTAGATTCCAAAAATGCAATGTCCGTCCGCCGTACGCCGTATCACGTGTACAGGCTTCATTTTTGGTCTAAAAAAGTCGTTCTTTCGCACACATGCTCCATTTGGGCCCTAGTTGTGTCCCGAAACTTTTCAGCCCGATCGGAATATACCCAGGGTTGTTATGAGTGAAAATGTGTGTAAAAATAGGTACTTTTTGCGTTTTAGCAACATGTTAGTAAGATGAGCTTTTGAGGTATCGTTTTCCATGTTTTTGGGGACGAGAATACCGAATATGAAGTCGATTTTGACCAAAGACGCGGAAATTGAGGTTTTACCATTGGTTCAGCTCCCAAAATTGGGTTTTTTAAGTCAAAAACCTGGAAAACTGTCTGAAATCACCATCAATGTGTATACTAACATTAGAAAAAGTGTAAACAGCTGAATCAAGACCATTAAATCGCACTACCAATGAAAAAAAAAGTGTACCTATTTCATGTTTTGGGGGCCAAAATTGGTGGAAATCATCAGGAATAGCTAATTCAATCATTCCACATGAAAGAAACAATAAATTTAACTGCCAACAAGAATCTCTAGAACTCCAATAGAATAATAAACCCATGTGACAAGGACTTTGCAGCGTTTTTTTTTTTTTTTTCAAATCATCTTTGATCATTGGTCCTAGTGCCATCGTCTTGATCCACGTGTTGACACTTTTTCCAGTGTTATTATACAAACTGATGGTGATTTCAGACGATTTCACAGGTTTTTCACTCATAAAAAATCAATTTTGGGAGCTGAACATTTGGTAGAACTCAATTTTCCACTCTGGTCAAAATCGACTTCATATTCGGTCTTTTCGTCCCCAAAAACATGGAAAACGATATCTCAGAAGCTCATGTTACTAACATGTTGCTAAAACGCAAAAAGTACCTATTTTTACACACATTTTCACTCATAACACCCCTGGGTATATTCCGATCGGGCTGAAAAGTTTCGGGACACAACTAGGGCCCAAATGGAGCATGTGTGCGAAAGAACGAATTTTTTTGACCGTAAATGAAGCCTGTACACGTGATACGGCGGACGGCGTACGGCGGACGGACATTGCATTTTTGGAATCTACGCACCTTGAAACGGAAAAGAAAAAAGTTTGACGGGGTGTTATAAAAATTTTTTGCTGAGCGAATACATAGGTTTATTATTCACGGAATAATAAACCAACACAACTCGAGATTGAAGGCAAAAACAAACGTAAATTGAAATCAAAATCAAATCACAACAACTACCTACCTACCAAACACCAAACACTGAAACATGAAACTTTCATGATCGGAAAAGCAGGAAACACGCAGGCGGAAGAGGCTAATAACCCGCAATGATTGCCAGAATATCATCTGGGGAAACTATTTGGATGCTGTGAGAGAACAGGCGAGGTTAACGGCGTCGTTAGCTAACAACGCCTTGACTACGATTCTGTGGACCCGTCAAGTTGACGCTCGTCAAAAGGATTTTGACGGTCGCTAGCTGACAGCGTGATCTGTTGAGGTTTGAAAAACCGGGCCTTAAATTTGTAGTACCTAGTGAGAATGATCCCAAAACCATTGCTGCAAAGTGATTATTCGAGCGTTGGTATAATTTGTTGACTTTTCCAGACGTTCCGTTCCGATTTGGTGCCTGTTTCTATTTAGGGGGTTTTGCCGTACCTACCGTACAGCTAAAATTACAGAATTACTGCCTGTTTGACACTGGAGTTTCTCTGTTGCACAACTAAAATATTAGATAAATTACCACGAGGGGCAATTTAAACACTGGAACTACGTATTCAGTAGATTGTGGCAATAGGGGGGATTAGTGTCGATGGTGGATTTATACAGAGATTGAGGTGGTTTGGTACCTACCTAGATCGTAGGTAAATAACACTAAGTACTAGTAGATACGTCTATCCATAGAATCTCCTGTACATTTTAACTCATTTTCATACCTATTTTACCTCCCATCGTGTCATAACTATAGGTATCAACATAAAAACATCTATTAAGCGTATTTTTAATTACTGTAGTCTCACTGCTAGTTAGCGCTTAGGTACCTACCAGGGTGGTGGTAGGTGATTTCACCCGAGGGTAGTTATCATCTTCCAGGGTCTGTTTACAATGTTAAACCTGGGTTATGCCCTCAATTCTCATTCAAACAGAAGAGAAGGTAGCCCCCCCCCCCCCCCCGCCGAATGACACAAATGAAGCGAAATTAGGTATCAGTCTGCCTCTAGAAAACATTTGGTTGATCTACGGAAGGAAATTGAGTAGTTATACCGAATTAAATTACGCCATTCTGATAATTATTCTCAAGACATTTTGGAATTAGGTACCTATGTGTAAAGGATTTCGATTCTTTTCTCCGTTATTTGATTTTCTATTTGAGGATTTCGACGAAAATAGCGAGTCCCGCTTACTGCCCAATGTGTATAATTTATTATTATGTGAAAGGAACGTACTTAAATTTGAATTCGAATAAAACACGAGAAGTACTGCAATCAACGCCATATAAAAAAACAAAACATAATAATCATGGCTTAGGGCCTCGAACATTCCAAATCATTATCAGGGAGACGGAGACCTAATATCGCGCCCCAATGGCAATTGCCAACCTAAATTCAAATCTTCAATACACCTTTACACGCATCAAACTGAGGAATGATTGGCTGTTGAGGTATCTATGGAGCGTCTCAAGCTCGACATGGTGCAGACCGTCGCTAGGGCATTCTAGCGGCCAACGAGTGAATGTGCACGTTATCCCGCATGTTAAATCAAAAGGAAAACCAATTTATTTTACTTTTCATTGGAGCTTGCTCCAGCAAGCAGCAACGCATATTGCTTCAACCTATAGGTACATTAATTTTAATTGACTGAATGTGATACCACCTGTGAGAATCGAGCACCTACCTATTTGTAGCTACACAGCTAGGTAGGTATGTACCTACTCATAAAATATCACTATTATTCATAAATGAGTTACATACTACCAATTAGGTTAATTTCTTACTTAAATATGTACATTCCCTCCCACATAACAATTAATTGCTAGGTAACATAATTCGTATGTACTGAAACATGCAGGAGAGTCTTGCCAGAGCAGACTCCGGCCGAGGGGGTTCGGCCATTTCCGCCTGTAGGCGCTGCTAGGGACTTCTGATCTTACGGAAGTCAGGCGTCATCGAGATAGACTGGTAGTTCAGTGATAACGACACTTCCTACGAGACGATAGGTCACTGGTTCGAGGCTAGGTAGGGAGAAAGTTTTTTGTCCCCGACACTTTTGAAAGATCAGTTTTTGTTGAGTTACGGCTTCGAAACCATAATTTTCTTGACAGATTATTGATTTGAACAGCTTCTGTAATTATTATTTTAATAAACGATTGATGGAGTAGTATCTACGTTCTTTACTTTCTTAGCGAGTAGGTACTTACCTGCCTAAACCAAGCTGTATAGCCCCAGGTTTTTGCTGCACAAATAATAGTCGTTGCCAGATAGGTGACCAAAATTCAGGGGCCATAACCTTAGCGAAGACTAAATTTGCAAGGAAATTGTATATTTAAAAAAAGCCATTTTGCTCACACAAAAATTGGGGAGGGCAACGAAATGAAAATGGTAACAAGCAAAAAATATATATTTGATTCATTTACGAGATTACAATTCACAGCTTATTTTGAGAAATTAGGTACCTATGGAACTTCTGATATTCCCATAATTATCACAAAATATATAGATATTTTCGTTGGAGAAATCAACGATAATGGCAAAATTATACACTAGTCTCAGAGTATTACCCACCCTCTTAAAAATGTTATTCTAGAGAAAGCTTATCAAATCACAATACTTAGTACAATTTAGTCTCTTTAAGGTTATAACTAGGTACTTAGATTAGTGCTATAATACTGAACGTGAAAAATAAAAAAAAAATCGAGAGGAAAATTGCCCAAGGCAACGACTTCATTTTTATGTTATTACTAGCCTGACCGCTCGCTTCGCTCGCTATCCGAGATTCGCTGTACGCAGTATCGTGGAACCAACAAACGACGGAAAAATCCCATAGCCTACTGGGTATTTGTGCCCAATTTTATCAAAATCCATCAAGCCATTCAGGAGTTGACCATGGTCGACCATATTTCCGCTATGGTCAGGGAATTAAAAATGCGCCTACATTCAACTTGGGAGGCTACCGGATATTGGTGCCAAATTTGTTCGATATCCGTTGAGCAATTCGGGATTCGACCATGGAGGGGCCCATGGATGCGCTATGGTCGACCGCGGGGGTAGTCCGAAGGATCGATCGTAGATAGAATTTCACGTAGATTACGAATACGCGATAAAAAATAGGGGTTACCATTTCAATTAACGAAGTTGACCATGGTCGACCATAGTTCCGCTATGGTGAGGGAATTAAAAATGCGACGTTGCACAACTTGGGAGCCTACTGGATATCCGTGCCAAATTTGGTCGATATCCGTCGAGCCGTTTGGCCGTGGCAAGACAGACAGACAGACACACAGACTCACAGAGATTCGTTTTTATAATATACTAGCATGACCGCTCGCTTCACTCGCTATCCGAGATTCGCTGTACGCAGTATCGTGGAACCAACAAACGACGGAAAAATCCCATAGCCTACCGGGTATTTGTGCCCAATTTTATCAAAATCCGTCAAGCCATTCAGGAGTTGACCATGGTCGACCATATTTCCGCTACGGTCAGGGAATTAAAAATGTGCCTACGTTCAACTTGGGAGGCTACCGGATATTGCTGCCAAATTTGGTCGATATCCGTTGAGCAATTCGGGATTCGACCATGGAGGGGCCCATGGATGCGCTATGGTCGACCGCGGGGGTAGTCCGAAGGGTCGATCGTAGATAGAATTTCACGTAGATTACGAATACGCGATAAAAAATAGGGGTTACCATTTCAATTAACGAAGTTGACCATGGTCGACCATAGTTCCGCTATGGTCAGGGAATTAAAAATGCGACGTTGCACAACTTGGGAGCCTACTGGATATTCGTGCCAAATTTGGTCGATATCCGTCAAGCCATTCAGGAGTTGACCATGGTCGACCATAGTTCCGCTATGGTGAGGGAATTAAAAATGCGACGTTGCACAACTTGGGAGCCTACTGGATATCCGTGCCAAATTTGGTCGATATCCGTCGAGCCGTTTGGCCGTGGCAAGACAGACAGACAGACACACAGACTCACAGAGATTCGTTTTTATAATATACTAGCATGACCGCTCGCTTCACTCGCTATCCGAGATTCGCTGTACGCAGTATCGTGGAACCAACAAACGACGGAAAAATCCCATAGCCTACCGGGTATTTGTGCCCAATTTTATCAAAATCCGTCAAGCCATTCAGGAGTTGACCATGGTCGACCATATTTCCGCTACGGTCAGGGAATTAAAAATGCGCCTACGTTCAACTTGGGAGGCTACCGGATATTGCTGCCAAATTTGGTCGATATCCGTTGAGCAATTCGGGATTCGACCATGGAGGGGCCCATGGATGCGCTATGGTCGACCGCGGGGGTAGTCCGAAGGGTCGATCGTAGATAGAATTTCACGTAGATTACGAATACGCGATAAAAAATAGGGGTTACCATTTCAATTAACGAAGTTGACCATGGTCGACCATAGTTCCGCTATGGTCAGGGAATTAAAAATGCGACGTTGCATAACTTGGGAGCCTACTGGATATTCGTGCCAAATTTGGTCGATATCCGTCAAGCCATTCAGGAGTTGACCATGGTCGACCATTGTTCCGCTATGGTCAGGGAATTAAAAATGCGACGTTGCACAACTTGGGAGCCTACTGGATATTCGTGCCAAATTTGGTCGATACCCGTTGAGCAATTCGGGATTCGACCATGGAGGGGCCCATGGATGCGCTATGGTCGACCGCGGGGGTAGTCCGAAGGATCGATCGTAGATAGAATTTCACGTAGATTACGAATACGCGATAAAAAATAGGGGTTACCATTTCAATTAACGAAGTTGACCATGGTCGACCATAGTTCCGCTATGGTGAGGGAATTAAAAATGCGACGTTGCACAACTTGGGAGCCTACTGGATATTCGTTTCAAATTTGGTCGATATCCGTCGAGCCGTTTGGCCGTGCATAGAAAGACACACACACAGACAGACAGACAGACAGAGATCCGTTTTTATAATATAGTAGGGATAGAGATAGAGATACATTATAATATCACGACAATATCACACGTAATCAACCTTTTAATGTATCTTTAAATGAATTTTATTCATTTACGAGATTACAATTCTTTTTCATTGCTGGTTAATGGGAGTTTGAAGGACGACTGAGATCCAGGTGTTTTTGAAACCATTGAGAAACGCAAGCTTTCAACTGCCCTCAGTTGTTCCTGATAGGAAAACTTATCTTAATTCTGGCACACCTGAAGATGACTGTCTGAGGACAGCTGAAAGCCTGTGTTTCTCAATGGTTTAAAAAACACCTGGATCTCAATCGTACAAAAACTAGGGATGTATAAAAAGTATCGATACTTCATAATATCGATACTTTTAAGAAAAAGTATCGATACTTTTTGATACTTTTTTTTTGCAATGTATCGGGATACTTTTTCTTTTTTCGCGGTATCGACACCGTTACTTTACTCTGGCACATAACTCGAAAAACGTTACACGAAATCGTCACGAAAATTTCTGATGATTTTCGCTTACAACCGTTTCGTTGCTACGGAACTTTATCTTCGCCAGTTATCATCGTACAAAAATCGTTCACCACTCGTTGGATAGCTCTCGATTTACCTAACCATACTACGTTAACCACTGCGGACTGCGTGGCCAACAAGCTGCGGTATGAGCGTGATTGTTTAAATGAATGTTTACGTACATAATACAGTGGAGTCCGGCTAATCCGAACTAATTGGGACTGAAGGCTGTTCGGACTAGGTACCATTCGTTGGAAATCTTGACCAAAACAATTAAGTACGAAGTACTTGGTGTGGGTGCGGGAGGGGGCGCTAATGTTGTAATTTGGGTTTTATTTTAGTAATAAAGCTTAATCAAACTTATAGAACGTCCAGTTTTATTTTACTACTCCGAAGGTAAACAAACAATTCGCCACATTGCTCAAGCAGGTAAGGTTACATACTCATCCTGTTGGGTGCGCCAGTGCGCGGTCATATTTGAAAATAATTACTTCCTTCAACACCCCTCCTTAATTATTTTTCCATCGAACATCAAAATTACGTGTTACAGAAGACTAAATCAAAACAACTGTAGTACCAACACCTATCTATAAAAATATTAAAATATACCAAACATTATAGTCTCAACAGATTTTAAGATCATTCACAAAGTAACACTTCTTTTTAGCAGTCTTTGCTGTTTTTCAAGTAACCAATTTTTCTTTAAATTTCTGGAATTTAGCAACACTCAGAGATTTTGTGAACACATCAGCAATTTGTTCTGAAGTTGGACAATATTCGAGTGAGAAGAGTCCTTCGTCGTATTTTTCTTTGATAAAATGGTAACGCACATCGATATGTTTGCTACGCTTATTTACCACTCCATTTTTAATTAGTTCCAAAGCACTTTGGTTATCAATCATTATTTTAGCTGGAATAGTTTTTCCAGTTATTCCTTGAATAAAGTTTTTCACAAAGATCAGTTCTCTGCAACAATCAGCAGCTGATATGTACTCAGCTTCACACGTTGAAGTTGCGACCACTGGTTGCTTCCGCGTGCACCAGGTCAGGGGTCCTCCACAGTAATAAATCACAAAGCCGGTTGTACTCCGGCGAGTTTCTTGATCATTGGCAAAATCGGCATCACAGAATGCCACTAGTTCTTCAGGTCCATTTTTAGGGAACTTTATTCCAGCATCAGTTGTCCCACATACATAGCGTAGAGTCTTCTTCAAATTAGCAAGGTCTTCACTTGTAGGGTTTTCAACTTTCCGACTGCACACGCCAACTGAATATGCCAAGTCTGGGCGAGTTCTTGAGGTCAGGTAAAGTAGTGATCCAACTGCTTCACGAAACGGGAATTTTACGTCACTTTTAGGTTGTATGTTGGTTGAATTTAACTGCACGATGGGGGCGTTCGTGGGATTGCAATTTTTCATCCCGTATTTTTCAATGACTTGCTCGGTGTACGATTTTTGCGAGAGTCTTATGAAATCCTTGTCATTTTCAATTTCAATTCCTAAAAAATTCGACGGGTTTTTGCATGAAGTCATATCAAATTCTTTTTCCAGTTTATTTAGTAGCTCAACCATTTCCATCTTGTTTCTTGCTAGTATGTAGCCATCATCTACATGAATCGCTAGGATCAAACTTTTGTCAGTGGCTGTAAAAACGCACTGCTCTGTTTTTAGAGGTTTCAGTCCATTTTGTTTCAGGAAGGTCGTAAAGCGTTTGTTCCACTGAAGAGGAGCTTGTTTCAACCCGTACAGAGATTTCCGTAGTCGGCAAATCTTGTTTTCTTCTTCAAGACCTTCAGGGAGGAACATGAAAATTTCCTCTTCCAGACTGCCATGCAGAAATGCAGTTTTTATGTCAAATTTTCCCATGAAGTAATTTTCTCTGGCAGCAACAGCTAGCATGGTTCGTAGAGCTGTAGTGCTTACAACGGGACTGAACGTTTCGGTGTAATCAACACCCGAACGTTGTTCACAGCCACGTGCAACAAGACGAGCTTTGTATTTTCCATCGTCCTTGATTTTAAAAATCCATCTGTTGCTCAATATTTTATTCTTTCCAGCAGTCTGGCAATCGACGACATCCCAAGTTTGGTTTTTTTTCAAGGACTGGACTTCTTCTTCTATGGCAATTTTCCACTTGTCTTTTTCAGGTCCTTCTGTAGCTTGTTGGTATGTCAGCAGAACGTAGTCTTTGAGCAGGACGGACGGAGTTCTGTTGCGTTTCCCTAGACCAAGTTCTTGATTCTGAGTCATTCCGGCAGCACCTTCTTCCTTGGAAGTTTCTTTGACATCTTCGTCAGATGGTTCTTGGGCATCTGCGTCGTAGAATTGTTGATCATGAGTCGAGTTGTTAGGACAGTATGATTCGGCTCCACTGGAAGATCCTGCATCTTTGTGTTGCTGTTCTTCTTCATCAGTTGACTGATCACTCTCCACGACCACTGTGCCATGATCCGCATCCATGGGGAAGTTTTGGAATCGTCTGTTTTCTGAAATTTTACTGGTGAACTGTACGTCTCTGGATATCACTATTCTTCTTTTTTCCTTATCCCACAGTCTGTAGGCGTTGTTTGTGTAACCGACAAATATAAGTTTCTTGCTTCTCTTGTCCAATTTTCTTAGATGGCCTTTTACGTGAACAAAAGCTTCACATCCAAATAATTTGAGATGTTTTAAGTTGGGGCGTTCACCATGCCACATTTCGTATGGTGTTTTATTCTCAAGAGCACAAGTCGGGCTGCGGTTTGTGATGTATGTAGCGACATAAAGACTTTCTCCCCACATCTCATCTGGTAGGTTGGAATCAAAAAGCAACGCACGGGTTTTTTGCATCAGCGTACGGTTTAGGCGTTCGGATTTTCCGTTGAGCTGTGGCACATACGGAGGAGAATAATCAAATTCCATCCCTTTCTCTACAGCCCAATTTTTTATTTCATCGGAAGTATTTTCTCCTGCGTTGTCACACCTAATTTTGTGGACTTTCAGACTCCATTTTGTCTCGAACTGCGCCACAGCATTCTTTAAATTTTTAGTAACATCTGATTTTTCTTTCAGGAGGTAGACTACTGAGTAATGGGTGAAATCGTCCATTACTCCCATAAAATACTGATGGCCATCCCATGTCTCATCTATGGGACCACACACGTCAAAATGCAAAATTTCAAGTGGGCGACTTGCTCTCCCCCTGTGATTTTCAAATGATATTCTTGTTTGCTTTGCATTAGCACAGACATCACATTCTGTAAAAGAAGAGTTTTCAATTTTCAGGTTTTCCATGCCAGTGCTGATTTTTTTAAGATTTTCCAAATTTTTCAGGCTTAAATGAGCCAATTTCCTGTGCCATATTTTCATATTATCTTTGCCTGTAGCTAAGAATGATTTTGTATTGGATTTTTCTGGGATCAGCTTGACAATGTACAGACCTTCGTCATTCTTGTGACCTATCATAATGACATGGTCATTCTTGGTTATCACAGCTGCGTCATTTTTAAATTGAACAACCCCACCACAAGCGGTGATTTTATTGACGCTGACCAGGTTGGTAGACAGCTCTGGAATGTAGAGTACGTCTCTCAGAATACAGTCTTGGAAGTGGATATCACCTTTCATAGATGCCACAATTTTTAATCCATCTTTTGCCACTTCGATTTCGGAAGAAATTCGCATTTTATGGCTTAGAAATTCCGCACTGTTTGTCATGTGTGACGAGCACCCGCTGTCAATGACCCATGTGAGTTCATCGTCATGGACGGCCCCTTCAGTGGTCAGGAAAGCAGCTTTTGAATTGCTCTTGGGTGGGTTTTTATCTTTTATGTTGTCAGTCTTCGGTCTAAAAAAACAATTTTCCGATTGGTGATTTGTTTTTTTACAATACTTGCACGGTTTTTCGTCATCAGACTTCAAGGGACAGTTCTTAGCTACATGCCCTGCGTCCTTCTTGCATTTGAAACAAATCAAGCCTTTTTTATGGCCTGCCTTGAACGCAATCTCAGGGGCAGACTGATTCTTATATGTGCCGTTACGCTGTTCTTCAGCTAGTAGGCGAGAAGTTAAATTTTTGAGCGTTCGATCTGTTTTAGCAGTTGACTCCCATGATGACACGAAGTAGTTATACTTTTCAGGGAGGGCAGAAATGATGCGATGCATCAGTTCCTCATCTGATACAACGTGTTTTACATTTTTGAGCTGAATCGCAAGGTTCTGTAGCTCCGAGATATCTTTAGTTACATTTTTTATTCGAAAATTGAAGTAAGTGCGCAACAAGTTTCCCTTCAATTGTTCGACATCGCCTTGGTAGATACCAAGAATGTTATTGTACATATATCGTAGGCTGATGTACAAGACATGACGTATTGGACATTCTTACAGCTCATAGTTGTTACGATCGCCTTCTGAGCACGAGCGTCTTTTAATTTATTAGTTTCGTTGTCGAGCTTCAAATCAGCCGTCATAACAACGTCGTAAATATTCGCAGCTTTCAACGCGATATCAAGTTGAAAACGCCACATCGTGAAACTATCGGCATCTTCCAGCCTCTGAATGGATGACCAATCGTCCTTAGACATTTTGAAAATCGAAAGTAAATGTATGCTCACTTGTGATGTTTCTCGTTTGTACGAAGACGTCTTGCAATGGCGTTATCTTACACTGAGCGACGACTGATTTTATACTTTTTTTTACTTCGCATCAAATAGGTAGGTAAAAGGATCACGACTTTTTCACTTTTACAGATTAAGCTGTCCTGGGCCACTCATAACCTGTTGTAATTTGGGTTTTATTTTAGTAATAAAGCTTAATCAAACTTATAGAACGTCCAGTTTTATTTTACTACTCCGAAGGTAAACAAACAATTCGCCACATTGCTCAAGCAGGTAAGGTTACATACTCATCCTGTTGGGTGCGCCAGTGCGCGGTCATATTTGAAAATAATTACTTCCTTCAACAGCTAAGACATAAAATGTCCCTCGTGGTTGCGTACTTGTACGGAAGCTGTACCCACCGTTTGTGTTTTATAATGTTTCTCCTGGTAAGTAACTAAGAAAAGTGGCCAGTACGTTTTGGCTAGTTAGTCCATGGCTAAAACACATTCTGTGTTAAAAGTGGGTACAATTTGCACGTTGGGGGGTCATAAGTGGTTGGGGAGGGGTTTATTAGTATGATGTAATTTACCTTGGAATCGAGTTTTACTTAAATTCTGGGGGGAGCAGTGTTGTGATCGGCTGCTCCTCCACAACTCATGTATTGTGCCAACATGAAGTACCTCAGAGTGGGGACCCCCCGACCCCCCTCTGATCATGTCAGGGGAATATAAAAGAGCCAGGGGCCACTAAATATACAACCATTCTCAATCAATCTTCCGTTTCAAGGATCTTTTCTTACTTCCAAGTTTCACAGAAGACTACAAAGCCTGATCGCTACCATGCCGGAAGTCCCACCATTTGTCAACAACCTTGACATAAAAATGGAGATGATCACTCATTCAACTGATACTGTCCGGCATCTAGTAGGACTGGAAACGTGAAACAACTCAACTGATACTGTACACTTATGTCAGGCATAGAATTATTCTATGGTGGAACTGAAACACTGGAAGGGGAAGGCGCAAAACAACACAATCCATGAGGCCGGAACTTTTCTAATTTTGAGTTTGCAAAAAGTATCGATACTTGAATGTATCGATACTTTTTGAAAGTATCGGCCTAATCTTTTCGATACTTTTTAGAAATATCGATACGATATGTATCGATACATTTCGAAGTATCATACATCCCTACTTCAAACTCCCATTTAACCAGCGTTATATTAATTATAGTAGGTACCTACCTACTGATAATAAAGTGATAAGGATACGCGCCGATCGCGGAGGGCGGGAACGATGGATGGATGAATACATGTATCCGAACTTCCACGCGGCCGAACCCCCTCGGCCGGAGTTGGCTCCGGCTAGACTCTCCTAAACATTGCTACTAAATTCATAATCACATAAATTAATATTATGTACAAGCTGTAACAGGGGCACTGCATTATCAAGGCTGTCCTACATCTAGAAGTGATACCTACTGCCCTGCATACTGGGACTTCGCATGGGTAACTTTCACGGTTCTGTGCAGTTGCCAACCCTACCGGCCTTACCTTTTCAGAAATAAATTGTAGCGTGCCTAGGTATTCGTTCGCTTTTTTCGATTTGAAAAGTACCTCCTACCTATCTTTTCGGCGAAGTGCCATAAACCATAAAAACTGAATACCTATCAAGATAGACGAGCCTTGTTGCAACAGGCGAGTATAAACCTACCTACACATTACTACTCCATGTTGTAGGCACTTACAGGACACGTAAATAATCAGATGCAAACATCGGAAAGTTGTGTTACCTACCTTGATCTTGTTTCTCCATTTCGACTTTTGGATCAGTTTCTCCTTTTCTTCCCAGGAATCAACGTATCCGCACTGATCCCTCGTAGGTCTCCAACTGATCACAAAACGTCATGACTCGTACCCAAGAATCCCAACTCGAGTGGAGTTTGGAGGACGTAGGTATCCAACAGTGCAGTAGGTAGTACACTAGTAGCAAGTGCGGAACGGCAAACAAAAACATCATTTCCACTTGTGATTGTGAAGATAGCTTCAATCGCTGCGTAGGTAATCGATTTCGTGAAAAGCGTATACGTGTACCTACATGTGACCTGAGTCAACCTGTTGACAATTGGTGGTTTTCTACGCTATGTTAAATATTACTGTTAAAAGATCGAAAACGTAAACGGTGAGAAACATGAGGCCCCTGCGTTAAACACTCTGCTGCGCTCAACTTGTAAATTATGCAGATATTATAAAGAGAGTGGAACACTCATAGCTTTCCTTTTGATTATTCTTTCTTTAAAAAGTTTTTAGATTGTCAGTATTACCTATGTAGTCGACGTATTTAATGTAAGTGAATATTGTTGTTCAATTATATAACACAAGGTGGGACAATATTCCTATGTTACCTGTACCGAATCGTAAATGAATAAGTTCACAACAACAAGAAGGTAGGCATTTTATTCGTAGTATGGTGGTATGCTGTTAGTTTGAGCAGCTAGCTTGAGCTAGATAGGTACCACCGATTTATCTGCTTCTGTGTTGTGGTCTGTATATGTAAGTATGAAACATGGTCGGTACAGGCTCTTGCTCAAAATGCCCATAATTCAAAGATGCTGATCAAAGGTAAAAGGCAATCGTTACTCAACCGACCTTCACCAAATAAGGTATGTTTTTGGTTTATTATTTTCAATAATGAACCATTGGAATCGAGCATGAAAAAAAAAATTCTTACCCCCCCTCAAAATTTGATGGTTTACGTTTCAAGGTATGTAGAATCCAAAACTGCAATAAAAATATTTCTGTCTGTCCGCCGTACGCCGTACGCCGTACGGGCCACTTTTCTTAGTTACCATGAAAAAAAATTGATGAAATTCGGGTTATAGGTTCCGTTCGGCGTCTAGTTGGTCCTCGAAGCTCGACGTTACTGTGAGTCATCTCTAAGGGGTTCAAAATAGGGGTTGAAATTTTCAAAACGCCTATACCATTTTTTTACGTGAATATTTTTACGGTTTTAAATAGTTCTTGAACTTGCGAGTTTTTTAAGACCATCCGGAGCATCGTACGTCCAGCCGTTCGTTCACAGTAAGGCCCCAAAGTTTGCACCGACAGGCATTTTCGACTCCAGTGTGAATGAAATTGTATACAATTCAAACCAAATCTCGTAACCAGAGACGCGCCCACAATAGGAATTTGTGAATACGGCCAATCATTGGTAGGGATCACCTGATTATATTGGCGGAGTATGAAGTCGAGTTGGTTGTTCTGTGATATTATTTCGCTTGAAAAATGATGGCTCTTTTGGAGTTTGTTGGTAGGTAGTGAAACTTGAACAAACGTTGAAGTATTATTGATGGGTAAATTATTACTACGGTAAATCATTACTCAACGGTAAATTATTACACAACGGTTCATTATACCATCTACGTAGAAGGGGCTGGAGTTTGTTGGTAGGTACTTTTGCAACTTTTTTCACTCCTCATCAACAATTTCTTTTCAGAACTTCATTATGTGTGTTTCTTTTTGTTAGGTACTGTTTGTCATCGGCAGAATTATTTTAGCAACATTTAACTCGTGATTTAGGTAGGTACCTAGTAACGAGTACGGGGTTAGGTACTAACCTACGGAGGGTCTGCGATCTACATAATATGTATAGAATAGTACATATCATAATTATATAGATGGGTTATCTATACATAGAGCTGTGATCTGTAACAGAAGGGTATTCTATACAAAAATAATAAACCGTTGTGCAGGGATTTGCAGCGTTTTGCATTAAGTGTGCCCCCTATTCAGAATCCAATTTAGCGAATTTTCAAAGAAAACGAAGGTGCAATGGGTCCAACAATTTAAGAACATGCATTTTTGAATTTTTTTTTTTATCGGCAAATCCGTTTCAGAGAATC
This sequence comes from Leptopterna dolabrata, assembly GCA_954871275.1. Taxonomy (NCBI): domain Eukaryota; kingdom Metazoa; phylum Arthropoda; class Insecta; order Hemiptera; family Miridae; genus Leptopterna; species Leptopterna dolabrata. Next base: position 32,626,158 of record OX940986.1, on the reverse strand, counting down.
CTCGATTCATCCCTAGATTTTAACAAAAATTTGTATTTATTTATTTTATACCTGCACACACATACACAATATTATACTTAGGGCTAATAGCCCTCCTGTTCATCTAGAGCCGCATGACAGGCAGTGCTTAGTTAGAAAAAGAAAAACGGAGTTATTGAAAAAAATAGTCTATTTCCACTAATACACGAAAAACGCAAAAAACACTGTTATACCGGTTTCGGTGATCAAACCATCGTCAGTAACACACAATAACACAATACTGTTACTGACGATGGTTTGATCACCGAAACCGGTATAACAGTGTTTTTTTGCGTTTTTCGTGTATTAGTGGAAATAGACTATTTTTTCAATAACTCCGTTTTGGTTTATTATTTTCAATAATGAACCATTGGAATCGAGCATGAAAAAAAAAATTCTTACCCCCCCTCAAAATTTGATGGTTTACGTTTCAAGGTATGTAGAATCCAAAACTGCAATAAAAATATTTCTGTCTGTCCGCCGTACGCCGTACGCCGTACGCCGTACGGGCCACTTTTCTTAGTTACCATGAAAAAAAATTGATGAAATTCGGGTTATAGGTTCCGTTCGGCGTCTAGTTGGTCCTCGAAGCTCGACGTTACTGTGAGTCATCTCTAAGGGGTTCAAAATAGGGGTTGAAATTTTCAAAACGCCTATACCATTTTTTAACGTAAATATTTTTACGGTTTTAAATAGTTCTTGAACTTGCGAGTTTTTTAAGACCATCCGGAGCATCGTACGTCCAGCCGTTCGTTCACAGTAAGGCCCCGAAGTTTGCACCGACAGGCATTTTCGACTCCAGTGTGAATGAAATTGTATACAATTCAAACCAAATCTCGTAACCAGAGACGCGCCCACAATAGGAATTTGTGAATACGGCCAATCATTGGTAGGGATCACCTGATTATATTGGCGGAGTATGAAGTCGAGTTGGTTGTTCTGTGATATTATTTAATTTGAAAAATGATGGCTCTATTGGAGTTTGTTGGTAGGTAGTGAAACTTGAACAAACGTTGAAGTATTATTGATGGGTAAATTATTACTACGGTAAATCAACGGTAAATTATTACACAACGGTTCATTATACCATCTACGTAGAAGGGGCTGGAGTTTGTTGGTAGGTACTTTTGCAACTTTTTTCACTCCTCATCAACAATTTCTTTTCAGAACTTCATTGTGTGTTTCTTTTTGTTAGGTACTGTTTGTCATCGGCAGAATTATTTTAGCAACATTTAACTCGTGATTTAGGTAGGTACCTAGTAACGAGTACGGGGTTAGGTACTAACCTACGGAGGGTCTGCGATCTACATAATATGCATATAATAGAATAGTACATATCATATTATATAGACGGGTTATCTATATCGGATTATTTCTTCAATTACCTTGTTGTTTATTGTGTGATGCTCAAAGCCACTGTTCTTGATTTGGAAGTGGCAGGCTCCAAATGTCTTCAAACTTGTGCGGTCGTTTGATCGGGTTAGCTGGTAGGCTGGGAAGCAGAGTTGTTGACTCGGGGACTTCAAAAAACGGTGTGGTGCGCAAGATGGCTTCCTCTCAAGAGAAGAGCGAGTCGGAGCTCCAGTACTGCCAACCTGCAATAATATTCTCGAAAAGGTGTGAGAAGAGGCGCCAAATATGAAATTGATCATTCATAATTTCACACTCCCTCCTGATCAATGTTAGAGCGCCTCAAGTCTTCTTCAGAAGATGGGCTTGATATTAGTTCTAGTTATAAGTGACATCTATTTCACTTATTCATCAAATTTGAACTTATGGGTAGAAACTCAAAAGGAGTTTAAGTGACATCAATTACACTTATTCATCTATTTAGAGCTTAATTGAGAGAGAGAGATATACATCAAAGAGTTTACTTCAAAGGGTTAAGAGTGAATTGTAAATTTTGAAAAATTTATATGACCCTAGGGTACAAGAGAAGGACTGGAGTCTCGTCTCACACCATGCCGACCCTCTCTCTACTGCCAGACGTCTGTAGAACAAAACAAACAAAAACAAGTGTTAGTTCAAGGCTTATTTGAGGAGCTTGTCTTTCCTAAATACAAGCTCGGTAATACTTCATTTGGGATAAGCCCAGTGGAGTCTTGAGTGTTCGTTTATAGAACACTCCCTTAAGATATGAATTCCTAAGTTTAATTCCAAGTTGAAGGATTGTATTCTCATCCTTCAAATTGACACAGGATGCTACAAACATCTAACACCATAATCTTTATTCCATCAGTCTTATACGACCATCATCAATAGAATACTGTTTTTCCTCGGTCCAGCTGACCAGTTAGCTTCCATCAAAATTTATCAGCTAACATCTTCGAATGGTTATTATAACCAACATCAAATTCCCAAAGTTTAGGCATCCATGAATGATACCACTAACTTGTTCCGGAATTTTTCGAACAACGCGCCCGTCAATGGCTTGGTGAAAATGTCACCACATTGTTCGCTCGAGGGAATCCATCTAAGTTCAATTTTTCCCTCCCGCACTTGTTGACGAACAAAGTGCATATGTAGGTTTACTACATGCTTCAACGCTTTCGACTCATCCGTTTTAGCCAGAGCTATGGCTGCTCGATTGTCCTCAAATACGGATGGAGTTAACTTAAGCGCCAGTATTTGATTGCACATTTCCTGCAATCCTGCGAGTTCTCGACAAGCGATTGACATCGATATGTACTCACTTTCTGCTGATGACAGAGACACCTGAGTAAGCTTCTTCGATTTCCACGATATAACATCGTCCCAAAGCTTGATTACATATCCACAAGTCGAGAGTCCCTGTTTGTCATTGAGACCCAGGGAAGCATCGGGATAACACTCCAATTTGTCAGTGTTCCCTCTATAGAGCAATCCATAATCCAGAGTTCCTCTAAGATACTGTAGAACTCTGAGTGCTCTATGCCAGTCTTCGCTTGTGTAGGAAGTTTGTCTTCTACACAACATATTCACTGCATAAGTGATATCTGGTCTTGTCCCATTCTGAAGATACAAGAGAGACCCCACCAACTGCCTGTAGGGCACATTTGGCTTTCCATGTATCTCTTGCTTCTCATCTATTTTTGCTTGAACCATCGGGGTGTTTGCCACTGCTTTTGAATTTGGGTCAAACTTGTTCAGCAACTTCTCAATAAAGCTCCCTTGATGAATGAACATCTTTCTCTGAGCTCTATTCCTCAGTATCTCAATTCCCAGATACAACTTCGGAGTACCAAGATCCTTAATTTGGAATTCCTGAGCTAAATTCTCTTTTAGCTCCTTTCCTTTCTTCGTGGAGTTTGTTGCCAGTAAAATATCATCTACATACAGTATTAGAATGGCAAACTCCTTGTCTTGTCTCCACACAAAGATGCACCTCTGGTGAGGATACACTTCAAAACCCAGTTTCTCCATGGCTTCAGAAAATCGAATATGCCATCTCTTCGGAGAAACCTTAAGACCATATATGGCCTTCTCTAGTTTACACACGTGACTCTGAGATAGGTTCCTGCTTGAATTTGTATATTCAATCCACCCTTCCGGAATTTGAATATACACTTCTTTTTCAAGCACTCCATTCAGAAATGCCGTCGTCACGTCCAACTGATATAGGTTCAGATCCATCTTATTAGCAATGGACAAAATGAACCTAACGTCGTTCAGTCTCGCAACAGGTGAGTAGACCTCCGTCAAATCGTACCTGTTTTTATCTGCAAAGCCTTTTGCAACCAGTCTGCTTTTATACCTCACAGAGCCATCCGCTTCTGCTTTCCTCTTATGAACCCACTTCGTTCTAATCACTTTTGTGTTCTGAGGAATTTCAGACTTCGGTATTAGTCTCCAAGTATCATTTTCTTCTAATGATTTAAACTCTAGGTTTATGGCTTCTTTCCATCTAGCTGAATCCTTCGAGCTCATTGCTTCTGCATATGACTCAGGCTCATTGCCTTCAGCAAAGTGTGCACATTCTTCTATAGTCTCGAGGAAGTCGTATTCTTCATTTCCTCCAATGACTTCTTCAAGTTCAACATCTATTGTAGAGGATTGATCACCACCTTTTTCTTCATGATGTTCATCTATAACATTCACTGGTGGTGGTTGTTCCTCTGTCTCTACTTGTTCACTTTCAGAGTGCTGGAGCTGTTGAGGCTCCGTTATGCTTTCATCTATCTCTGAAGTGACAGTTCCTCGATTGTTTGGACCCTCGGACACCTCAGTCGTTGGACCCCAGGAGAATTCCAGCTGTTCACTTCCAAGCAGCTCCCTCCCTTCTCGATGTCCTGACTTTTCCAGGTTTGTCCCATAGGTCCTGGCTTCGATAAAGTCAACATGCTTCGACCTGATCAGCTTTTTGTTTGCTGCATCTATTATCAGATAGCCTGTTTGTTGACACTCTAAGAGATACCCCTTTTTGCTTCGTGGTTGCATTTTTCCTTTTGCAGCCACAAGGTAGTATACTTCGCATCCAAATCTTCTAACATATTTTAGATCGGGTTTTGCCCCAGTAACCATCTCATATGGTGACTTGAATTTATTCGAGGCATTTGGTACTCTATTATGGATAAACATAATATTGTTCAGCGCATATCCCCAGTACGAGTTTGGCATTCCTGCTGATATCAACATCGCTCGTATCTTCTGCTGCAGCTCCAGGTTCAACCTTTCCGAGCATGCATTATGTTGTGGGGTTGCTGGCTCACATACTGTCAGTGTGATTTTCTCGTCTGACAGTTTCTTCTTCGTCAACATTGTCTTGTACTCACTTCCTCCATCTGTCCTGATTTCCACTACTTTTCGGCTGTCGCCTGTTAGTAGTCTAATCTCCGACAGACACTTCGACAGGGCAAGATGAACTTGCGTTTTGTCTGGCATCCCATAAGCAAACGCATACCTCGTGCAGTCATCTGTGAACGTGATTATGTATCTATAACCAGAGGTCCACGCTGCTGGTTTTATGGGTCCTTGAAGATCAGAGTACAACCTCGAAAAAGGCGTCTTCGACCTCTGTCTCTCTTTATTGCATGGCTGTCGTCTAGCTTTTGCCAATTTGCAATCTTCACAGTCCAGAACATCGTCTCCAACTCGTATTTTTACATCTATCTCTTTTAGCACTTTTACGAGATAATTTTTGGAGATGTGGTTCAGCCTCTGATGCCATAGCATCCCTGGACTTGCTCTCGAGGTCTGAACTCCTTCAACTGTGCTAGTGAGGGTTGGGTTAACCCTCGGACTCAAATGTTCCTCTCCTACACTCGGTGGTGTATTAAACTCATACTCGTGAAGCGAGTTTTCCTCTAGTGAGTTTTCATCTACTCCACTTGTACCTGGCTCGCTTATCTCACTGTTCAGTCTCCTAGTATCTGGTTCGCTATGTTGCATGCTCCTCCCTCCCAGAACAATGTCTGACACATTGGGCTGCTCCGCAACATCTCCCAGATATACTCGTTTCTTTAGAGGAGACTCATCTATACCAAGCTCTGCCATTATAGCAGATCTTTTCTTCGGCGTAGCCCCTACAAGTGGCAGTGTAAACTTCAAGCGCCAAAATCTCCCATCAAACTTACCCTCCTTAATCAACCTACCAGTCGCTGTGTCTTTTACAGACACTCCTCGACCGGTGAAGGTTGCAGCTAAGGAATTACTCAAAATTTTGCGAAGTGCAAAAAGGTTAACCGACAGAGATGGCGCAAAAAGAACATCACGCAAACGTCCTAGAATTCCATCATTCTCTATTATAATGTCTCCCATTTCCTCAACTATTAAATCGGACTCGGAATTCCCATTTGCGCACGAAATCCGCTTGGGAACATCTAACCGTCTAATGTTAGATAGCGGATCCCTAGTATTTATTATGTGGTCTGTAGCACCAGTGTCTAAAATCATTGATATGAAACCTCTAGACTTACCATCAGAATCGCTAAACATCGCCGATCGAGAGGTACCGGCAGGCGATGTGGTGCTGGCGTACATCGCATCGGACTGGACAACCCACACCTGGCGGTGAGGTTCATCATAATCCTCCTCCGGACCACATATGACAAGAGCCTTCCCTCTCTTGTCCCTCAACTCTTTAGCCTTCGATAAGGGCATTCTATTCATCGCAGGCTTCGGGTTTGCACCCGCCTGGGCTTGCCATTTGGCTAGCCTCTCCTGTGCCTGCTGCCCTTTGCCTCTGGCCTTGCCGCCTACTGATCCACCATTTTGCCGAGGGCAATTGCGACTTTTATGGTCGCCTATGGTTTTGCACGAGTAGCAAAACCACCCCTCAGTTCTGCATTTAGAAGCAAAATGGCCCGGCTTGTTGCATTTGAAACAAACTGTCCTCTTCGACACCTTGCCGGCACTCGTCTTCCTCAATTTTGGCTTCCCGCCATGTCCAGAGCTGGACGTCCCCTGCTCTTGAGGAGCTTTCCGGGACTTGTCGCCCTGTCTGGACTGGCGCTGCCTAGTCCACAATGCTCCACCAGGAGCCGTCTCTCGACGGTTCTCTTCCTCCTGGCGTCTCCCCACTTCAACGAATTTCTCCTGAAGCTTCCGGAGATCAACGTCATCCGTCTTGTCAGCCTCCGCCGCGTATAAATCGGGCATGGCTGAACGGATTGAGAAGAGAAAGTTGTAAACTTTATCTTCTTCGTTGAGAGCTGTGTATTGCCCTAACTTCTCTGCCAGGTCATTAAACCTGGCCATGAATGCCGTTGGTGTCTCAGCCTTCGGATCGTACTCCATTTGCTCCATTTTGGCACGAAGGCCAAACTTATAGTGCCTACTTTTTGGCTGGCAGAGGGCCTCCAGGCGCTTTATGAGTTGCATCGGGTCTTTCTCACCCTTCACTAGCGCATGCAACTCATCATCTATGCACTTTACTATGAAAGCTAGCACCTTTCGTTTGGCTACTTGCACACTAGCCTCAGTAAACTCTCTCGGGATTTTTGAGTGTTCTTCCACTAGGAAGGCGCAGTTCTGGCTCTCCAGCTCAGTCACTATCCTCGCCCTCCAAGTCTCAAAGTTTGCTCCGTAAGTCAGTTGCGAATCAAGTTTCGCAAACTGAATCTTCATTGCGAAGATCATCGACTGGCTATCAGTCATCCTCTGAGAGGTCCGACTGTTCGGGACTTGTTGTGGGACACCTGAGGTGCCTACCACAATGCCTGCGATCGCTGAGATCGACTCCTGCATACGTCCCATAGCCTCCTCGAGCTTACGGAGCCTCACTCTCATCCCCTCCTCGGGACTCAATTCCCGTGGGGTTTCGGGTGCAGTAGCTTGTTGGGCCAATCCATCCCAGCTAGCTACTCCACCTTCCTCCCCTGTTTGGCTTTCGCCCATCTCATCCACTTCTCCCAATAACACTCTCTCCTGCTCCTCTAACTCCATCTGTTCCTCACTGGCGCTCATCTTGCTGCTCTGTGAATCCAAACCAAAAACAGACAAACAAACCCACAACAGACCTCTAGGTATTGTAACCTCATCAATAGAAAGTAAATCAAAAATTTTATTTCATCTACGTTGTGGTGTTTAATTGTCTACTCCAGGAGCACTATAAACATTCATCGGGAGATAAGCAGTCAGTTCCATCTATTGAACTTTATAAGCAGTCAGTTCCATCTATTGAACTTTATAAACTGCTTTACATCAAATGTTTGCCTCTAATGCAATAAAGAGAGGAGCAATCAGTTCCATCTATTGAACTGGAGCACCTACTCTACATCTAATGTTGTTGAAAAAAAAAATTTGAAACTTTCCTTCTATTGCTTAACCTGACACAGTGCTTTTTAGTCGCCCATATCCGGCAACTACTCTTATTTTAAAATTCAAGAAAATTTTAAATTTCATCAATAGCCCAAATCCGGCTTTTAAAATTTTCAATCACTTCAATGGGCCCAGATCCGGCCAAAAGAAAATTCACTTCTATCATCTATATTAGGCCCATGTCCGGCCAAAAAAAATTTAAAATTCTTTTGTGCTTACAGCCGGTCATCGACGTTAGCTAACACTGTAAGTTGCACCATCAAACCTCGATTTTGACTTTTTATTCTGGTATATATACATCGTTGAACTCAATTTCAACAACTCTACTTAGCCACTCTTATTAATTCCATCTAATAGCACTGGTCTCTTGATAAGCTCTTCTAATTTGTTTCATCATCAAACTTCATCAAATGCAACAACCCTCTAGTACACAACCGTTACCATCATCTATTATGGTTCCCCTTTCCTCAGCTTACCAGTACGTCTATCCAATACAACAAGGTAGGTGGCTAATTTTTGGTACCAGAACCAAACATCCTTGACAGGGTATGTAAACCGCCTCAGCGTGAAAACATCCCCTATATGTCAACAAATCCACGTTGGGTCATGATTGTATTCCCTAAACATGGTTGGTGAAAAGTAAGGAAATCCCCATGGCGGACCCCTTTCCCCCCCAACATCATGTTTGCCCATTCCGGTCGCTTTCCGCCTTTTCTTCGAATGCCCACATGTGCGGATTGTGTTATTTATAACTAACACCTCTCTAAAGGATTTTTAACTTCGACATCAAATAACAGGACCATCTCTTCCTGTTTGTGCCCCTCTCTCCGGGCACTATGTTCCACATCCGAACATCTTCTGTCTGGTAAGACTCTAATTTCATCATAGGAAGTCAATAACCTATACATCTATGTACGTACATCCTCTAAATTTTCATAAACATTTCTTACGCATGCAGCCAGACAGGTATTTCTGGGAATCCGTTATAAAAACCCAGCACAGATTGTCCCCAGTACTGCATCAATAATATATTATGGACACATCTATGATTTCATCAGCAGGAATTACAAAGTGAAAGATCTGCTAGCAAACATCGATCTTTCCTCAACCCGCCCTTCAAAACATCGAGTGGGCTTCCGAGCTGTTGGACAACAAAAAGAAAACACGAAAAACGATCTCTCATCAACTCTCTTGATCGGTTTTATTTTCGTTTCATCGCGTTTGTTTCGCGTATTTATTCGTTTGTTGTCCTAATTCGCGAGGACTATACCCCACTAACCTCAACCCTAACCCCCAAGCGGTAATTACCACGCGATCTTTCGATCATTATTTATCAACAATAATTTTCGTGAAATTCCGTGGGTGAGGTTATTACTTTTATTTAAAAACGTCAGGAATTGTTAAGCTCGGAACATCAACTCGGGTCTTAGCCTTCTCGGAGTAAATCAAACATCAAAAGATTTATTCCCTGGCTGTTTACCCTAACCTCTCAACATCGCATCATATCCGAGTTCCCCAGGGCTTCGAATTTCCCCAAGCCCCTTATCATCTATATTTTATTGCTTCCAAAATATCATTTCCTGGTTGATTATACATGATATTCAACCCAGATACTTTCTAGCGAATAGACGAACTCGGATAGGATGCAGCGACCCCGGCAAGGAATACAACATGAGCTTGTGACTGAAACGTGGGGGAAATTAATTTCATTAACCTCTAATGCACAAGACTGCCCAACGGCGCCGTATCGGATTATTTCTTCAATTACCTTGTTGTTTATTGTGTGATGCTCAAAGCCACTGTTCTTGATTTGGAAGTGGCAGGCTCCAAATGTCTTCAAACTTGTGCGGTCGTTTGATCGGGTTAGCTGGTAGGCTGGGAAGCAGAGTTGTTGACTCGGGGACTTCAAAAAACGGTGTGGTGCGCAAGATGGCTTCCTCTCAAGAGAAGAGCGAGTCGGAGCTCCAGTACTGCCAACCTGCAATAATATTCTCGAAAAGGTGTGAGAAGAGGCGCCAAATATGAAATTGATCATTCATAATTTCACAATCTATACATAGAGCTGTGATCTGTAACAGAAGGGTATTCTATACAAAATAATAAACCGTTGTGCAGGGATTTGCAGCGTTTTCTTTGAAATGGGTTTCCACGATTTCGTCGCGAGTGATTTAGTTCGTAGTGCGTAGTTAAGTACAGTTGTGAACCCCCAGAAGATTTTGTCTGAGAACAGTAGCTAATACAGTAGTGAATCCCGTAGT